>NW_019168270.1:20879485-21552718 GCF_002303985.1 Durio zibethinus
ATTGTCACCATCCTTCCCAACCTCAACTAAGAAAAGGCCAAGACCATCTCCAAGCACCAGTCTTTCCATCCCAAAACACCTAACCTAGACCCAAACAGCCACCATCAACCTAAGAAAAAAAAAAAAAACAACCTATTTCCTTGCTACCCAACTGAACTCGCACTCTACAAACACTAACAACCTCCTACCCATAACACTCGCATAAAATACCTAAGATCCTTCTACCCAAAATACCAACTGCCAAATTCAATAATTACAAATCAAAATAAAAAAAAATATGTACACAGTCCTTCCATGAGGGAGGAACCCAAAGCTAAGGTAGCCTAGAAAAAAAATCAATCATCAGTTTTTTTTTAAAAAAAAAAAAAAAAAAAGAGAAATGACAGCCAGAGAAAACGGGGCCATTAACGCCATTAAAAAAGCAATAGCGCACGTAATGACATTGACAATGTTTGGAGCCGATAGTTGAAATAGCTTTTTAGCTGGTACTACTAAACTAGAAAGAGAGATGATGAAAATAAGGAAAAAAAAAAGGTAGATCTATTTATCGGTGATAGATGGTAGTAGCAAAGAGGTCGACATTGAAAGTTAGGCTTAAAGAGTAAAGACTGACTGTTTGGAGGTTTTAGAGAAAGATAGGTTTTTTTTTTTTTTCTGTTAAGAGGAAGATGAAAATGTTTAAAAAACAAACAAAAGATTTATAGTTAAAAAAAAAAAAGGTGAAGAACTGAACGGGTCCACCTGACCTAGAACCAACCTGGCTTGTAACCCATCAGCATGACCTGACCTGTAGCCCATCAGCTTGGCCTGCTCCAAAGACTTCATCTAACCCAAAGAAAGCCCAACCAACATGGATCCTCTTTGGACTCTTGTTACGGACCCTATTATTTAAGTTGTTTTGGGCTTAAGTTTCAAAGGTATAATTTAGGTTGTTTTTTTTTTTTTATTTAGTTATGTCTTATATTTATATGTTTTAATGCTTGTTAATATGCATTATATGAAGTAAACTTATTTATGAACAATTCTATTCTTATAAAACTATTAGGATGAGATAACAAATAATTTTAAAATTAATAGTAATAATTAAAAATATTTTTATGAATTTTCGATGATGAGATTTAGGAAAGTTCGAGTAGTAATTCTTGAAAAAGTTTTAGGTGAGAAAAATCTTCTAAAAATTATCAAAGTATTGAAATATTTAGAAGTTTCTTTTCAATACGAAAATTTTTATTTTATTATTATTTTATTTAATTTGAGTAGTTTTTTTAATAATATAAAAATATGCATTTTTTAAATAAATTTATTTATAGATAATTATATTATTATATGACTTTTAAATATTAATAATTATTATAAAAGCAAATGAAAAATTTTTTAGGATGAGATTTAAAAAAATCCTAGTAGTGATTTTTTAAGAATCTTTAGATAAGAAAATTTATATAAAATATCGTCAATGTATTGGAGCATTTAAAATAATTTTCGATAAAGATTTCTTTTTTTTTATAAATAACATAGAAATTAATTTTTAAAAAATATTATTTGATTTTAAATTATAGATATTATGCTTTACATTTTTAAAAAATATTAATATTAAAAATAAATATGAATCGTCGAAGATAGAATTTTTGAGAATTTTGAATAATAATTCTTAAAGATTCCTTCGGTAAGATGGTCCCTCTTAATATTGCCAGAGTATTGAAACATTTTTAAAGATTTTTTAATACGTAAAGTTCTTATTTATTTTTCAAACATACTAAAAAATGAAAATATGTTTTTAAAGAAAATTAAGAAAACTAATTTTTAAATATCAAAATTAAGACCATTTTAGTTAATATTAAATGGTAACACATAATTAATTGGTACTGTTTTAAATAGGTATTGTGAGGGTACTAATTCTTCTCCATACATAACTAACTCTTGAACTTAAACTATGTTCATAGAAAAAAAAATTATCTTTTTAATAAATTTTAATTAGTTTTAAAATTTTATTAAGAATGTAAGTTTTAATAGGTAGCCAATCACACTTAGTTAAAAAAGATTGGTGGTGATTCCATCTTTTATTTTCAAATTCATCTAATGGCTTGAAAAACCATTACGACAGCTTGACAACTCCACTGGGGATGTCAATTTTTCGATTGTGAGGCTAAAAATTAATTAGATGTTATACTTAATTTTAATTATGTGGTCTTAATTAGTTTTTAACATTAATTTTCTTGATTTTGATTTTGTTTTAAATAACAATAGTAATAAAAATTTACATGCATTTTATTATGTCATTTGTTCATTATTTATGTATATGTTATTCCTAATAAATTGTGGGCCAGGTAGGATAGAAATTACGATGTCATTTTCTCTCATACACATGATGACACATTTCATATCATGTATAAACTCTATACCTGAGCTCTGTCTTTTTTAGGAGGGAGTAGAATACCAATGCTCTCGTTTGGTGATAACTTCCGCAATGGCAAGCGAAATACTCCCACTCAAATTGAACTATTTCTATTCGTAACCTATAATAGGATGCCTTACTAGCCTTGTATGGCGCTAGTAAGGAATAATTTGGGAACCTTTAGACGAACAAATCTTCACTCAACATATAATAAACCTTAAGGGACTAGCTTTAGATAAAAGCGTTGTTGACCTTTTTGTATAAATAACCCAAGTATGCATTAAAACTTTGAAATAAAATATAGTAAAAGAAAAGCATTTTCTTGAAAAAAAAAAAAAAGAAAAGAAAGTTTTCTTTTGACATATAGTTCATTGATTTGGTGTTTATCCAAAATTTTGTATTTTTAGAAAATATTTTAAAATAAAATGAAGAAATTTTTTAAGCATTATCTAAAAAAAAAACAAATGAAAATTTTCAAAAATATAAGTTTTTCTTAAATTCTTTGTTTATTGGCAAAATAAAAATTAATGAGAAATGAAAAATCTTCAAATCTAGTTATTCTGTATGATAAAAAAAATGTATTATTGAATGTTGTTTTATCTTTTATATTTTCATTTGATCTTTTACATACATTTTCATCATGTTAAAAAAAAAAGAAATAATCAGATAGTATATACACCCTATCCCATGCATCCAATAGATAGTACATGTATCACATTTTAGGTATTTTAATAGGTGGTACATGCATCCCATCCTATGTACATCATAATAAGATAACACATGCATTCTATTTCATCTACATTAATAGATAGTACATGCATTTCATTTTATGCATGCATTAATAAATGATACATGCATCCCACACATATATTAATAGATAGTGCATGTATTCCATCTCATTACATATCTTAAGGCAGTGAAAACTTTATTAACTCAGCATAATACATGTATTGCATTTTATGTAAATATATCTTATGCATATGGTAGGTTTGTGCATGTCATACAAGTAGGTGGCATTAGTTGTAGATATATATCTCATTACTCATGAAGCATGTCGTTGCATTTCATGCATATGGATTCATGAATGGTAGAGTTTATAAAGCATGCATTACATTTCACTTCCTACCATCCCTGCAACTTAACATTATATTTCTTGTATATACATTCATGGATGTTAGAATTTGTATCATTTGGGGCCCTATACATATAAAAATCCATTGTTTCAAGCATATTTGTATTGCATGACATTCTTTCATCATCATATTCATGTATTCATCATTAGCTTTTTAGGTGAGATGGTGATCCAAGAAAATGGGGTGAATTGGAGTTTTTTAAATTCTTCTTAAACAATAATTTCAAGATAATGGCTAAATACTCAATTTGAGATTAAATGTTTAGGTGGTTGCTCAATTCAAGACTAAATGTTTTAATTTGTATAAATAAGGATTAAACGTTATTGACTTATAATAATATAAGATTTTTTTTAACGAAAATCATGCTGTGAATGATACGCGTCATTAAAAGCTCATGTGGAATGATTGATAGAATTAAGTTCCCACATGGAATGACAGATGGAAAGGCTCTTGCCTTTTTTTCATTTCATTTCTCTTATTCTTTATCAAACTAAGAGAACTTAGGTTTTTCTTTATGAATTGCAAGTCTGTAAGTCTACAAAATGGATTATTTAGCAAGTACCCAATTGAAACCTTTATGTTCCTACTTAGGGCTACCTTAATACATTTTTTGCTTGCTTGGTCATTTCTTGTTTTGGGTTCTTCGCTGGTGAATCTAGGAGGGTATCAATCTCTTATTATTTCTCCTTCTAAAATGGTTTAGGGTCTTATTTACTACAAACCCAACAAATTTATTATGAATAAAAAATGGTTTTCTAAAATTTAGCTTAATCAAGAACAGGTTTATTACTAGCTTTTAATCTCTTATTATTTCTCCTTATAAATGATCTGGATGTGGGTCTAGTTGAGTAAAAAGAAGAAAAAGAAATGGAGTAAAATTGATGTGAAATTGAAGTGGAAGATACTATGGATAATTAATTGATTTCGGTAAAGCTAAAAGGGTTTTGTTTAGGCTTAAATTCATTGATAAAGGGATTAAGATAAGAAGAAAAATCAGATTGATAAAAGAAATGGTGAAATGAGTTCGTAGAGATAAAAATCTTTGTTTTATGGTAAAAATTCTTGATGCAATCTCTATGAAAAGCAATCATATTAGTATTTATTAAAAGAAATTACAGCTTACTTAATTGCTAGAAATATACAAAGCAATAGGAAAAGTTGTTCTTTTTTTGTTTTTCAAGAAATTAAAATGAGAAGAGAGACAAAGAGAAAATGGTGTTGCGAGTAGAGACAGTGACTCAAAAGTAATAACACCGAGCAGTAAACAGCTCCTTTTTGACTACACCTTCCCTCTTATTTTTGCTTTTGGCCAATTTGGAAACCATCAACAGCTACACCATGTATAGGAATAGCCACAATCATAATAGCAAATTAATCAATTACACTGACAACAATAGCTGTAACAGGTTGTTCAATAGCATGAGGTTTCAAGGCCTACTGCTATAAAAAATCTACAATCTCAGGCACCAAGATCAAGAAAAGGTAAACAATTGGATCTTGTTTTTTGGGGCTCATTTTCTTTCTTTTTTGTTCAAAAGATTGAACCGTATGCCATGTAATAGTAGTCGACATTAAATGCTAGATCAATTGGCTTTTAAACTTTTTATGCGTTGTTACTGCACGTATCTTTCACAGCAAACTTTCTATTAAAAAAATCTTATGTTGTTACAAGTTAATAACGTTTAATCCTTATTTGTATAAATTAAAACGTTTAATCCTGAATTAAGTGATCACCCAAACATTTAATCCCAAATTGAGCATTTATCCCAAGATAATTGTATAAGGAATTAAATCAATAAGCATTTTTAACAAAAATATAATGCAATCAATAACAATGAATGAACCTAGAATTAAATATAAACAACAATAAATGTAAGGAGAGATGGGGATAGAGAAATCAAATACAATGATTTATAGAGGTTCGATCCTTCTCCACAAGGCACCTACGTCCTCTTTTCGTGGTTGTCCACACTAAGGCTTCAATCCACTAATTGAAAAAAAACTTTTACAAGATACAAACCTATCTTGTACTAAATCTTAATATTTTTCTTAAGGCTTAAATAACAACCTCTACCCTTACAATATTAATATCATACTTCACCTCTTGCTTACAAGATAACCTAAATAATTTTTGCAAACTAAAATACCTCTCAAGATTAAGTGTTTGCTTAATGAAGTATAAAGAAATTTGATGAATGAACAACACAATACAGTATGGATACAACAAATACAAAAGATATGGATTTTAAGCTCTAACAACTCTTATAACTTGTTGGTTCTTACTCTTTTAAGTCATCAACCTTTTTGGTGTGTTAGAATGCCCAAAATATAGAGAAAATGAGAAACTAGCCATTTGGTGATGGTTTGGAGTTAAAAATATCTATTGAAGCTTGAAAAACTAGCCATTGGAGCATTTTTGGCATAAAGGATCAATTGAGTCAGTTCAAAATCAAGCAATTTTATGTATGAAAATGCACAACCAATCGATCCATATCAAATACCAATCGATCCTTTTTTTAGGTGATCGATCCCCTAGTCTGGGTGATCGATCCCCTAGTCTGGGTGATCGATCCCTTCTTAAATCCTAGAACAATCTTTTCATTCTATGTACAAAACCAATCAATCCCCTCACAAAGGGATTGATCCTATCTTTAGAACCCTTGAACCAATTGATCCATGCAAGAAGGGGATTGATTGGTTTAGCCAGGGAATCAATTCAGTCAAGTTGGGTGATTGTCTTCTATTTTGCACTCCACTCACTAATTTGATTATATCTTGAGTTATACAATTCCAAATCAAAAACCGTTTGAAGATTTGGAAACTAGACTTAAAGAGCTCTCTATCTATTTAAAATTCATCATCTAATTCATTGTATATGAATTATAGTGAATTTTCAAATCTACTATTTATGCAGTTTATAGAAAATTGCAAAATGTCTAGTAAAAATTCAAAATCTTTTCTTAGAAAATTTGGATTTTGATTTTGTTTCATCCATTGGAAAGTAGACTTAAAGAGCTTTCCAACCATATAAACTTCAAATACTAAAACTTTGTGAATTAATATAGAAAAATAAAACAAGTTTAATGTTGGAAAACTTTGTTCTTATAAAACAACTTTCTTAAGTTAATCTATTTCTCAATACTAATATTATCAAAATTGTATTGAGTCCAAAATGAATAAGTTCACTTTAAAAACAACAATTGAACTTCCATTTAAACTTAAATAAATAATGTTTAAAGATACTATTAAGTTGAGAAATAAGAAAACATAGAGAAAGATTTGTTTAAACTTTGAAAATCATCTTATTTGTTTAGTACCAAAATAATAAAACTTAAGAACTTGTACTCAATAAATCTTTTTCAAAATCTTGATGAAAGTTATTTAGCTTAATGTTTTGTTATTTCAAAATAAAGATCATTTCAAGACTAACACTTTTAAGACCTCAGGCACTACCAACTATTCCAAAAGTAATTGCTATTAGAAATATGCATACCCTAGCTTTATAGTCATCCAGCACACATAAGTGCCCATAGCGTTCGAGTACATTAAGTTGATAGACACAGCCTACCTCTGATCTATCAACAATATCTTTTCCAGCAACACCACTGGGACTCAAACTTATGACTTTGGCTTTAATACTACTTTTAGGACCTCAAGTGCTACCAACCCTCCTAAAAGTAATTGCTATTAGGAAGGTGCATACCCTAGCCTTTTAGTGCATTCAGCACACACAAGTGCCTACAACATTCGAGCACATGAAGTTGATGGATGTTGCCTACCTCCAATATGCCAATATGCATAAACATGCTTTATGTGTCTTATAAGCCAGAAATTGTTTTGCGACATTTGTTTAGTAGGGCTAATAATATAAAATTTTTGGTCTAAGTCCCAAAATAAAATAACTATCTTGGTGGGAATCAAAATGGCAAAAATGGGAGATCAATTGGAAACAAGGATTAGTGCGTTGGAGTTGAATCAAGAGAAATTTTGGCTTAAGCTTCGGGAGATGAAACAACATATGGCTCAATTAATAGAAATGGTTAAAGGTAATGGTGGGGTTAAGTTTGTTGCTCCTCAAGGATTATTGTCACTTTTGATTCCAGTAAATTAAAATCAACTAGTTATTGTTAGTTCCAGCACTTTTCTCGAGCATACTAAGGCATTAGATGATTCAAATAATAACCAAAGTTTGGGCAATCTCAAAAGAGGAATGGGTGAACTGGTTATACAAATGAATGAACTTAAAAGTCTAATTTCCAAGATGGAGTCACTTGGCTTCAAACAATCATCACCAATTATCTTGAGTCCAAACCTGCATCTAAGTCCTTCTCATAACCACCTTTGACTTCCTTTCCAAATGCCTAAAATTAGGCCTTCAAACTTTATACAACCTCTGATAATTCCATACTTGAATGTGTGTCCACCATCTCACATTTCAAAATTACTTGTTCAACATGCTATCCCATCACTACCTTTTCAACCTAATTTTTGACCTAGAGTTTCCCAATTCACTCTAAGACCAACTATACCATCATTTTTCCAATAAAGCAAACCAACCATAAAATAGAAAAACTACAACACCAAAGGAAAAACCCCTATTGACCCAATACCCATGTCTTATACAGAGTTATACCCATTGCTCCTAGAAAACTACCTCATTACCTTTGTCCCTGTTGAACCCCGTAAATCACTTTTTTCCAAATGGTATGACTTCAATGCCCGATGTGAATACCATTTTGGCACCGTGGGCCATTCTCTAAAAGACTATGTGGCTTTGAAATATAAGGCACAAGGATTTATGAAAGTCAAATATTTGGATTTTAATGTCAAAATGAAGCTAGCTATTTACAAGAATCCTTTATTGATCTGTGTTGAGATAATAAACAGTGCCGTAGGCAGTAGTCAAACTAGCCAAGATGATGAATAAAAAGAAAAAGCCTTAAGGTAAAAGGTCATCCTTACTAGCAGTCATAGTCCATTTCTTTTGGATTTTTTTAGGCGAGGCATAGGGAAGTAAGAGCTAGTCTAGCACTTTTTAGCCTTTGTCTTAGAACTGTCCTTAATGTATAAACTTGAAACTTTGGGAATGAAGGAAAACTTTTGAATTCTCTATGAATGGACGTCTCTGTTTACTTTTCATTTTTAATAATGGTATGTCTGAAGAAGTCCATGACAAAGAATGATAGCTACAAATATGTTTTCACCAAACTTTTGAGGCAAAAGAAAATGTCTTTAAATAACTCGACTTGAATATAGGAAGGAATTTGAGGTTATCCTTATAATAATAAAATTTGACTTATATATCATGCATTATTTGCTTGAGTTCATTATTTTTCATGCTAGTTAAGGATAAGGGATAATGATTATGAATATACTTTCATAAAACTTTCAAAACAAAAGATATTTTTGAAAGTTTTAATAATAGAATTCATGTCATGCATTTCTAAATTTTGGTAATTAATAAAAGGTTCAAGGATAGTGCATCCTAAGAAACAAGATAAGTTAAATCTGTGTACTTACAATACTTAAGCTTTACCAAAATCATGAAAAATAAAAATACAAATAGAATGGAAAAGGCCCAAGGAGAAATTAGGAAAATAGTTACGAGAATGCAACAAAATATAGATAGACAATTGGTAAAATTAAGATAGATGGTAGCAAGTTTGACAAAAGGAAAATGAATCATTAAAACACACTAGGCAAGGAAGTAAACAACTGTTGAAACACCATTATGTCCACCTAAGTTCGTACATTCATATGTTCGAGACCCTTATATATCACAAGCACCTTTAGTAACTCATCAACCTTATATTGATACTTCTACTAAGTTGCTTCCAATTTAGATAAATGTCAATTTCGGGCCTACTCCTTATGATTCCCTTGATGTGCCTAATTTGGATGATCCAAAAGAATGGGAGCAACTAAAAAGGGTATTGGATCCATCAGGAGATATAGTGATGAAAGATAAATATGACCAGTTGAAAGAAAAATTGAAGGTAACTGAAGGCCATGACATATATGGGAGTGTTGATACCAACAAGCTTAGCCTAGTTTCTGACTTGGTTATCCCTACAAAGTTTAAAATTCCTGACTTCAGGAAGTATGATGGAACGAAATACCTTTCAACACACATCACCATGTATTGTTGAAAGATGATTAGCCACACTCATGATGATAAGTTGCTGATCATTTGCTTTCAAGATAGTTTCACTAAGTTTGTAACAATGTGGTATGCCTAGCTAGACAGAGCAGGCTTTGCTCCTTAAATGATTTGGCTAGGGCCTTCTTAGCATAATATATGCATGTTAAAGATATGGTGCCACATAGATTTTTCTTACAGAATATGAAGAAAAAAATAACTAAAACTTTCAAAGAATATGCACACATATTGAGAGATATGACAACCCAAGTACAACCACCCCTATCAGAGAATGAAATCACTGTTCTATTTGTCAATTCCCTGAATGCCCCCTGTCATAACATATATATTTGTAAATCTATAACTAGCTTAATAAATGGAGTTACCACCAATCTTTTTTATCTAGGTGTGATTGGCCACCTAATGAATCTATCATTTTAAAGAGCTTTTAAGTTTAACTAAAGGTCCCTAAAAGAATAGGTTAGAGTCTACTAATCAAAACAGGGTTCAGAAGTTCTATTACATGTGAGGAAGGTTATAGCACTCCCATATGCCCATCCGAAAGATGGTACCATTTTATTTTAAATTTATCCTAAGGTTTTGATTCTAAAGGTCTTAAATTTTTATATTGAATATTAGAAATAATTTTTAAGATTCTCCATCAATTTGGTAAAATTCTTAAAAATATTTTCTCACTTCGAAAGTATTCAAGAATCTCATTTATTTTCTTGAAGAGACTCCGTCTCGAAAAAAAATTTTAATTATTTTTTTTAAAGTATATCTAATTATTCCACAATTTAGGCCAAATTAAAAATATATATTTTTTAATTTTAAAATTTTTCACCATTTGAGCCTATTTAGAAAATTTTTTTTGAGAGAAAATAATATGACAATTATTTTTTTGTTGAAATTTCATTTAAATTCTTTCACCATTTGGGACAAATTTAAAGAAAATTTCTCACCTAGAGATTTCTTAAAAATTAACATTTAAAATTTCTAAAAATCCCATCCTTAGATAATTATCAAATATTTTCAACCAAATTTAGAAAAGAATACAATTACTTTTATTGAAATTTCATCTAAATTATTCACCTAAAGATTTCTTAAAAATTTATTATCTAAAATTTTTAAGAATCTCATCCTTGGGTAAATTGTATTTTTCCAAAATTTTATTAAATTTTTTTTATTTTTTTTGAAAATAAATATTAATTATTGTTATCGAAATTTAATCTAAATTATTCCATTATTTGGGATAGATTTAGACAAAATTTCTCACTTAAAAATTTTATAAAAATTTACCATTTGAAATTTTTATAAATTTCATCATTGGATAATTAATACTTATTCTAAAAAAAACATTTATTCTTATTTTTTAATGTATTATTTTTTTAAAAAAAATTTAATCATGCAAAAATACTAAAAAAAATAGAAATAAAAAATACTTAAAACAAGAAGCGGCTCGACTCCAGTGGCTGCGGCGCAGCTCGGCTTCAGGGAGGAACAATGGCTGAAAAAGGAATGGCTTCTGGCTCGGCTCGGCTCGAGCCAAGGACAGTGAAACAGGTCACAAACAGATCGACTGTACGGGTTGGGTCACCCGATTATAAAACATGCGGATCTTGGGTCTTCTTAAAGCAAAAATGATTTCGTTTTGGGGCTGGTATAAAAGCCAACTCCCAGCCTTTTTCCTTCAGATTTTTCTTTCCCCCTCTTTCTCTTCCCCTTTCCTTTCTCTCCCTTTCTTTTTAACCAGGATGAACTCCAATTGAATCTTTCACCAGATTCTGGAATTGCTCCGAAATCTAGGTTGGTTCATCAAAAGTTCACTGAAAATTTCAATCGGTGCCAAAATCTTCAACCGAATTCTGGAAAATTTCCCAAAAAATTCAATCGACACTGAAAAACTCGCCAAAAACTAAAAATTTTCCAGAAATTTGCCAAATAATTTTTTTTACCAAAAAAATTCCTACAAAATTTTTAATGTTTTTGTATATACTTTTCCTGGTTTCTTTGTTTCTATTTTTTTGTAAGCATCATGGGTCTATATTAATAGGGATCAGAACCCTAATCCAGAAAAGAATTCCAATTTCTTTCAAATTCCAGCTTTTAGATAAACAAACTCACACAAACTCAACCACTTTTTTTTTAAAATTTTTTTTAGTTTTTCTATTTTTTTATTTTTTTATTTTTTTATGAATAAAAATCAAAAGTAGACCTTTGGACAAATTGGGACATCTACAACTGTCCCTTTTTGCACATTACAACCTAATCAACTTGACACATTTTTTTAACATACTCAAACATCTTCTAAATAAAGGCTCAATAACTTTAAAAAATAAAATTAGGCTCCTCTAAGCAGAGGCTTGATGACTTTTGAAAAATAATAGGCTCCTCTAAACAAAGGCTCAATGACTTTTGAAAAATAAAAGGCTCTTCTAAACAGAGGCTCTTCTAAACAAAGGCTCAACAACTTTTGAAAAATAAAAGGCTCCTCTAAATAGAGGCTCAACGACTTTTGAAAAATAAAAAGCTTCTCTAAATAGAGACTCAACAACTTAAGAAAACAAATAATGTTCTTCGAAACAGAGGCTTAATGACTTTGAAAAATAAAAAGCTCCTCTAAACAGAGGCTCAACAACTTTGAAAAATAAAAGGCTCCTTTAAACAAAGGCTCAATGACTTTGAAGAATAAAAGGCTCCTCTAAGCAGAGACACAATAACTTTAAAAAATAAAAGCTCTTCTAAATAGAGGCACAACAACTTTGAAAAATAAAAGCTTCTTGACAATCATGTCCAGAGGAGTCATAGATCAAGTCTGATGAAATCATAATGGAAACTCAAAGATTCACAATTTAAGTTTGAAATTCAAAGGTTCAGATTTGTAAGAACCTTTCAGTTTCGTAAAAATTCACTGAAACTTGATTCTCAAAATTTTAGTTTCATAATAATTTGATTCGTAAAATTGCATATATGTAAGAATTCAGATTTGTAAGATCTCAAGATTCACATTTGTGAAATTTTCACCCAAAATTTTAATTCAAGGATTCACATACAAATATCTAGGCTCACATCCAACATTTAAAGATTCTCATTTGAATTTTGAAGATTCACATCCAAATGTTCAATGCTTCTCATTCGAGTTCAGAGGTTCACAGTCAAAAACTCTTAGAGTTTTACATCTCAATAATTCTCATTTGAAATTCAAAGATTCTCAATTGAAATTAAAAAATTCACAAATTCTCATTTGAAATTTACAATCTTGTCTTAAAAGACTTCATCAAAATATTCAAAATATCCTTTCTAAAGGACTTTCAAACTTTTACCAAAGTCAAAATTTTGTATGTAATGAATGTCATGATCAATGATGCAAATGCAACAATTTAGATTCTCACAATGCCATATTCTCAATCATGATTCAAATGTTTACTGCATAATGCGAGTGCATGGCCAAACCAAAGTTTCAAATATTCTTCAAACAATAATGCAAATGTAATGCATGTAATGCGGATGTCTATGTCATGAAATTAATTATGGTGATATGGTTCTCAAGACTCCACCATCTCATATTTTTCCTTTTAGCTGCTCAACATGAGCTATTCTAGAATAAATTCTGTCAACTAATCCACATCATTTGTATCATTTGATTGCAACTCACTGATTCTTTAGCACATAAATTTCATCCACTGACCCACATCATTTTCATCGTTTGATCGCAATTCATAGGCTTTTCAGCTTTAGCAATTTCAGCATAGATTTCGTCCACTTCTTTACATTATTTTCATCACTTGATCACAACTCTTGCGTTATGTCAACCAATTCATCACCATATTCATCATTTGATCACATCATATGTCTTTCCAAATTACTTTTTCAAGTTTCTGCCATTTTTTTATTTCTTTGCCCCTTATCATCATGGATTTTTTTTCAAAAGAAAGCAAGAATATTTTATGCACATTATCATTCATTCATCATCATTTCAATTTTTGACAACTATAATGCAATCAAACATTTTTTCAATTTATTATTGGGATGCAACAATAAGAGAGCACAATGTGAATTAAGAGAAAGGTAATCAATGAAGAACGAGTTTGGTACAAAAACAAATGAGAAAAAATTGGGATGAATGGTATATCCAAACAATGAATATTCAAACAATTCTGAAAATTAATCTAGGATTCTTTTTCAAAAACTCATTTTATTGACTGTCGAAATCATTTTGAGCTTATTGGACTTTGCCCCAACTTTGAGAAATCTTCAAATGTCTTTGACCTTTCACCCATGTGAACTATTTATCCAACTCTCAACTCAAAGATTTTTCTACCCAAATTGCCCTTTTGGGTTTTCAATTTAAGTATTCTTTTTCTCTCATTTTCATTTTTCTCATTTTTCATTTTTTTTCCTTTTTTTCCTTTTTTTCATTTTTTTTCATTTTTCATTTTTTTATTTTTTATTTTTTTCATTTTTTTACCCATTATTGATATCTCTTCCACATCAATTTATAAAACAATATAGTGTGATTCCATTGTTCCATCACAAGCATGCTTTAGCCTAACATACAATCATTCAATTCGAGCATTCACATTTGATCTAAATGGACTTTTAAAGGTTGTAATGTAGGCTATGGTGAGGGGTCATGAAGGAAATGGATAAAATAGGCTCAAAACATGTGTTTAAAGGGTTCAAAACCAAATGATCATTTCTCATCATTTGATACAACTTGGCATTTTACCCCATTCCACATCATTTCACTACGTTTTCTTTTTTTTTCCATCTCATTCATTATAAAAAGACTCTCATTACTTTACCTCAAATCATGTGTGACATTCATTTTTTTTCTTTTTTTTCCTTTTCTTTGAAATCTTTTCTTTCTAAAAAATTACCCCTAATGTGGAGGGTGATCCTTGGTTGGGGTTTTTTAGAAAAAAATCATAATAGGTTAAAAAGTGTAGCAGTGAATGGTTTTTCAAATAGTAAAAAAAATATGGTCATTTTTCATCTCAAATGTGAAATGTTTTCCTTGAACATCATCTATTAAACAAAAATAAGCTCATGGATCTTTATAACAGACTACATATCTTCATGACATATCTATTTCACATCTGCTAGTAACTATCTTCTTTTGCCCAAATAGTCTCTTTAGATCAATGTGAATAAGTTCTCAAAATTAAATCTCAAAATTATTATTATCTTTGTCTAAGCATTCATCATTTAGAATTCAAGAATGGGAATAAAAGCAAATAACAAAGCACAAAATAGTGGTTGAGTGAAAGAGAAAATGTAATGAAATGTATCAACTTATGTTTGATTGAAATGATAACAAATGAAATCTTATTGCATGAAAGAATTCCTAGCATTATGTTGAAAGAAAACCTAGAGTGACAAGCAATATTCAATTGGCCTTAACATCCTTATGCACCTATGCAATCAAGTGAAGGATCTTTATTAATATCTAGCCCCCTGATTCATCGTAACTTTTTAAATCATAATCGTTTTTGATCTCCACTCGAAGCATTGACATTATAATTGGACAATTGATTACCACTAACATTAGGTGTTGTTACCCCTCTTTGATCAAAGTTTATCATTCCATCATCAATCGTTGCACCTTATGCTTTAGGACAGTACAATTCTCTATGGAATGACCAATAATTTCATAGTGGTAGTCACAGTGGATTGTAAGATCATACCACTTAGGGTAAGGTAGCTTAGTGGCTCCAAACAGCTAGGGGCAATCAAGTGGTTATTGTAGAGCTTTCGATATAACACCGTATAAGTCATGGGGATTGGGTCAAATACATGTTTTTCTCAAGTAGTTCGTTACTCTTGTGAACCACTTATTGGGTTAGTAGGATGAATTTGGGTTCTTGCGAGAGGTTAAATGCTAAGGTTATAAATGGGAGCTTAGGGACTAAAAATGGGATAGTATGTTGATGGATAAGATGGCTGTGGTACGGGCTGGTATGGATAGGATAAGGTATTGTTCATAGTAGGATAGTATGGATAGTAAAATTATGAATAAAGTTGATATCCCCTAAACTGTTTGTCAAAGCTCGCGGCTTGAGTTTCAATTTCTTTTTTCTCTGGCGCCTTTTAGGTTTCCCCTCCTTTCAACTTGCCATTTTTAATGAAATTCTCAATGATTTCACCTAAAATCACCATGTAAGAAAAATTCTTTATTACATTCCCTATCATTTTTTCATAATAGGGAGATTTCAAAGTGTTAACAAATAACATTGTGATTTCTTTGTCAGTCAGAGGAAGCTATACGTAAGTAGCCATGTCCCTTCACCTCTGCACGTATTCCTTGAATGATTTAGTCACTTTTTTTTATATTCTGCAAAGAAAGACGATCAGGGGTCAAGTCTACGATATGTTAGTACTGATTAATGAAGTCATGAACCATATCACTCCAAGAATGAATGCAAGTCCTATCCAGTTGAACTTACCACCTAGCAGTAGAGCTAGTGAGACTGTCTTATAACACATGCATTAACAGTTTTTCATTATTAGTATGGACAGTCATTTTTTTATAGTATATAGTAATGTGGGTCTTCAGACACTTTATATCATCATACTTCTTGAACTCTAGCACCTTAAACTTAGGGAATAATCACATCTGGGACTAACAGAGCCTAGTAATATCTACAGAATCATATAAACCAATGCCTTCTATAGCCCATAACCTTTCCTCTAACAAGTTCATCTTTTGTTCAACTTTTGAGGCTTCTAAAGCTTTCTTCTCTTTAGATCTTAGCTTCTTTTTCTCTTCTAAATCATCTAAATTTGATATTGGTTCTACTACCTTATTAGTAAATATAGGATTTACATAACTCTGGTGTTATCCTAGGTTTGAAGCTGATGGCATTCTAGGGTATGTGTACCTTATAGGATATGTAAATTACTGGGGTGGTGCATCCTAAGTGGACTGGGCTTGATAAGGCCCAAAACCAAGAGGATATATACGGTCAGTCACCTCTTGTAACGAATGGTCTTATTGGCTAGTATTCTTTTCTATTCTCTTTCCCTTATTTAACTTATTCAAGGCATTTAAAATCTTACTCAACTCCTCTTCTAGCTTCTTTTGAGCTTTCTCTATCCTCTCGAGATGATTAGAATTTTTTTGTTCCATCTGTTTAACTTCAGCCCTTGTATTGTATTAGTGAGTGAGGCTCTTACTTTATGGAGCTATCCTTGAACCTTGAGCACCACAAATATGTTATTAAAAATGCTATGCTTTGTGCATGATATGTTGTTGCATAAATGGATCGTGTATTTTCATGGATGAAATCTAATATGAAAATGATACAAATGCACAATGTTATATATGACAATGAAAATGATACATGACATGATAATGCAAATGCACAAATTCAAACAAACAAAATAGTTAGATAAGCAATATATCACACGAATTGTTCCTTCTTATGTCCTAGTTTTGAGTTACATCTATCAATGGGTAGGAAAGGCTCTATCCTAAGGTTAGCCTCTTAGGTATTGATTATATGCAAGGTAGGTGACTTTGACCACTAAAGGTTCCCAAATTGTTCCTTACATCATAGTCCATCACAAACTTGTAAGGTATTCCAATCCTCACCCATCATAAGCTACCAATGAAAAGGATTCAATTTGAGTAAGAGTATTTCGCTAGCCATTGTAGAGATTATCATCTCATAAGAGCGTAGGTACTTTTTTCTCCTAAGAGGGACGGAGCCCAGTATAGAGCTTATGTAATGTAAATGCATGTGATAGTGTGTGTGAAGAAACATATAGGTTTTGTGCCCCAAAAATTAAATAAAAGTAAAAAAAAAAAAGGAAAATGTTAGTAAACAAATAACATAGTTTAAAACTATTAGATTAAATGATAGGATAAATTTGAAATGTTATGGCTTGACTCTCTATAGCATCCCTAGTGGAGTCACCAAACTGTCATAACATATAGATCCGTAAATCTATAGCTAGACTTAACAAATAGAGTTGCCACAAATCTTTTTTATTTAAGTGTGATTGGCCACCTAAGGAATCTATCCTCTTAAGGAGCTCCTAAGCTTGACTAAGAGTCTCTAAAACAATAGGTTTAGGCCTGTTAACTAGAACAAGGTTCAAGAGTTTGGTTACATGTAAGGAAGGTTATAGCATCTTCACATGCCTATCTGAAGGATTGTACCATTTTATTTTAAATTTATTCTAAGGTATTGATTCTAATGGTCTTAAATTTTTATACTGAATATTGAAAATAATTTTTAAGATTCTTCATCATTCTAGCAAAATTCTTAAAAATATTTTCTCACTTTAAGAGTATTCAAGAATCTCATTTGTTTTCTTGAAGAGGCTCTGTCATCAGAAAAAAGATTTAATTATTTTTTTATTGAAAATATATCTAATTATTCTACCATTTGAGTCAAATTAGAAATATTTTCTCCTTTTGAATCTCTAAATTTTCTACCATTGGAGCCTATTTGAAAATTCATTTTATTTATTTTTTTTAGAGAGAAAATAATATAGCAATTATTTTTCTTGAAATTTCATTTAAATTTTTCACCATTTGGGACAAATTTAAAGAAAATTTCTCACCTAGAGATTTCTTAAAAATTTACCATTTGAAATTTTTAAAAATATCATCTTTGGATAATTATCAAATATTTTCAACCAAATTTGGAAAAGAATACAAATACTTTTATTCAAATTTCATCTAAATTATTTCACAATTTGGGATAAATTTAGAGGAATTTCTCACTTAAAGATTTCTTAAAAATTTACCATATGAAATTTCGAAGAATATCATCCTTGGATAATTTATATTTTTTCAAAATTTTATTAAATTTGTATTTTTTATTTTTATTTCTTTGTTTGAAAATAAATATTAATTATTGTTATTAAAATTTAATCTAAATTATTCCACAATTTGAGATAAATTTAGACAAAATTTCTCATCTAAAATTTTTTTAAAAATTTACCATTTGAAATTTTTATAAATTCTATCATTGAATAATTAATACTTATTCTAAAAAAATTTATTCTTATTTTTTATTTTTTTTAAATTTAATCATGCAAAAATACTAAAAAAAATAGAAATAAAAAATACCTAAAATAGGAAACGGTTCAGCTCTAGTGGCTGCAACGTGACTCAATTTCAAGGAGGAACAGTGCTTGAAAAAGGCACGGCTTGCGGCTCGACTTGGCTCGAGCCAAGAACAGTGAAACGGGTCACAAACGAGTTGATGCTACGGGTTGGGTCACTCGATTGCAAAACGCATAAATCCTGGGTCTTCTTAAAGCAAAAACGACGTTGTTTTGAGGCTTGTATAAAAGGCAGTTCCCAGCCTTTTTCCCTTAGATTTTTTCTTCCTTTTCTTTCTCTTCGTTTTTTTTTCTCTACCTTTCTCTCTAACCCAAATGAACTCCGGTTGAATCTTTCATCGAATTCTGGAAATCTCGTCAGAATCTAGGTTAGTTCACTGGAAGTTTGCTAAAAAATTCAACTGATGCCGAAATTTTTAACTAGATTCTAGGTAACCTCCCAAAAAATTCAACCGGCGCCAGAACACTCATTAGAAATTAGAAATTTTTCAAAAATTTTCTAAATTTTTTTTTACCCAAAAAATTCCTACAATTTTTTTAATGTTTTTACGAATGCTTTTCCTGATTTCTCCATTTTTTGTTTTTCTGTGTGTCATAGGTCTATATTTATAGGGATTAGAACCCTAATCTAGAAAGGAATTCCAATTTCTTTCGAATTCTAACTGCCAAATAAACAAACTCACACAAACTCAACCTTTTTTTTTAGCTTTTTCATTTTTTTTTATTTTTTTATTAACAAAAATCAAAAGTAGACCCCCGAATAGATTGAGGTGTCTACAACACCTATTATGAAAGAATGATTGAGAATATTTTTAAAAATTTTGTTGACATAGTGATTGCTGGGGAAATGATAGAAAATGTATTCAAGAATAGCAAGATTAAGTTAAATGATGCAATTGATGTTGGAAAGGTAAATACATCGAAAAAGAATAAAATGGAGGTGCAAGCAATCACACTTAAGGGGCATCTACCTAAGAACTTCATCCTATGCAATTTTTATCCTTTTTATCAACCCTACTTCCTAGTCATAAGCAGTATCTCTCAAAGCCCATATCTTTGTCAACCAAGCAGTATATAAGTTTTTTAGCAAATCCCCATCCTCAAATGACCATTTGTGATCTTGTCCCTACACTTAAGCTTACCACTTGACCAACAAAAAATAAAAAAATGAAATGACTAAAAAAAATTTTAATCCCTATTTCTTACCTTTTGCTTTTGCTAATAGAAGGTCGATACTAAACTCTTGTGCCTCTGAAAATAACACTTCATCCATTGACAATGAGTTATGATCCTAATGGCATGTCTGATTATCATATGGAAGCAACTGACCATTCAACTAAAGGAAAATGTTAAGGATTTTATCAACAATGGTATTTTGACTCTAGAACTAATGGAACAATGGAAGTCGACTTTGTCTAGTTGCAAAATATGAAGAGTTAAGACGTGGAAGAAGGTTTCGAGTATTGAAAGATCAAGATAGGATGGTGTTCTTTTGAACCTTTAACCTTTTGTGTGCAACATGTGTATGGTGTTCTTAGAAGTTATTTAAATTAATTTTGTTAAACTTTATTTTGGAAAAAATGAATGCTTTCAATTTTTCTATGAAATTTTATCTTTATGCATTTGTTTGAATAACAGTCCCATATAATTAATTTTTAAAATTATAAACTGAAAAGCACTTTGCAAAAAAAAAAAAATCAAAACAAAATAAAGATTTGCAATAAAGTCCCATATAAGTAGTTTTCAATATCAAATTAAAAGAAAAAAAAAGCCTTTTCAAAGGGAAATATACAATTTTTTTATGGCAAGAATCTCAAACTAATTGGCAATTACTATAAAAAAAATCTCATATCTTTACACTTTTCCTTGACCACTCTTATGTTTCAATCCTTTTTAATAATTTCACTCACTGGTCATAATCTTTTAAGGGAAATGAATTTTCACTTGTGAACCTTGTTATCATTTGATATATTAAAATCATAATCTTTTCTTGGGCAATGAACAAAATAGGCCAATTTTGAAAATTTATTTTGAATTTCAAAAACTAAGTAAGATATTTTTTAAAATTTTTAATTGATAATTTAATATGTGTCAAATTTTGCCAATATGATTGAACCATCCAAATTTTTTCGATAACTATAGACATGAAAAATGTTTGAACCTTTTCTCAAGTAGCTTTTGTTTCACATCTTAAGGCACATTGACCAAAAGAAGCAAAATTTTTTCTTACCTAAGATAATTTGTTTCATGCATTAATACATTTTTCCCTTCATTTTACCGAAATGCTAGATAGTCTAAAACCAAAATGAGCCTTTTTGTGAACTATGTTATCAGATTTAGGATATCCCATAGAACCCAATTTTCATTATCATAAGAACCTAAAGTGGAAAAACAAAATGGGGCATCAATTGTGCAAAAAAAAAAATGATTGATGGCTATAAGACAAAAATAAAGATAAAAAATAAAAAAAGCTTTTTATCTATTTCTTCAAATAATTTGCTCCTACAACTAAGCGATCATGTTTGAAATGATGAATGACAATCTTTCTCTATCCTTTACATATAGAATAATTACCCACTTGCTACCTATTTAAGCCTATTATATTTTTTGTTCTAAAATGAACCCCCGCCAAGGATCTTTTTTATACTAGGGGGCAAAATAAAAATATCTTCAAGAGATCAACTTTAAAGAAAGTGTTTGATATCGAGAGCATCTAACATAGACATCGAAGATGAGAGCCCGAGGTAAAAAGTGAAGGAGGTTTTAATTAGAATCCCAAGAATTTAACAAAAAAAGAATGCTAAAGTTGAAATCAAATGTTTTCAAAAAAAATGAAAGGAAAAAAATAAAAAAAAAAAAAAAAAAGAAGAAAAAGAAAAAAGAGCAAAGAAGAGAAAGACTTGTACTTCGGAGACAAGAATTTGAAGCAAAAAAAAAAGTGAATGAAGCTTCAGTTTAAATAAAAAAAATAGAGCTAAAAGAGAAAGACATGTACCTCGAAAATAAAAATTTGAGGCAAAAAATGAACAAAGTTTCAATCAAAATCCTAAGTAAAACTTCAAAAAGGAAGAATCTTAAAGTTGAAGTTAGATGTTTCTAAAAAAAAAATAAAACAAAATGAGAAGCAAAGAAAGAAAGACATGCTTCTTAGAGATTAAAGCTTGGGGCAAAAAGTGAATGAAACCATAGTTAGAATCTCAGGTAAAAGAAAAAAAAATTAGTAAAGAAGAATGCTAAAGTTGAAATGAAATTTTTTCGAAAAAAAAAAATAGAGAAAAAGGCCAAAGAAAGAAAAATACATGACTTTTCATCCAAAGATTGCTCCATAAGATCCTTGGCCTAATTATCCTAAATAATATATTTTGAGCCTATTTATCAATTCTTTTAAAACCTTAAACATTGACCTACATTACATACCCTGAAAAGTCATTTCTTGATCAAATATGGACACTTGAATTGAAGAGTTATGTCTTTGAAAATTTGTATATACCTATTATTTGGCAAGATTTTATCAAGTTCTTCATTGTTAGAAAATATAGCTATAAGATAAAAACCCAAAAAAGATAGTTTAGAGCTAGAGCCACTCTTAAAACCCCAAAAGAATTTTAGAGTTTTAAGGTTCTATCCAGAATAAAAAGACACGATACAAAACCTTTTAAAGGATCAATACCCATTAAAGACTTTGCATTTCACCGAATAGTGAAAAAAAAAACTAGTTTTTTTTCTCTTTCCAAATCTTTTTCAAAAAATAATAGTTAGTTTTGATGCATATTGAAATATAATGTTTTTAATAAAAGAAAAGTATTTTTAAAAACGATCTCCTTTGTGAGCCCAAGAGTAATCCTTGCAACCCTTGTCAAGCCTTCCTTGAAATATGACCACTTGTAAAAAAATGAATTATCAATCACCCCATCTACAAGCATTCCAAATAGTAATCATTAATTTTTAAGAAATTCGAAAGTCATGAGTTTTCAACTTTTTCCATTTGATTACAAAGATACTTTATGTGGGGCAATTTTACGATCACTTTTGAAAAGTTCAGAGATTATTTAAGCATTTTGTAAAGAAAATTGACATTATTGTTAGTGAAAAATGGACATTGAAAACTTTAACAAAGATCATTAAAAAAAAACAAGAAAAAAAAATCGTATTTACATCAATTACATGTGCATCATCAAAAAACATTTAACCTGCATATTGCAAAAACAAAAAGAATCATCACATTCGCATCACTTGCAAAAAAATTTGATTTGCATGTTGTAAAAACAAACAAAAAAAAAAACATTTGTATTTGCATCACTTGTATTTGTATTTGTATGTACATTCTAACCAAGGCATTCACATTTACCTCATAAGAAAGATATTTGCATTTGCATTTGCATCATAGTATCTGCATCTTAAAAAAAGTATTTGTAGGATATTTATATGAAAGGAACATTGGCATTTATAGTGTGAAAAAGTCATATGTATTTTCATCAAGCATTTACATTGTTGCATTTGCATTGACATTTACATTCACATCATTTGATGAAAATAGACATTTGTATCATGACTGCATTTGTAATTTTGTAAACATTAAAAAAGGAAAAAAGGGGCAAAAAAAAAGTAGGAAGTCTATCATTGAAAAGATAAGAGAAAGGAAAAATAGTTTAACAAGAGACTAAAATATTAAAAAGGTTTGAAAAGTTAAAAGAAAAATGATCTGCAAAATGCTAAGGGATTGTTGAAAAAATGAAAAAGAAGAGATATGATACAAGGTATCACTTAAGTCCAGTGAAGCTGGCATCCAGTTATATTTCTAAGATTTTCAGGCACAATCCTTAAGACCTTTGGGCAAAATATTTTAAATTTTTAAAGTTTCAACGCTTCTATTATGAGGAGCATTAAAAGATTTTTGAAATTTGTAAGACCTTCGGATATAATCTCTATAACCTCTGGGCATAATTTTCAAGATTTTTAGGTGAAATATTTTAAAATTTCAAAGTTTCACCGCTTCTATTACGAAGAGTATTAAAATCTTGAAATTTATAAAACTTCCAGGCTAATCTCAAATACCTTCAAGTAAAACATTTTAAAATTTCAAAGTTTTAATGCTTTTATTACGATGAACATTTTAAAGATTTTGAGATTTGTAAGACTTTCGAGCATAACTTCTAAAATTTTCGGACATAATCTCAAGACCTCAAAGCACAATCTTTAATACCTCCAAACATGATATCTTATTTTATTTTCAAAAGTTATTGAATTTTTGTTTAAAAAAATTTTTAAATTTATTTTTAAATGGTCAAGTTTATTAGTTAAAAAAAAAAGAGAAAAAATAACAATAAAAAATCATAAAATCATAAAAAAGTAAATAAAATAAATAAAAAGAACTTTTAAAAAACTTTGAATCATTAACTTCAAACAAAATTATTGTCTATATCTTTATTTTATTTTTTATTCTCAGTAATATATTAAGAGGAACAATTATAGATATTCAATTTTATCCGAGTTAATTCAAATTTATTTAATTTTTTAAACTCAATTTGCATGTTTTTATTTAAGCTGATTTAGGCATTACATCGAATAAAGTTTGTTCGAAGTTGTTTTGAATTAGTTATTTTTAATTTTATTGATATTTTTAGAAATAAATTAATTAAAAAATTACAAATAAATATATTATTATTATTATTGTTAAGAAAAAAAAAAAGAGAGGAAACAATCAAAAGCAGAAGAAAACTAAAATCAGAGGAAGTGGCCGGCAGTGGCCGGCAGCCACTACCAATTTTCAGACTTTGCACGCCCAACCCCAACACCCTGCTCCACTTCATGCTACACTCCATAGCCCTCAGCTTCATCTCCACTGATCTAATTCTAAAAATTTTGGATTGTTTTATAATCATTCATAGACAAAAAAAAACCAAAGGAGTCCAACACTGGGGGGGGGGAGGAAATTTTTCCAAGTTCAAGGATCCCCCTTACATGCAACCAGACCCCATTCCCTGACCCTTGTTTCAAGCAATCAAACCATCCTCCCCATAGTTCCCTGCACCTTTGACAAGGCCCACACCCAAACCAAGCCCTTTCATACATGACCTAGCCTCTCACCCAGGAAAGACCCTGCATCCGTAACCCGTGCCTTCATCGTCTTTCAACCCAGGCCAAAACCTTATTCGACCATCACCAAAACCCAGCCTCAAACCATAGAAACTCCAAGCAACCAAACTCAACCCAGCCCTTTAAGCACCGTCCAGCCCCATCAAACACTATCTAGCCTTTCCATTCCACCAAGACCATTTCCAAATACACTGACCAGCCACTCACCCAGGAAATACCTTTTGCCCGCAACAACACTAGCCCCAATCCTACCAGCCGAGCTCCATCTAGAACACCTAGCCTAGCCCCAAACCGTGCCTCCGAGAACCAATCGCTGCATGCACCAATAGATCCAAGACCCTAACACAATCTCTTACCTACACAAACACCCCATTCCTTGTCACCATTTGCCCTAACCTTAACCAAGAAGAGACCAAGACCATCTCCAAGCATCGATCCTTCCATCTCAAAACACACAACCTAGACCCAAACAGCCATCATGAACCAAAAAAAAAAAAGAAACAACCTATTTCCCTATCGCCTCACTGAACTCACACTCCATCAGCACTAACCTCCTCCTACCTAAAACACTCGCATAAAATACCCACAGATCCTCCTACCCAAAATATTAACTGTCAAATTTAACCATCACAAATCAAAATAAAAAAAATATATACACAGTCCTCCCATATGGGAAGAATCCAGCGCTAAGTTAGCTTGTGAAAAAAAACAACCATCGATTTCTTTTTAAAAAAAGAAAAAAAGGAGAAAGGAAAACGACAGCCAAAGAAGGCAGAGCCATCAACGCCACTGGAAGAGTGGCGACGCAAGCAACAACAACGATGGTGTCTGGAACTGGCAGTGTCTGAAATCGATGACTGAAGGAGTTTTTTTAGCTAGTACTGCCAAACCAAAAAAGGAAAAGAAGAAAATAAGAAGAATAGGAAAAAAAGGCAGATCTATTTGCTGGTGACGGGCGATAGCTGCAAGGAGGCTAATGTTGGAATCTGGGCTTGAAGCGTAGGGTTCGGCTGTTTGGAGTTTTTAGAGAAAGCTATTTGTTTTTTTTTTTTTTTTTTTAAAGCGAAAGACGAAAATGTTTTAAAAACAATAAAGGATTTATAATAAAAAAGGGTGAAGAACCGGGTGGGTCCACTCGACCCAGAATCGACCCGGCCTGTAACCCATCAGCCTGACTTGGCCTGCAGGTCATCAGCTTGGCCTGCTCCAAAGCCTTCTGCCTGACCCAAAGAAAGCCCAACCAGAATGGATCCTCTTTGGGCTCTTGTTATGGGCCCTATTATGTAAGTTGTTTTACGCTTAAGTTTCAAAGGTATAATTTACGTTTTTTTTTTTTTTTTAGTTATGCCTTATATTTATATGTTTTAATGCTTGTTAATATGCATTTATAGTAAGTAAACTTATTTATGAATAGTTGTGTTCTTATAAAACTATTAGGGTGAGATAACAATAATTTTAAAATTAATAATAATAATTAAAAATATTTTTATGAATTTTTTATGATGGGATTCTGAGAAGTTCAAGTAGTAATTTTAAAAAAATTCATAGATAAAAAAAATCTTTTAAAAATTACCAAAGTACTTGAATATTTAGAAGTTTCTTTTCAATATAAAAATTTTGTTTTAATATTATTTTCCTTAATTTAAGTAGTTTTTTTTAATAGTATAAAAATGTGCATTTTTTAAATAATTTTATTTATAGATAATTATATTATTATATGACTTTTAAATATTAATAATTATTATAAAAGCAAATAAAAAATTTCAAGGATGAAATCTAAAAGAAATTTGAATAGTGATTCTTTAGGAATATTTAGCTAAGAAAATTTATCTAAAATGTTGTCAATGTATTGAAACATTTAAAATAGTTTTCAATAAAGATTTCTCGCTTTTTTTTTTTTTATAAATGACATAGAAATGAATTTGTAGAAAATATTATTTGATTTTAAATTAAAGATATTATTTACATTTTTTTAAATATAAGTATTGGAAATAAATATGAACAATCGAAAATAAGATTTTTAAGAATTTTGAGTAGTGATTTTTAAAAATTTCCTAGGCAAGATGATTTCTCTTAATATTGCTAAAGTATTAAATATTTTTAAAGATTTTTCAATATGTAAGATTCTTATTTATTTTTTAAGCATACTAAAAAATGAAAATATGTTTTTAAAGAAAATTAAGAAAATTAATTTTTAAATACTAAGATTAAGATCATTTTAGTTAATATTAAAAGATAATACATAATTAATTGTACTGTTTTAAACAGATATTGTGTAGGTACTAATCCTTCCTCACATGTAATCGATTCTTAAATCCAAACTATTTTTGTAGATCATAAAATTATCTTTTTAATAAATTTTAATTAATTTTAAAAATTTATTAAAAATGTAAGTTATAATAAATGATCAATCATATCTAATAAAAAATGATTGATAGTAACTTTATCTTCTATTTTTAATAAAATTATCTTTTTAATAAATTTTAATTAATTTTAATTAATTTTAAAATTTTATTAAAAATGTAAGTTATAATAAATGATCAATCATATCTAATAAAAAATGATTGATAGTAACTTTATCTTTTATTTTTAAATTTATCTAACGGCCTAAAAAATCATTTTAACAGTTTAGTTTTGATAAAAATTGGGCTAAAAAAAAGGTTATTGATGGTGGTGATCAACGATGACCGATGGAGGTGATGGCAGCACTGACGATCGATGCTAGAAACTGGGGATGGTGTTTGCTAGGTTTTTGTTTAAGTTGAGGGAAGATGTTTTGTCTCGTGTTTTTCTTTTAAGAAAAAAAGGATGGAATGAGCTTTAAAAAAAGTTTTGGTTTTTATAGCTAAAAAATAATCAAAAAAAAAAAAAAAGTATAGGTCAGCCCATTGACCAGGGACCTACCAACCCGCCCTTGACTCAAAATAAAGACCATGACCTGATTCTCTTTTATACCAACCTAGTCCAAATCAAGCCTAATTAGTAGCACATTCCAATTTGCTTCCACCTAGGCCTTGGCTTTTATTGTGGATCCATGTTTCATTTTGGTATATTTCTTTTCTCATGACTATTTATCTTGTTATATTTTGTATTTAATTATTTTAATACTTGTAATTGTGATTTTATTATTTAAAAAAAGTGTGTTTAGGAAATAGTTGTTTGTGAATATTTATGTTATTATTAAATTATTATTATGAAATATTAATAATTGAAAATAAATTGAGATTTGTTGATAATGAATTTTAGAGAAATCCGAGTAGCAATTTTTAAAATATCCATAGGTGTGAAATGTTTTTTAAAAATATAATCAAAGTATTTGTATATTTATAATAATTTTAATATAAATATTCTGTCTATTTTTTTTGCCAAAAAAATGAATTTTATATAATAAAATAATATTAAAAATTGATTCATGAGCATCATGTTTTATGCATATATAATAATTTTGAAAATAAACGAATCTTTGAGAATGAGATTTTAAAAAAGTTCGCGTAATGATTTTTTGAAATCTTTAAGTGAAAAATTTTTTTAAGTGTTGCCAAAGTATTGAGGCATTTAGAATAATTTTAATAAAATTTTTTTATTTATCCTTTATTTAATAAAAAATAAGAAAGGATTTTTTTAAAAAATATTATTTAGGTTAAATTCTAAGTATCATTTTATATTTTATAATATAAATATTGATTTTAAAGATAAATATAAACTATCGAGAACAATAGTTTTGAAAATCGAAGTAGTAATTCTTAAAAGATCCTAGATGAAATATTTCTTTTAATATTATCAAAGTATTATAATATATTTTTCAGAATTTTTCAATACATAATGTTCTTATCTATTTTTCAAAACAAAAGATTTAAAAAAAGACAAACAAAAAGATTTTTGTTGCAATAAGAAAAAATAAAGAAAACTATTTTTAAATATTAAAAGTAAGACCATTTCATTAATGTTAAGAGATAATATATAGTTCATTGGTATCGTTTTTAAAATGAGCACCGTAAAAATATTAATTTTTTTTATGTGTAATCGTACTTCGAATCAAATATTATTTTTTATAAACTAAAATATTTTTTAATATGCTTTAATTAATTATAATATTTTATTAAAAGATAAAATTTTTATGAAATTAATTACATCTAATAAAAAAAAATTATTGACGACTAACTCTTCTTTATTTCTAATTTGATTCCTAAAATTCACGTAACAGCCCTCAAAATTGTCACAACAATCCTCTCCAAAAAAGCCTGGCGGATGAAGTTCCTGTCCTGTGTATATACTCGAAATATGCCCGTGGTACCAAGCTAAGAAACATGTTCAAGTTTAGACAAGCAATTTAAACTAGCTTTATATAAGGAACCCTCAAGTTCGTTGGAAACTAGCTTTATAGATCATGGTACATTTATCGATTAGATTTGTTCAATGATTGGATTAAATTAACTCAGAATATAAGAAATTTCAGAACAAATATCTACCGTATATTAAAAACACATGATTTAATTCAAAGAAAAAAAAACATTTTGCTAAATTAATTTTATTACTAGTTTGATTTTAAGTTTCATTAATATTTTAGTTTCAAACCTGATTTTAGCTTAGATTAGTTTTTTTTTTTTTTTTCAAACCCTGACATTTTTTCATCTCTTAGCCTGAGCCATATAAAGATGGAATTGCCCCGAATCGTTTTACCGGGGAATCCGGGAACCACATATAGCTCTGCAATTATTGAAGGGAGAATTTAAGATGAGCAAAAGACGGCTCACGGACGGAATGAAACAGAGTGTGGACAAGACATTTGAAAGCATGGAAAATTCAACTTTGCAAGTTGGTCATTTAATTAAGATAAAAAAATCTCTACCACTACGTTGAAATTTCATGCGAGTTCTAGAAATTCCGGAAAATTTTGCTGCTCATTATTCCATACTAACAATGTCAGCATTGGAAAAAATTGTCTTGAAAATGAGATAAAGCTCTCATCACATCGTTGTGAATTAGACACTTGATGATATTCAACAGCCAAAACCTAATTTCAAAGGGAGTCACAGTCAGAACTTTGGATTAATGGACGAACTTGATTGACAAATATATTTCATCAATACCTGAATATATTACAGGTTACCAACATTTCTCAACTTCTAGAAAATTGTGGTTGACAAAACCGACTCCAATACGTAACTTTGGTATCACGTGCCAAACTCTAATTTTTTTATACGAATTAAATACTCATTTATTTTTTGTATTATATATTTTTTTTGCCAGTTTGGTTTTTAAAATATAAAATTATTAGTTAGTATTTTAACTTTTATTTCATTATCCACTTTGATATATCGAGTTAACATTATCGGTAAATTTTAGTGATATAATATAAATATTTAATAAAGTATTAACATGTATAAAAAAAATTTCAATTAATATCACATTAATAATTAAAAAAAATTTTAAAAGAATTAAAAATTTATGAAAAATTAAAAAATTTAACTTAGCGTTCCACAAATTAATTTTATTTATTATTTAAAATATTTTAAATTTATAAAATTATTAATAAAAATATATTATTACAAAAAAATTAAAAATATTATATTAAAATATTTACCAATAGATAACTATCAGTCCACAATGAAAAATTTTATGTTACTTATAGATAAAAAATTATGTTTGACTCGAAAGAAATTACTTTGAAATATAGATGATCCCCACTACCAATTTTATCAAATTTAGTCTAGTTCTAAGATCAATTATGTAGATATAAGAGACATACTCAAGTTACAAAACTCTAAAGAATTAATCTAAGAATTTTTTAATTGAAAATTTTTTAATGATGGCAAAACTTACTATCAGTACTTCCAAAAAAAAGTAATATTTTGTGGCTATCTTTATTCACAATTTATGTTATCACTTTTTAGGCTTTAAGAAAAAACCTTGTTAATATAAAAGTTAAAAGAATCATTATTTTAAAATGTAATTATATAGTAATAATAATTATATTCTTTGCTATATTTTCCTCACTTTTTATTTGGTATAAAGATTATAATAAAAAATACGGCTTACATGTTAAAAAATCATTATTATGAAGTTTTGTATTTAAAAAAAAAATAAAATCAATGATTTACCAATTATTTAATATTTAAGTAGGATCTTCAAAAAATTAGAATCAACATGTAGCACAAAAAATCTAACGAATGAAATCCATATTATCATCAATATCATAAAACCAATTTTTTTATACAATAAATTTCTTTTGAGCTAGTAACAAAAAATATGCCTTCAAATGATACTCTAAGAACTGTGATATTGATCAAAATGTAGAAAAATAAATGAAAATAATTAAGAAATGTGAAGCAAATAAAATAAGTATTGGAAATAAATAATGATGTTAAAAAATAAAATTAATTAAAAAATGCATATCTTAACTAAATAACAATCTTGATTAGAAACATTAAAAAATTAAAAATATTAAGATATTTGTGAAAAAAGAGGAAGAATCTGAATCAAAATAATGTATTTGTTGGGGGCTACCAGAAATGGGAATTTATATTTCATATCTAACCTATACATAATAGAAACAAAATCACAAATTAAAAGTAGTAGATAACAATGGTTTTTTTTTTTTTTTTTAATGAAGAAATCCATTAACTTAAATTAAGAAATAAAATCAACATTACATACTGATGTAGCTAAAAATCCTTCCCAAACATGACCATATCAAAGTGGACATTCTGTCCTAGCGATGTTACAAGCAAAGGAGTTTGCAGACCTTTCAACATGAACAAAATCACAAACTCTGAATTGTGAAGCAACATCTAGAAACGTCAAAAACTACTGCAACACCTTCCCAATATGAATGATTAACAAAAGTATGTGAAATCATTAATTATTAAATAGATTTTGAAAGGATAAAGGATATAATAAATGATATTAATATGTTTGAATTAAAAAAATCAAATATTAAAGAATTAAAAGGAAATCATTAAACAGTACAAATTATATTTAAGATTTTTAAATTAAAAAAAAGATATATGTATATTATTGAAAAATCCATTTTAAAAAATATATATCTAAATTATATTTTATTGTCAATATTTAATATTTATTGTTCCTTTCAATGCCTTTAACTCATAACTCCTATTTGAATATGTTTTCACTGTTATCATAAAGTTGTCAATTTTTTTTATATATCTAATTATATGGTATTTAAAATAAATTAAAATGGATTAATAATAAATAAAGTATTATATAGAGAAAATATGTCAAAAAATTAGTAAAACTATAATGATTTAATTGAAAAATATTTGATCTTTAATGGTTAATATTATTTGGGTTAAATTATGAATGTCATTTTATATTTTATGATACAAATATTGATTTTAAAAATTAATATAAGCCATCCAAGATAAGATTTTTGATAAGTTCGAATAATGATCTCTAGGTGAGAAAGTTTCTCATAATATTATCAAAGTATTATAATATTTTTAAAAATTTTTCAATACACAAAGTTCTTATTTATTTTTAGAGCAAAGGATTAAAATAAACAAAAAGATTTTTGTTGCAATAAGAAAAAATTAAAGAAATTATTTTTAAATATAAAAATTAAGATCACTTTCATCAAAATTAATAAATAATACATAATTAATTTGTACTATTTTTGAAACAAACATTGTGAGGGTATTAATTTTTTTTACGCGTAATCGTATTCATGAACTCAATTTTATTTTTTGTAAACCAAAGATTATTTTTTTAATGAATTTTAAGATTTTATTAAAAAATAAGCTTTTCAAGTGACTAAACACACTTAATAAAAAAAATTTGATGATAACTTCCCATCAATTTTGATTTGATTTTTAAAATTTGTCTAACAGCTCTCAAAATCATTACAAAAATTTTCTCCAAAAAAAACCTATCGAAGTATGCCCACGTACCAAGCTACGAAACATGTTCAATTTTAGACAAGCAATTTAAACTAGCTTTATATAAGGAACCCTCAATTTCGTTGGACACTAGATTTATAGCCCATGGTATACTCATCGATTAAACTTATTCAATGGTTGAATTAAATTAATTCAGAATACAATAATGTAAAATTTTCAGAACAAGTATCCACTATCTACCATGTCTTAAAAAGACATGATTTAATTCAAAGAAAAAAAAATTTGCTAAATTAATTTTATTACTAGTTTGATTTTAACTTTCATTAATATTTTAGTTTCAAACCTGATTTTAGCTTAGATTAGTTTTTTTTTTTTTTTTCAAACCCTGACATTTTTTCATCTCTCAGCGATTTTGATGGTTTTAAAGATGGAGTTGCTCAGAATCATGCTACAGGGGAATCCAGGATCCACATATCGCTCTGCAATTATTGAAGGGTGAGTTTAAGATAAGCAAAATATGACTCACGAAAGGAATGAAACAGAATGTGGACAAGACATTCGAAAGCTTGGAAAATTCAACTTTGCAAGTTGGTCATTTAAATAAGATTAACCAAAATCTCTACTACGACATTAAAATTTCATACGAGTTCTAGAAATTTCAGAAAATTTTGCTGCTCATTATTCCATACAAAATAATGTCAGTATTGGAAAAAATTGTCTTGAAAATGAGATAAACTCTCATCACATCGTTGTGTATTAGACACTTGATGATATTCAACAGCCAAAACCAAATTCAAAAGGAGTAACGGTCAGAATTTTGGATTAATGGACGAACTTGATTGACAAATATATTTCATCAATACCTGAATAAATTACAGGTTACCAATATTTCTCAACTTCTATGAAAATTGTGGTTGACCAAACGGACTTCAATAAGTAACTTTGGTATCACGTGCCAAAGTCCTTTTTTTTTTTTATAAAGGTTAAGTACTCATTTATCTTCTGTATTATATATATATATATATATATCAATTTGATATTTAAAAAATATAAAATTATTAGTTAGTATTTTAATTTTTAATTTGTCATCCATTTTGCTACAACATATTAATATTATCAATCAACTTAGTGACGTAATATAAACATTCAATAAAATATTGGCATATGTAAAAATGTCTGATCAACGTTACATCATTAATTGTTACATTAATATTCAAAAAAATTTTAAAATTTAAAAATTTTTGAAATAATTTAAAAATTCTAATATCATAACAATTTTTCATTCGAGAGCCTTTATCACTAGACTTATAAAAATTCTTGTAGTCATCATCAATCTCTTTTTTTTTTTTTTGTATAGGTGTGATATTGGTTACCCAAAAGATCATCTTTTAATAAAAATATCAAAATTAATTAAGATTTACTAGAAGATATTTTGGTCTGTAAAAATTGGGATTAAGTTCAAAAGTGTGATTACGAGTAGGAAGGTATCAGTACACTCACGTCACCCGTTCAAAAAAATGGTATCAATTAAACATGTGTTATCCTTTAAATTTGGTTACATGGTCTTCTTTATATTTAAAAATTAATTTCCTAAAATTTATTTATGAAAATATTTTTTTGTGAAATTATTATTATTATTATTATTATTATTATTATTATTTTCGTATTCTATAAATTCTCTAATGTTTTGGTGAAATTTATAGAAAATATCTATTCAAAAAAAATTTTAAAAAAATTAGCTATTCATAAAATTTTTGAAATTTCATCGTAGGATATTTTATTTATTTATTAAAGTTGATTTTAAAATTATCTCAACTATTTGACGAAATCCAAAATTATTTTTTTGATGGTAATAATTAAGAAAAATAAGACTCATGAAATTTTCTTTAAAAAAATTTACTAATTTTTTTAAAAATAAGTGTTTTTATTTTATTTTATTATTTATTTATTTTTTTCGAATCTTTATGGAGTGTAAAATAATTTTTAGATCATACCAATTCATTGGTGAGATCTAAAAATATTTTTTATTTGCATTAATTAAAAAAAATTAAACTTTTTCAATTTCTTTCAAAAATTGCATTTTAAAAGATTTATTCAAATAGTTTATTATTTTTATTTTATATTATTTATTTTTATAACAAAAATAATTTCTTAAATTATCCCAACACTTTGACCAAATTTAAGAAATATTTTTTACTTGTAAAATTTAAAGGAAAATAGAACACTTTCCATTTTCACTAATGAATTTTTTTAAAGATTTATTTTAGATTAAGAGTTATTATTTATTCTTGATTTTATATTAAAATTATTACTGATGATAATTTTTTTGGTTTAAATAAAATATATATACATTTATATAAAAAATTCTAACAAAAAATAAAAATTAAATTAAATTAGAAACTAAATTAAAATAGAAAAAAAAAACTCACCAAATAAGTCGAGTCAGCACACGAGTTGATATGTAGGTTAGTGCGTAGCTCCACGAGTTCAAACGTTCCAAGACGACGTCATTTTGGTAGCCTATAAAAGTCACTTTCTTCTTTTATTTTTTTATTTTTTTATTTTTCCTTTCTTCCTCTGTCTCTAAAAACTAGAGCCTCTCTTAAAAAAAAAAAGAAACTCCTTTCTCGGTCACTATAGCTACCTAATTTATGGTTGGTTGCTATCATGTTGTCACCAAAAAACTTAATCAGCATTGAAAAGCTCAAAAATTTTTTCAAATCCTGGCCTAATTCATAGATTTCGGTGACTAAACAATTTAATGGTTACCAGAAAATTCAAATTTTTTCATATTTAGTGAACCCAAAATTTTTTTTCAAAAATTCTCAAAAAATCCAAAAATGGTCCCCTTGATCCTCTAACACTATTTTTTCCAAGAAAAATCCCACACCTCATAGATCAAGGTTTTCAATTTTGTTTTATTTTTAAAACTAATGGTTCTCCAAAAGGGGATGTGAATACTATGAAAATTTTTAGTTTTTGTGTTGCTTATATATATGTGTGTGTGATTATTATGGCTTTGTAGCAATATCTCCTAATTGCAAAAATGCTCCCTCTCTGTCTTTTTCTGTGAAATTTTTTTCTTGATTATCTGACATCAAATCCTAGATCTTCAAGGATACAAGCCCCTATTTTTTTGCTACCAAGTTAAGCAGAGGCAGTGAGTTTTCAATAAATTAAATGCATTGACTTTAAGGAAGAAAAAAACCTTTTGGTAGTTTGATTGTAGCTACTAGAGTTGAAATAATTTTGACTCTTTTTAAAAAATAATAATAAAAAAAATAATAACAATAATTGTCATAACGATTTTGTGTCCGCCCAACAAATTTGAAAAAAAAAAAAAAAAAGAGTCACTATTAATCTTTTTTTGGCTAGATGCGATTGGCCACCTATTAAAGCATATCCTTTTAACGAAATCTTAAAATTAATTAAAATTTATTAAAAGAATAATTTTAGGGTCTATGAAATAGTTTGAGTTCGAGAGTCGATTATGTGTGGGGAAGGATTAGTACCCCCACAATGCTTGTTTAAAACGGTACGAATTAATTACGTGTTATCCATTGATTTTAATAAAAACAGTCTTATTTTCGGTATTTAAAAAATAATTTTCTTGATTTTCTTTGTTTACTGAAATTTTGATTTTTGATTTTATTATTGTTCCATATTTATTGTTCAAATTTTATTTGAGAAAAATAAATTAGGACCTTTTTATTGAAATAATTTTTAAAACGTTTCAGTACGCTGATAACATTAAAATAATTTCTTCTCACCTTGAGATTTCTTAGGCATCGCTTCTCAGAATACCTTAGAATTCATCCTCGGAGGCTCGAATTTACTTTTCGTAAAAACTTTATTATGCACACAATGCAAAATGCTGATATGTTGATGCATGTATTTTATTCTTTTTTTAAGAAATTTTATTGATATTTTGTATTTGATTTCTTTTTTAATTTAAATTTTTGAAGAAAAAAAGAAATTTTTATTATATTGAAGTTTTTTTATAAATATTCAAATACACTGGTAATATTTAAAAAAATCTTTTCACCTAGGGATTTCGTAAAACATAACTACTCGAAATACTTTTAGAATTTCATCATTGGATAAAATTTTCTTTTTCTTTATTTATATTATTATTTTAATTAATTAATTTTTATTTTTATTAACAAAAAGAAAAATTTTATTGTATTGAAAACTTTATATAAATACTTTAATACACTAGTAGTATTTAAAAAAATCTTCTCACCTAGAGATTTCGTAGGTATCACTACTTAGTGTATTTTTGAATCTCATCGTCGGATAAAAATTTTCTTTTCTTACATTTTTTATTAATTTTTTATTATTTTTATTTAATTAAAACTTTTTTACCAATTATTTTATAAAGTTTATTCTAAAATTAACAAAATTATAAAAAAAATTTATTACATATTTCATCATTTATTTTTATTAATTATTATTGTAACAACAAAAAATTTATTCTAGTAAATTTGAACATTTTACCATGTATAAATATTAATATTAAAAATTAAAATAAAAAAATAATATATCAAAAAAATCTTAAAAAAATTCAAAATTTTTTTTTTTACTTGAATCGAATCGGTTAACGGTCTAGTCAATGCGAGTTTAGTCTATTTGATGGTTCGATATTGGTCTGGTTTGGTTTGATTCGGTTTGGGTGGTTTAACGGATCAATCAGAAGTTAATTGAAGAAGCGAGTCGTGGGTCGGGTGCGTTAACTCTGGGTTAAGTCATGGGTTGACGCGTGGATCCTCAGGGCTCAAAACAATGTCGTTTTAGTTTTGACAATTTATATAAAAGGCCTAAAAATTTTTTTTCAGTCATTTATTCCTCTTTCAGAAAAAAAAACCTCTTTATTCTCTTTCAGCCAAAACACAGGGTGGTCGCCCAGTTGCCATCGTCGTTGCTATCGGTCGTCGGCTATTATTGTCGGTGACTAATGAAAGCTAAAATCACCTAAAATATTCTCTTCAATCCCTTAAACATAGATTCAGCCTCCGTTTTATCAAAAGCAGCCTCAAACTACATAGATCGAGGCCCAAAGCTTCAGTTAAATTTTTTTTTTGTTTTTGGTGCTGTTGGTCTCCTTTTCTAGAGGCTGTTGTTTCTGTGTTTGTATGTGTTTGGCTTGCTTGGTTTTAGGTTTTTGTTTGACAATTTTTTTTGAATATGGTAGAACCCTATTTTTTTTTGGTTTTTTTTTTCAGGGGTTTTATTTTTTTTTTAAATCCCTCTTTTTTTATGCAAGCAATAAGCTCTATTTATATAGCTTTTTGGGATTCAAATCTTAGATTTTCAAGCTGAAATCCAAGCTGTCAAGTTAGGTAGGGTGTTAGACAGTTGTCGGTGGTGGTGGTGGTGGCTGGGATTTTGAACTTTTAGGAAATGTGCATTTAATGTACTCATATTTTTTGTCAAATTGAGCCGAATAAGGAAAGAAGAATAAGGAAAAAGAAAGAAAGAAAGAAAAAAAGAAAAAAAAGAAAAAAATATAATAATAATAATAATAATAATAATAATAATAATAATAATAATAATAACTACAAAATGGTGTTTACAGCTACCTCTTTTTGCCTATTTATGAGAATCAAGAATAAGACAAAGACAAACAAACAACCATTTTGTTTAGAAAGAAGAAACATTGAGCACAAAATCTTTTTTTTTAAAAGGATCTTTTAGACAAAGATTCAATGACATTTTTGAAAATTTAAAAAGCTTATCTAAACAGAGACTCAATGACTTTTAAAAATTTAAATAGGCTCCTTTAAGTAGAGGCTTAACAACTTTTGAAAATTTAAAAAGGCTTATCTAAACAGAGGCTCAACAACTCTAAAATCCATATTGAAAAAGCTTTAAAAATTCATCTTGAAAAAGTTTCTCTAAGCAAAGGCTCAACAACTTTAAAAATCCATCTTGAAAAGGCTCTTTTATGTAAAGGCTCAATAACTTTAAAATTCATCATCTTGGAAAAGCTTCTCTAAGTAGAGGCTTAACAACTTTAAATATCTCATCTGTTTTCGAAACCGAGTTCTCATTTTTGAACAAGTAAATTTCTCTCTTTTGAAATCTTTTGTTTGATTATTATTTTCAATCGAATATCAAAATCTTGTTTTTCATTAGGAAATGAAAAGTCTCTGTCTTTATTATAACTGTTCATAGATACATGTATTGAGTGCTCTAGATGTAATGCAATCAAAATTATTCACTATAGTAAAAAGGTTCTCGAATCTCTCACTTTTTACTTTTTTTTTATCAGAATTCTCAATAATTGCCATGTGACCAATATGTTCTTAACATTTGACCATTGTATTCTTCCCTAACAATACTTTTCTTCTTCAAAAATTTGCAACATTAATGTCTTGTCATGCTTTTCTTATCTTTTTCCATTTGCCTTTGTCAACTTTTAAAAAGTAATGCTGAGATCTTTTGTGTTTGCTTTCCTTTTCATCATTTTAAGTTTAAGACAAACAAAATACAATCACACATTTCTCCTATTTGTATGATGAACAAAAATATCAAATGAGATAAAAGAATGGATAGGTGTTATTAAAGAAAATAAAACATATTTCATTAAACTAATAATAAGTGCATGGCAAAATGTTTGAGTCTAAACAAAGGTGCCCAAATAATGATCATAAGATAATCATGAATAAAATGTTTTCAAATTCTTTTTCTAAAACTGAATCAGATGACTTCTTTGATTCTTTAGAGTTCGTCAAACTACACTTGCCCCTGTGTTATGGGATCTTTTCTTGATGATGGATCTTTTCTTGATGATGCTTCTTTTTCGTATCCAAATAGCTTTTTTTTAGGTTTTCAGCTTAGATATGTCATTCTTTTTCACTTTTTGTTTTTATTTTTTTGTTTTTTGAAGCAAAATATTTCTTTACAGCGTCTAAATTTATTGAAGTGGGTAAATCACTTCCATCCATCTTTGTTAAAATCAATGCCCCATAAAAAAATAACCTTTTTCACCATATATGGGCCTTTTTAATTTGGTGTCCATTTTTTTTATTGTTATGTTGATTTGGAAAGATCTTTTTCAGCACTAAGTCTCTTTTCTTAAAGCTACGGGAATGAATTTTCTTGTCATTTGCTCTCATCATCCTCTTTTGATATAATTGACCATGACAAAGTGCTGTAAGTCTTTTCTCTTCAATGACGTTTAATTGTTCGTAGCAATTTCGAACCCATTTTACTTCTTTTAACTCTACTTTCATTAATACTCTCAACGAGAAAGTTTTCACTTCGACCGATAGCATAGCTTTCATTCCATATACCAAAAAGAACAAGGTGGCTTCAACAGATGTTCGGACTGATGTTCTATAAGCATGCAAAGCAAAATGTAACTTTTCATGCCAATCTTTGTAAGTATCAGTCATTTTCTTCAAGATTCTTCTAATATCCTTGTTTGCAGTCTCCACTGTCCCATTCATTTTTGGACAATATGTTACCAAATTATGATGATGGATTTTAAATTGAGTGCACACTTCGTTCATCATATTGCTATTCAAGTTTGTAGCATTATAAAAAATAATTGTCTTTAGAAGCTTATATCTGTATATTATTTCCTTTTTTAGGAACTTGCATATCACAAATCGAGTTACACTAGTATACGATGTAGCTTCTATTCACTTCGTAAAATAATCAATCATCACAAAGATGACTCTATGTCCATTCGAAGCTTTTAGAGTGATGGGATCGATGACATCCATGCCCCACATAGAGAATGGCTATAGAGGAGCCAAAATGTGCAATGCTATTGGAGGAGCATGAATCTTATCAACATAAATTTGACACTTATGGCATTTTCTGGCATAATTAATACAGTCACTTTTCATTGTCAACCAATAATAGCTAGCCCTCATAATTTGTCTAGCCATCATATGACCATTTGTATGTGCCCCATAAACTTCATTATGCACTTCTTCAGTAATCCTCTTTGCTTCAGATATACTCATACATCTTAAGAGCACTTGATCTCAACCATTTTTATAAAAAACATCTTCATCCAAAAAAAAAACTCATAGCCAACCTTCTAATAATTTTTTTTATCATTTTTTATTGCATGTTTTGGGTATTGTTGACTTTTGATATATTGTATAATGTCATGATACCATGGCTTCCCATCAACTTTTTTTTTAACACCTAAATAATGCACTGGTACATCCTTCACATCCAGCTTTATAGGTTAGATCTTAGTATTTGTATTTATTTTGATAATTACAGCTAGAGTAGCCAATGCATCAGTAATTTAGTTTTTCTTTCTAGGAAAATGCACAAACTGGACTTATTCAAATTGTTTGACCAACTCAGAGATGTATTTATGATACCGGATCAATTTAGAATCTCTTGTTTCCCTTTCTTCTCATAATTGATAGATAACTAAAGCTGAGTCTTCAAATACATTCAACATTTTGATCTTCCTTTCAATTGCTACTTGTAAACCAATAACACAAGTTTTATATTCAACCACATTATTTGTACAGTTAAAATTCAACCTAGCTGTGATAGGATAGTAATGTTCATAAGGCAATATTAAAATTACCCTAATACCATGGCCTAAAGCATTAATGGCTCTATCAAAATACATTTTTCAAGACTATTCAATAAGTTCATTTTCTTCAATGGCCATCACTTCTTCATAAAAAAATCCAATTTCATTGGCTTTTAATCTTTGACTGCACTATCAGTAAAAACTTGACTATTACACTTCCTTTAATAACCTTTTGAGTCACATAAACAATATCATACTCTGAAAGCATAACTTGCCACTACGCTATTCTTTCTGTCAATAAAGGCTTCTCGAAGATATACTTAATAGGATCCAACATTGCTATGAGCTAAGTGATATGATAAAGCATGTATTTTCGGAGCCTTCGAGCTGTCCAAGCCAATGCATAATATATTTTCTCTAATGGTAAATACTTGGACTCATAATCAGTGAATTTTTTACTCAGGTAGTAAATTGCTTGTTCTTTCCTGTTAGTTTCATCTTTTTGCCCCAATACATATCCTATTAAATTTTCATGCACTGTTAAGTACAAAATCAAAGGTTTTCCTAGGATTGACAGCATCAATATAGGTGGATTTGACAAGTATTCTTTAATCTTATCAAAAATTTTTTACCATTCATCATTCCACTCTCTTGGATTATGTTTTTTAAGAAGTTTAAAAATAGGATCGCACTTGTCGGTGAGTTTAGAGATGAAACAAGTAATATAGTTCAATCTTTGAAGGAAACCTCACACTTTTTTTGAGGTACGAAGAGAAGATAAGTTTTGGATGGCTTGTATCTTATTTGGGTTCACTTCGATTCCTCTTTCACTAACCATAAAGCCCAATAATTTTTTTTATTTAGCACCAAATGTATATTTAGCAGGATTCAACTTCAGCTAAAATCTTTTCAACTTGTCAAATAGCTTTTTGAGATAGACTACATGATCCTCCTTTATGAGATTTTACAATCATATAATCCATGTACACTTCTATCTCTTTATACATCATGTCATGAAAGAGAGTCACCATTGCTCTTTGATAAGTGACACTAGCATTTTTCAACCCAAAATGTATAACTTTGTAATAGAACATCCTTCACATGGTCACAAATGTTGTTTTGTCTGTATCATCTTGAGCCATCTTAATTTGATTGTAGCTCGAGAAGCCATCCATAAAAAAAAATGTAGAATGTCTAGTTGTATTATCCACTAGAATATTGATATGGGATAGAGAAAAGTTATCCTTGGGACTCACCCTATTTAGGTCTCGATAATCGATACACATTATCACCTTTTTATCCTTCTTGGAAATTGGTACTATGTTAGCTACCTATTCAGAATATTTTTTCACCTCCAAATATCCAGCATCAAATTACTTATTCACTTTCTCTTTAATTTTCAATAGCATTTTTGGCTTCATGCACCTTAGCTTTTGTTGCACCGGCTTGTATTCTGGTTTCAAAGGCAACTTGTGCTTTATAATATCAATGCTGAGTCTATGCATATCCTGGTAAGATCACATGAACACATCTACATATCCTCAGAGTAACTTTTCTAACTTTTATCTTTCAACTAATAAAAGGGATGTACCAACTTTGACCTCTCTTTTATTTTCATCGTTTCCTAAATTCACTAATTCGATAATTTTTTAGTGGGGTTTAATTGGCTTATCTTCATGTTCTTTTAATTTTAACAAATTAAGAGGCAACGTGTAATTATCTGAATCTTTCTTATTATTAAGTTCGTCAACATGAATTGTGTTTTCAAAATCAAATATGAGATTATTGTCATGATTATCTGTGTGTTCATTATTTGAGACCCTGCAAAGGGTAAGATGAAGAGATTATTGGCATTTAAAAATGGAATGGCAAAAGAAAATGATTAAAGTAGAATGAAAAATGGAATGATTCGAATGAATGAAAGTGAAAGAAAATAGAAGAAATGTAGACGTATTTTCTAAGCCTTTTATTAAAACGACAAATGTAAATACATCACAAAAGATCTTTAACGCTCGTAGAAAGCAATTAGAGATTTAAAGTTTCATAGTACATTACTTTTAAAAAATTTTAAAGATAATAGGTAGCTTTATGACTTTCCAATTTTTAGCTCAAAATTTGAAGGACATGGGTGTATGAGTAGCTCTTCATATTTACTCTTCTTTTTTTTGTCACCCACCATTTAAAGGGCCAGCTTTGAAAACTTTTTCATGAATCTTGCACTTAAGGCTCCAGGCAAATCTAGGTAAATGTATCCTCTCAAATGAAAAGAATCATAGAGGTATGGAATAACCATAGGCTTTGACTCTAGCTCATATCCCCTAAGATTAGCCATTCTCTTATCTTTTTTCTCATTCACTATTTTCATTTTATCCCCTCTTGTTGTCTTATATCCTAAGCCAAATCTACCTTTTTTGTCATATACTATTAGTGGCTCTATGATTCCTTGCAAGTTCTTTCCTAGTCTAGTTCCAGGTTGCCATCCTATTCTAGTGAGCTATTTAACGATAATTTTAGTAGTCATAAACAGGTGTGATGAATATAATTTAGATCTTTCAACCATATATATTAAGTTAGTAATCTCGAAAGATCTATATGAGCACTCTAAGGCTTCATCTATTACTTCTACATAAAGAGTATTTACTAGTTTGGTGATCAATAAATCTTCTTCTCCTACCACACATGTTAATTTTCTATCAATAATGAATTTGACTTTTTGATGCAATGAGGATGGAACAACACCCATTATATGAATCCACGGCCTACCCATCAAGCAATTGTATAAGGGAGAGATATCTATAACTTGAAATTTCATGTTGAAAATTCATAAGCCAATTTGCTATGGTATTTTTATATCTCCCAACACCTCTCTTCGAGTTTCATAATCATATGATTAGATTTCATATAAGATTCATTTACAAGTAGTTTTGCCAAAGTAGTCATGGGTATAACATTGATGGATGAGCCATTATCAATCAAAACCTTAGCTATTATATGACTTTTGCATTTTACAGTAATGTAAAGAGCCTTGGTACTTCCTTGACTTTCAGGAGGAATCTCTTCATCACTGAAAGAGATATAGTTTGAAATCATCAGATTACTAACAAGCTATTCCATGTACTTAACAGATATATTATGGGACATATATACTTGATTGAGCACTTTTAGTAGAGCATTAAGGTGTGATTCTGAGTTTAGCAATAATGACAATAATGAAATTCTAGCTGGCATCTTGTTCAACTATTTTACCACACTATACTTACTATGTTTTATTAGCTTTAAAAATTCATAAGTTTCACTCTTAAAGACTGGCTTATGATATTCTTTATCTGGGGTTGTAACAGGATTACTTTGACTTTTTTTCTCCTACCTTTGCTTTTTTTTTCTAGCTTTTTCTAAAGTTTCTAGAGTGTAACACTTCCTATTTCGAGTCATACCTCCTACGTTCATTATGTTTGCAGTATCTGGGTTGACTACAACATCACAATCATACTTTCATGGTACTACTATATCATTCTGGTATGAAAAAAGGTCAAAAATTTTAATTATCACTACTGGTCGAGAAATGGGCCTTTCTAACCTCGGTAATAGCTTCTCATCATAATAAATAGTTACAAGTCTATGCACATTCTTATTCTTTGAATCAATGGTAGACACTTCAGCTTTCATCTAATTTTTTCTTTCTTCGTAAAACTCCATCCGACTTGCATCCATTAACTTTTGTACCTCTTGATGAAATTGGTCACAACTCTTAATAGAATGTCTTAAAGCACCTTTGTGATAATCACATTTCTCGATGAAATTAACCTATCTGGAGTAATTCTAAAGTTTTATTAACTCTAACATATCAACTTTGACCAAGGTTTCAAACACTTTAGCTATTGGAGTCTTAACTTCATCTATCCCTATTTTTATATAGCTTGCTTGCCCATCAATCAAAGCATTTATTGATGTTTTAGTATGGTTCGATAAAGGGTTTTCATTAATATTTGGAGTCCCTTGTTGGCTAGTCTTAAAATTTAACACCCTTTTATTAATTAAGCCTTGCACTTCACGTTTTAGAATAATACAATTCTCAGTAGAGTGACCAAGTTTCCATAATGATAATCACAATACACGTTAGGACATACCATATAGGAAACAAAGATTTCAAAGGTTCAACAATGACAGAAATGAGTAAATATTTCTCAACAAATCGATGATACAAATCTATGTATGTCATAGAAATGGGGTCGAAAGTGAGTTTTTTTTTTGGGTATTTCTTAAGGCTCTCGGACCATTATTTGAACTAGGTCTCCATTCTGGTGTTGTAGGTGTAGCAAGACGATTGTAGGAATAGGTGAGTGTTCGAAAGGATGGTTGAAATCAAAATGGATAAGTTGGTGGTTGTAGTGGCTGGTATGGCTGATATGGATGAGGGATAAAGGTAACATTATTTATGAGAGGGTAATGGGATTGGTACATTGAGGTGGGGTATGGAGTGAAACCTTTAAATTGTTGCCTCATATAGTTCACCGTTTGGGCTTCATTTTTTTTCTTTTTTAGTGTTGTACCTTTTTTTGCTTTGCTTGTCTCTCTTGCATTGAACTTGCCATTCTTTATGGCATTTTCAATAATCTCACCTGATATCACCATATCTGTAAAGTTCTTGGTTGCATTGCCTATCGATTTCTCATAGTATGGTGCTTTCAGGTTGTTCACGAATAAAACAATTATTTCTTTCTCAGTGAGGAAAGGCTGTACTTGTGCAACCATATCTCTTCATCTTTATGCATATTCTTTGAAGCTCTCCGTTACTTTTTTTTTTCATACTCTGTAAAGATAGATGATCTAGAGCTAGATCCATGACATGCTGTTATTGTGTAAGAAATCTCATTATGAGCTTTTACTAAAAATAAATATGAGTTTTGTCTAGTTGAATATACCATTTGATTATAGATCCTGTAAGGCTATCTTAAAATACGTGCATTAATAAATTTTCATCATAAATATATGCCATCATCTTACGATAATACATGATAACATGAGTCATTGGGCATTTCATGCCATCGTATTTTTTAAATTCAAAAGCCTTAAATTTAGGTGAAATGACCACATCTGTGACCAAACAAAGCTCAGTTGCATCTGCGGAGCCATAAAAATTCATTCCCTTTATAGGGCTAAGCTTTTCTTCCAATAACTTCATCTTCTCCTGAGCATCAGTATCTTTCACTTTCTCAAGTATCTTTATCCCTAACTTTTCTCTCTCCTTGGGATCATCCAAGTCAGGAACCAAGATTAGCTCGGGTGATTTTTCATCATAACAGGATTAGAAAAATTTTAAAACTGTCTTGGAACAGGTGCTGATGTCATTCATGGATAAAGATTAGAATATCCTCTAGGAGTAGAAATTTGAATTCTAATTCCTTGAGAAGATTAGGTTAGCCATGGCTCAAACCCTGGAGGGTATATAGGATCACCATGTCTGGCGATTCCTCTTGGAGGCTGGGATTTCCCTCCTCTGCTTTTTTTTTTTATCCAGATTTTTAAGCATGTCCATTATCCAATTAAGATCCTCTTTTAGCTATTCTTGAACTTTTCAATCCTTTCAAATCGATTGACATGTTCTTGTTCCATGATTCTTATTTGAGCTCTCGTGTTGTATGAATGGCGAGTAGGTTGAGTCAAAATTTTTGATAGGCGAGCTATTCTTGAACCTTAATTATCACAAAAATTTTTAAAAATCAAAATGCCATGTGTTGAAGATTTTATTTTATATTTTATACTTTTATTTAAAAAAAATAAAATGGTGTAGGTGATGCATGAATGCAAGTGAGAAATATTTGCTCTTGGACAAATTTCAACACTAAAAATTTTCATTGATTTTATACAACTTTAATTACATGGGATTTATCATCCTAGAATTATATTCATAGAAGCGTTTGTCTTGTTCATAATGATCTTTCACCTTGTCTAGAAAGTTCACTAGGTGCTGTCTATATTCTTATATGGGATACCTCTCTTCTTAATGCTTCTACTTTTCAACCATTTCTCATGTTTTTTTTTCATTGCCTTACAAACTTGACTAGTTATATGCTCTATGTATTGTTGCTTCCCTAAGCTTTCTACTTTTCATCTCATACAGACATCTCTTTTTTGAATCACATGTGAAGATCCAATATTTTTTCCTTTTATGCCACTCATCTATTATTGTCAAAATATGGTGCCTATGGTCTTGCAGTTGTAACTCCAACCCTTGGATTATCTGGTGAAGTGATTCTTTTTCGTTCAATACTTTAAGGTACTTTTTTCCCTCTTTTGTGAGCATGGCTTTCAAACTTTCCTTCTTTTTTTGGCATTCCACCAATTTTGCTGAAGCTATAGAGTATAACTTCTTTCAATTCTGGTATTCTTAAAAAAATTAGTGGCTTCCTCTTGCTTTTCTTGAGCTTTGCCTTTCCATTGGTTCATTTTCTCTCGAAGTTCATCCATTTCACATTGCCAACTGAGGTAAGACTTGGTGACTTTTCTAGTTTTAAATTGAACTTGTAATCTCTCGTTTTCTTAATGCAAATCTTTTAAATCATTGTTGACCATATCTTGTTCTTTTATGACTTTCTCCAATTTGCTTATTGTACCTCTACTTCATATTTTAATTGTCTCATTTTCTCATGAAGTTTCACATTTTCTCTTTTTATTTTTCTTTTTCAGCTTTTAATTCTTTCTTGACAAGTTTAACTTATGATAATTGCACTTTTTCTGAAAAGATTAATCAATTGATGTGGGCTGTCATTAGGAGGTAGTATTATGTCTCTAAGTCGTTTTTCTTTTTAAATTTGATAATCAGAAGTGACGTTGTCGATGAAAGGCCTTAATCTCATTCTTCATGTTTTCTTCCATGCTTAAATCAACTACTCTGAGCTTCTTGGTGGATTTGGTTCCCCGTAAATGAATTCTACCTGAACCAGGCCATGAATAGTAGGAACAAACTACTTTACACAAAATTACCTAAGTACCATCAATGGAGTGTAACTCACAACACCCCATAGCCTTAACAGCAGTATCCATGGCTTGTTTCTTCCATGATACAATAAAAGGGCATGAGGCATCCAATGCACCATTCATTCAATTTCATCCTCAGTAAGCCTTTGTAAGAAAAGGACCTATTCTTCTTTAGTCTTTAATGTTGGCCATTGGCTTTGGTAAAGCTCTTTAATTGGTGCTTTGTTTCATAGATACGGCTTTGAGAATTCACTCTTTTCGTACTTGAAATGACTTCTAACCCACACATATGTAGCGGTGCACACACTATGAACCATCCTTTTCCATTCTATTTATAGAAATTCAATAACTTGATGGTTTTAACTAGGATTGTTGGTGCATGATTATTGTTTAGGTTTCAATTTGTTCAAAAAAGTCTACTACAGTTATCTTAATGTAACTTAAAGTCTTCAAAAAGATCACCATGCCATACAATGCTAGAGCAAACATAGCCATGCCTTGATCATCATTTAAATGCCCTTGAATGAAGTTTTAGAGAAAGTCCTAATAGATGCTGAGATGTTCACCTTTAGTCTTTGTAAAAGAATCAATGGTTTCTACTTTAACCCCCATAAGTTTGGCCAACTTTTTATGTTAACCTGATTTTGGCTTTCGGGTAAATACTTTATCTGGACACTATAGTTTTATCCTAAGCAAAACCAAATACTCTTCAATAGTTGGCACCAAATCCTCTTGATTAAAAGTGAAGCATTTATAGGATGGATCCTAAAATTGTATAGTTGCCTTGACTAGCTGTTTATCGATCACTACTGAAATAAGGGATACAATCTGCTTGTACTTCTTGTAAAAGTTTTCTTTTCTTTCTTCACTTAACTAACCTTAGATAGGAGCTAAATCTTCTAAATCATTTTGTGTGAGATCCAAATGCACATTCTCGGGTAACTCTGACACATAATCGATAGGAAGGTAATCTCTACTCTTTTGTTGGGCTTCTTTTGATCAAACATATACTTCATTATATGACTTACATGGGATACTGACTGAGGATGAGCAAATCTGTAGTTTTATGAGATCCATGAAGACTTCTTAGGAAAAAAGATGTCATAGAGCAAATATCTCGATGCAAAACTGTATGTTATGATTTATGTAAAAATAAAAAAGAAAAGGAAAACAAAATTAAGTTAGTGAGAAGATGTGGTTTGAGATTGAAAAGTTTTTTTTTTATTTTTATTTTGATTTTTTTGTTTGTTTTGTTTTGTTTTCGTTTTTGTTTGTATTTTTTATTACACACAACTTTTATTCCTACATATTTTTGTAGTTTCTAAAAAAGGTAGGCAAAACTCCACCTAAGGTTAGCTTCTTACGACTTATTATATAGTTAGTTCAGGTTGATACATGTCTAAAGTTTTCAAATTGTTTCTCACTGTCATCCATGCTAAGCTAGTAAGGTACCTCAATCCTCACCTATTACAGGCTACGAACAGAAAGAGTTCAATTTGAGTGAAAGCATTTCACTTATCATTATGAAAGTTATCACCTTACGAATGCATAAGTACTCTACTTCCTCCTATAATGGACGGAGCTCAGGTATAAAGCTCATGCATAAGATGCATCGTGTCATTGTGTGGGTAAATTTATCCTAATTTATTAAGAGTAATATATAGAAAAATAAAGCATAAAAAGACATAGTGAAAGAAATACATGTGAAAATTTTCTTTTTTGGTTTGTTTTTTATTTGTCTGGCTATTTTTTTAAAGTATAAAAAATCTAAGAATTAATAATTGAATATCGATTAAGACTGTTTAAATCAAAACACATAGTTAATTATGGCCTGACTCTAAAAAATGCATCTCCATTGGAGTCGCCAAGCCGTTGTAATGGTTTTGTGTCCGCCCGACGAATTTGAAAAAAAAAACAAAAAAAGGGAGTCGCAACTAATCTTTTTTGGCTAAGTACGATTAGCCACTTATTAAAGCATATCCTTTTAATGAAATCTTAAAATTAATTAAAATTTATTAATAGGATAACTTTAGGGTTTGCGAAACAGTTTGGGTCTAGGAGTCGGTTATGTGTGGGGAAGGATTAGCACCCCCATAATGGCTATTTAAAATGGTACCAATTAATTACGTGTGAAAGATTCTATGAAATTAGAAAAATTTTAAAAATTCCAAAAAATTAGAAAATTTTAAAAAATTAGAAATTTTTAAAAAATGTGAAATATTCTATAAAATTAAAATTTTTCTAAAAAATAAAACTAAAAAATCTTAAAAATTTAATAAAAACAAGAAAATTTGAAAAGAGGGTTTGAAAAATTAAAAAAATATATATAAAAAATGTGAAACAAAGTTTTGAAAGTTTTTTAGATTTTTTAAAAATTTTCAAAAAATTTAGATTTTTTTTAATTTTCAATTTTTTAAGTTTTTGTGAATATTTTTAATTTTAAGAAAATTTATTTTTATTAAAATTTTAATTTTTAAAATTTTGAATTTTTTAGAAATTTATTAATTTTTTTATTTTTTGAATTTCTTAAATTTTCATAAATTTTTTATTTTTTTATAATTTTTTAAGATAGTTAAATTATTTGATTATTTATAAATTTAAAATATTTCAAAATTTTTAAAAAATTGTTAGTTTTTTCTAATTTCTTAGAAATTTTCTATTAATGTTAAATGACACTTGATAATATGACATTGATTGAACTTTTTTTTATGCGTGTTTGTATTTTATTGAATGTTCATATTACGTTAGTAAGTTGACTGACGACGTTAGTTATAGGTATCAAAATGAACTACCAAATGAAAGTTGAAGCACTAAACTGACAAATGTATTTCTTTAGGTAATAAACAAAAAGAAAGTGTATAGTATAAATGCCTAATTTGTATTTATTCCTTCTTATATTTACAAAGGATATGGTGTGTGGGAGATAACGAAAGAATTTGCAAATACTAAATTTGAATCTTAATCCTGTTGAATGACACTTTTAAAAGTAGAAGTACAAACTATCTAAATTAAGCTTTGAGTTGCAATATCTTCACTTTGTATAATTGTATCTTGGAATATGACTTTTTTCCTGACCGACCAATTAGACACTTCCCAGTTAATAAAATCCTTTCATAGCCCGAAGAAATTAACAAAAAAAGAAGAAAATCCTCTAAGAACAATCCATACACAAAAGATGAAAGCATTAATAAAAAAAATTCAATATCAGAAATGAACATATGTAGAAGAAGAAAGGAAAGGAGGAATCGAACTGTATTATTTTGCCTTGATAAGCACCATGATGTTATTTCAGGGTTTTCTTATTGCCCTCTTGTTTGATCCAAATAAATCCCACAGCTGCGCCTACCTTAGCCTTCTTCATGCCTGTTACTACTGTGGCTTTCGTTTTGCCAAGGCCATCCTTAACCGTCTTTGAATACTTAGTGCCGCTGCTCTTGCTAGGCTAGGTAGGAGGGGGTCCAATATATCTGTAGTCCCACTGATCAGCCAATGAGAATCCATATGAGTTGTGTGGTTCCATTTTTATAGAAAAAAAAAATCAAATTGTCAAGTATAATTGTCTTTCCTGGAGTATATTAACGCACCAATGTTTAGCTGAAAGTAAAATATTTAATTATGCGTCTTAGTGGAAGCAGCTTGTTGTTATCCACATAAAAATGCATAGAAAACAATGCTTTTATTCCCAGTTCTGTTTCTGTTTTGCCAAAAAAAAAAAAGAAATTAACAAAAATGAAGTCTAAGAAAATCTCTTGAACTAATATTAAATAATTATTTTAATTTTTTAACGTTTTATTGCAACCAATTGAACTTTTGAATATCTATTTTTGTTTAATTTAATTTTTATTGGATGAAAATTGAATAGCCTTAATCATTAATTTACATCGACTTAAGATTCAATTCATGAAAATAAATATTTAAAGAATGAAAATAATTATTTAAAAATTTAATTAATTACAATAAAACAACAAAGTTTTGAATTATTATTTAATTTTAATTAATGGTTTTTATATTTAAGCCTAAAGAAGTGTTTTAACAATTCAAAAGAAACTATATTCCTAGTTCTAGTCTGTTCAAAACTTTAGGTTTTGTAAGAGGAGTTTCTAGATTTGTCCAGTTCAAGAGTTTTTTCCTCAGGATTTCTTGGTGTGTTATTAGAAGTTTTGTTAAGTAATCAGTGGCAAATCATCAAAAAGTAGGGATTAATTTATCTAGTTTAGAAAGGGACGAGTGGGACCAATGATGGCAGATGAACTAGAAGATGCTTGGCACAATTTGAAACTAATAAATGCAGAGAAGGAATGTGTGGATACAAAAGGAATTACAGATACTAAACATCCATTAAGGAACAAAATTTGGAAAGAAGCCATGTGTGGCACTTTAAAAGAAATTTCGAAGATGGCAAAAGAGATGACAAGTTTTAGAGAAGAATCTATTTTTGTTCAATGTTTGTGTGATGTTATCATCTAGTTGCAAGAATGATAAAATTGAGCTGAAAGGTAAAAAAGTTTGGATCATGAAAAAAGTTGGCAATAGAATGCTAAGTGTGTTTAAGAGAGTTGTCTCGTGAGGTATAATGACCTTTCTAAGTAATTAAGGGATAAAGAATATGTTAATTAGTTATGCTGAGTAATTTAAGGATAAGAAAGTTGTCATGATTGTGCAAAAAATTTAGGGAATGAACTATAAACATGTAAAACGATTATTTCAATATCATAAATAAAAAATATCATTAAATTCTCTCTTTATTTATTTATTTTTATCTCATACTTTGCTTTTTTTTTATATAATCTTTTCTCTTTTTATCACTATTCATTTTATTATAGTTTGGAACCAAATATGATAAAAAGCGGGTCTTAGAGGGATCACCTTGGTCATTTAATAAAAACCTTATCGTGTTCAGAGATTATGATGGTGATCTATGACCGAGATCACATTTTTACAGAGCCACATTTTTTATTTGGGTATATGGACTACCTCTAAAAATGGTGAGGGTAGGAGTGGTGAAGAAGATAGGGGCAAAACTGGGATCACAAAAAAAAGTGGATAGCAAGAAAACCTATTCTATAGGGGGAGTTTTTCGAGGCTTAGTGTGGGAATAGATATTACAAAACCCCTAAGAAGGTTTGTCTTGGTAGCTAGAAAAAGTGGGGAGGATATCCGGGGTTATCTAAAGTACAGAAGGATGTCAAATTTCTATTAATTCTATTACACATATGGCATGATAGGACATACCGAAATTGAATGCAAATCTGAGGGAATTGAAGAGGGTAGTCTAGAGGATCCCAAACAGTATGGTGAGTGGCTGAGAGCTTCTCTAATTATGATGGAAGGAAAGTCGTTTATAGGAAGATCTAAAAAACATACCAAAATATTCAATGTGAAAGATCTCTTTGTGGTGAGTCCTCACAATACAGAGGGAAAGAACGGACATAAAGTAAAGTAGAGCACTTTGGTATAGGCTGTACCAAAAGGGGTAGACACCAGGATGGACAACAAAAAATTGAACCAAAACCCATCTAGGGGGAAAACTGAAAATTCTAAGACCAATAAAAAAGATAGGAGTGTGAAAGGGGAAGGGAGCGAGACTGTAGGGATTACATTTTAATCAATTTCAAGGTGAGAATGGTGTCAACTAATGGGAAACTAATAATTACAAAGGGAAATAATGAGCAAAATCTGGAAAAAAGTGAAGAGTCGACAAAAGATTCAGCTTTGCATGGAAACAGAGAAAAAAAACGAAAGAGTTACCATTCTATTGAATTCGGTGGCAATTTTGCATGAGGTGCCAGTTTTAGAGGATGATTTGGCCATTTTTAAAGATAGTAGGGGTACAGTCGAATGTTCCAAATTGTAGAATAATAGGAAGCAAAAGTGGAAAAAGAAAGCAAGGAAAGTCAACGAGAGGAACGATGTAACCAAAACGAACGCTGGAAAAAGCAAGATAGAAGATCTAGACAACGATTTCATGGAAATAGACCATCAAGGGAAGAAAAGCAAGGAGGATGATCAAGAGCATACATAACTAACAAGCATAGTGGCGAAGATTGGATTCCAGTTCCACCAAAAACAATGAGATGCTTAGCATAGAATTGCCGTAGGCTTGGAAACCCACATGCTATTCATGCTCTTCGAGATTTATCGAAGAGTAAAGATCCCCATGTAATTTTCTTAAGTGAAACTAAAATGTATGTTAGGAAGCTAAAAGGAATAAGAAAGAGATGTGGTTTTGATGCTTGTTTTGGGATGGACGTGATCGGGAGTAGTGGTGGGTTATGTTGTTATTTTTGAAGCAAAGAAAATTTTACTCACTGTTGCATTTTTTAACATCAGAAACATTATAATTTAAAGCCTAATTAATAACTACCCATTAAAATCATAATCTTAAGATTAAGCCATGACCACCAACATGAATAACAAAAAAAAATAACTAACACCAGAAAAACAGGAATAACATGAAACATTCAATAAATCCACATTAACAGTCCTAAACACATCTTTTAACACTCCTCCTTGCTTTAGGAGTTGCAAACACCAAGTTTTGTCCTAAAAAATTCAAACTTGCTAACTGGCAGTGGCTTGGTGAAAACATTTGCAACCTGATCTTCTGTTTTGCAATAGACAAAAACAATAGCTCCATCTTTCTGTACTTCCCTTAAGAAGAATAATTTAATATTAAAATGTTTAGTTTTCCCGTGAAACATAGGATTTTGAGAGATAGCAATGGCAGCTTGATTGTCAATAAGAATCTTCGTGCTTTCCTCCTGCTCTAAGTTAAGATCGATTAAAATCTTCCTTAGCCACAAAGCTTGATTAATAGCAGCTGTTGCAGCAATAAACTCTGCTTCAGCTGTGGATTGAACTACAATTTCTTGTTTTTTCGAGCTTCATGAGAAAACACCAGAACCAAGTGTGAAACAATAGCTTGAAGTGCTCTTCATATCATCAATGGAACCTCCCCAATCACTGTCTGAGAAACCAACCAGCTTGAACTCTTTGCTCTTTGTGTATTTAATGCCAAAATCACTTGTGCCTTTCACATATCTAAGCACCCTCTTTGCAGCCTTGAGATGCCATTCACTTGCACAATGCATAAACCGAGACAAAATGCTTATAGCATTCAAAATGTCAGGCTGAGTTGCTGTGAGAAACATTAAGCAACCAATCAGGCTTTTGAAATATGCTTGATCAATCTTCTCTGTTCCATCTTTACAAAGCTTTTCCTTTGAGTTCATTGGTGTCTTCATTTCTTTACATTATTCGAGTTTAAACTTCTTCGGAATCTCCTTGGCATATTTCTTCTGACAAATGAAGACTTCATGTTCATTCTGTTTGATTTCCATTTTAAGAAAAAAAATCATTAATCCAAGATCTGTCATTTTAAAAAACTCCATCATCTTTTGCTTAAACTTCTCTACAATACTTGTGTTGTTTTCTGTCACAAGTAAGTCATCCACATATAGTAAGATGATAAAAATGTCAGCTCCATTATGCTTAACATATAATGTTGATTCAGATAAGCTTTTGACAAATCCCAAGTTCTGTAAATGTTCATCAATCCTGTTGTACCAAGCTCTTGAAGCTTGTTTCAATCCGTAAAGTGCCTTTTTAAGAAGATAAACCTTGTCTTCTTCTCTTTCTTGACATAGCCTTCTGGTTGTTCTACATAAATCTCTTCCTGCAGAAAACCATTCAAGAATGCTGACTTGACATCTAATTGGTGCACTTTCCAATTCTTTTATGCTGCAATGGCAAGTAAGAGCCTGATAGTGTCGAGTCTAGCGACTGGTGTGAAGGTATCTGAGTAGTCCACACCGAGTATTTGAGCATATCCTTTGACCACGAGTCTAGCTTTATACTTGTTGATTGAGCCATCAGCATTAAGCTTGGTTCTGTATACCCATTTGACTCCAATTACTTTTCTGTTTTGGGGTCGATCAACCAACTCCCATGTTTCATTCCTTTCAATCATGAATAGCTCCTCTTTCATTGCAACAATCCAATTTTGATCCATCTTGGCCTCTTCATAATTTGTAGGTTCACACACACCAATATTGCATCTTTAATAAACATAAAAAAGTAGTCTTGTACCTCTGACTTGTACTTTAAAAAAAAGATCCAACACATACGGGTGAAATCATCAATGAATGCAACATAATAAAGACTACCTTTCAGAGAAGGCATTCTTTGTGGGCCTGCAATGCCAGTATGAATTAATTGTAACTTGTTTGATGCTCTTTATGTTGCCTTGGGAAATGGTTTCCTACTTTGCTTTCCAAACTGACATGCTTTGCAGTTTGGAATATGATCATCAAGTTTTAAAAAATCATTTACCATCTTCTTAGATTTCATCTGTAGCAGCCCCTGATGATAATAGTACCCGAGCCTCTTGTGCCATACTTCAGTGATATTTTCTTTAATTGGGAAAGCAATTTGCTCATCCTCCAATAGATTTAGAGCAAAGCTTTTCCTTTTCATTTTTACTTTGAAAATATCTTGGCCAACTACATCTTTAATCAAGCAACTTTTATCTTCGAACACAACTTTATAACCCTTTTCAATTAGTTGTCCAACATTTAACAAGTTTTGATCAATTTCAGGGACATATAATACATCAGAAATGAACTTTGTACCTAAACAAGTTGAAATTGCAATTGTTTCTTTTCCCTTCACAGTTATGTACTTACCATTACCAACTCAAACTTTCGATGAGTTTGCGTTGCTTAGTTCCCTGAATAGATCCTTGTCATGTGTCATGTGGTTAGTACAACCACTATCTATAAGCCAACTCTCACTTGATTCGATGCCAGAGAAACATGTAGCTACGAACAGGTGATCTTCCTCCTCTTGATCAGTAATCTTTGCATCTTCACCATGTTGCAAAATTTTATTTTTACAGATAACAGCTTCATGCCCCATCTGATTACATTTAGTGCATTTAGCATTAAGTCTTCTCCAGCATCTAAATGGAGAATGACCCTTCTTTCCACAATGTTGGCAAGGTGAATATGATTTCTTCTAATTTTCATTCTTTCCTTTTGCATTGGCTGATGCAGTACTTGCCTCATTTCCTTCAAAATCTTTTTTTTTCTTTCTTTTGCTTTTGGCCACATTTTGATGCTTGACTGCCAAAGCTCCTTCAATTGTTGTACCTTTCCTCATCAGTCTTCTTTGTTTTTGTGCTTGCAAAGCGTTAAGCAATTCTGTTAAGGAAATTTTTAACAGATCTTTTGTATTTTCCAAGGTAGTGATGGTTGCTTCATCTCTTTTAGGTATTATAACAAGAATTTTTTCTACAATTCTTGAGTCAGTAAATTCAGATCCAAGAAGCCTTACTTTGTTTGCGATACTCAGAAGCTTATCGGAGTAATCTTTAATCGTCTCGGAGTCTTTCATTCTTTGAATTTCAAATTCTTTAATCAAGTTAAAGACTTGCATCCTTTTAATTCTTTCATCTTCTTCATATTCATTCTTGAGATAATCTCATATCTCTTTTGCTGACTTCAGAGACATGATACGAGTGAAGATGATGATGAGACTGCAGCAAACAAGTAGGCCTTTGCCTTTGATTTCTTTGTCTTCTTTTTTTTCTGTGCTTTAATCTATGCCATGGTGGGATTGTTTGGAAGTGCAGGAATTTCATAGTCTTCTTCCACTGCTTCCCAAAGATCTAAAGCTTCCAAGTATGTCTTTATACGTACTGTCTAAATTTGGTAGTTGTCTCCGTCGAACACCGTCGGAGCAATTACGGAAAAACTGGCTTCAGCTTCCATGACGCGTCAATTTCACACACAGATCCCTTAAGAAGAAAGCTTTAATACCAAATATTGTTATTTTTGAAGCAAAGAAAACTTTACTCACTGTTGCATTTCTTAACATCAGAAATATTACAATTTAAAGCCTAATTAATAACTACCCACTAAAATCATAATCCTAAGATTAAGTCATGACCACTAGCATGAATAACAAAAAAAATAACCAACACCAAAAAAACAGGAACAACATGAAACATTCAATGAATCCACATTAGTAGTCCTAAACACATCTTCTAACAGGTTACCTATGATGTGGAAGATGGATCTTTCATTGTAGCTGCTTTGTTTTTTGAAAAACCGTATAGTTATGGAAGTGAACAAAGGTCAAGTGCAAATTATTTGGAGGTTAATAAGGCTTTATGGAGAACCAAAAACAAATAAGAGGAATGAATCATGGGCACTATTGAGACTTTTGGCAGGACAATCTAACAAACCATGGATATGTTTGGAAGACTTTAATGAAATATTATGGAACCATGAAAGAAAAAAGAAGCTTCTTAGAAGAGAAAATAAGATGGAAGCCTTTTGAAATGCATTAGTAGATAGTGGTTTGAATATTTAATTTTTATAGACGTTGGTATGTGTGGAAGAGGGGCAATATAGAAAAGAATAATGTGAGGAAAAATAAGATCGTGAGTAGGCAACAAACAATGAATTGATATGTTCTTTTATTATGAGGTTCAACATCTAATAATTTTAACTTCTGACCATTCACCCATTATGGTGAATATCCCTAAAAATATACGAACAAGAAAGGACTAGAAAGGAAGAAAGCAATTTCGATTTGAAGCAATGTGGGTAAAGGAGAAAGATTGTAAAAAGATTGTTTAAGAAGCTTACTACAATGTGCTCTTTGGTGTAGGAGAAAATGAAAAAGCTAAAAGAAGAACTAAAAGGCTACAATTAATGCCACCAAGTGACATATCTTTGCAGTAAGAACAAAAAATAAAAGAAGAGCTAAATTTATGCCTTGAAATGGAATAGGTGTTTTGGGTCAAATAGTTGTTGACACCCATTTTGTCCGAAAGATTGAATGTGGTATTGAAATAAATTCAAGTCAAATTTTGATTTCATCCGGATCCATTCGTTCGATTATTTTCATACTAGAACTTTTAAATTTTTATTTTTTATTTTTATTTTCATTTTCATTGCATATATTATTATTTTATTTTATCTTTTTTCTTTTCTTTACTCTTTCTATCATCCTCCTAATTTCATCTCTAAAGTCTTTCATGCATTAACTGCATTGAATTCTAGCCACTTGACTAGCATCTCTGCTTGACTTTGCAACTGAGATTTCAGTAGCAAAATTAGCGGGTCTGATCTTTTTCCTCTATAATCCCCTCAAATCTAGGATTTGTTAGATAAATTGGTTTTACAAATTGAGAGCCAATTCATAGGAAAAAGACAAAGATCAATTTTTGGACAAAGTCAGAGAGCCCAATGCTATTCTACCAAAACAAGATACTAACAAACACAACAAAAAAGCCACAACTAAAATAATCCATATCCACTTATAGAGGAACTGGCAAAAAAATTTTAGATAAAAATCGAAAATAAAATATTTGATCCTAGCATTTTAAGATTTTTTTTTATAGAAAATCTAGTTTGCAAAAGGGTATTTTCATAATATAAAAGTCCAAAATCAATGGTTTCTGGTTTTGGTTCTAATTTTACAGAGATATTATCAATTTTCTTTTCAATATTATCTATTTTTACAAAATGCTTTTTAAAGAAAGAAGAGGAAAGATTAGCTAGACAATTTATAGTTCTACTTATAGCATCGGGGACGCTTAAGAGTCAAGACAAAATTAAGCATATGTCATTCAAACTTTGATTAAATGGTCTTTTCAATATTTAATTTTAATTCCTTACTTTATTAAAATTAGAAAATTTTTAATTCTTTTATTTAGTTCTTTTTATTTTTTTTATGATTAATTATGTTATTTTGTTTATTTATTTTATATTGTTGTTAATTATGGAATATTTATATTGTAAACTTTATTTCGATTAATATTTGTTATGTTCCCTCACACATGTACACATTTGCATTCATGCACGAGTTCTATATTCGAGCTCTCAAATCTATCCCTTTAGAAGGGAATAGAATACCTACGCTTTTATAAGGTTATAATGCCTCCACTTAGGTTAGCAGAATAGTTTCACTCAAGTTAAACCATTTTCGTTGGCAACCCATTATGGATGAGGATTGTGGGCCTTACTAGTCCAAAATGGATGACAGTGAGGATTAATTTAGGAATCTTTTAGCCTTTATTAAATTTTAAACATTGCATATGGTGAACCTTAAGAAACCAACCTTATATAGAGCCTACCATTTTTGTATATTGTACCCTAAATTAGGATACATGAGGGAACCTTAGATAGCCTTTGTTAGAGACTATCAATTAAAGTGATAAAATAGAAGATTGTTTGTGTTGCAAAATTAATGTAAATTTCTTGGTGGTTGTGTAAAGTTTCTTTTTAAAAAATGCAAATTTTTTTTTTGCATTATCATTTTCATATTGCATTTTCAAATATTGAATTCTTTGATTTTCCTAAAAATAAAAAGAAGAAAATTTCTTCTCGCAGAAAAATAAAAATAAAAAACATTACTTCGTTAATTTATTTTCCAAAAAAGAATAGGTTTTTTTTTTTTTTCAAAAAATGCCAAAAATTTTGAAAATGAAAAAAATTTGGTTTTTATTTGCAAGACTTTTTCATATGATCATTTTAAGTTTAATCTAGGTTGCCTTCACTTTTTCAATTTTAGTATTTTCTAGGTTTGTTTCAAAATAATGCCACATTGTAGAAAAAAATTTCTTAAAAAAGAATCTTACGTGTGTAATAAAAAAATGAAAAATGTAAAAAAAAAAGTCTATTATCGTCAAATAAGGTAGAAATAACAAAAATAAGGTTTTAACTTTGAAATCCTTTGTTTTTCTTTCTTTTCAAATAACTTCTGCATCTGTAAATAATGTGATTTTTTTCTTTCTAAAAAAAAAAGAAAAAAATGATTTCATCATGCCTACATTGCAAATATGATGCATTTTGTATGAATATGTCTCATTGTTTCATACTTCAATGTAAATGTTGTTGTATTTCATGTGCACCCTCAATCTTGCAAACATTTGCATCGTCATTGTAAATATTATTGTATTTCATGTGTGCCACCAATAATGCTTATAAGACCCATCATTATAAATATGGTCACATTTCATGTACATTGTTAATCATGCGTACACATGATTCATCACTGTAAACCTTGTTATGCTTCATGTGCACCATCGACTAGGCATACACTCATGTTTCATCTTTGTTAGTGTTATTGAATATTGTTTCATTCATCTCAATGAATAAGGGTACATCGTTAATGTTTACTTTAAAGGGTAAAATTCTTTTTAAACTTATTTTTTAAATACAAAAAGAAAATTTTGAAACTAACATTTTACTTTTCTTAAACATCTTAGGTTTTTTTAGCATAATTTCCATTTTTAACTCATCAATTTTGAATTTTGACACAATTGAAAGAGGCTTTTCTTGTTTAGCTTGGATTTTGTCTATGTTTAACATTATACTTTGACATTAAATAAATAAAGTTTGAGAAAACTAGTGCAACGATTCCCTATTTATAAAAAGATTGTTTGGAATAAAAGCCCCACATAATTTGGTTTCTAGATCATGAGAAAAAAATCTTGCAAGTCCCTAAATATGTTGTGATCATGATTGGAAATGAATTTACCTCAAACATCATTCCTTTTGCCAAACACTTTTTGATTTAAATCCCAAATATGTCTAATACCTTGAGGGGCATGAGTTTGAGCTGTATAAACCTAATTTGCATGATACCCAAAAGCCAAGCTTTTATCTAGGCAATGAACGAATGAGACTAATTTTGAAAATTCATTTTGAGTTTTGAAAATCAGCCATGATACTCTTTCAAATTTTTTTAATTGGTAATTTAAAGTGTGTCAAAATTTTGCTTAAATGATTGAACCATCCAAATCCTTTTGATGACTATAGACACAAAAAATGCCTGAACTTTCTCCCTTTAAGTCATTTTTGTTTTACATTTTAAGGCACATTGACGAAAAGTAACAAAATTTCTTATTGCCTAAGACAATTTGTTTCATGCCATAATACCTTTTTCTTTTATTTTTGGAAATATGCCAAACCATTTGGAACCAAAATGAGCTTTTCATGAACTTTACGATGAAATTTGGGAGACTCCATACAATATGATTTTCATCATCATAGAACCTTGAGTGACAACCAAGGTGGGGCATCGTTTGTTAAAAAAATGATTGATGGTTACATCATGCACTTGAGATATTCAAATGATTCTAATATGAAACAAAAAAATAACTCAGAAAAGCAAAAAAAACAAAGAAAACAAAAAAGACCTTTTTTACTCATTTCTTTAAAGGCTTGCTTTTCAGTCTAAGTGGTCGTATTTGAAATGATGAATGGTCATTTTTCTCTACCATTCATGTATAGAAAATTATTCACTTGCTACCCATTTGAGCCTATTAAATTTCTCTTTCTAAAATGAATTTGAGCCAAGGATTATCCTCTACACTAAGGGGCAAAATAGAGACATTTTTAAGAATCATTGGCAATCGAGCCTTAATTTAAAAAAAAATTATATTGAAATCTTTTGACATGTATTTCGAAGATGGGAATTTAGGGCAAAAAGTGAACAAATTAAGTTTCACGTTAGAATCTCTAGTAAAAAAGAGATAGAGTTTAAGAAAGTAAAATACTGGAGTTAAAATCAAATGTTTTCAAAAACAAAAAACAAAGAAAGAAAGAGACATGTCTTTTCATCTAGAAAAATGCTAAGAAATAACACGATCCTTGGTCTAATTACCCTCAAGAACATTTTTTAGGCCTATTTATCTATTTTTTTAGAAGCCTAAACCTTGACCTGCATTATGTAACTTGAAAGTCCATTTTGATCAAATGTAGACACTTGTATTGAAAAGCTGTCTTTGAAAATTTGCATATACCTATTATTGACTAGAGAGATTTTACTAAGTCCCTCTTTGTTAGAAATTTCTTTTTGATGTGAATTTATTGAGTATTAGAGTGCATGAGGGAACCATTGACAAAAATAAAACAATAGAAAATGAATAAAACGTAGCTTTTTGGTGAAAACCCTAAAAATGTAGTCTAGAGCTAGAATAACTATCCTTAATGCCTAAAAAAATTCTAAGGTATCCAAGGTTCTATCCAAAAAAGAAATTCATGATGAAAAACCTTTTGAGAGATGAATACCCATTAAAGACTTTGCATCTCCTAAAAGAGTGAAAATTGAAAGCCAAATTTGTTTCTCTTCCAAATCTTTGCAAAAAATTAATGACTATTTTGATACATATTGAAGTATCATGTTAAGGAACTGAAAGAGTGTAAAGCCCTACTTGATTTTCAAGAAAAGAAATTTTTTTAAGAAAATTATTTCTTTTGTGAGCCTAATAAAAAGATGGAAGTAAAAGTAATCCTTTTTTCACTATAACCCTCATCGGGTCTTTCTTGAAATTTGTCCACCAGCAAAAGAGATGAATTGTCATTACCCCTCTATATACATTTCAAATAGTAGTCAACAATTTTTAAGGGACTTAAAAGTCATACATTTTGGACATTTTATTGATCTTAAAAACTATGTGGGACAATTTTGTGATTATTTTGGTAATATTTTTTAGGAATAAAGTTTTGAATGATAAGAATTTGAATAGAGACTTTCTTATTGAAAAATAAAAAGGGAAACAAAACAAAAATCTTTGTATTGGTTTTAGGGTAACCGACTATTTGCATCTGCATCACAAGAAAGAGAAAGACATTCACATTTGCATTATTGCATTTGCTTCACGAGAAAGATATTCACAATTGCATCATTGCATTTGCATTACAAGAAAGAAATTCGCATGTGCATCATTACATCTGCATCACAAAAAAGACATTTACATTTGCATCATGAGAAAAAAAATTGACATTAACATTTGCATTGGCATAAAGTATTTACATCATGAAAAAGTTCCATCATGACATGATTCTTGCATTTCCATAAAGACAGTAGCATTTGCATCATTTTTTGGAAATAAATGTTTGCATCATAATTACACTTGACAATTTTGTAAATATTGAGAAAAGAAAAAAGGAAAATTTGAGTAGTTGGGGTTAAAAAAAGGAAGAAAAATTGAGAACAATAGAAATGGATGAAAAATAATGAATAACAATTCTTAAGAAATATGTCAAAGTTTTCTGATAATAATACCAAATTTTATTCAAATCTCTTGGTGGCGATATCTAAGTTTTTTGCATGTTTTAATGATGATATGTGAATTTTTTATTCAAACTTCCCAATGGCGATATTCGAGTTTTCTGCATGTTTTGGTGATGATATTATTCAAACTTCTAGGGGGTGATATTTAAGTTTTTAAAATGTTTTGGTGATGACATACAAATTTTATTCAAACTTGTAGGTGGTGATATCTTAGTTTTTTACATGTTTTGGTGATGATACATGGGTTTTATTAAAACTTATCAGTGATGATATTCGAGTGTTCAAATTTCAAATTTTAAAATCTCAATGGTGATATTCGAGTATATAAAACTCTAGATTTCATTTAGGTCTCGATGATGATATCTAAGTATTCAAAGTTCAAAATTTCAAATTCATTCGATAGTTATATCTGAGTATTCAAGTTTGAGTTTCATTAAAATTTCTTTCAATGGTGAAATTCAAACTGTCATTAAAACTCTTTCAATGGTAATATTTGAGTGTTTATCAAAACTTTCAATGGTGATTCTAAGCTTTAATTAAATTCACTTGGTGGTTATATTTGAGTATTCAAAATTGAATTTTATTAAAGCTTGGTGGCGACATCCAAGTTTTAATCAGAATCCTTTGATGGTGATATCCAAAGACTTTTTCATTTTCCTCAGTGGTGATATCAAAGAATCTTTTGGTTGTGATATCCAAAAACTTTTTTCATTCTTTTCGATGGTGATATCCAAGAATCCATTGGCGGTGATATTTTGAAGATATTTTCATTTTCTTTGATGGTGATATCCAAAGATTTTTGTCATTCTCATTGGTGGTTATATGCAAGAATCCTTTGATGGTAATATTCAAAGACTTTTTTCATTCTTCTTGATAGTGATATCCAAAGATCTTACTTTTGTCATTCTCGTTGGTGGGGATATGCAAGAATCCTTTGATGGTAATATTCGAAGACTTTTTTCATTCTCCTTGGTAGTGATGTCTAAAAATCCTTTAATGGTGATATCCAAAGACTTTTCATTCTCTTCGATGACAATGTCCGGGAATCCTTTGGTGATGATATTTAAAAAAGTTTTCACTCTTCTTGGTAGGGATATCCGAGAATTTTTCATGGTGATATTTAAAAACATTTTCATTCTCCTTGATGGTGATATTCGAGAATCCTTTGGTGGTGATATCTAAAGTCATTTTACGTTTTCCTCGGTGGTTGTATCCAAAAACATTTTTCATTTTTCTTAGTGGTGGGATTTCGAATATCCAAAGTCATTTTGCATTTACCTCCATGGCGATATCCGAGTTTCTTTTCAAATTTATTTTCAAGTATAGGAATCTTTCAAATCCATTGCCTCTAGTTAGAGGAATATTTCAAATCTCATGGCTTTTGGTTAGAAGAATCTTTTAAGTCCATTGCCTTTGGTTAGAGGAATCTTTCAAAAATCATACCTCTAATTAGAGGAGTTCTTAAAAAATCATTACCTCTGGTTAGATGAATCTATCAAATCCCATTGCCTTTGGTTAGAGGAGTTTTTCAAGTATCATAATCTCTTGTTGGACTAGTTTTTAAAATATCATAGCCTCTAATTAAAATAGTTTTTAAAGTTCCTTGCCTTTAGTTAAAGGAGTTTTTTAAGTATCATAACTTTTGGTTTGAGGAGTTTTAAATTTAAAAGCATCTAGATAGAACACTCTTTCAAAATTAGGAATGATTTTTAAGGCCAACAAGCAAAACCTATAAGTCCTTTGAGAATTATTTAATTACAAGTATCATTGCCTTTGGTTAGAGGAGTTTTCTAATGTATCATAGTCTCTAGTTAGAGCAATCCTTTTAAAGTCTCATTACCTCTTGTTAGAAGAGTTTTTCAAAGTATGTGTCATAGTCTCTAGTTAGATAAGTTTTTTTTTTTTTTTTTAAATTTTAAGAGCCTCTAAATATAGGATTTTTTTCAAAACTAGGTATGATTTGTAAAATCAAATGGCATAATCTACAAGACCTTTCAAGTTTTTTATTTCAAAGTCTTATAGCTTCTAGTTAGAGGAGTTTTTCAAAGTCTTTTAGCCTCTAGTTAGAGGAGTTTTTCAAAGCACCATAGTCTTTGGTTAGACGAGTTATTAAAGTTTCATAGCTAATGGTTAAAAGAGTTTTTTCAATTAGCATAGCCTCTGGTTAGAGGAGTTTTTTTTTTTTTTTTTTTTTTTTTAAAGTCCCATAGCCTTTGGTTAAAATAGGTTCTTAAAGTTTAATTACCTTTAGATAGATTTTGGAAAATTTTAAAAAAATCCTAAAAACTAATTTTATTTTTTCTTAATTTTTACAAGTAAATAATATTTCTTGAATTTCATCTAATGTTGGGATAATTTAAGAAATTAATTTTGCTAAGAATAAATTTTTACAAATAACAAGCAAAAATAATTGATTATTTGAATAAATTCATCAGGTTGGATTTATAAGACCTTTGGGGTATAATCTGTAAGACCTCTAAAGTTTTAAGTTCAAAGTGGTAGGGCCTCTAGTTAGAATGGTTTCTAAAAAAAAGAAAAAAGCAGAAAAAAGGGAACATTGCTTAATATTTTTGAGATTAAGATGTGTGTGGTGTGCTTCTGTATGTCCTTTCCTTCTTTCAAAAAAAAAAAAAAAGGTATGTTCATGTTTGTGTCATCATTTTGGTTCCTTGGTTATGTTTATCTAGACAAAATTGTTGTTTTTTCTATCTTTGCCTTATTTTTTATTTTTAAGAATGTGCAAAGATGCGAGTTGTAGACACTCATTTTGTTCGAAAGATTGAATATGATATTGAAATAAATCTAGGTTGATTTTTTATTTCATTAGATTCGTTAATCAGATTATTTTCATGTCAAAATTTTTAAAAATTTTATTTTTATTTTCAATTATTATTATTATTTTATTTTATTTTATCTTTTTATCTTTTTGTTGCTCTTACTACCATTTTTCTTGTTTCATCCTCAAAGTCTTTTGTGCATTAAATGCATCAAATTCTAGCCATTTAACTAGCCTCCTTGCTTGACTTTACAACTAAAATTTTGGCAATAGTAGGCTCCATTTTTTTCTTCCACAATCATTTCAAATTTGAATTTGTTGGACAATTTGGCTTTATAAATTGAAAGCCAATTCACAAAAAAAAAAAAAGACAAAAAGCAAATTTTGGACACAGATAGAGAGCCCACTACTGCTTTGCCAAAGCAAGACATTCACAAAGGCAACAGAAAAACCACACCTAAAATCATCCACGTACCCTTTCAGAGGAATCAGCAAAAAAATTAAAAATGAAAATTTTGATATGGTCATTTTAAGATTTTTTTTTTGGAAATCTAGTTTAACGAAAGGGTTTAGGAGATTAAAAAGATGGTTTTGGTGATTTTTTTGAAAATTTTTTGGGTCACTAAAATTTGAAAAACTTTGAATTTTTGTTGACTAATTGAATTTTTCAACCACTAAAATATGGAAAATCAACTAGAATCTTCAAAATCTTTTAAAATTTTGATGTCGATCGAAGTTTATATGATGGCACGAGGCAAAATGACGATTCCCTACTAGAAAACTAGTTTGGGTGATTTTTAATAAGGGGTTTAGATTTTTAGAGAGAGGGGAAAGAAAAAAAAAAAAACTAAAAGGGGACTTTTTATAGGCCACATGAAATGAAACCATTTTGGGAGTCTCCAGCTCGGGTCCTAACTTGTCAAAACCTGCATGTTGAGCTGCTCAAGAATCGACTTGTTTGGTTTTTTTTTTTTTCATTTTCATTTTTTGTTATTTTTATTACTTAGTTTTTTATGATATTATTACTTTTTTCTAAAGAAATGAATAAAAAATATAAAATTAAAATAAATAGTAAGTTTATTAATTTTGGTTAAAAAATGAATAAATTTTTAGTTTACAAAAAAATTTTATTTAAAAAAAATTTATTACGAGCAAAATATTTCCTAAGTTTTACCAAATTATTGGGATTATTCAAGGAATCATTTTGCTAAACTTTACAAATAATATAGATTATATGGATAAATTTTTTAAAATATAATTTTTAAACAAAATTAAAAAAGTAATTTTTAAATTAATGAGTGTAGGTAAAAATATTTTTGGATCTTGCCAATAAGTTGGGATGATCTAAACATTATTTTTATTGGATAAAGATTTATAAAAAAACCAAAATGAATAAAGAAATAATGAAAATAAAGCAAATAAAAATGGTTATTCAAAAAAAAAAAAATTCGAGTGAAAAATTTTGAGGAAAATTTGAAAAGTTTTAGTTTCCTTAATTATTGCCAAGGAAAAATGAGTTTTTTTTTTTAGGATTTTACTGAAGAGTTTGGGTAATCTTAAAATAAGTTTTATAAGAAAATAATAAAAAAATAAAAATATTTCATGATGAAATTTTGAGATTTTTCTAAATGGTTAATTTTTTGAAAAATTTTCTAAATGAAGATATTTTCTATAAATTTCACCAAAGCGTTGGAGAATTTATAAAATGTTTAAATAATAAATTTTACAAAAAAAAAATTTCATGAATCAATTTTTAGGAAAATAATTTTAAATATAAAAAGATCATATTATCAAAGTAAATGGATAACACATATTTATTTGGTATAGTTATTTGAATGGGAAACATGGGAGGTGTTAATACCTTTCCCACTCATAACTATACTTTTGGACCTAATCCTGATTTCATAAACCAAAACATTTTTTAGTAAATCTTAATTGATTTTAAGGTTTTTATTAGAAGTTGATATTTTAGGTGGCCAATTGCATCCAGTTAAAAAAAAAAGATTGTTGGCAATTTTATAAATTTTCTCATGTCTAGTGATTGAGTCCCCCAAATGAAAAATCATTGTGACATTGGTCACGAGCCAATTGGTTGAAGGAAGGTAATAAAAACACTGCTTTTTCCATGCCCAATCAAAGACATGAAAAAAAAAAGGTAACACTATCTGAGGGTTGAAGGATATGAATAGAGGGTAGTGTAAAGATGAAATGAAGAGGGAATGAATTGCCAATAATTAGTTAAAATAGTTATTTAGTTCCAAAAAAAATCCAACTTTGAACATACTTTTGAAGTTATGGAAACTTGATTATCAGACGAGATGAACATGCTCTTACTTGTATAATTTAAAGTGGAGGAAATTCACCATGCTATTAAACAAATGCACCCTATGAAAGCACTAGGACCTGACGGCATGGGCGCTCTTTTTTATCAAAATTGTTAGCATATCTTTGCTAATCATGTAATAAAGTTCTGCTTATCTTGTTTAAATGAGGCTAGAGACTTAACCAACATAAATCATACTTATGTTTTTTTAATTCCCAAAATTAAAGATCTTACAAAAATAACACAATCTAGGCTTATAAGTCTTTACAATGTACTCTACAAGATTATCTCTAAAGTGTTAGTGAATAGGCTTAAAACCATCTTACTTGTTTGTAATAGTGAATCCCAAAGTGCTTTTGTTTCAGGTAGGCCAATCCTGATAATGTACTACCTATGAACTACCTATTTTGAAAACAAAACACAAGGGAAGAATGGTTTTTTTTTTTTTTTTGCTTTGAAACTTGACATGAGCAAGGCTTATGGTCATGCTGAATGGAAGTATCTTGTGGCAATTAAGAGAAAATTAGGGTTCCCCACTAATTGGATTACACTTGTGATGAATTGTGTCACATTTGTTACATATTCCTTAGTAATTAATGGTTGTACCACTCATGCTTTTAAATTAGAAAAAGGATTTTGTTTAGGGATTTGCTTCCACCTTGTCTTTTTTAATGTGCATAGAAAAATTATCGACCTTACTAAATGACAAGTAGAGATAGGGTTTGCTACATGGATGCAAGCGAGTTGATCTAGTTCGAAAGTTAATCACCTTTCTTTGTTGATGATAGCTTGCTATTTGCAATGACAAATAGAAGTGAAAGCGAGATAGTGAAGCACGTGCTATAGAGATATGAAGAAAGCTTAGGACAAAAGACAAAATTTGAGAAGTCAACCCCATTCTTTAGTAAAAATGTAGGAAAAGTGCAACGTATTACAATAAAGGATATGTTTGGAATCTAGGCTACCACAAATTTAGAGAGATAGTTGGGATTACCCTCCATGATTGGAAAGGATTGAAAACGAGCTTTTAAGGAACGAAAAGGTAGAATTAATTCAAAATTGAATGGATGGAGCCAAAGAGCACTCTCACAAGGGGGAAAAGAAGTTTTCATAAAGTTGATAATCTAAGCCACCCTACCTATACCATGAGCTATTTTTTTTTTTGCCAATTTCTTTGTGTGATGAGATGAATAGCCTAATTAATCACTATTGGTAGAGGCACGAAAAGGAGAAAAAAGGCATATAGTAAATAAATTGGAAGCAATTGTGCTTACTGAAAGAGAAGGGTGGAATGGGATTTAAGACATAGGAATTTTTAATAAAGCATTATTGGCAAAGCAAGGATAGAGGTTATTGATCAACACTGACACTTTACTAACACTTTACTGCATCCAGTGTTAAAAGCTAAATACAAACCAAAAAGATCTTTCATGGACTCTAGACTGGGCAATTTTCCTTCTTTAACTTGGAAGAGCATTTGGACAGCTAAGGCAATCATTCAACAGAGAGTGAAATGAAAGGGAGGTGATGGAAAAAATATACGTATATGGAAGGATAAGTGGTTGCCTTTCACAGAGTCATTTAGGCTACAATCACTAAGGGGAAGCTAGGATGAAAATGAGGTAGTGGTGGTACTATTTGATGAACAAACTGTAGACACTTAATTTTGTTTAGATAAAATTTAGCTAGTTATGAGCCTTTAAAATTTGACTTGGTTTGAATCTAATGTTACTTTAATTTTGACAAATTTTCAAATTAAATTTGGGACTAATTTGACCTAATTGTGCTAGGCACAAATTTCGTCAAATATAGTTAAAAAAAGTTAAATTTGGTTAAAATTGGTTAAAATCAATCAAACAAGATCAAACTTTGGTCAATTATCAAAATTCACAACCAACTGGGATTAATGAGCCTTGGGAATGAAATTAGTGATTTTGATGCATCAAAAAACCTTATTACACCTTGAAAGGTGTAAAATTACCAAAATACTGTTAGAGTATTTTTGTAATTTAACCTTTCCAAGGTTGGTCTTTAGAGAAACACTTTAGATCATGTTTTCATAATATTATTTGATTTTATGTGCATTAAAAACTTTGATCGTACCTCAGAATGTGTGAAATTACTAAAATACCCTTTAAGGGTAGTTTTGTAATTTGACCTATTCGAGGTTGGTCTTTCATAAAAACTTTAAGGTCATATTTTCATATTATTTTAAGATTTTTGATGCTTTAAAATCATATAAACAAAAAAAATTCGATATAGTTATTTAAGAAAATTGCATAAAAACGTGAAAACTTTCAAAAGGGTAAATTGGTCATTTAACATTGTTCCAATTGTACTTAGAGCCTAATTTTTTGCTAGATTCATCATGAACCATTGATTCTTAAAAGGCCTTGATCAAAGGGTGAAATGTGATTGCTTAGTAAATAAACAAGGGTGGATTTTTAGCTTTAGGATGTATCTCATGGTCAAGGGTCATTATTCATTTTGCATGGCTTATAAATTCATCATTTAGGTATGAATAAAGAAGAAGACTACTAGAAAAGTGGTGCAAAAAGGAAGAGGAAAAGAAAAAATATATAAAAATTTAGGAAAGCTTTCTTAGAGGGATAATTTCCACTATCCTATTGTTACATTTCATACCATTTCATATCATTTTCATATTATTTTTATCCTTTTTTTTTAGAGAAAATCTATAGTTGTTTGTCTTTTTAAATCCTGTCTTGATCCAAATTCTCCTCTAACTAACCAATAGTTTCGATTGAAACAAAAAGAATTAAGTAAGAAAAATTCCACTATTGAAACAATATAAGGAAGTTTAGCTAAGCTTGTTCCTCCCTATGGCTGAACCTCATTGGGTCCATTTTTAATGATTTTCCACCTTTAAATAATGTTAGGATGTTTTAAGTGTTATGTTATATGTAATTTGCATGCTTATGGATTATTTTAATAGTTTGTATGTGACACTGAAGTATCTGCACATCATACAACTTGAGCTAAAACTAAGGCAGATTTATTCAAAAATGAGATGGGCCTATCCTTTGTCCAAATCCGCTAAATAAATGCAAAAATAAGGTGGGTTGGAACAAAGAGATTGTGTTCACAGTAGCTAGAGAAAAAGAGAATGAATATGAATGAGATTATGGTTAGATTCATTGTTATGGAATCTGCAGGAGTAAATGAGTTCACATTCAAATCACTTGATTTTAGGCATGATTTTAGCAATGCAATTTGAAAGTTCTTGTGCTTGGAAGGATGCTCCTAGCCTATATATTTTCTATTATTCTTTGGTAGAAAGTAGAATATAGTTTTTTTATCCTTAAGTAATCTTTTAGATTGTTCTTCAAGTTTTATATCTCTTAGGTGGATTTCTAAGAGTGGTGAACTGTCTGTACCCTTGATTAGAATTTTTAGGGTGATATTTCTATATCCCTTAGTTTATAGTCTTGGTGGTGAACTTTTATTCCTTTTAATCCAATAATTATATTCTGCCATTATTTAAATTCTCATGAGTTATCTTTTTTGTGAGTTTTTCTATTTGTAGTTAATCTCCACATCTCAAACATTAATTTTTTGCATCAAATTGGTATCACAGCTATGGTAGGTCATTGTTATCAAGCACCAGTAAAAGAGGCTGAAGCTAACACCAATGTTGCAGCAACTACTAATGTTGACCTAAGAGATGCCTTATAGAGAAGATGTAGTAATGGATCCTTCAACTACAACATTAGTTGCATATACAAAAAGAGAGAAATTAGATAAGAAGGTAATGAAAGAAGAATGAAGAAGATGAAGGGGAGGCCAATCTATACCATGAAAACAACAGTGATTATGATAATAGCACCTTACCTTACCTGAGGTAAGTCAGAGACTATCTATGCAGAAACCAACTTCAGCCTAGCATATTCAATTCGAAGATAGAGATTCCTGAGTTCGAGGGGAAGATGCAACCTAAAGAATTCTTAGATTGGCTATATATAGTGGAACGTATATTTGAATACCATGATGCCCTTGAACATTGCAAAGTGAAGCTAGTGGCCATCAAACTTAGAAAGCATGCATCATTTTAGTGGAAAATCTGAAGAAGCAAAAGGGAAAAAGAAAGTAGAAGAAAAATTGCAACTTGGGAGAAGATGAAAAGAGAGCTGAAAAGAAAGTATCTCCAAAACAACTTTCAGCAAGATCTTTTCCTTAGGCTCTATAACTTGAAGTAAAAGGATATTTCAGTGGAAGAAAACATTAACAAGGGAAGCACATCCAAGACTAGTGTTTCTACCAAACCCTATTCAAATCTATCTCTAAAGAAGGAAAGAGCCATTCCTAACAAACCACAATCTAGTACTATCAACATTCAAACCCAAAGAGACTTCAAGTGCTGAGGAGTTGGGCATATACATTCTAAGTGTCCAAATCTTAAGATAGTTATGTTGGTTAAAGATGAAGATCTTGAAGATGTTGAAGGAAAACCTATTAAACTACCCTAGGATCTTGAAAAAGATGTTAAAGAGGCCTATGGTGATCTTGAATCCTCACTTATTATACAATATAGCATGAATGATGTGCATGTAGAGAAAAAAGATTGGTTGTATAAGAATAAATTCCACACTAAGTGTACTATTCATGATAAGGTATATGAAGTGATTATTGATAGTGACAGCATTGAGAATGAGGTATCCACTCTCTTGGTGCAACAACTAGATAAAAAAAAATGGAACAAAATTATCCCTAGAAGTTATCATGGTTGTAACGTGGAAATGAGATCGAGATCAACAAACATTGTTTGATTGCATTCTCTATAGAGAAACACTATGATGAAATATGGTGTAATGTGGCCTTCATAGATGCTTGCCTTAATGAAGAGGGAAAACCAATTTCGTTTGTTAGGGAAAAGCTTAATGATTCATGATGGAAGTACTCAATTTATGATAAGTTCTATACTGTTTATAGAGTTTTGTTCCTTTAGAGTCAGTATCCCCTTGCCAAGTCCTTTGTTCTATTTCTGATCATGAGAAAACTAAAGTTATCAATCACAACTTAAAAACTTTTGAGGAAACTGAAGTTATCAATCACAACTTGAAAATTTTCTTGAGTAGTTATACAAAAAAGAAACTAAAACAATGAAAATTTGTTTTACTACAGGTGGAGTTTGCCTACAATCATTCACCAAGTCAAACCATTTGTTTTAGCCTTTTTAAAATTGTTCTTGAAGAAAGAGCTAAAAGTATCAAAATATTTCATGAACAGGTTGAGAATAAAATTTTGCAAAAAAATGAGAAATATAAAAAGGCAATAATCATGCATTAAAGATATGTAAAGTTCAACAAACATGATTTGGTGTGAATTAACTTATAGAATGAAAGATTTCCTCCATCAAAGTTTGGTAAATTACAACCTAAGGCAAATGGTCCATTTAGATTTCTCCAATGTATTAGGGAGAATGCCTACAAGATAGAGCTTCCCAACACTTATGAAATGTCTTCCATGTTCAATATTGTTGATTTGTCACCCTACCATGGCAAGAACACAAGTTTAGACTTGAGGACAAGTCTTTTTCACCAGAGGAGATTGATATCGGAGTGTTTGTACATCATACAACTTGAACTGAGACTAAGGTAGACTTATCCAAAAATAAGATGAGCTATCCTTGGTCCAAATCTACTAAATAAATGCAAAAATAATGTGAGTTGGAATAGAGAGATTATGTTCACACTAGCTAGAGAAAAAAAGTATAAATATGGATAGGATTATGGTTAGATTCATTATTATGCAATCTGTAAGAGTAAATGAGTTCACATGGAAATCTGTTGATTTTAGGCACAATTCTAGCAATACAATATAAAAATTCCTACGCTTAGAGGGATGTTTCTAGTCTATATATTTTCTATTATTCTTTGGTAGGAGGTAGAATAGAGTTTTCATTATCTTTAAGCAATCTTTTAGATTGTTCTTCAAGTTTTGTATCTCTTAGATGGATTTCTTAGAGTGGTAAACTTTTATTGTTCTATATCCTTGATTAGAATTCTTAGGGTGGTGTTTCTGTATCCCTTAGTTTCTAATCTTGTTGGTGAACTTTTATCTCTTTTAATCCAATAATCATATTTTGTGAATATTCAAATTCTTATAAGTTGTCTTCTTTATGAGTTTTTTTGTTTATAGTTAATCTTCATATCTCAAATATTAATTCCTAACATCAGTATGATGTGTTTGGTTAATATGCATGTTTTTATGGTTTTCATTTAAAGTAGTTTTTACATGTTTGATAATTTTTTTTAATGATATAAATGCCTTCAAATGATAGTTTTATAAGTGATTGATGCATGTTTTAGCTAAATAAAGATTGTGTGCTTGTAGGATTGCCATGGGAAGTATTCGGCCAACCCAATCCCATGCTTGGTTGAAACTTCCTAGCTTGTTTCATGGTTGAATGTTGGTTGTTTCATCATTGAATGCTTGTGTTCTTGCTTTGTTCTTCTAGTTTTTTATGTGTTTGATGAAATTCTCAATGAAAAAGATTAGTAGACTTTTTGGTGATTTTATCTTGTTTGCATGCATTTTAATTAAAAAAAATGGTAGAACATGTCTTTAAATCTTTTTAAAACCCTTGATGTTTGATCCATTTTCATCATATCTTTGCATGTATGTTTAGTTTGTAATATATTTATAAATATGCCTAAGATTATAATATGTTTGTTTTCATACATGCTCAATGCATTAAAGTTTGCATTTTCATTATTGGCATTTTAGTAATTTTTGTTACATGAAATCCCAATGCATCAAAGCTTGCATTTTTATTAATGGCATTTTGGTAATTTTGTTACATGCAATAAAGTTTGCATTTTTATCAATAGTATTTTAGTAATCTTGTTATATGCATTTCCTTGCAAACCCCAAACTAAAACCTTAGATCTCAAACATTAAATTCAAACCCGAAACCATAACCTTAAATCAAAATCCTAAAACTAAACCTTAAACCCTAACTCAAAATTCAAACTCTAAAGCTAAACACTAAGCCCTACACCTAAGCCTTAAACCAAGACCCTAAACCTAAACCCTAAAACCTAAAATCTAAGCCCTAAACACTAAACTAAAACCTTAAACCCCAAACCTAACTCTAAACCCTAAATACATAAACACTAAACCCAAGCTAGAACCTAACCCTAAATCCTAAACCAACCCTGAAACCCTAAAACCAACACTTGATCCCGTTCACACGTTTGCATCTCATTTCACTTTGGTGTTACATGCATTAAATTTTCATGCATTTGTACTTTGTTATTCATGTCATGCATTCATCATACATTATTATTATGTTTATGCATATCATGCATATGTTTTATATATAAGTTTTTTAAAATTGTTTTAAAAATAAAATAATATCTCAAATAAATATAATCTTTGAGAATCTGGCCTAAATATAGGGGTTCTTAATGGTTATTATTTATGCGAGATGTTATCTTGGTTTTGTAAGGGCAATTTGAAAACTCTTAACTTAAAGATATTTTTGAAGCTTTACCTAAATATAAAAGAATGAAAGAAGTGTCATGATACCTAGGACTTGTTCTTTTTTATCCAAAAAAAATTGTTTTGCTTTTAAAAAAATTTAAAATGATGTGCTTTCAAAAGGAAATTTAAAAAAAGAGATTCAACTTTTTGGAATAAAAGAAAAGAATTAGTTTATAAACAATAAGATAGTGTTTGGTATGGGATGATGACTCTAAAAACCGTGGTGATCTATACATGGTAATTAGATCATTGTATTTAATAAGTACTTGGTGATCTTGGATCATAGAAAGTGATCAGATCAATATCTTAGAGGGTGATCTAATTATCATATTAAAGGGTGAGAAACTTTTATCATCGAGGTGAAGTAATATATAAAATTAAAAACAGTCAATTTTACCCATTTTATATGTGAATTAAAATCTTGTTGCATCTTAAAATTATAATTATTTTATATTATAAATTTTTATATTTTCAAACTAATATTCATTATAACAAGTTCAAAATAAATTGTAAATTTTTTTAACTTTTTTTAATATTTTATATAATATAATATAATTTTTTATTTTTCTTTTATTATGAATTTAATAGATTGGTTTCATTTTCTAATTTAAATATATTTTTCATAATTTATATTGTAAAAATAAATTTACCTATCAATAAATATATTTATTATTTTAATAATTTAATAATATTTTATTATAAAATAAATAAATATTACTAATATTTTACAAAATATTATCTTTAAATAACCATAAAAAATAATAATTTATGTAACTATTACAATATACAAGGTTATTTTCGTATTTCTAAAAAAATAATATTTGATTTTTAGCAATATCAAACACAGTGAGCTTTAATTTCTAAGAATTAATCATTGTCAACTAAACAAAATAATTTTAAATCATGAGTGTTAAGATCACCTTGGTAATAAGATCACCCTAATAATTACATTACCACGATGATCTTGCAAAAGATACCAAATGCTACCTAAAGTGGGACCATTTTTACCAAAACTTAAGGAAAACAAGTAATTAATTGGTACCGCTTTCGATTGGCGTTGTAAGGGTGATAATCATTTCCCTTGCGTAATTGATTCCCAAAACTAACTTTGATTTTCATAAACCGCAAAATAATTTTTTTAGTAAAATTTAAACTTGTTTTAATATTTTATTAAAAGGATAAATTTTGGGTGGCTAATCACACCTTAAAAAAAATTGATGGCAACTCCTTGCTTTGGCTTTTATTGAAAATGCCTTTTAGATGCATTTTTCATTCCCCAAGTCTGGAGGTCAGGTTCTCGAATCTGTAAGTTGTGACAACTTCATTAGGAACATATTTTTTAGGGAGTCGAGCTAAAAATTAATTGCATGTTTTCCTAAATTTTGGTTTAATGGTGCAATTTATTGTTTAATCATAATTCCTTAATTTAAATTTTTTTATTTTTTAAAAAATGTAAAATTTGGAAAAAATTAAAAAAAATTTGAAAAACATTAAGAAAAATGTTTTGATTTTAATTTTCTTGTTTTTGAAGAATTCAAAAAAAATGTGCGTGTATATATTTCATGCATATTTTAATCATATCATTTATTTTAATTTGTTTTTTTTTTGTTTTTAATAATTTAAGGGCATTTAGGATAGGGATATTTCAAGGAAAATGTGAAAGATTTGTATGTTCCTTCGTACACACTCACATCTGCATTACATGCATAAGCTCTATACCTCGACTTTTACCCTTTTTAAGAGGAAGTAAAGTAGCCACACTCTCATAAAGTGTAAACCTTTATAATGGCTAAGGAAATACTCTTATTCAGGTTAAACCCTTTTTACTTACAGCTTGTAATGGGTGAGAATTGGTGTGCCTCATTAGTTTATGATGGACGATGATGTGAAGGACAATATAAGAACCATTAGACATGTCAATTCCCAACCAAGCATATAATGGACTTTAAGGAGCCAATCTTAGGTAAAGCTACGCCACACTTTATCTCTAGAAATTGCCCTAAATAAGTTACATGAAGAACACTCAGATATAATCCGCATTAAGGGGTATTACTGGTGTAAATAAAACTAAAATTAAAAAAATAATAATAAAATAGAAACATTCATTCAAGAAATTTTCTTTTGACATGTAGTTCGATTATTTGGTGTTTGTTCAAATTTTGCATCTTTAAAAAATTTTAATAAAAATAAAAGGAAAAAAAAAGAAAAAAAAGATTTTTTAGTGTTACCCAACAAACACACAAAAATAAAAGCAAATTTTTTTAAAAAACAAAATAAAAAGAAAGAAAAAAGAAGAAAGAAGAGAGAAATTCTCCTTAAATTCTTTGTTGGCCAAAAGAAAAATGAAAAAAGGAAAAAATTTTGAATTCTAGTCATTTTATGTGATTTTTTCTATTTTCCCTTTATAAAAAGAAAAAAAAAAGAGTTTTAGGTTTAAATGTTGTTTTATCCTTCCAACATATACTATAATGTTTTTGGAGTTGGAAATAATAAGATAGTTCATGCACTTTCTGTCATCCACATTTTAATAAGTTAGTGTATGCATTCCATCTCGTACACATTTTAATAAAATAATACATATATTTTATCTTATGCACATTTTAATAGATAGTAGATGCATTCCATCTTATGCATATTTTAATAGTAATGTCAACATCATTGGGTTTGTATAACACAAGTATTTCATTTCATGTAGACATATCTAATGCATATAATATGTCAGTACATCTCATATAAATATGTTGCATTAGTAATAGGTATACATCTTATTATGCATAAAGTATGTCATTGCCTTTCATACATAAGGATCCATGAATGGTAGGATGTTATAAAACATGCTTTGTATAAATTGCATTTCATGAGAACATATCCCACCACATCTATAATAGGACACAACATTTCTTATTTACACATTTATGGGTGATGAAATTTTTATCATTTAGGGCCTTGTACATATGAAAATCCATTGTTTTATGCATCTTTGCATTTCGTGACATTTTTTGGCATCATTGTCATAATCATGCATTCATAAACCTGTTTGGTGTGTCATGCAAATTAGAAATTATTTTATGGCATTCATTCATAAGAATAATACCATGGACTTGTGGTTAAAATCCCTAAAATAATATATCTTGGAAATGAGCATCAAAAGGGTGAAAATGAAATATCAATTGGAGGTAAGGATCAGTGTATTAAAATTGAATTAAGAAGAATTTTGGCACGAGTTTTGAGAGATAAAATAACAGATCATTCAAGGGAATACCTTTAAATAACTTGACCTAAATATAAGAAAGAATTTAAGGGATTTCCTTTTAAACAAAAATAATAAAATTTGACTTGCATGTCATACATCATTGGTTATGCTAGCTTAGGACAAGGAATAGTGATTGTAAATATACTCTCATGAAAACTTTGAAGAAAGAAGATATCTTTAAAAATCTTACCTAAGTATTGGAGAATTTTTAAAGAATTATCTTTTAAAGCAAATAAAAAATTTCACATCATGTGCTTCTAACTTTTTGTAATTAATATAAGGTTTAAGGACAATGCATCCTAAAAAGCAAGATCAGTTGGTTTCTCGCACATACAATACATGAGTTCACTCAAGAATTATGGAGAATGAGAATGCTAATTGAATTGAATGGTTGAAAATGGCACAAGATGAGATAAGGGGAACAATTATGGGTATATAACAAAACATTGATAAGTAGTTCATAAAATTGAAACAAATATTCTGAAAGGAAAAATGATTGCCAAAATACATGGGGTAAGGGAAGAAACAGTTGTTGAAGAACCATTCTATCCACCCAAGTTCACATATCCTTATGTTTAGAACCTTTATATGACACAGGCACCCTAGCAACTCATCAACCTTATGTTGGCATTTACGCTAAGTTATCCCTAGTTCAGATAAATGTCAAACCTAGGTCTACTTCTTTTGATCCCATTATTGTGTGTAACTTGGATGATCTTAAAGAATAGGAAAAACTAAAAATAGGTGTTAAAGCCAGAAAAAAATATAGAGATGAAAAATAAGTATGACTTGTTAGAAAAGAGGTTAAAGGTAATAGAGGGGCATGACATGTATGGGGTGTCAATGGCAATGAACTAAGTTTAGTGCCTGAGCTCATCATTTTGTCAAAGTTTCTAGATTTCAAGAAATATGGTAGAACAAAATGCTCTTTGACACATATCACCATGTATTATCGAAAGATGATGGGTCATACTTATAATGAAAAGTTTTTGATCTATTATTTTTAAGATAGTCTCACTAGCTTCGTAGTAAGATGCTATGTCCAGTTGGATTGGAGTAGAATTTATTCCTAAAAAGATATGGCTAGAGCTTTTATAGCATAATATAAACATATGTTAGACATGGCACCAGATAGGTTGACCTTGCAAAATATAGAGAAAAAGTCCAATGAGACCTTCAAAAAGTATGCCTACAGATGGAGGGATCTTGCAGCCTAAGTACAATAATCGCTAACCAAAAAGGAACAACTATCTTTGTCAATACCCGAAAAATTTTGCTAATATAGTGCTTACCTGAGAAATAATGAAAAACGCTATTGGGAATGGTAAGCTTGGAGGATAGGAGACTACTGATACAAAAAAAGAATGTTGAAAATGCAGTTTAGGTTGAAAACCATAACGGGCAAAAATTTGGACACTTTATTCCACTCTATCAAACCTATGAAGCATTAACCCATTATCCATATAAACTAGCACTAACAACAAAATTTCAACCAATGACTACTCCCCAAACACTTAACCTCACTATGGCATCCACCATCAAACCAGCTGCAAGGCTTGAGAAAAAGACAAATAACCTAAAAGGATCAAGAAATTAGTATGCAAAAAGTTGAATTAAACCAATTCCCATGACTTACATTGAACTGATACCCTAATTAATCTAAAAGAATCTTCTAAAACATATGTCTATGAACTTTTCAAACCTTTTTACTCAAAATGGTATGATGCTCATGCACGATGCAATTACCATAGCAGTAATCAAGGACACTCAATAGAAGATTGCCTTGAACTAAAATACAAAGTCAGATATCTAATCAAAACTAGATTATTAGATTTTGGGGCAAATAAAAAGTCAAACAAAAAATGTGTGTGAATTATTAGCTAGAGAAAAAATATGATACTGTAAGATCCAACCCTTAAAGCCATTTGATAATTCAAAAAAATGTTTAACTCTTAGGTTAAAGGGGTGACATGTTGCTCAAGGGTAATTTGTAGTCTTGGTTTAAGGGTGCAAATTTTGGTTTGATTTGGATATCTAAATAGATAAACTTTTGCATGCCATATTACCTTATAGATTTATGATTTGAATTTTTTTTCATTTATTTATGAATTCTTGTTTTTTTAAGATTTTTCTACAAAAACAAAAGGCTTAATTGAGAATAAAGCCTCACATAATTAATTTCCAAAATCATAAGAGAGAAGAAAGTACCTTAAAAAATAAAAAACAAGAAAAAAGAAAAAAAAACAAAGATTTTCTTTTAAAATAAAAAATGAAAGAGTTTCAAAAGAGTTGGCGATCATTATTAGAAATAAACTTATCAAATGCTTTCATACGTTTTTCAAATCGTTTAAATGATTTCATTTATCAATCATAACCCCTTAAGAGGTATGAACTTGAATTCGTGAACATTGCCTTTGCCTAATAATAATTATGATATCAAAAGATGATATTCTTTTTCTAAGCCATGAATAATAAGACAACCAATTAAAAAAATTTGGATTTTTAGAAAATTAGGCAAACACGACAATTTTTTTAGAATTTAGATGTGGTAATTTGGTGTATCAAGGCTATGCTTCTAAAATTACCAAGATTGAAGCTACCAAAACCCATTAAAATGACCCTAAACATACTAGCCTCCAAATTCTTTACCCTAAAATGGTTATTGTCCAGTGTTTAGAGGTAAATTAACAAAAAAAAAAAGACCTCATTGCTCTTTAGATAACTTGAGTTATGGTCAATCTATTTTTTATTGTGAAGTTACATGAACTATTTGAAACCTTTAATGAGTTCATTCCACATGATTTTTACTTCACATTAACCTTTTATCAGGGGTGATTTGTCAAAATTAAGTATTTTTCTCGAATTATGGTGAAGGTATGTAAAAAAAAAAGAAAAAAAGGAGAGAAACAAAAAAAATGATGAAATAAAAAAAGAGAAAATTTTTTATTCTAACATTATGCACTTAAGGCATTTGAATGAATCAAAAAATAAAAAGATCTTAATAAATTTGCAAAGAAACAGTTGAAAGAAAATTAGAGAGTTTAAAAAGTTAAAAAGACAAAAAAAATCCTTAATAAAAGAAAAAAAAGAAAAAAAAGAAAGAAATTTTCCACAAACCTCTTTTCTAAAAAGAATTGCTCTTCAAGTTTGAGCAATTATGCTTGAGATGATAAATGGACATCTTTCATCATCTCATCACAACTATAGAAATTTATTCTTTACTATCCTTTTAAGCCTGATAAAATTTCTTTAAAATGAACTATTACCAAGAATCACCCTCCACATTGGGGATAAAAAAGATATATTTAAGGGTTAAGTATGGTAATATCCAAAGAAAGGGCCCTATATGCTGAAGGCAAAGATCCTATAAACGATTCCTAAAGTCTTAAATTCACTTAAAGAAAAAGAAAAAACAAGGTGAAAGAATGAGAAAATAAGGAAAAGGAAAGAAATGGAAGAAAGAAAAAAAAAGAAAAAAAGGGGAAAAAGAAAAAGAAAAAGGAAGAATAAAAGGAAAGAAAGGAAAGAAAAAAAATGATTGAGTGAAAAGTATGGAGAAATGAAAAGACAAATGTCCCAAAGTGAATCCCTTAAATGAGAAAAACACGATCCTTAGTTTAAATCACCCTTAAGAACTTATTTGGGCCTATCTATTCCTTGCTTTAAAAACTCCAAATCTTAGCCAATGATACATCCTTAGAAAAGTCTATATTGGATCAAGCATGAATGTTTAAAACTGAAGAGTTTCTTTTTGAGGAATGGCCATAAACGCGTGAACATTTTAGTCTTCCTTTACTACCTAATTATAGTTTAGACCACTAACTCATTTTGGATAAGTTTAAATTTTTGAATATGTAGTATAATAAAAAAAAAGGAAAAAAAATAAGAAAAGAGAAGAAAGAAAGATAAATATGGCTCTACGGTGAAAACCTTGCAAAAAAGCAATCTAGAATAAATCTTGAAGGTCTTCAAGTCACTCTTGATACTAAGAAAGATAGATGTTAACCAAAAGCAACCTAGACCCTTTGAAAGGTCTGAAGATATCAAAGTCCCAAAATTTTCAAATGCATAAAATGGGATTGATTTTGAAGATTTAAGCTTTCTATCTTCATCCTTAAATGACCTTCCAAAATTTTAAACCAATCACAGTTGATTTTGATATATATCAAAATACCACATTTAAATACTAAAGAAAGTATCGAACATATTTACTCTTCAAGGGATTTGTGTTTTTTAGAAAACTTATATTTTATTTGTGAGCTTGCATAGAAAAATATATAACCTTTTATTCCTTTCTAATGATGAAACCTTCTTGGATGAATAGAAACCTCAATAAATAGTTAGTTTGTTTGAAAATGTAAATGGTCACCTCTTTCATCCATAATAGTGAACGCCTATTCTCGAGAGACTCGATAGTCACTTTTTGAGATATTTCAGTTTCTTTGATCATGAAATTTAATTATGTGGGAAAATCTCATTGGACATCTTGAAAAAAATTTTAGTAACTAGTTAGGAACTTTTGTAATGAATAAAGGCATCATTTAGGCTAGTTTTGAAAAGAAAATGTGTGTTTTTGTTGAAAAATAAACATTTTTAGAAAATAGATTCTTTTATGCACTTGAGGAGTGGAAGGAATATAATTGTTTGTCTTCTTGATTTTTGTGTATTACATACAATAAGTCTGAAGTGATCATATGTATGTGGTATGATGGAAACAATAAAGATAGAATAATTGAGAAAGAGAATGAAAGAAAGTAAGAATGTACTATTTGAAGAGAAAATATGGTGAAAATAAAAAAGATAAAATAAAGAAGACAGGTAAAGGAATAAAAAAATGAGAAAATGGAAAATGAGACTCTTTTAAAAAGAGGTTGGATAGCCAATTTGATGAGCAAAGGGAAATCTATAGAATTGAAATTTGAAAAAAGGAAAGAAAAGGAATTCTAGTAGTTGTATATTGATACAAACATTTGCATCATATAAAGGGAATGTACTTTTCTATTACAGTAGGGATCTTTATGTCTGCATCCTTATATTAGCATTTGCATCATGAAAAAGGACATTTACACTTGCATCATTGCTAAATGTTTGCATCACTAGGATAGAAATTTACATTTTGCATAATCTATATGACACTTGAATCAGAAAAAAAAATATTTGCATTTGTTTATGGAAATAGATATTTGCACATTTGCATAGAACATTTACTTGCATCCTTACATAGAGTAAAAAGTTACATTCACAAGATTATTTCAATGGCCTTTTGCATCATGGTTATGTTTTCTAAACTTTTAGTGATAAAAAAGAGGGAATTTGTTCTTTGAAATTTAAAACACTTAAGTAATGATGTGGGGCACTTATGGAGGTGAAAAAGGTTGTAACAAAAATGAAATATTAAGCATTTTGAAGTGTAAAGGATAAGAGTTTTTAGAATAAAGAGTGAAAAACTTTTAAGATGAAAAGTGAAAATTTAGAAATGAAAAATTTTCAAAGTTTAAAGGAGATTTTGGTTAGAAGAATCAGTACAAGATTTTCAAGATCTTCAAGCAAAATTTTAAATTTTTAAATGATTTTCGATACCTCTGGGTAAAATTTTAAAATTTTAAAAGATTTTCAAGACCTTCTGGCAAAATTTTAAATTTTTAAATAATCTCCAACACATTCGGGTAAAATTTTAAAGTTTCAAAAGATTTTCAAGACCTTCAGAAAAAATCTTAAATTTCTGAAAGATTTTCAAGACCTACGAGCAAAACCTTAAAATTTTGAATGATTTCTAATACCTCCAGGTAAAACCTTAAAATTTTGAATGATTTTCAAAACCTTCAAGTAAAACTTTAAATCTTTGAATGATTTCCAAGACCTCCAGGTAGAAAATTTTTTTGAATGATTTTTTAGACTTCTAGCCAAAATCTTAAAATTTTAAATGATTTCCAAGACCTTCGGGCAAAATTTTAAAGTTTTGAATGATTTATAAGACCTTAGGCAAAATCTTAAATTTCTTAATGATTTCCAAGGCCTTCGGCAAAATCTTAAGTTTTTGAACAATTTTTAAGAGCTTTCGGAAGAATTTTAAAATTTTAAAAGACCTTTAGGCAAAACTTTAGATTTTTGAATGATTTTCAAGTCTTTCGAGCAGAGTTTGTTTTAGTATCGAGACTTATAAGACCTTAGAGCATAGTTTCCAAGTCCTCTTGACAATATTTATAAGTTTTTCAAGCTAAATCTATTTTTAGTGTCTTGATTCATAAGTCTTTTGGGCAAAATGTTTTAAACTTCAAAGTTAAGATTTTAAAATTTTCAAAAACCTCAAACAACAAAAAAGAAAAAAGCAAAAAAAAAAAAAACAACAAATAAAAACCTGTTAAACCATGGTTTTGAGCAACATTGATGTTTTTGTCTTTGTATTGTTTCTAATTCTCAGAAATATGTAAAGAAGGGTAACTATAGATATTTAATTTTGTCTGAATAGAATTTAGCTAGTTGTGAAAGCTTTAAAATCCAACTCAATTTGAATTCAATATATTTTTTAATTTTTACAAGTTTTGAAAATCAAATTTATAACTAATTTGACCCAATTGCCCCAAAATTAAATTTGGTTAAACCTAATTAATTAAAGTCAAACTTGATCAAAATTAGTTAAAATCAATCAAATCGGATTAAACTTGGGTCAAATCTCAAAATCATAACCAAATGGGATTAATAAGCCTTGAGAATGAAATTGGTGATTTTGATGCATCGAAAACCCTGATTGCACTCAAAAAAGTGTGAAATTATCAAAATATCATTAAAAGTATTTTCGTAATTTAACCTTTTCAAGGATGGTTTTTTGTAAAATGCTTCATATCATGTTTCAAATTATTCTATAATTTTTGGTGCATTAAAAATCTTGGTCGCACCTCAAAAGGTGTGAAATTACTAAAATACCTTTTAAGGGTATTTTCGTAATTTGAACTTCTCAAGGTCGATATCTCACAATAACTTTCAAATCATAATTTCATATTATTTTAAGATTTTTGGTCCTATGAAATCACAAAAACAAAGAAAAGGATCGTGGCTTTATAAAAAATATTACATAAAAAAGATCAAAACTTTCAAAAGAACAAATTGATCATTTCACACTATTCTAGCTGCACTTAGAGTCTCATTTTCTACTAGATTCATCATGGACTATTGATTTTTAAAAGGCTTTGATCCAAGGGTGAAAGGTGACTAGTTGGTAAATAAACAAGGGTGGAATTTTAGGCTCAGGATGCATCTCATGATCAAGGGCCATTATTCATTTTGCATAGCTTATAAATGGATCAGATGATAGTTTTATAAAATTACTTCTATGATATCAATGCCTTCAAATGATAGTTTTATAAGCGATTGATGCATGTTCTAGCTAAATAAAGATTGTGTGCTTGTGGGATTTCCGTGGGGAATATTTGGCCAAGCCATTCCCATGTTTGGCCAAAACTTCCTAGCTTGTTTGATGGCCAAATGTTAGTTGTTTCATCTTTGAATGCCCGTGTTCTTACTTTGTTCTTCATGTTTGGTATGTGTTTGATGAAATTCTCAATGAAAAAAAAAGTTAGATTAGTATACTTTTTGGTGATTTTATCATGTTTGCATGTGTTTTAATTTGAAACAAAAAAAAATAATGGAATATGTCTTTAAATTTTTTTTAAAACCCTTGATGTTTAATCCATTTTCATTATATGTTGCATGCATGTATAGTTTGTAATATATTTGTAAATATGCCTAAACTTGTAATATGTTTGTTTTCATAATGCTCAATGCATTAAAGTTTGCATTTTCATTAATGGCATTTTCGTAGTTTTTGTGACATGTAATCCCCGTGCATCAAAGTTTGCATTTTTACCAATGGTATTTTGGTAATTTTGTTATACACATCAAAGTTTGCATTTTATTTTTGGTAATTTTTTTATATGCATTTTTATGCAAACCCTAAACTAAAACCCTAATTCTCAAACCCCAAATCCAAACACTAAACCCTATCCCTAAATCCAATCCTTAAACCTTTGACCCTACCTCAAACCATAAACCTAAACCTTAAACACAAACCCTAAACCTAAACTTAAAACCTAAACCCTAAACCTTAAACCTAACCTTAAACCCTAAATACATAAATCTTAAACCCTAAACCAAGCCTAGAACCTAACCCCAAACCCTAAACCCTAAACCAACCTCCAAACCCTAAAACTAACATTTTACCCATTCATGCATTTGCATCTCATTTCACTTTGTTGTTACATGCACTCTTAAACTTTCATGCATTTTTACTTTGTTATTCATGGTTAATTATCTTGCATTCATCATACATTATGTTCATGCATACCATGCACATGTTTTATAAGTTTTTTTTTAAAAGAAAAATATTTTAAAAACAAGATAATATCTTAAATAAATATAACATTTGAGAATTTGGCCTAAATATAGAGGGCTTTTAATGGTTATTATTTATACAAGATGTTATCTCGATTTTATGTGGCAATTTAAAAATTCCTAAGTTAAAGATATTTTTGAAGCTTTATCTAAATATAGGAGAGTGGAAGATGTGTCTTGACACTTAGTACTTTTTCATCTTGATTCAAAAATAAATTGTTTTGCTTTTAAAAAAAATTAAAATGATGTGCTTTCAAAAGAAAATTTTAAAAAAAGAGGTTAAGCTTTTTTGAATGAAAGAAAGGAATTAGTTTATGAACACCAAAGTGAGACCGTTTTTACCAAATTTAAGGATAACATTAAATTAATTGGTATCATCTTCGATGAATACTTTAGGGTGCTAATAATTTCTCATGCTAATCGATTTATGCACCTAACTCTAATTTTCATAGACCGTAAAATATTTTTTTAGTAAATTTTAAATTTGTTTTAAATATTTTATTAAAAGAACAAAATTTTTAAGTAGCCACTAAAAAAAAATTGGTGGCAACTCCTTATTTTGGTTTTTCTTGAAAATGTTTTTTAGCTTCGTTTTTTTATTCCCCAACTCCAACGATCGAGTTCTTAGATCCATACATTGCGACACAAGCACGATGGTGGAAGTGGACAGCTCTTTATGCATGACAGATTTTCACCAGATGAAGCAGAGGCTATTTGGGCGATACCGATCAGCAAAATCGGACTACTTGACTGGTTGATTTGGAACTTTGATCGCAAAGGTGTGTGCTCAGTTAAGAGTGGATATAGAATTCTATATATGTCAATCACTGCATGAAAATGCGACAGATGTAGCAAGAAACCAGGCGTCGAAGAACACTAAAAATGTTTGGAAAAGCATATGGTCAACTTAGGTGCCGCCAAGGATTAGAATTTTCATGTGGCATGTGTGCCATGAAATTATTCCTACAATGACCAACCTGTTTCGGAGAAAAATACCTGTTAACACAGTGTGCCGTCTATGTGGAGATAACAACTAGACAGTGTATCAAGCCATTAAAGAATGTTATTGGGCTTAGAAGACGTGGAGATCACTAGATTTTAATTGGCAAGAAGAGAACGATGAACATATGAAGATAAAAGGGTGGCTCCACCAAGTAATGGAAAAACTACCTAATGACCAGTTCAGTTAATGGCCATAGCTGCTTGAATGATAAAAGGAGGAATCCAAATGTTTCAGCAATGCTTGCAAAGAACTACCAGTTGGAATTCAATAAAGCTCAGTAGCAACAATCAAGAATGCGGTCATCGAGTGAACAGAGATGGCAACCCCCTTCTAGTTAATTTTGATGGAACTGTGAATGTCGAACGAAAGACAGGTGGAATAGGAGTAATAATAATAATTCTGATGGACTGGTTATTGGAGCGCATAGCCTTAGTTTGCCATGGATAACAGACTCCTTCACTATAGCTGCAATTCGTGCTACGGAATTTGCTAAAGATATGGGTTTTAGAGATGTGGCGTGAAGGAGATAGCCTAACAGTGTTCAGCAAACTCAAAACAACAGATCCCGATTACTCTCCAATTAGGACAATTATAGTAAAAGCAAGAACAAAAGCAACATACTTCAAGTCCTACAGCACAGCTCATATATTAGAAAGTCAGGGAATGAAGCAGCACATTGTTGGCTAAGTTTGGGTTGCAAATTCAAGATGGAGTATACTGGGTTAAGGAATGTCCTGATTATACTGCTGATGCGATTTTAACTAATGAATGAAAGATTATCTATTTAAAAGAAACAATTCAAAAGAAACTTACTCCAAAATATTGGTTCAGGAAAAAAAAAAGTGTGGTTTGAGATAAACAAATTTTATAGTATGATAGCAGTATTATTTTTTAAAATCATTGCAATTATTTTCATGTTTCCAAAACAATTAACATCTGGGAAAATAAAGCTGAGCAATTATAATTTTAGTTTCATCTATAGATTTATTGTTGTATAATTAATTTATACTATAAAATTTTGTGGAGAACATATTACTTATAGGTGTAATATATTAATTATAATTCAACTTTATATATAGTTCATAAAATAATTTATGTAGAACTCTTACTTTTAAACGGTGAATCCTAAACAAAATTTTGTTGTTATTGACTAATTGTAGGATTATAATAAAAAAAATTTGTTAGTGAAATGATTCTAATTTTGTAATATGAAATTAATTCCACTATATTTTGCTTTTACCAACAAATGTATATTGTTTTGAAAAATGTTTACAAAAGAAAATGGGTGCTGTTATTTTAGAAAAGAAATAATTAATATATTTGGTTCCAAAAACTATATATTTAAACCATATGTAATTTCAAACTGGAAAATATAATCGCAAATAAATTCCAATATTTAATTTGACACAAAACCTTTAGTCCATACATGAGTGTAAATCATGAATTTGGGGGCATGCTCTTAATGACTTGAACGAATAGAGAGGGTAAAAAATATATACTTGAGCCATTTTTAGTACAATTTAATTAGTTAAGTTTACCATATATCCACTTTCTAAATACCTTTTGCTTGACTCTCTCGGGTTTCTCTATGGGAGAAGATTAGTCTTTGATGCCGGAAATTGATATTTGAAATGTGGAGATTAATTGTAAACAGAAAAACTCACAAAAAAGATAACTCACAAGAATTTAAATAATGACAGAATATGCTTATTGGATTAAAAATGATAAAAGTTCACCACCAAGATAAAAAACTAAGGGATACGAAACACCACTCTAAAAATTCTAATTAAGGATACAGAATAATAAAAGTTCATCACTCTAAGAAATTCACCTAAAAGATACAGAACTTGAAAAATAATCTAAAAGATTGCCTAAAGATAAAGAAAACTCAATTTTTTTTTCTACCAAAGAATAATAGAAAGCTAGGAATATCCCTCCAAGCATTAAGACTTTCAGATTGCATTACTAGAAATCGTGTCTAAAATCATTGGATTTACATATGAACATAATTTTCCCATTTAGTCATGCATATTACATGATAATGAATCTGACCACAATCCATCCATATTTATGCTCTTCTTTTTCAGCTAGTATGAACACAATTTTCCTATTCTAACCCATCTTATTTATGTATTTATTTAGTGAATTTGGACCAAGAATAGGCCTATCTTATTTTTAGATAAGTCTGCCTTAGTTTCAGTCCAAGTTGTTTGATGTATAGACACTCCGATATCAATCTTCTTTGATTGAAAAAGACTTGTTATCAAGTCTGAACTAGTATTCTCGTCATGGTAAGGTGACAAATTAGCAATATTGAAAGTGAAAGATATTTCATAAGTGTCAGAAAGCTTTATCTTGTAGGTATTTTCCCTAATGCGTTAGAAAACTCTAAATGAATTATCTGCCTTAGGTTATAATTTGCCAAACTTCTTGGGAGGAAATCTCTCTTTCTACAAGTTAATCCACACCCAATCATATTATTTAAACTTCACATGTTTTCGATGCATGATTATTGCCCTTTTATATTTCTCATTTTTCTGTAAAATTTTATTCTGAATCTGTTCATGAAATATTTTGATACTTTTAGCTCTTTCTTTTACATCTTCATCAAAATGCTAGATAAAATAAAGTTGAATTAAAACTAAAGGACAGATTGCATTTTTACCAAGAACAATTTTAAAAGTGCTACAACCAATGGTTTGACTTGGTGAATGGTTGTAGGCAAACTCCACTTATAGTAAAACAAGTTCCCATTGTTTTAATTTTTTTCCTACGTAACTCCCCAAGAAAATTTTTAAGCTGTGATTGATAACTTCACTTCTCATTAGTTTGGGAATAATGAGAAGAACTATACTTGAGATTGGTGCCAAGCTTCCTTCAAAAAGTATGTAAAAAATGACTAAAAAACTTGGAATCTCGATTAGACACTATGGATCTAGAAACTCCATGTAGCCTCACAATTTCTCTGAAATATAGATCAACAACATGAAAAGCATCTATAGTTTTGGTATAAAGAGCGAAATGGGCTATTTCAAGTTTTGGCCATGACCACCATGATGGAATTCTTATAATGTTTCTCTATAGAGAATGCAACCAAACAATGTTTGTTGATCTCGATCTCATTTTCATGTTGCAACCATGATAACTTGTAAGGATGGGGATGTTCCATGTTTTTTTTGATCCAACTGTTGCACCAAGAAAGTGGATACCTCATTCTCAAAGCTGCCACAATTAATAATCACTTCACATATCTTATCATGAGCAATGCACTTAGTGTGAAATTTATTCATGTGCAATCAATCTTTTTTTTTTAACTCTCTTTTCATCTTCTCCCAAGTTGTAATTTTTTTCTTACCTTCTCTTTCCTTTTGCTTCTTTAGATTTTTCCACTAATAGGATGCATGTTTTCTAAGTTTGAAGACCACTAACTTCACCTTACGATGTTCAGGGGCAATATGGTATTCAAATATGCATTCCACCATGTGTAACCAATCTAAGAATTCTTTAGGTTGCATTTTCTCTTTGAACTCAAGAATCTCTATTTTCGGATTGAATATGTTAGGTTGAAGTTGGTTTCTGCGTAGATAGTCTCTGACTTACCGTGGGTGAGATAGAGTGCTATCATCAAAATTGTTATTGTTTCTATGATGTGGATTGGTTTTTCTTTCATCTTTTTCATTCCTCCTTTGTTGTCTCCTTATCTTCTCTATATCTTCTTGTATATGCAGCTAACGTTGTAACTGAAAGATTTATTGCCACATCTCTTTTATGAAGGCATCCTTGGGTTACCATTGGTAGTTATTGCAATGCCAATGTTGGCTTCAACCTCTTCTGCTGGTGCTTGATGACAATAACCTACCATAGCTTTGATACCAATTTGATATCGAGAATTGATGTTTGAGATATGAAGATTAACCACAAATAGAAAAACTCACAAAGAAGACAACTTACAAAAATTTGAATAATGTAGAATATGATTATTAGATTAAAAAGAATAAAAATTTACCACCAAAACTAGAAACTAAAAGATATAAAAATACCACCTTAAGAATTCTAATAAAAAATATAGAATAATAAAAGTTTATCACTCTAAGAAATTCAACGAAGAAATACAAAACTTGTAAAATAATCTAGAAGATTACCTAAGGATAAAGAAAACTTGATATTACCTTTTATCAAAAAATAATACAAAATATATAAGCTAGAAACATCCCTCCAAGCATGGAAACTTTCAGATTGTATTGTTAAAATCATGTCTAAAATTATAAAATTACTATTAATGATGTATATGACAAAAGCATGACATGAGAACAAAATAATTGCAAACCTAGGTATTTACAAAACAAAATTACAAACAAGATGTGCATGAAAATATTGAGAAAAATGAATCAAACACAAAATTTTTCAAACCTTAAAAGTATGTTCCACCATTTTTCTTCCTTAAAAACTAACCAAACAACCACCAAAAATTATCAAACAAACTATTAAATTGACACTTTTTCATTGAAATTTTAATTAAGCTCATTGAGAACTTAGTAAACATAGCGAAAACACAATCAAACACAGAATCAAACAATATTTAATGGAAATCATGAAAGCAAAAGCATTAGCCAAACAACCAAACATGCATCATTATCTCACCCAAACTCATGCGAATAACAAGTAAACTAGTAATCCAATCATCATATATATAATCTAAAGCAAGAAAACATTCAAAGAAAGAAGAGGTTCGGCCAAAGTAGGATAAGTCTTGACCAAACCTCTAGCTTGGATTCAATGGTGGATTTGAATTTTTTTTTTTGTTACTTGATTCTTTGATTTCAATGACAACTATGGTTTAGTTGGATGAACTTTAAACCAAGACTGAATAGAAAAGAAACTATAAACTTTCAAGAAAATAGAAAACCAATGTGAAAATGTTAGGAAAAATGTGATGAGAATGTAATGAAAATGCAAGAAAAGAAATTTTCTACCTTTCACCAAGCTTTCTTCAACTTTCCTTTTTTTTTGTCTTTTTTTCATTTTTTTCCTTTGGTTTTCTCTCTTCTGCTTTTGCATTTCCAGCATCTCCTCTTTCAATATGCAAAAACATGATTCTTCTTAGTGAAGATGGTAGAGAAATATTTCTTTAAAATTTAATTATAGCCATTAGATCACTTATTCATCCAAAGGTCCAAAATTCACCCTTGTTTTCGGTTTCAAAGAGCCAACTTTAGCTATTGGATCAAGATTCATAGTGTTATCTGATGGTTTTAATGGTTTATTGCAACGATTGAAATTTTATAGCCATTAAAACCGAGTGAAAATATCAGTTTGCCCTTAATATAAAGTTTTTGGTCTTTAAGTCATTTTCTTGGAAATCAACACTCTTGTATTCATTTTTAGAATTTTAAAGCACCAAAATTTATGAAATAAAATTTTGTAAAAATTTTACATTGAAAAGGTTAAATTACAAAATTACCCATAAGGGGTATTTTGATAATTTTACACCTCCTAAGGTACTACTGTAGTTTTTGAATGCACCAAAAATTATCAAATATTTTGAAAGCATGATCTGCAAAGTTTCACAAAAAATCGATCTCAAAAAAGTCAAATTACAAAATTACCCTTGAAGGGTATTTTTGTAATTTCAAACCTATCGTGGTATGATAAGGTTTTCAATATTCTAAAAATCATCAAATAACATTAAATCATGATTTGGAGCATTTCGCAAAATTTCAACCTCAAGAAGGTCAAATTACGAAAAAACCCATAAAGGGGTATTTTGATAATTTCACACCTCCCAAGGTGTGATCTGGGTTTTTAATGCGTAAAAAATCATAAAAATATATTCAATTATGATCTGAAAGTTTTAACAAAAATCAGACTTCGAGAAGGCCAAATTTTGAAGAGATCCTTAAGGTATTTTAGTAATTTTATACTTTTTGAAGTGCAATCAAACTTTTTAGTGCTTTAAAATCACAAATTTCAATCTTAATCCACATTGATTTTAACTTGGTTGTGAAATTTGAATGTTAGCCTGGGTTCTATCCATTTTGATTAAATTTGATCAATTTTAACTTTGTTTGACCAAAGTAGACTTTAGGGCATAAGTCAAATTGGTCTCAAATTTAATTTTAGAAACTTGTTAAAATCAAAGAAATATTGGATTTGAACCAAGTTGAATTTTAAGATTTTCACAAATGATCCAGATTTTACTTGAATAAAATTACGTGTCTACATAAATGGTATGAAATATTTTATGGAGATTTTTAAATCTCAAGGGAGTCGGCATATAGAGGAGATCTTGCATGCAGTATGGTAGTGGGTATTGGGTAACGTGAATGAGATGCTTGTAGTAAGCTTCACAGAGGAAGAAATATATAAGGCGACCAAGCAAATCCACCCAACGAAGGCACCAGGCCCAGATGGTATGCCGACAATTTTTTTCATAGATTTTGGCATGTTATTGGTAAAGATGTTACTAATTTCTGTTTAGCTGTGTTGGAAGGGGACAAGAGTTTGGATGACATAAATGAGACCCACATCATTCTCATTCCAAAAGTAGCGAACCCAAGGAAAATAACTCAGTATAGATCGATTAGTTTATATAATGTGCTTTATAAGATTGTTGCCAAAACTTTACCCAACACACTAAAAAATGTGCTACCATACTGCATTAGGGAGAACCAAAGTGCCTTTGTCCCGGGTAAACTGATTACGAGCAATATTATTGTTGCCTACGAACTTTTAAATGCACTACGACTTAGGAAGAATAGAAGGTGGGATGGGGGGCTCTAAAACTCGACAACATAAAGCGTATGACAAGGTGGAATGGGGTTTTATAGAAGCGGTAATAGGGAAGCTAGGTTTTAAATCAAGATGGCTATCCTTAATCGTGCACTGCGTACGAACTGTTAAATACAATGTTGTGATTAATGGAATTGTGACTGACACCTTTTATCTTGAAAGGGGACTTCGGCTGGGGGACCCTTTGTCACCTTATTTGTTTCTGATATGTATATAAGGTTTATCAGCTTTATTGGCTAAGGCCCAGAGGGATGGTCAAATGGGGGGGTAAGGGCTAGTGTCTTCGAACCCTGGATCACTCACCTTTTCTTCGCGGACAATAGCCTATTGTTTATTAAAGCAAACAAGGCTGAAGGCAAAATGGTGAGACACCTGCTAAAGGTTTATGAAGAATGATCGGGTCAGAAGATCAACTTTGATAAATTAGGTTTGTTCTTCAACAAGAACAGTAGTAGTACCCAACAAGAGTTAATGAAAGAGCTTTTCGGCATTCAGGTCACACAAAGTCCTGAAAAATATTTAGGGCTACCAATGCTTGCTGGCAAAGGAAAGGAAATAGCCTTTAGGGAGATTGTGGATAAAAGGCGGAAGAGGGTACAAAACTGGAGTCAAAGGTGGATTCTGATGGGGGAAAGAAGATATTTATCAAAGCAGAACTACAATCTGTTTTCTTGCATGCAATTTCATGCTGCTACTTGGCAAAAAGTTTAACTCATGAACTGAATATGGTTATGAGTAAATACTGGTGGAGTTGAGATAAAGAAGGGAAAGGGATACATTGGCTGGCTTGAAGGAAGCCGTGCAAAAGCAAGGACAAGAGATGGATTGCTTTAATAGGGCGTCACTTGCTAAACAGGGTTGGAGGTTGGTGCACAACACATCATCCCTAGCATATAAAGTGCTGAAGGAGAAATACTTCCCCAGAACATCATTCTTGGAAGTGGAAGTGGGCTAGGCACCCTCTTACATCTTGAAGAGCATTTGTATTGTCGAGAAATACTATGATCGGGGATAAGATTTAGGATAGGCAACGGGGAGAAAGTGACAATCTAGTCTAACCCATGGGTACCAGGGGATGGCAATTTTATTCCTATTCCAAAAGACCAAGTCAACTCAGATGAGGTTCGGGGCCATGAATTAATTAATGAAGTGAGCATGCAGTGGAACATGGCAAAACTGGAGCACCTATTTACACAAGAAATAGTGGATGATATTATGTCCATTCCTATCAGCAAGGTGGGGGGACAAGATAAGCTGGTCTAGCACTGCAACAAAAGTGGGAGATATAGTGTGCGGAGCAGGTACAGGTTGCTGGTCGCATCGTGGCCCCACGTCCAAGTCGAACATACAACCTGTGGAGAAAGGGAGCGCGTATGGAGGATGGGCATGTGGAAGAAATTGTGGCAGGCAAAACTACCAAACAAGTTGAGGATCTTTGCATGGCGTATTTGCCATAAGATCCTGCCCGTCTATGCCACACTTCAGAAACGTAAAATCCTTGAAATCGGAACCTGTCCAAGATGTGGACAATCTGATGAGATCGTTCTCCATGCAATAGTGTAATGTGTGCATGCAAGTGAGATATAGAGGGAAGCTCAGATTATTACACGGAGTTGAAATGGCAGGGTAGAATATAAAAGAGTGGATGGCAACAATTGCATTACAAGTGACAACAGGCAGGTGGGAAAAAATAATGATTATGGCTTGGCAATTTGGAATAACAGAAACGCAGCTGTGATCAATAACTCCCTAAGGACATACCAACAGATAGTCAGCTATACACTCAACTTTCTAGAAGAGTTCAGGCAAGCACAAGATAAGCATATGGCTAGAGTAGACAGGAATCAGGTAGAATAGAAGAAACTTAATGGAACATCCATAAAACTAAACTTTGATAGTGCTTACGATGCACGACGGCAAATCAGAGGACTAGGAGTGATTGCCAAAAATGGTTTCGGGGAAGAAATGGGGCTGTAAGCAAGCCGATTATTGGGTGTAAAGATGCCACTATGGTTAAATCATGGGCGGCGGCTGCAGCTGTTAACTTAGCAGCGGAGGTGGGCTTTCACAATATTGAACTGGAGGGTGATGCTTTCAATGTGATAACCCAAGTCATGCAAAGGGAGAAGAATTTGGCCCCAATTGGTATTATCATCGATGAGATTCAACTAAGGCTGAGTTCTTTTACAAGCTGGGCCTGTCAATATTTTAATCGAGATGCGAACAAAGTCTCCCACGAATTAGCTAGAATGGCACTGGATCATGTTGAGGATCATTACTGGGTAGAGGAAACTCCTTTGAATGTTTGTGTACTTGTTGAATCTGATAAGCTTCAAGTTTAAGTAATGAAAGTTTCATTTTTTTTCAAAAAAAAAGTTTATTTTGAATTAGAATTATTAGAATAATTTTAGTTTAAGTTTACTTTGGATGAGAAAAATATTTTAGGACATTTTTATAAGTTTAATTTTTAAATATCTTGATAATTTTAGATACAATATAAAAATAATATGAAAAAAAATGAAAATGACAGGATTTAAAATTTTGACATAATCAATATATGAATTTAATAAAAATTTAAAAAATTGTATTCGATGTGTCAATATAAATTAAAATATAATAATTTTTATATTTTACACTTATTTAACATGAAATAGATGACACTATATTCGTACACAAATTATCCATAATAGATTTAACTCGGGCTAGGGATAATACAAATATATATTCTAGGACCAGCAATTTAATGGAAGTTTTGTAGGTAATGGTAACCTATTACTAAAGTTGTAAGCTTTTTAAGCCAAAAAAGTGGAAATAAAAATGTGGTTAGCTGGGTCAATTTATTGCTAAAGGCTTAAGACTGCTTTGGCTAGACCATAGTTTAGGGTGGTGGCGAAAACCTGCATGTGGAAGAAAATGAAACTTGCTTGTGATTTAAGTTCTTAGCGTAGATCGACGGTGTTTTTCCATGCATAGTTGACGTTTATCAATAACTTTTTTTTTAGATTTCTTTTTTTTTAATTCAAAGTCTAGAGTTAGTAAGTACCTGGAAATTTTTTCTATGACAAGAAAATGAAATTCTTGGTGCTTCAAAATGTCTCTAACAACTTAATATAGTGTCCATTGCTTCATAAGTTAGGTGAAAGAAAATAAGTATAGAAGAAAGCTTTTTAATTAAGATTAAATAATTATAAAAGTATTTATAATTTATTGAAATGAATAAACTCTTAAATATTTATTTTTACTTTTTTTAAAATTAAGGACTTATAAAAATTAAAAAAAAAAAGTAGGAGTTTGTTTTATGATGCTGGGCAAAAGTATTCTCAAATTTTATTTGAATCTAATTTTTTATCAGGTGGATTTTAAAGACGCATTCCTTAGGTCTAGCCTATTTAGGAATTTTGTTCGTAAATTATTTTTCACAAGAATTAAACATTAGTTGATAAGTATGAGATCGTTGATAATAGTTTTCTTTAACATATAGTAGAATTAGTCCCCCACAGCTACACTATGGTGGGGTACATTAATTATTTTAATATAAAATAATTAAAATATTATAAAATATTAAAATTAAAAAATTATATTGTATTCCATGTGCTATATCTAAATTTTTTGTTATTTTTCATGTTATGTTATGGGTATTGTATTTTGTTAATTATTTAATCCAAATGTATGATTTTTTATTTTTTTGTAAATTAGAAAATTTTTTTATAAAAATATTTAGAACAAAAAAAAGAGTGACTTATTTTTTTATTTTTATATTTATATTTAAGTTATTATTATTATAATATTTTTATTATTTTATTTTATTTTAGATAATAAAAATAAAAAATAAAAACTCAAAACTTATAAAAAAAATACGGCCAATTACAATCTAACATCATACAAATACCACATTCATTTTTTTCAAATCTAGTTAAAGCACAATTACCATATCCCAATTCAATTAAAACCTAACACATTATAAGATACCAAACCCAAAAGCGCATTAAACTTTTTTTATCAATGAATAGCTATTTGACAAATAAAAAGCAACTTGGCATTGAGTTGCCCTTCAATTGGGAATTGTCCCCACTTGGAGACAACTTTTATCATATGTTATGTTATTGCTTAATTGACATGTGAAGAAAATATTAGTATTCTCACAATGTCCATCCAAAAACAATACCAATTACTCTTATATCTTAAAAGGGTCTTATTTAATTGGTTTATTTATTTTAATTAAATTTTGTTATTTAAAATATTAAAATTTTTTAGGTTTTCTGTAATATTTTGATAGAATTTTCAATAAATTCACTGACTTTAATAGCATTCAAAAAAGCTATTCATTTTTTCACTTTCATCATATTAATATAAAATTTTATATAAAAAGTTTATATTTATATTTATTTTTTATTTTACAAACATTTATTTTTGCTAAATATTTTATTTAAAATATGTAAAATTTTTTTATTGGAATACTTTCAAAATCTTTCCAACACTTTTCGTAAGATTCTAAGAAAATTCATCATATAGGAATTTCAAGTACCACTTGCAATTTTCTTTTAACTTCATAATTTTCATTTATTTCCATTTTTTTTTTCTAAATTCACATGATACAACATAAATATAATTATAACAAATTACAAATTTACTTATAAAAAATTACAAATTCACATTTTTTAGTCTTTTATGTTGTCAAATGATTAAAACATATTCCTTATCTAAAAATTTAAATATATATGAAAATAAACAAATCAACAAATCAATAAGAAAATCAATATATAAAAATTAAAAAAAAAAACAAGAAAATTAAAAACAAAAAATAAAACAAAAATATCAAAGTAAAATACAAAGAAAAAATTTATTGCCATGTGTCCAAAGCAAAGAAAAAGTATCAAAAAGTTCTTTCTACAAATTAGCCCAACCAATTTATTTCATACCTTGGTTAACTCTCTAATCAATTTTTATGACATTTTAAATGTCTTTGAAATTAAAGATACTCACATTTTAGGATAACTTTAATATATTGGATAGATTTGTGAAAAACAAAATCAAATAAATGAGTAAAGTTTGATGAACTTAAAGACAACTTAAATTCCCAAATTTGTAAAAAAATGACTCTCATATATATTGATGATAAAGATACAAGTTTGTGGATTTAAAAGGTTCCATTTAAAAATAGTATTAATTTATTAATTATAACCTACTAAAAGATAAAAAAGCAATAATAATTATATAAATCCACTTACAAAATTTAAAAATTTCACAATAGATGATGTAAAGGATAATTTCTTGTAAGTTTATTATAACATCTTTTAACATAAAGTTTTCAATTTAGTTTGTAAACTAGAAATTAAAATTTTGAAAAGAACATGCTCTTCCCATATTTGATTAAGGAATAGGGGCTTTTGTTCCGCTTAAAAGCAATTACTTTTTGCCTTATGAGAAATTGGATAAGTGAAGAGGATAATAGAAGTTTTTGCTTTTAGGATAATGTAAAGTTTTTTTTTTTTTTTTGGAAAAAAATGTAAAAAACTAATATGCTATTTTACATGTCAATTGCTAGAATTTAAAACTTTATTTGGAGATTATATTAACTCAAAATCTCTTAATGTAAAATTCAAAATTTATCTCAATTGATTCAAAAGAAGTGATATTTAATAAAATTTAGGTTCAAATTTTAGCATCTGCAATCTTTTTATTTATCTTCATACTGCGACCTTCTTTATATAAAACAAAATTCTTTCCATGAAAAAATATGCTTAAAATTATGTCCATCAAAATGTAGGATGTTCCCAGTAATCAATTAGTTGATTAGTATATCATTTATTCTTGTAAAAGAAATATCCTCAAGAAAAAAGTTAGAAGGTATCGAACAAATTGTGTCAACTTGTAGAGGTGTCATAACGTATTTGTTCGAAAACTTGATCGTTAGACATAAACATTTTGGAAATCGAGAAAACGAGGAATCGCCATGAATATTTTTTCTTTTGGTGTGATTGGCCACCTAAAAATTTTATCTTTTCAATAATTAAAAAAAGAATTTAAAGTTTATCAAAAAGATATTTTTAGGTCTTTGAAAACAGACTTGAGTTTTAGAGTTTGGTTATGTGCGATAAAAGACTAGCACCTCCACAATGCCTGATCAAAAATAGTACCAATTAATCATATGCCATCTTTAGGTTTTGGATAAAATTGGTTTCAATATAAAATTTAATATTAATTCCCTTCATTCATTTTTTTTGAAAAAGAAAATCAATTTTATTAAAAATCTTTATTTAGGAGTATTATGAAAATCTTTAAGTTAAAGAATTACCTTAAAATTGTCAAACATCTAGGCAGAATTGTAAAAATGACTCTTTCCACGTAAGATTCGCCATGACATTCCTTAAAGATGAAAATAACATTCTTTGCAAATGATAATTGTTGATGACTCTCTAACATCTAGGCAGAGTATCAAGAATTATTTTTCTCAAAATGTTATTTTAGTTTTATTTGAAAATTCATATTTTTGAATAACATTTTCCATAAAAAGTTTATGCAGAAAAATGATGGTATTGTAACTAACAAAAATCAACAATGATAATCGAAGGACATAAATATGTAAAATGAATGCAAACCATGATCTAAAGATGAATACATGTAAATGGATGCTATGCATGATAATGAGATGTGATTTTAGGATTGGGTCTTTAAATATAAAGAGATCACCCAGACTCTCAAACTTCTAGACAAAGTTTAGGTATGACCATTTATACTTAAGATCCTATATTTATTTTTTGCTATTTTGTTTAATCTTATTATTATTATTTTGAGTTAAAGAATCATATGAAAAACATAATGAAATAAAATTTTCTAAATATCCCAGGTGGCATTCATAACTAGATTACTTCATAGAAGATTTTCATACAAATCCTTATAATGTTAGGATGGTTTTGAGTGTTTTGGTGATTTTTGGTTTGAAACAAATTTAGGGTTTATGGTTAGGGTTTTAAGGTTTTATCTAAAGTTCTGGGGATTCTCCTAGGGTTTTAGAGTTTTACATTAGGTTTTGGAATTTCAAGATTTTAGGGTTTTAAGGTTTTAGGGTTTTAAAATTTTAGGGTATTAAGATTCTAGGGTTTCGAGGTTTTAAGATTTCAAGGTTTTGAGATTTTAGGATTTTAGGGTTTCAGGGTTTTAGAATTTTAAGATTTTAGGGTTTCAGGGTTTTAGGGTTTTAGGATTTTAAGATTTTAGGATTTCAAGGTTTTAGGGTTTTAAAATTTTGGGTTTTCAAGGTTTTAGGATTTTAGTGTTTAGGGTTTAAGGTTTTAGGCTTCCAGAGTTTAGGGTTTTAAGGTTTTAAAAGATTCAAGGTTTAAGGTTTTAAGGTTTCAGGGTTTAGTGTTTTAGGTTTTTTGGGGGTTTTAAGGTTTAAGGTTTCAAGGTTTAGGTTTATTATGAACCTTTTTAAAAATCTCCAATATTTAGGTGAACTTTTGAAGCAAACTCAATTTTAATAACTTTTTCTAAAAATTAGATTTTTATTAATCTTTTGGAAGGACATTTGAAAAAATGCATGTACCAAATATAAATGCATGAATATAATTTAAGATGACATATAAATGATAATTTATAATGCTAATGCATGTAACACGTTATTAAACAAGCAAAAACCAAACATAAACAATGATAAAAGAAATTATTATTATTATTTTTTTAATTTATTTTGTGAAGAAAAAATTTTTTTAATTCCCCAACATCTAGGTAAAATTTGAGAAAATTAATCATTCAAAACCTAATTTGAATTCCTTCCAATAACTAGGTTGAGGTTCCAAAATTCATTTTTTTTTTAGAAATATTATCTTATTTTTATAAAGTTAGGATTTTGTTGTTCCACAGTTTTTACTAATGTGTAAGATGCATGTATGACAACATGAGCATAAATTAAATGATGCATGTAATTATATTTTTCCAAATAAATTTTCAATATCTAGGTAAGATTTTTAAAGTTATTTTTTATTTAAAAATATTAATTGATTTTATAAAATATTTTTTACTTAAACTAAAAGAAAATAAATATGTAAATAAAACTAACTGAAAAAATTATACCATGCTAGACCTTAAGTTGAGATCTAAATAAAATAGTTCAATGGCCTAAAAAAGAAGTAAGCTCTTGGTTTCTACTACAACTAGGTCATGGGTCAGGTTGATAAAGAAATATGATCTTGGGTCATAGGTTGTGTTGGGTTATCTTCTTCTTTTCCTGCTTCTTTTCTACATGGTGTGTTTTACACCATCATATAACAAGAAAAAAATTTTTTGCTTTATTTTATTCCTTTTTAGGAAAAAAAATTCAATCCTATAATGATCTCTCTCCTACTTAAACAAAACCACCAATAGCCTTTATAAACCCAAAATTCGATTGCTGGCACTGCTGTTGCCTCCTCTACCGGCCATCGTCCATTGACACATGAAAATTCCAAAAAAAAGGCTAAAAAATTCTTTTGAACCCTTATTTAACCCTACTAGATTGGATCTTTCTAAAATCTAGTAAATTTCTTCAAATCTAGGTTAAAAGTCACAACTTAAAAACTTAAAAATCTCTCCAACTGTTGTTCCAAACAATCTTTCCTTTAAGTATGTTTTTTTCTAATAAGTCTATTCTTTTTTTATTCAAGTTTTGTCTTTGTTTCTCCCCACCAAGAAATGTTTTTATTTTTTTATGTTTTTTGTCTATTGTGGTTTTTTCGGATAAGGGTGGCAGGGATGATAGGTGGTGGCTATTCCATTATGATAAGTACTCTCAATTTAAGGGTGTTTAGTGTTTTTGCTAAATGGGTGTGGGAATGGGATTGGTGGTGCCTATTACACCAAATGTAGGTGGTGTCTTGGGGTGATGAGGATTGAAAAAATGACAATGACCATTTGGCTATATGGGTGATTCTTTGATTATGGTTTCTAGGTAAAGAAAGAGAAGGATTTTCTTTGCTACCAATTTTTTTTTGTGAAAAGTTTTTTTGTTGCTAGTTTTTTCAAAATTCACTTCTCATTCTCTGTGAATTCATGAGTGTGGTGGAAGTAAAGGTGAGTGATCAACCCCTGTGTTCATTTTCCCCTTTTTTTGTAAAACCATAATGGAACTTTTTTCTTTTTTCTTTACTTTGTTTGTAGTTGGCATTTTAAAGGTTTTTTGCAGCAGTAGTTGTGAATTCATGAGTGTAGTGGAAGTAAGGGTGAGTAATCAACCCTTGTGTTCATTTTTCCCCTCTTTTGTAAAACCAAAATTGAATTTTTTTTTTTTTTTTACTTTGTTTGTAGTTGCCATTTTAAAGGTTTTTTGCAACAGTAGTTGCTACATTTTGGGATTTTGCAATGTTGCATTTCAGGGGAAGGAAAAGTAAGAAGTTTTGATGAAATCATGTTGAAGGTATATGGAAATAAAATAAGGTAAAAACAATGCATAGCCAAGGATGGAGTGTGTAGTGTTGGTCTTAGTTTAAAGACAAATTGATGGTGAAAAGCTTAGCAATGGAAATCCCTTTTCTTTGTTGTTTTTGTAAAATTTTTTATTTAATTTTTCAATTAATAATTTGGGCCTTAAAATCAAATTTTGGACTTTAAATTTCCTTCAAGCCTATATACGGTTGGCCCAATATTGACATAAAGTGGGCTGTGATCCAAGCAAAATGACCAAAAATGATTCATTTGATACAAAGTTCGAATGAACCAAATTTGGTAAATTCAATTAAATAGTTTAAATTTGCCCCACATTGAAATATTCAAATCAAACACAAAATTTTGAAAAAACTTGACTCCGTTCAAACAAAATTGGGTGTTTACAATTGCCTATCTTTGCACATTTTTTATAATTAGGAATAGTGCAAAGATATAGACAACAATTTTGTCTAGAGCAATGATTAAAGGATTTTTTTATTTTTTGGATTTTTTTGGAATTTTTTGTTTAACTTTGGTGTTTGGATTTTTTTTTATTAACTTTTTTTTTGTTTTTATGTTAATTTCGAAAATGTTCACATAGATAGAGGTTCCATAACATTAAAATTTAAAGTATTCTGCTCGAAGTACTTACAAATTTTGCTTGAAGGTCTTACAAATCCTGACATCTACAAATGCTCATCTAGATAGAGGCTCTAGAACTTTAGAATTTAAAATATTCTACTCAAAAGACTTATGAATTTGCCTAGAGGACTTAAAGATAATGCCCAAAAGTTTTACAAATCTTAACATCTACACATGTCTTCTAAATAAAGGCTCCATAACTTTAAAATTTAAAATATTTTGCCCATAAGACTTATGAATTTTGCATGGAGGACTTCGAGATAATGCCCGAAAGTTTTACAAATCTTGACATCTACAATTGCTGCTCTAGATTAAGGCTTCACAACTTTAAAATTTAAAATATTCTGCTCAGAAGACTTAGAGATAATGTTCGGAGGTCTTACAAATTCCAACATCTATAAATGCTTATCTGGATAGGGGTTCCACATCTTTAAAATTTAAAATATTATGCCCTGAAGTATTTGGAAATCATTTAAAATTTTAAGTTTTGCCCAATGGTCTTGGAAATCGTTCAAAAATCTAAAATTTTGCTTAGAGGTATTGAAGATCATTCAAAGATTTAAGATTTTGTTTGGAGGTTTTGGAAATCATTCAAAATCTAAGATTTTGCCCAAAAGTCTTGAAAATCATGTACTTATTCTCTTAATCCTAATCTCATTTAGACTTTGAAATTTTTTCACTTCAAATTTTTTTCATTTTTCATTTCAAAAGTTTTTCATTCTTTGTTTAAAAAAACATTTTATCTTTTAGATTTAAAAATGGCTAATATTTTAATTTTGTCTTTTAGAAGTGTTTAACACCATTTCTTGAGTGTTTTAAATTTCATAAGAATAATATTTCTCTCTTTTACTTTATTACCCAAAGTTTGACAAACATAGCCATGATGTAGAAGGCTATTGAAATGATCATGTGGATGTAAATTTTACTTCATGCAAAGATGCAAATGAATGCTCTGTACGAATATGCAAATGTCTTCTTTCAGATACAAATGCAAATATCTTTTCCTTGATGGAAATGTTTTATACAAATGCAAATTTCTATACTAGTTATACAGATGTATTGTAATGTTGTAATTGTAAATACCTTATTTCAAAATGCAAATGCAAACATGAGGATGCACATACAAAGATCTTTTTTCTCTTTTTTTTTTCAAATTTTATTTCTGCTAATTTCTCTTTGCTCAATAAATTAGCTTTTTAACCTCCTCTTGAAAGGTCTCTTTTTTCATTTTTTTTTTTGTGCCTTAACCTATCTTTCTTGTGGTTTGTTTACCAATTCTTGCTTTCTTTACTTTTCTAATAGGCTTTTTGATTTTCCTTTCAACATGCTTTTTTTTCCATTTTCTTTTTGAACACACAATATACAACATGCAATATATGTTTTAAACTTGATTGTGAAAACAAGAAGACACCCTACCATTCTCGAAATTTTTTTTCCTTTTTAATAACATTAATTCTTCAATGAAAAGTATTTTCCTTTCTTGAATCTAAACTAGTCTAAAGATTCTCACAATTTAATAATTTTCTCAAACATAATTTTTCTTTTTTACAAAAAGTTTGACTGGTTATTCAAAAGTGGTTAACAAAATTTACCCTACATAATTAAATTCTTTAGTTAAAAAGAATGAAATATCTAAACAAATGTGACTTTAGGAGTTTCTTGGGAATTGATGTTCCATATTAAAAATAAAAAGTTGATAATTTTCTTTATAAATGGATTGAAAGGTTTGAGTACATGGAGATTTCAGTTCATTAGAAAAGTTTCACCACCTAAAGAGGATAAAAAATGGTCTATATCTTTTCACGCAGGCTCACAAATAAGACATAAGTTTGTCCAAAATATGAATCTCTTGAAAATCAAACATGTTCGACACTTTCTTTAGTATTCAGATGCAGTCATTTTGATAAATGGTAAGGTTAGTTGTAAGGGTCTCAAAATTTTGGAAAGTCATTTAGTGAAGAGGAAAACATGCTCAAATTTTCAAAAGCATTTAAAACTTTTAGGTTTTAGATCTTTCTAAAGGTATTGCCTTTGGTTGGCATCTTATCTTAATATCAAGAGTGGCTTTAAGCCTTTTAAGTTTGCTTTAGATTGGCCTTTAGGGTTTTTACCCTAGAACCACATTCATCTTTTTTTCTTTTTCATTGAAGAATTCAAACTTATCCAAAATGAAATAATAGTCCAAACAGGTAATTAAAGAATAAAGGAAGATAAAAAAAATTCACAGGTTTATGGCCATTCCTAAAAAAGAAGCTTTTCAATTTTAAGTATCTTTGCTTAATCCAATATTGACTTTTCTAAAGAGATAATGTAGGCCAAGGTTCAGGGTTCTCAAAAAAGATGATAGATGGGCCCAAAATAATTGTTTAAGAATGATTTAACTAATGATCATTTTTTTATTTGAAATATTCATTTTGGGGTATTTGTCATTTCATTTTTCATTATTTTTCACCCAATCATTCATTTTCCGTTTTTATTTCTTTTTCTTTTGTTTCTCCCTTTCATTTTATTTTTTCTTCTTCATTTTTTTTTCTTTTATATATATTTTTTCATTTTTCTTTCTCTCATGTTTTCCCCTTTCATTTTATCACATTTTTTCCCTCTTTGAATGGATTTGAACTTTGGGAAGCTTTAATAACACATTTGTCTTCAACATCTAGGAATCTTTTTTTAGGACATTACCTAACTTAACCCTCTAACTACATCATTTTTTACTCTTAGTGTGGAGAGTGATCCTTTATCAAGGTTCATTTTAAAAGAATTCTATCAGGATTAAAGGGGTAGTAAGAATAAATTTCTTATATTTGTGAAGGGATGATGGAATATGGCCATTTATCATCTCAAGTATAGGTTACTTAAATTTGAAAAGTAATTTTTTTCGAAAAAAGGGTTTAAGAGAAGTTTTTTTTTTTTTTGGGATTTCCTTGAAAGTTAACTCTCATTGAACTTTCTAGTTTTTTTTTTTTTGTTTTTTCATAAATTTACCGAGATCTTTTCATTTTTGTATTCATCCAAATCCTTAAGTGAATGATATTATAACCAAAAAATTTTTTATTTCTTGTTTTTGTTTTTCATTTTTTTCTCCATTTTTTCTTTATTTATTTTTTTTTGCATGCGCCCTACCACAATTCGAGAATTATACCTTGCATTGGTGGACCGCCCTTATTGAAGGTTAATATGAAAAGATAAGTCTTGTGAAATGAACTTACTTAAGGTGTCAAATGGTTCATGTTGCTATACAAACAAAATAGGTTTATCATAATTCAAGTTGTCTTCAGGGTAATGAGGCCTTTTTGTTATCAACATCCCTCTAAGACACGGATAGGGACAATTTTATGGTAGATAACTGAAAGACTGGTATGCTTGTGGTCACTTTAAAGATTTTGAGTGGTTTTGATTTTGAAAATTTTTAGAGCTATATCATAAACTGGACACTTCAAATTACCACATCCGAATTCTAAAAAAAAATATTGTGCTTTTTGGACTTCCAAGAATTCTAAATTTGTGTTTTTTGTTTTGAAATTGGCTGTGTCATTGTTCATTACTAAAAAAAGATTATCACCATTTAATACTACAATATTATCAAGTGAAAGCAAGGTTCACAAATTCAAGTTCAAGTCTCTTGAGAGGTTATGGTTGATGAGTGAAATCATTTGAGTGATTTAAAGGCATTTGGTACGTTTATTTTTAATAGAGATCGCCAACTCTTTTAAGACTTCTTCCATCTTTTATTATAAAAGAAAACTTTTTTTCTTTTTTTCTCTCTTTTTTCTTTCTTTTTTCAAGACACTTCTCATTTTATGATTTCGGAGGCTTTTATTCAAACACTTACATAAAACAAAATTTCATAGAAAAACTCTATAACATCTATTTCTTCCAAAATAAATTCTAATAAGATTAATCCAAACAACTCTAGGGACACCATATACATGTCATACATAAAATAAAAAGTTAAAAGTTTAAAAGAAAATTATCCAATCTTGATCATTCAAAACTCAAGACCTCATTCCATATTTCAACTCTCATTTTGCAATTAGATAGAGTCAACTTTCATTGTTCCTTAAGTTTTAGAGTCAAAATACCACTCTTGATGAGATCTTCAACATTTTCCTTCAGCTATTTGCATTTTTAAATCAAGTTACCAATTACGCCCATATGATAATCACACTTGTCACTAGGATCATAATTTGTTACTAATGGATTTAGTGTTGTTTCTTGAGGCACAAGAGTGAGATACCAACCTTCTATTAGTAAATGTAAAAAGTGAGAAATAGGGATTGAAAGTCTTTTTTGGTCATTTTTGTCTTTTTGTTAATCGGATGGTAATCTTAAGTAAGGGAAAAGATTGTGAATGATCATCTGAGGATGGGGATTTGCTTAAAAGCCCAAATGTTGGCTTGGTTAACAAAAATATGAACTTTGAGAGATATTGCCTATGATAAGGAAGTGAGATTAATGAAGAGGATAAAGATTGCACAAGATAAAGTTCTTAGGTAAATGCCTCTCAACTGTGGCTACTGGCACTTTTTTTTTTAGCATACTACCTTTTTTTGCATCAATCACATCTTTTAACTTAATCCCACCACTCTTGATTGCATTCTCTATCATTTCTTTGAAAAAAATCACGATGTCGGTAAAGTTTTTTAGAGAATTTTCGTTCATTTTTTCTTAATAGGAAATGTTCAGGGAATTGACAAACAAAATAATGATTTCTTTCTTTACCAGGGGTAGTTGTACTTAGGCCATCATGTCTCTCTATCTGTGTGTATACTTCTTGAAAGTTTTAGTTGACATTTTCTCTATGTTTTGCATAGACAATCTATTTAATGCCATATCTTGAACATGCTTGTATTGTGCTAAGAAGGATCTAGCCTAATCTTATCATGAACGAATCTTATTTTGATCTCATTAGGTGTACCACCTTGCTATAAATCCAATGAGACCATTTTAAAAATAATGAATCCATAATTTGTCATTATGAGTGTAACTACCATCTCTCGATAGTATATGGTGATATGAGCCTAAGGTCATTAAGCCCCATCATAGTTTTTAAAGTTTGAAACTTTAAACTTGGTTGGTATGACTAGATCAGGCACCAAACTTAACTCATTTGCCTTAATACTTTTATACACATTATGCCTGTCGATGGTCTTTAACCACACCTCCAGTAGGTCATACTTGTTTTCCATTTTTATATCCTCTACCAGCTTTGGTACCTTTTTTAGCTTTTTTTATTCTTTGGGGCATCCAGGTTGGGTATCGCAATGGATTTATTGTGAGTAGATGCAGGATTGATATTTACATAAACTGGGGATGGTCTAGCAAAAATACTAGTATAAGTGTAAGGTTGGTGGTTTGCTAGTGGTATTTGTGTAGTATAAGAATTTTGAGTACAAGAATGTGGAAACTCAAGTGGGTACAATGGTTCCTTACAACAACTTCTTCCCTCGTCCTAGATGTTTCAACAATTTTCTTTCCTTTCGAGAGCCCTGGCACTATCTACTTCAATTCCACTAATTATCTTTTAAAATCTTACCGTATTTTCAGAACCCTTTCTTTTATCTCTTCTTAACCCTGTTCAACTTTTTCTATTATGGCCCTATGATCTCTTACGTTGTGAGCAAGACTATTCTCAAAAGATTTAACAAGAAATCAACACTATTAAACCATTATTCTTCTAAAGCGGTGAAATTAAATCTACTTTACATGATGAGGAATATGCATGACATGATCATGGATGCATAAGTGGTGCAAAATACTATTGAGGTGCATGGATGATTGAAAGATGAATATTAATATACATGCCATGCCTAAGTGACAAAAATCATACCTCCTATGTAAATGTGTATGCATGGAATGCAACATCATGTTACAATAATGGTGAAATATGTTCACATGAAATGCTATTTGTATAATGTACCTTTTATACAATCATATTATTCATGAATCCACATGCATGAAATAACACATTGACATATTATATGCATGAGACACGTTTACATGAAATGTAATGCATGTATTATGCAAATCCAATAAAATTGACACCATTAAAATATGAGTAAAATGAAATACTATGAGATGTGCACTATTTATTGAGATGTGCATAAGATAGAATGCACATACTATGTAATTAAGATGTGTATGAGATGTAATGCTTGTATTACTATCAAGATATGCATAAGATGAGGTGTATGTACTACCATCAAAATGTGCATGAGATGGAGTGTATGTACTACCATGAAGATATGCATGAGATGAGGTATATGTTCTATCTTATTATTTTTTACTTAAAAAAATGATAAAAATATATGTAAACAATATCAAATGAAATACGAAGGGTGGAACAATATTCAAACTCAGATTTTTTTTTTCTAGAAAGAAGAAAAATTCAAGAACCCATATTTTTTATTATCATTTTTTTAAACATACATAGAATGACTAAGATTCTAAGATTTTTAAATTTTTTTCATTTCTGTTGTTTCATTAGGCCAACAAAGGAATTGAGAAAAACTCCTTCTATTTGTTTTTTCTTTTTGAAAATTTTTTTTTGTTGTTTTTCTTTTTCATTTCCTTTTTGCTGAAAAGTATGAACAGAAACACATTTTTTTGAAGATGTAATTCTTTTACAAACACTCAACAAATCAAATAATATGTCAAAACAAAATTTTATGAAAAAATATTTTTTTGTCTTATATTTTTTTTTCAAAATTTTTTTACAATATTATTGCCTTTAAATACAAGTTGTATCATAGTGTTCCTCACATGTCCTAATTTGGGTAATTTCTACATAAAAGGTTGGCATGGCTCTATCTAAGGCTGGTCCCTTAAGGTTCACTATATATGAGGCTTAGATTTTTATGTCTAAAAGTCTCCAAATTACTCCCCACATCATTGTTTATTACAGACTAGTAAGGCACCCCAATCCTTAACTATGACAGGTTACGAACGAAAATAGTTCAATCTAAGTGGAAGTGTTTCACTAGCAAATGCAGGAGTTATCACCTCATGAGAGCGTAGCTACTTTACTTCCTCCTAATAGGGGCAAAGCCTAGATATCGAGCTCATACATGCAAGTGCATATGCAAAGTGTATGGGGGAATACATATCAATTTAAACAGTATAAGAGAATAACAAATGAAAAAATCAAAGTAGGATACCAACATGCAATATTATTGAAGAAATTAAATGAAGGGAATTAAAATTAAATATTTATTAAAACCATTTAAACCCAAAACTTCAGATCATGCATGATTAATTTTGGCCTAACCCTCAAAATATCCTCAATGGAGTTGTCAAGTTATCACAACGTATCTATCTGAAAACTTAATCACAAGACACAAACATTTTGGAAAAAGAGAAAAAACAGGGAGTCACCACCAATCTTTTATGTTAGGTGTGATTGGTTACCTAAAAATTTTATCTATTCAATAAAACCAAAAAAAGAATTTAAAGTTTATCAAAAAGATATTTTTAGGCTTCAAAAAGAGAATTGAGTTTGAGAGTTTGGTTACGCATAGGGAATGATTAGTACCTTCATAATGCTCGTTTAAAAATGTACGAATTAATCATGCGCTATCTTTAGGTTTTGCATAAAATTGACTTTAATGTAAAATTTAATATTAATTCCCTTCATTTTTTTTTTTAAGAAAATCAATTTTATTGAAAATCTTTATTTAGGAGTATTATGGAAATCTTTAAGTTAAAGAATTACATTAAAATTCTCTAACATCTAAGTAAAAATGTAAAGATATCTCTTTTCGCCTAAGATTCACCATGACATTCCTTGAAAATGAAAATAACATTTTTGCATATGCTAATTATTGATGATTCTCAAATATCTAGGTAGAGTATCAAGAATTATTTTTTTCAAAATATTATTTTAGTTGTATTTCAAAATTCATATTATTGAATAATATTTTCCATAAAAACTTTTTAACAAAAAAAATTTTGGTATTGTAACTAACAAAGAATTAATAATGATAATAAAAGGACCTAGATATGTAAAATGAATGCAAACCATGATCTAAAGATGAATAGATGCAAATGGATGCTATACATGATGATTAGATGTGATTTTGGGATCGGATCCTCAAATATAAAGAGATCACTTGGACTCCTCAATTCTAAGTGAAGTTTAGGTATGACTATTTATACTTAAGATCTCATTTTTTTATTTTTTTATTTAATCTTATTATTATTTTGAGTTAAAGAATCGTATGAAAAATTTAATGAAATAAAATTTTTTAAATACCCTATCCTCTAGGCGACATTTGTGAATAGATTACTTTCTAGAAGATTTTCATACAAATCCTTAAAATGTTGGGATGGTTTTGAGTGTTTTGGCTGGATTTAGGGTTTGGATCAAATTTAGGGTTTCATGGTTAGGGTTTTAAGGTTTTATCTAGGGTTTTAGGGTTTCTCCTAAGGTTTAAGGCTTTGCTTAAGGTTTTAGGATTCTAGGGTTTCAAGGTTTTAGGATTTTAAGGTTTTTTGATTTTAGGGTTTTAAGGTTTCAGGATTTTAATGCTTAGGGTCTTAGGTTTTTAAGATTTCAAAACTTTTAAGATTTTAAGGTTTTAGGGTTTTGGGGTTTTGGAGTTTTAGGATTTTAAGATTTTAAAATTTCAAGGTTTTAAGGTTTTAAGATTTTAAGGTTTTAATGTTTTAGGATTTTAGTGTTTAGGGTTTAAAGTTTAGGGGTTTAGAATTTTTAGGGTTTTAGGTTCAAAGTTTCAAGGTTTCAGGGTTTTAAGAGTTTACAGTTTCAAGTTTTAGGTTTTTAGGGCTTTTAGGATTGCAGGGTTTTTAGGTTTTAAAGTTTTAGGGTTTAAAATTTCAAGGGTTCATGGTTTAAGATTTTAAGGTTTCAAGGTTTAGGGTTTTAAGGCTTTTAGGTTTTTTATGAACCTCTCAAAAAATCCCTAATATTTAGGTGGGCTTTTGAAGTAAATTCGATTTTCATAACTTTTCTAGAGATTATATTTTTGTTAATCTTTTGGAAAAATATTTAAAAAAAAAAGAAGCAAATACCAAATATGAATGCATGAATATAATTTAAGATGACATATAAATGATAATTTATAATGCTAATGCATCTAACATGCTGTTAAACAAGCAAAAAGCAAACATAAACAATGATAAAAGAAATTATTATTATTATTATTATTATTATTTATTTTTCTTTATTTTGAAAAGGAAAATTTTCTTTAATTCCTCAACATTTAAGTGAAATTTGAGAAAATTAATCTTTCGAAAGTTGATTTGAATTTCCTCTAACATCTAGACAAAGTTTTCAAAATCATTTTTTTTTGTTTAGAAATACTATCATATTTTTATGAGGTTAGGATTTTGCTATTCCACATTTATTATTAATGCATAAAATGCATGTATGTCAACATGAGCGTAAATTAAATGATGCATGTAATTATATTTTTCCAAATAAATTTTCAATATCTAGACAAGATTTTCAAATTTATTTTTACTTAAAAGTATTCTTTTATTTTTACAAAATATTTATTTGTATTTTTGACTTAAACTAAAAGAAAACAAATATGTAAATAAATGTAAACAAATATATAAATAAAACTTAGTAAATAAATTATACCATGCTAGACCTTGGGTTGAGATCCAAATAAAGTAGTTCAATGGCCTAAAAAATAGGCTTTTGGTTTCTACTACAGCGGGCCATGGGTCAAGTTGATAAAGAATTTAGATGACGGGTCATAGGTCAGGTCGAGCCACCCACTTCTTTTCTTTCTTTCTACATGGTGCATTTTGTGCCATCATATAACAAAAAAAAAATTTTTTTTGCCTTATTTCATTCCTTCTTAGGAAAAAAATTTTCAATCTCTCAAAAATCTTTCTCTCATTTGAACAAAACCACTAACAGCTTTCATAAACATAGAATCTGGTCCCTAATGTCGTTGCTGCCTCCACTGTTGACTGCTGTTCGTTTTCATTGAAAAATTACAAGAAAATGCCAAAAAATTCCTTTCAAACCCCTCTTTAATCCTACCAAATCGGATCTTTCTAAAAGCTTGTAAATTTCCTCAAATCTAGGCTAAAAGTCATAGCTTAATGACTTAAAAAGATCTCCCACCACTGCTTCAAATAATCTCTCCTTCAAGTATGTTTTTCCCCTTCTTGCGACCTCTTTCCACACCGATTTTAAACCCCTAAATCCCAATGAAAACTTTTAAACCAAAACCTTCTCCTTTTTTCTTCTTTTTTACATTTTTTGTATCTTTTTTTTTTTTTTGCTTTATGGCGTTGTGCTCCTCGTTCCAAGAGATGTGGATGATGATTTTATTTTGTTTTTAGGTTGTGCTTTCAATAAGACTGGAAATTTTTGGATAGGTATTAGGGTTGGGAAGGTAGTGGCCGAATGGGTCTTTTCTTTTTTGCTTCAATTTTCATCTTTGTTTCTCCCCACCATAGGATGTGTTTGTTTTTGTGTGTTTTTTGTTTATTATGGTTTTTTTAGGTAAAGGTAGTAAGGATGATGGGTGCTGGTTGTTCTGGTGTGATGGGTGGTCTTAGTTTATGGGTGTCTAGCATTTTTGCTTAATGGGTGTGGGAATGGGACTGGTGGTGCCTATTAGGTCGAATAAGGGTGGTGGCTTATGGTGATGAAGGTCGAAAAAATGACAATGGCCATTTGGCTATGTGGGTGATTCCCTGATTATGGTTTTTGAGTAGAGAAGGAGAAGGATTTTCTTTGCTACCAAAATTTTGCTTTGAAAAGTTTTTCTTTGCTAGCTTTTTTGAAATTCACTTATCCCCTATGTGAAATTGTAAGTGTAATGGAAGTAAAGTTAGGTGATCAGCCTCCTTGTTCATTTTTTACCCTCTTTTATAGAACCAAAATGGAATTTTTTTTTTTTTACTTTGTTTGTTGCTGTCACTTTGGAGTTTTGTTGTAGCAATGGTTGCAACATTTTAGGATTTTGTAATGCTGCATTTCGAGGGAAGGAAAAGTAAGAAGTTTTGATGAAATTATGTTGAAGGTAAATGGAAATAAGATAAGATTAAATTAGTCCATAGCCAAGGATAGAAATGTGCAGTGTCGGTATTAGTTTAAAGAGAAAATGGATGAAAAGCCTGGCAATGAAAATCCTTTTTTCTGTGTAATTTTTTAATTAATAATTTGTGCCTTAAAAGCAAATTTTAAACTTCAAAATTTCCTTCAAGCCCATATAAGATTGGCCTAACATTGAAATAGAGTGGGCTTCGATCCAAGCAAAATGACCAAAAATAATTCATTCGAAACAAAGTTTGACAGAACCCACTTTGGTAAATTTAATTAAAAAGTTTAAATTTGCCCCACATTGAAATATTCAAATCAAACACAAAAAAAAAAAAAAAATTAAAGTCAATTTGGCCAAAATTGAGTGTCTATTAGGGTTAATAATGGCTCAATTAAAATATTTTGGTTAATACATAATATTATAGGTTTTCAAAAATCAATCCAAAATTCGAATTTACTTTTTTAAATTGATTTAATCCGAATTAAATTTTATTGGTTTAGTTCATCGCATTTTAAATTTTAATTAGATATTATTTTAATAAAATTTTTAATATATTTAAAAGGATTTACATATAAAATAATATTTTATTTTATAAAATTTCAAATATATAATTTGATTCTTAAAAATAATTTGATTCTTAAAAATATATAATAATAAAATACATAATATTATATAATAATATATATAATATATATAAAAATCGATTTTTAGCTTATTTTTTTATTTTTTAGTTTTTGCCTCACCCTAACCTTCCTCTCTAACAATTTCTTCAAAATTAAACCAAAAATGCATATAGAGTGGTCTCAGCTATATTCTAGCAGTCGTATATCTCCACTGTGGTTTAATAAATTTTTCATTGGACAACAAAAAGTTGATCAAATGCATAGCATGGTAGGTTCTATATAGAGCCAGATCGTGCCTCCCCCCAACCCTAGTTTCTAAAAATCTCTAGGTAGTATATATTTTATTGTTGAACAAATTTAAATTGGTCCATTTAAATTACAATTATTAATTTTATTTTTTTATAATTTTATAATTTAATTTTATGCATTATTACAATTACGTAGGAGTTAAAATTATATTATTATTTATATATTATCATATTCAATAATCATTGTTTAAAAATTTTTAAAATCAAAATTTTTTTACCAATTAATTTTCTAACTTTCTTAAATAAGTCTCCAATCCCCCAAAAAATATCAAATATATGTTTTTCCATTTCTTTCTAGTTTACTTCAATTTCTCCTATTTATATAATTTTCTTTTTAAATTTTTTTTTGTGATTTTTATCTCACGTTATCTTACAAATTCTTTTTTTTTTTTAAATCATATTCGAACTGCTTTAAAAAATTAGAAAAAAAATCATAATTTTAATTTCAAAGTTTCAATTTCGTCCCTTTAAAATTATATTTATTTTTCTTATTGTAATAAAATTATGATTGATTTATTTATATTCTTTTATTTCAATTTTAAATTGCAAAAACATAAAAAATTCTTATAATTCATTGAAAGACTAAATACTTAGTAATTCTACCATTAATTTGAAACTTTTGTTATCCTTAAAATTTTGAGTTTAATACATATTTGACTTCCAAAATTTTATAATTGTCATATTGATATTTAAAGAATTTTTTTGTCACATTAGTACTTGAACATTTAAATCCATTATCAAGTTAGTATTTGAGACTAATGCTATTAAATAATTTTACTGATGCAATATAAACATCTAATAAAATATCGACACGTATCAAAAAATTATACTATTTAGTAATGTTAGTGTCTTTCCAAAGTTTTAGTACTTTAGATTTCATAAGAAAATATTTTCTCTTGGTACGTGAGTCGTTAGGGTAATTAACAATGAACATTTTTTTTATGTTGCGACTCATTAATTAATTAAAGACTTGACAAAATCAAATATACTATTTTCTCATCTCTTTCTGTATTTTTTTTTCTTTGATGGAATTTTAAAAATGATTTTAGTGCTTTTTATATTAATATTTTAAATTTTTTTATAATATTAATGTGCTATGATTGTTTAATGTTGAAAAGTAAAAAAGGAAAAAGAAATTGAAATATAAAAAATAAGAGGCTTTAGTGTTCACAAATAAATAAATATATATGTAATTTTGAAACATTTAAAAAAAAAAAAAAAACCGGATATGGTAATGGTTTTCTCACCACATTCACCCGTACAAAAATATAACACCCACCAAACAGACAAATTTATTATGTTATTAATCAGAAACATCAACTTAAAAAGACGTGTAAGAAAAAAAATTATTAAATCATTCCATGTTTATTTTGGCTAAATGATAAAACTATACCATGCCATTTTAATTTATATATAACTATCCAACTTGAAATATTTTATTTGAGAACAATGATATATATATAATTGATTTTTTTACATTAATTTTTTATTAATAAAAAAATTTTATTTGTTATTTTTTAAAAATTCATTACAAAATAATTACATGTATGTATATATATTTTATATGTATAAAATATTATCTTTTAATTTTGAACTACAATTTAAAAAAAATAAAAATGAATAGTTGACGACTTGACGTAACATTTTTAAAGCATTAAGCTACCGATTATTATATTTATGCCTTTCATGACTTCCTCCTTTCGTTCATTGCCGCGTCAAAGTTGAGGGGGAGGGTCGACAAATTGCCTAACAACAGCATATGGAATTATCCCACGTGTTAACTAGAGGAAGCATCCACGACTTTTTCCCGCAAAACCCAGTGAACCTCTTCGTCCAACCAACCCCCAAAATTGACTCTTTGCCGCCCCATCCGTCATGAACGACGTTGCAAGTTCAAAATACGTAATTCCTTTTTCTAACGACAAACACTAAGCATCGGCATTTAGAACATTCCTATAAAACGCAATTTATAATTTTCCATACCCTGAAACTGAACCGTTCAAACCCATTATAAATTTATTTTCTTCGCCTTTGGCAGAAATATCAAAGCTAAAATCTGGTAATGCCGAAGAATACATAAGTACAATCTAGACAAAAAAAAAAAAAAAAAAAACAAACCCCCCCCCCCCCCCAACAAATCAAGCAGCCGGCTTCAACTTGCAAAGACAAGAAAAAAAGTTTTGACTTTTTTTTTTTGTCTCTTTATCTATACTGAATCTGCTATTTAGCTTTCTTTCATTTCCATTCTTTTTTCGACCACAAATAACGAAAGTACAAAATAGAAAAAGATGAAGCATCAAGCTGTTGTGATTACGATTTTGGTTTTGCTCTCATTTGCTTCAGTTTCAGCTAGATTCTTTCCAAATATAACAGCTATTCCGCCATGGCATCTCCCTAATACCACCTCAATCGCCCCATGGGATGCCTTCACGAAATTCGCCGGCTGCCAATCAGGCGAAGTACGAGACGGTTTGTCCAAGCTCAAACAGTACTTTAGCAATTTCGGTTACATCCCCAACTCTCCGTCTAATTTCAGCGACAAGTTCGATGATGAGCTAGAAAAGGCCTTGAAAACATACCAACAGAATTTCAACCTTAACGTTACCGGTCAACTGGACGATAAAACTCTTCAACAGATCGTACGGCCGAGATGCGGTAACGCCGATATAGTCAATGGGACGAATTCCATGAACTCCGGTAAATCGTCGTCTTTTCACACCACTGGACACTTCCATACCACGGCTCATTACACTTTCTTCCCGGGAACGCCAATTTGGCCTGCCAACAGGCGGGACTTAACGTACGGTTTCTTACCTGCAAATGGATTAACAGACGAGGTAAAGGCGGTGTTCACAAGGGCATTTGAGAAATGGTCGGCTGTTACGCCGTTGACCTTTACGCAAACGGATTCATTCTCCTCTGCGGACATCAAAATCGCTTTTTACAGCGGAGACCATGGAGACGGAGAGCCATTCGACGGAGTTTTAGGAACGTTAGCTCACGCGTTTTCTCCTACAAACGGGAGGTTCCATTTGGACCAGGACGAGAACTGGGTCGTTTCGGGTGATGTCACGAGGTCAGATCTGCCGTCTTCTGTGGATTTGGAGTCCGTGGCTGTTCACGAGATCGGGCATTTGTTGGGGCTGGGGCATTCGTCGGTGGAAGATGCGATTATGTACCCGACAATCTCTGCGAGAACAAAGAAAGTGGAGTTGGCGACTGATGATATCGAAGGGATTCAATTGTTGTACGGTAGTAATCCCAACTATAATGGTTCGACGACTACTTCGAATACTCAGGAGAGGGAAACTAACGATGGTGAAGCCCGTTATTTGGGTTCAAGGTGGAGCCTTGGCGTACTCTTGGCCGTTGGATTTGGGTCCTTATTTTTGTAAATTATTACTTACTGTGTTTTATTATGCATTATGATTTATAGATATTCATTTTTAATCGTTTATTATTGTAAATTATTACGTACAGTGTTTTATTATGCATTATGATTTATAGATATTCATTTTTCATCTTTGGCGCTTGGTTTCAATGTTCACATAATTGGGATAAAAGAATTAGCAAAAGGAAAATTTTATTTAGACAATATTCAAAGTCATGGAATTTTTAGTACGCAAAATCATATAGGATTAATTACCTATTTCTCAGTGCATAATTTGATAAAATAACAATTTAGTCCCATGCTTGTATTTCATTTCTTTGGCCCAATACTACAATACTTACAATACTTCTATTTCTAATTATTAGCAATTTGAGTTTGCAACTGGCTTTCGATAATAAAAGTTTTTTTTTTTTTTTTTTTGTAAAGAAGGCTGCATTCTTTTTTTGAAAAAGTATGAATTCATTCATTACTCTAACTGGTTAGAGTTGCCGTGCAAATCCTCAACTATTACATAAGGGTAGTCTTCTACCCAGTACTTGTCATTATCTATTATTAAACTATAGCAAGCAGGCTGGTGTGCTACCGTATTTGTAGATCGCAGTACATGCAAAGCTTGGCAGTCATGAAAACTGGGCATTTTGTATCTGGCTTCCTCTATAGTGACACCTATGGGCAATAAGTTCACCTGTCTTCAACTTCCTTACCACTGTTAGACAGTCTCCCTCTAGCATAACATTTGCGAGACTCATTTCCTATGCAAATTTTAAAGAGAGCACCGCTGCTCTTGCTTCAGCCTGAAAGGAGTCGCTAACATCATTTATTTTGATTGCTGTTTCTCCAAGGACATCACCCTACTGATCCCTGATAATAATTCCTGCACCTCCCTTTCGTTCTTGGTGGCTAAAAGCTTCATCGAAGTTTATCTTCACCCTTCCCTCTTGGCCGTGTCTATTGTTGGTAGTTTAGAATGTGGTATATCCCACATTATATAGAAAATTTTAATTATTGATGAATAAAATTAATTTTTGTATTAATTTTATTTACATTTTAGATAATTTTGTTTGAACAGAAATAATTATTATATGAAAAATAGTCATAACTATTTGAATATAAGATTGTTATTCATAAAAGTCATGATTATACAAAAAGTCATAACCATCTAAATAAAAGTTTATGTTTATTCATTCATTATAAATAAATTTTTTAGTATAATCATTTTCACTACTTCTGATTGGATAGTTTGAGGTTTTATTGTATTCTAAGGGCATAATTGCTTTCAAGAAAGTGTTCTTCACGCCTCAAAATGAAAATTCTTTTCTATTATTTCTCTTCTCTTATTTATTTTTTTCAACAATTTAAAGGTAATTATGATAAATTTATATTTCGTATGAGTAAGATACAAGGAAAAGAAATTGGCATGATTTGGAGATCAATATTAGAGAAGGTTCAAGGTGTCAAAAGATTAATGTTTCTATGACCAATATGATAATTTTCATTAAGATCTTGATTAGAGATATGTATTTTATTTTTTGCATACTAATGAAATAAATTATTAATATATTTATCTTATTCAATCAATCTTTTTACTAGAAATTATGCAAAAAAAAATTGATTACATTGCAAAGTTTATGCATATACTGAAATTGACTCCACAATTGGGTTTAATGAATTGTATTATTTTATTTGAAAAATTAATACTTATAAAAACTGAGATGAGAAATAGCCTGAAAACATAAAAGAGAAAGACATAAATTGATCTACAACCAAAACCAACTATTTTTTAAAATGATAAGAATGAGGTAATAATGTCTGGAGCATATAAATGATATGTAAAATGAAAAAGTTTAGACATATTAGCCTGAAGTGATTATATTAGAGATTCAATGAGGGTAATTACCATAAAAGAAAATTGAATTCCAGAATATTTGGTTAGTAGTACTACATGTAAAATAGATTTAAACCCTTACTATTATACACCAATAGTGGAAACCCAACTTTGAATTAGTAACCTATAATTACAAAGTTTAATGGATAAAAATAAATTATTATTTTGTATTTGTTAAACACTAGTAAAATCCATTCAAATTTTAAAAGCTAGTGTGATCCATTGCATGGGAAAGATAAATATTTATACTCTTAATAGAGTTTTAAATGTCTAAAGCAATGGAGACATAATAGAAACTCTACCTATATAAATATAAAAGTGGTGTCGCTTTAACAAGAAGAATTAGAGTCTCTCTTGTAAATATTTATGAAATAGATAAACACATGGTCATAATAGTGCTAAAAGCGGTTGTAAACCTCTTCAGAAGAATAAATAAGTATTATGTGTGTTATATATTCAATTCTAACATTAGGAGTTGAGGTTTAATCTACGGACACCATCAATTTCATTAAAATTCTAAGATATACGCTAATTGAAAGTTTAAATCGAAAGATATCTTCTTATATTCATAATATTTATTTATGTGAAAGGTAAAAATTAAGCACCAACATTCCGAACTAGTGGAGAATTGTTAGCAGTTTAGAATGTGGTGCATCCTACATTGGATAGAAAGATTTAATTATTTATGAATAAAATTAATTTTTGCATTAATTTTATTCATATTTTAAATAATAATGTTTGAACAGAAATAATTATCATATGACAAATGTATATAACTATTTGAATATAAATAGATTGTTATTCATAAAGGTCATGATTATACAAAGTCACAATCATCTGAATAAAAGTTTATGTCTGTTCATTCATTATAAATAAATCTTTCAGTATAATCATTTTTACTATTTTTGATTGGAGAGTTTGAGGCTTTATTATATTTTAAGGCATAATTGCCTTTTAGAAAGTGTTCTTCATGCCTCAAAGCCAAAAATTTTTTCTATTATTTCTCTTCTCTTATTTATTTTTTCTAACATCCATTGCCTTGATGAAGCTGTTTGGCCCTCCCTTCTTGCCTACGCCATGCTCAACTCTGCATTGTATTGCTGGATATATAATGTAGTGGATTGTGAAGTTCTCCTTTGCTCTCCATGCTTCTCCTTATTACGCTTCCCCCATATCCCCCACAAGGCTGTCATGAAGAGTTCCAACTACCCATCAATCAGATGAGTACAAACCTGTTTGATCCATGTTGCAACATCAGTTAGGTTACTCCATATTACTTGGTATAGATTGAGCTGCCTCCATACTCCTAAAGCGTGCGTGCAGTATAGTATTGCATGCAGCACTATTTCTTTCATTTCTTTGCACCTCGGGCATGTTGTGGATACTTCTACTTTCTTTCAGTTGAGGTTCTGCATGGGTGGTATTATCTCTCAACAAACATGCCATACTAGCATTTTCACTTTTGGATGGACTCTTGCTCCCTATGGTTTCCTCCACGCTGTCTTCAAATTCTCATATGTTTGGCCGCTCATATTATCTTCATGTTGCCCATCTTCCAATAGAATTTTGTACCCACTCTTAACCTTATATATGCCCTTATTGTCATGATGCCACACTAGACGGTCAGGTCTATTTAGATAACTATCAGTACTGCACATATTGTATCGCCTCTTGCGTTGTGAACATCCTACTTATTAGCTCTCTATTCCAGTGCCTTCCATATTGGTCCATTAGGTGTGCAACTAGACTGTATTCACAAAAGTCTCCTCGTGGTGTGTTCACTTTGAAAGGCCAAGCTATTGGAAGCCAACAATCCTTCCATATACGAACTGTTTGCTCATTTTCAACCCTCCACCTCAGTCCTCTTGCTAGTACATCCCTGGCACCCCATATGCTTCTCCATTTGAGTGATGGATTGTGCCCTAATCTTGCCTCCATGGATGACGTGTTCGGGTAATACCTGGCTTTCAAAATTCGGACTACTAATGTATCGTTTGATGAGACAAGTCTCCATCCTGGTTTTCCCAACAAAGCCTTGTTAAAGGCCTCCATTTCTCTAAAGCCCATTCCACCCTTTAATTTTGGAAAATACAACTCGTTCCATTTCAACCAATGAATTCCATTTGGCTTTGTCTCTGCCCCACCAGTATCTACCGATTATACTATTTATTTCCTTGCACAAGCTTTTCAACAACATAAAACGGTTCATTGCATAGGCTGGCACAACTTGTGTAATTGACTTAATGAAGACTTCTTTCCCTTCTTGTGATAGACACCTGTTACTCCACACCTCCAACTTTGCTTTGATCCTTTCTTTGATTTCTCTAAAAGCTTTTGATTTATTTCTCCCCACTATTGATGGTAGACCAAGGTACTTCACTAGATTTGTTGTAGCTGCACTCCAAACATTTCTTTAAATCTCTCCTTTTATTATTTTCCCGTATTTTTGCTAAAGAATAATGCTGACTTATCAAAATTGATTTATTATCCAGAGCCTTATATTTCTGTAGCATGCTCTTCACCTTCTTGCTTTCGCTTGATGTTGCCTTAACAAACACTAAGCTATCGTCCGCAAAGAATAGGTGAGTGACTCTGGGACTGTTTCGACTAGCTTGAACTCCTTGCACAGGGCCCTTTCTCCTAGCTTTAGCTAACAAAGATGACAAGCCTTCACTGCACAATAGAAATAAGTACGGGGATAACAGGTCTCCCGGTTCGAGCCCTCTTCTTGGCCAACACTTGTCAGTGATACATCCATTTACAATAAGAGAATATGAAACAGTTGTAACACATTGCATTATAAGTTATACCCATCTAGCCCTTAATCCAATTCCGTCCATCATTTCTTTTAAAAAGATCCATCTACCCTATCATAAGCTTTACTCATATCAAGCTTCAAAGTAAAATAACCATTTTGTCCTTCTCTCTTATTTTTTAAAGAATGCAGAAACTTATAGGCAACCAGAACATTATCAGTTATGAGACGCCAAGGATAAAAGCACTCCGAGTCTCGCTAATGCCATGTGGCAATACACATTTTAGCCTATTTGCAAGCACTTTACCAATAATTTTATACACTACATTACAAAGGATAATAGGTCTAAATTGGGTAATATTGTGAGGGTCTTTTATTTTAGGTTGTAAATACCTAATTTTGTTCAAAATATTTTGTTATTTTAATTGAGATTTTATTTTTGTAATTGGGTTTGGATTATTACTTTTCGAGCTCATTGTGTAACCCATTTTTGAATACCTAAAGTGACCCAATAAAAAGTTTGATCAATGATTCCTTTTTAAAACCCATTAATGGTTCATTGTTGGCCATTAAACAAAAATTCAAATATATAAAAATAATAAAAAGAAAACTAAACCAAATAAAAAAATATATAATAGTAAATATAATAATAAAATAAAAAATAAAAAATTGGTTCCAAAAATAATAATAATAATAATAATCCAGATTTGAAATCCCAAAATTGGAAAACAAAAAAAAAAAATGATGAATGAAAGAAGCCCAAAACCAAAAAAAAAAAAAAAAAAAAACTCACACTATAAGAAAATAACGTATTAGCACCAGTTTTGTAGTGACCTTTCACTTACAAATACAGCTAGTTTCTATGTTTTTATAAAACTTAAGATGTTTATTATCAAAACACCATTAAATATTCAAATAACAGTGTTGTTACTTATAAATGCCATCCAAGACTTGATATTACCGACGTTTCTCGACTAAAATGCCTTGAATAATCTTGTTTTAAAAATTTCAGTGAATATTAAAGGCGTTTTTGATAGAAAATACCTTCAATAATCTAGTTAAAAAAGTTGATAGGGCATTACTGAAGGCTTGTTTTGGCAGACAACGCCTTTAATAATCCTTTTATAAAAAAATATATGAGATTATTGAAGCGTTTTCTACAAGAGACGCTTTTAATAATTGAACCAAAAAATTTCACAGGTTTATTGAAGTTGCTTGTATTAAAAATGCCTTCAATAAATATCATATCAAAATTTTTAGATCGTACGGATGTTAACCATAAGGTGATAGGTTCGATGCCTCCCTTTAGCTTTTTTTGGGTTTTTCCAGAGATTATTTGTAATCGATTATTCTAGGTATTTTCTTGGCAAAAACACCTTCAACAATTGCTTTAAAAAATGTTGCAGAGAATATTGAAGGTGTTTTTCATAAAGAAACGCCCTTAATAATCCATAAGAAAAATATGAAGCCAATTATTGAAGGCATTTTTGGTCGAACTCACCTTCTATATTCCAATCAATAAATTTTTGTTGTGATTATTAAAGGTGGTTTTTGTCGAAATGCCTTCAAGAATCCATAGACAAAAGTTAGAATGGATGCTTAAAGGCGTTTTTAGCTCAAAACGCTTTTAATATTCCAGACAATAAATTTGAATGGTCGGATTATTAAAGGTGGTTATTTTCAAAAACGCCTTCAATAACATGTTGTTAGGGATTATTCAAAGCATTACTCGTAGGAAAACGCCCTTAATAATCTATTCGATTAATTTTTAGTTGGATTATTGAAGGTGATTTTTTTTTAAAACGCGTTCAATAATTCATACAAAAAAGTCAAAATGGATTCTTGAAGGTATTTTTTACACAAAACGCCCTTAATATTCCACACAATAAATTTTTTATGGGGGATTATTGAAAGCGGTTTTGGTAAAAAACGCCTTCAAAATTTTTTGTTAGGGATGATTCAAGGCGTTTTCTTGCTAAAAATGCCTTTATTAATCCCATTAAAAAAACATATTTGATATTATATATGTCAAGTTAGTTGCAGGTTTATACCAAGAAAATGTTTGATGTCAATTGTATATTTATGCCTAGAAAACATTTGGTTTATATATGTGATACTATGAATTACATTTTGGAATTTACATAATGAATAATGTTATATTTTAAAAATTGACCACACATTTGAAATTAAAACTGATAACGTTGCCATATTAATATACTTTTCTGAGATAATCATACTCAATAATTTATTAAGTACACATAGTGTATTTATATTAACTATAACAATAATATTAAACCAATATTCCAATCTACAAACTTAAAGTTTCCATTCGACATGGCATGTTAAAAATATTATAACAATTTGTTCCTTATATATTTACATTGAACCAATAATGGCTAACCTAAAGGTTTATCAATATTGATAAATGATAATACATAATCACACCATTTTTTACAGACTTCATTCAGTTTCTCTTCCATGAAACTTTCTTTACTCTCCCACTAAAAAAAAATCAGAAGTAAATGTTAATAAATGGGAACATAATGAACTTTTTTATTTTTTTAAAGATATAATGAGTTTATGAAATTTATACTAACCTTGAATGGTGTGGTCATAAAATTATCTAACACTATCTCTTGCATAAAACGAAAGACATAATATCCACATTCAGTATTACCGGGTTGATGAGGTACCTAAAAATTAAATTGAATGGGTGTAGGAAATATTTATCTATACAAACTTAGAATAAAAGAATATATTTCACATTTACTGGTAATGACACCCATTTTGATTTTTTTATCTTCTTATCGAATGCAGATATTACCCTAAATTGAAAAAGAAAAAATTACTTAATATATAAATTAAATTATTTATGAAGAAATAGAAGATGTATAATATAATAAAGTGTAATACCTCTTTATAAAAGTTTGAATATCTGAGTTAGGCATCGTCGTTGGATTAACTGAATTAAGTATGGCATTAAGGATTTGGTGTCAATCACAATAAGCACCCAATGACGACTGCAAAATAATAATAATGATATAGTCAGATTACGCATCAGATCAGATTTGGGTAAGGTTGGAATATAACTTATTACGCATTATATGAAAGCAAATAATAATCAGCCAATCTTTTCATGTATTAGATCACATGATTAGCACGATAAGTAATTGTGTCACTCTACTCACTAATGAAGTTGGGTTCAATGAATCTAAATCTATTGGTCAACTATCTCCCCTTGAGCTCTCTATATAGGAAGCTGCACGATAACAATCAATATTGTTAGTTACTATTACACCCTAATATAGATTACTACAAATTGAATGTGCATATTTGTATTTATAAGCTAACCTCATATAAGCAATAATATCAACAGTTGATAATTCATCTAGTTCATAAAATTCTTTAACCTCATCCATACTAATGAAAGAAAATAATGGTTTATCAAATAACCCTTCCTTAGACTCAATGGTTATGAAGTTTCCTCCGGATAAATGCTTTAGTGAATATTTGGATAACTCATCAATGAAAGTCTGAGCAAGGGTCATACTGTGAGTCCGAACATCCTGTTACAATATTTTAATGAAATATAAATATTAAAACTAAATCAATCAATATAATGAACAAATTAATATTAAAATTATAAATAATATCATACTTTTTGGGTGGTAGCGGAGGATGGGTTCACTTTCTTACTTGCAACGAAAGCTTCTCCTACGAAGATGATACTATCAGACTAGTCTACTAACATGTTATGCTGCATTATCACTAACATGGACTCTAAAGTAACGAGTCTTTGCTATTGCTCATTGAGGCATTGCTCCTAGTCATCAATTCATTACTGTTATTGCTCAATGATTGCTTCATATTGTGTATTTCTCATTCGTAAGGTTTTTTGTTGATTATCAAAAAACTTTGATGGCAAGATAAATTTACCAACCCCACAAACTCGACTAGGCCTTTCTTTAGCGCTTAATGCTAAAGACAAAGGATCTTCGTCATACTGGGTTACTAGTTCACTAAATTTGACTTTGATATAATAATTATCCTAAAGACAATAATAAGATGGGCTGTAATAACAAATCTATACAAGCTAGTATACACTCATGTATACAACCACAATGCCAATCATACATTATAATAAAAAAATAGTTATACATATAATCTTTTTTATCATTTTTTCTATTGCTTCATCTGTAAAAGATCCATCCTTTCGTAGATATCCTTGTTTCCAGACATCCTATTTGGAAACTTCTGTGGCAGAGCTCGCTAATCCCTATTAAGTTACTATAATAAAAGAATCAGAATATATGAAATAAATGTTCATAAATATTCATTAATAAGTATAAAACAAGTGTGCTCATACATACAAGCTCATACTTCACATTTGCATATCCATTTCTCGCTGTCTAATGGTGATATTATTGTTTGACCCGAATGTCTCGTTGGTGTTCTTTGATTTTCTACAAAAGAAAGAAATTACATCAATCACATATGAAGATCAAAGGTTATATTGCATAAAAACTTATAAACAATTTTTTTGGTAATGGGTTTGCATACTAAGAAATCTTTTGAAAGTCGATATTGAACAAAATTTGTCCAATCTTCAACACTTATCACATTTGCATATGGCGCAGGTGGAACAGCCAATACATCATCTTTACCAACCAGCGATAAAATATATTGGGTTATCAATCTACTTTTAAAGTCTATGAATGCTTTCCCAGCATATTACAACACAATTTTTTTACAGTCAATTGGGACATCAAACCATTCCTAAATAAGTTAACACAATTTATATGAAGACATTGAATTTCAATTAAATAATCATTTAACAAATTTTATGAAATAGTTGAATAAACATACCATAATTGACTGCCATATATCATCCTATAGATAATCAAGAACTCGTTGCCAATCAGTGTGCGTAATTGAAATTCTATGATGGACGATAGCTCCAATATGAGTAGCTATCTTGGCAGCTCTTTCAGACATAAACTGCCTACTTTGATTGAAGTCAACATGAATTTTTGTGTCACTCACTTTCGTTTGTTTATTTAGGCCCTTTTCTTTTCTTTTTTAGCCTATATGTGTGTCTTGTGCATATTCATTAGAAAGAGAATGATATTGCTTAGAGTCCATAATACATGCAATCTTATCATAATTATACAAATTACACAATATGACCGTCTAAATTTAACATTGTACGTAATTAAATATAACCAATATCATACTACGTACAGAAATACTATTCAACACACCAATCAGCATTGTATTCAGACACACCTTTTAGCAAACCACTCAGAAACACCATTCAACAAACTATTCAGCATACGATTCAGCCCCCTAATATCATAGAAAATCATTCAACAAAACAATATCAGACAACAAGGTTTAGCAAACCATTCAGCATATGATTCAATCCCCCAATATCATATAAAACCATTCAGCAAAACAATATCAAACAACAAGATTTAGCAAACCATTCAGCATATGATGTAGCCCCCCTAATATTATACAATACCATTTTGCAAAACAATATCAGATAACAAGGTTTAGCAAACCATTCAGTATACGATTCAGCCCCCAATATCTTACAATACCATTCAGCAAAACAATGTTAGATAACAAGGTTTAGCAATCCATAATATTTAAGGCGTACTACATAGAAATAGCATACATGGAATGAAAGGTGCTTGGATGACTATGCTTACGGTGAAGTTAATGAAAATATATAAATGTATATGTAAATATTAAGGAACTGAAAAAAAATCTCTATTGAATATTATAAATAATACAGTAAACTAAAAAATAAAAAACTTATCGGTAAAAAAAAAAGTGCGCACCATTGATTTGTTAAAGGTTAATGATGACGATAGGGATAAAAAAATCAATGGTCTGATAGAAATATGTTTAAGGGTTTGGTTTGGTTGAATAATGCAGCTTTTAATTATTCTGTATACTAGCAGTTTGTGATTTTGATGTTCAAGGTAGGAAAATGAATGTAAAAATTATTATTAAAGGTATTTTTCTGGAAGCAACGCCTTCAATAATCCCCTTAAAAGTTTATTAGAGATTATTGAAGGTAATTTTTACAAAAAGACACCTTTAGTAATCCAAAAAATAATTTTTCAATAAAATTATTAAAGGCATTTATCTTCAAAAAAATACCTTTGATAATTTCGTTAGAAAATTATTGAAGGCGTTCAAGTAGAAAAACACCTTCATTGATATCCTAGTGATAAGGATGCGGGGAATTATTGATGGCGTATTATGTAAAAAATGCCTTTAGTAATTATGGACTTCAAAAGTTTATAACAAATTATTGAAGGCGTTTTATAATAAAAAATGCCTTTAATAATCTCAAAAATTTTTTAAAAGAAATTATTGAAGGCGGTTATTATCTGCAAATGCCTTCACTAATTATCTATAAAATTTAAAAAGAATTATTAAAGGTATTTTTTTTGAATATACGCATTCAATAATCGTGTTAAAATTTGTGTAGCTGTATATTGAAAGCGTTTTATAGTAGAAAACGCCTTTAATAATCCCAACAAATTTTAAAAGGAAATTATTGAAAGTGTTTATTATCAATAAACACCTTCAATATTTATGTACAAAATTTAAAAGGAATTATTAAAGGCGTTTATTAGTAGAAGACACCTTTAATAATCTCAAAATTTTTTAAAGAAAAATTACTAAAGGCATTTGTTGAAATTCTTGAAGGCGTTTATTATCAAAAAATGCCTTCATTATTTATGTAAAAAATTTAAAAGGAATTATTGAAGGCATTTGTCAGTATAAGACGCCTTGAATAATCCCAAAACTTTTTAGAGAAAAATTATTGAAGGCGTTTATTATTAACAAACGCCTTCAATAATTATGTACTAAGCCTAAAAAAAATTATTAAAGGCATTTTTCTGGAATAAATGCTTTCTACAACCGTAGTGGTATATTGAAGGTGTTTTTCAATAGAATACGTCTTTAATAATCCCAAAATTTTTTAAAAAAAATTATTGAAGGCGGTTGTTATAAAAAATGACTTTAATAATTATATACATTATGAAATGTACTCAGTAAAGGCGTTTTTTCTATAATAAACGCCTTCACTAATCATAAAATATTTTAAGTTCTTGATTATTAAAAGCGTTTTTACTAGAAGATACCATTAATAATACCAATAATTTTAATTGAAAATTATTCAATGCATCTGTACATAAAATAAAATAAAAACATTTAGTAAAGGTATTTTTTTACAATAAACGCCTTCACTATCTGTCTTAAAATTTGAATAATGAAATATTGAAAGCATTTTGCACTAGAAGACGCCTTTAATAAATTACTTCAAAAAATAAAATGAATTAGTCAAGGCATTTTTCTTGAATAAAAGCCTTCAATAACCCTTAAAATTTAAGTTTTGTAATATTAAATGTGTTTTCAATAGAAGATGCCTTTAATAATCTCAAACAATTTTTAGAAAGAAATTATTGAAGGTGTTTTTTTGTAGAAAACAGTCTTCATTAATATTATAAGATAAAAATGAGAGAGTTATTGAAGGCGTATTATGTAAAAAACGCTTTCAATAAATACACAAAAAATTTAAATGAAATTAGTGAAAGCATTTTTGTGGCGTAAATGCCTTTAATAATCTCAAATAATTCTACTATGACTTTATTAAAGCGCCTATAATATATTCAAAAAATATTTAATAGAGAATTATTTTAGGCACTTTTCTTAGTAAACGCATTCCATAATCCGATCCAATAAAAATCTTCCAAACTTAGTGCATCCAATCACTAACTTCAAGCTTCATCTTTATTATTATACTATTTTTCTTTTTAGACTAAGTACAATTTACTTTCTCTTTCCTTCAACTTTTAGTATTCGAGCATTGTCTTTTAGAATCTTATTTCAACTATTCATTACTTATTTACTTTAGATTTTACTTCATTCGACTATTCCTTTAACTTTTACAATTCGTGATTTTTTATTTGGTGTAAACAATTTTCTCCAAAACCCACCTTATTTGACCTTATTCACCTTATTTGAACCCCAACTACAAATACTCTTGGGTACTGTCTATGTTAGCAGTAAAATTTTAACATTCATAATATCTGGTAGCTGATAAATTACTTCACAATAAGGATTTCTTATTTTGTGTAAGTACTAGTCTTGTTATTATCTTTGGTTAAAAATATAGTCAACTTAAGTATTGTACATGTTTGTTTTCATATAAATTATTTATATACATTTGATCTGATAATAGAGCAAGTACTAAATGGATAAGAGTTGAATGCAAAAGTCAAGATTAAATCAAGAGTACAGAAATGGAGTGAAAATTTTCTTAATTTTGCATTTAAGAATACAAGTGAAGATAATATGATATTATGCTCATGTGTGAAGTGTGCTAATATCGAGTGACAAATGCGTTAAATTATTTTTTAACATTTAATTTGTATTGAATTTCTTTTGGGATATGTTAATTGATATTTTCATGGAGAGTCCATACTGTCAATGTCTTCCACTAGAGTTTCTTCAACTTTAAGGGCTTTCCAACACCAATATGATCTTTTATAGTAGATGATATTGAAAGCATATTGCAAGATACTTTTAACATTCATAACCAACATTTTCATAATCCTTCTCCCTAAAATGAAGGATTTAATGACTCCAATGTTGAAATAAATGAATTTGGTGAACTTGGGATAGGTGTATATGACCAACAACCTAGAGGAGAAGCATCAAAATTTTATAGGTTACTTTGAGGATATGAATGAAAAACTTTTTCAGAGATCAAAACATTCAAAGTTATCTTTCTATGTTCATCCTTTTCACTTGAAATGCTTGTGGATGGATGGAAAACTTTTTGACTTTATTATTAGAGTTTATGAAAAAAAATGTTTCATTTTGTAAAAATCCCTGAATCTTGTAAGGAATCAAAGAAGATAATCAAGGATTTAGGTCTTGGGTATGAGAAAATTCATAATTGTCCCAATGATTGCATGTTGTACGAGAGGGATAGAAAAAATCAAGAATCTTGTTAGTTATGTAGTATTTCTCATTGGGTGGATAAAAACCTTGATGAAAGGTTGAATAAGGATGGTGATAAGGTATGTGTCAAAAAAAAGCCTGTTAAGATTTTATGCTATTTTTCATTAATACCAAGACTTCAATGACTCTTCATGTCTTTCAAAATATAGATTCAATGAGGTGACATCATGAGAAGCAAACGGATGATGGATCATTGAGGCATCTTACAGATTCTTTGGCATAAAAATCATTTTATTTTAGGTTTTCAAACTTTGCATTTGATCCTTAAAATGTTATGTTTGGATCAGAATCTGATGGATTTAACCCATTCAAAATGATAAGTACTTCTTATAGTACTTGGCCAGTTGTATTAATTCCTTACAATTTACCACCTTGGATTGCTATGAAGTAACAGTCATTTATATTGTCTATGATAATTCTTGGAGAAAAAAGTTCAGGTAATGATATAGACATCTGTTTACAACCTCTTATTAAAGAGTTAAAGTAATTATGGGAATGAGTTAAGACCTATGATGCATCAAAAGAAAAAAACTTCAATATGCATGCTGCTTTATTATGGACTATCAACGATTTTCTTACTTATACGAATTTATCTGATTAGAGTACAAAAGGTTGTTATGCTTGTCCATGTTATGTTGCACAAACATGTTCGACGTTGTTACCTAATGGTAGGAAGTTCTATTATATGGGACATCATCAATAGTTAGATGATAATCATCGATTTAGATTCTGAAAACATCTTTTTGATGGAACTGAAGAGTTGAGGAGACCGCTTTTACCCATTAGTGTGTCTAATATCTTATCAAAGTTAAAAGATATCAATTTCACTTATGAAAAAATGACTTCATCAAGAAAAAGAGCATCTTTAAAGGTGTTTGGCCTTGTATTACACAAGTTAGTGATACTTATACTGAAGTTGGTGATATTGATGTTTAAAGTGATAAAGAGGATGATGAAACAGATGACTCCAATGAGTCTGAGTTATGGAAAAAAATTATCTTTTTTTAGTTGTCTTATTAGGAATATAATTTATTACGCCATAACCTTGATTTGATGCACATAGAAAAAATGTTTGCGAAAATTTTATTGGGACAATTCTCAATGTGAATAGAAGATCCAAAGATGACTTAAAGAGTCAGCTTGACCTAGTTGATATGGAGATTCACCCTGAACTTTATTCGAAGTTGCTTCTTAATGGCAAATATCGATTGTCTGCTGCTTATTTTAGGATTTCTAAAGCTGAAAATGATGTGTTTTGCATTTTGAAAAATGTCAAAGTTCTGGATGGTTATACGTCAAATATTTTGAGATGTGTGAATCTGAAGGAGCAAAAACTTTTTTCATTGAAGTCACATGATTATCACATTTTGATGCAAGACTTACTTCCAATTGCTTTATGTTCATCAATGTTAAAGCAAGTCACTTCTGTGGTAATTGAATTGAGTAACATATGTAAATCTCTATGTTAGAAATGTATGAATGTGGAAGACTTTGACAAACTTCAAGATTAAGTCGTGATTACTTTATGCCATTTAGAGAAGATTTTTCCTCCAAACTTCTTCACTATTATGATGCATTTGATTTTCCACCTTTCATATGAAGCAAAAGTCAGTGGCTCAGTTTATTATCGATTAATGTATCATATTGAAAGGTATTATTTGTTAATAGATTGATTATGTTTTTATTTATGATCAAGCCACTCTACTTAAAATAATATATGACTAATGTTTTATGCTATAGGTTTTTGGGGAGGTTAAAATCTTATTATCGCAACAAACGCTATCCAGAAGATTCTATTGCTCAAAGATATTTAGCAGAAGAGTGTATGACATTTTGTTCTCGTTATTTGAAAGATATTGAAATGTTAATAAACCATCGAGAAATGTTGGTATGCAGCATACAGACTCTGCCTATAATTATCTTTTTCAAAGTTTTGGACAACTAATAGGCAAAGCTGAATTGGTGGAGTTAGATGATAAATCTTGGGTACAAGCAAATCGATATGTTTTTTTTCATCATGACTTAATTGAATTATTTCGCACATAAGTTTTTTAGTAAGGAAATTATTTATTGCATTAAGCATAATTTATTGTCTTTTTTTTATTGTTAATACTTTATCATGATGCTTTATAGTAAGTATAGAAATAATTTGAAAGATCTTTCACATTATCGATGATTAAACTCTTGAGAGCTTGATAAGTTGTTGTCTGACAACTTTTATGAATGGTTAGGAGGAACTATAAGTAATGCATACTTCCCATTATGAGAAATCTACATAGAATGCTTACGGTATCACTAACATTAATAACATATATATATTTATTCCACTTTTATAGGTTTGGAGTGGAAGGCTTGTGAGTGAAAAGGTGAAGAGTCTTTCACACAGTCCAAATAGGATTGTGAAATGATGTAAAGGTTTCATCATCAATGGATTTAGATTTCACACTAAATCCCATGAGAGATGTAGAAGTACACAAAATTTAAGAGTTGTTGTGGCTTCATCAACTACTAGAATCAACTACTAGCTATGCTAGTGCTAAAGACACAAACCTTTTAGAGGGAAATGTTAACATTATGGCATGATTAATGACATCATTGAGTTGGATTATTATGGCAAGTGGAAAGTTGGTTTGTTGTTCTTTGAAACACACCTAGAGACTTATTTGATATGGGGTTAGATACCAGAGATGATATTGAACAAAGAACTAAATGTTATCCTTTTGCTGAACAAAACTTTGATAAAAATATCTCCAGTATCTATGCTCAATGGGTCCATAAAGATGTTATTGAAGGCATTTATGAACCATGAAATGGTGCATCTATAATTTATAATTCGAGTGTTTAAAACATAATGCAGTAAATGATTGTATGTAATTAATGTCACATTCGCTATTGTATAATTATTGTATTCTAAATCATACATTATCTTTTGATTTAATTAAATTGATATGTTCTTTATATATCATAGGTTTTGATTTCTTAACTTCCCAATGTCTTTATATATGTTCTAAACTAATATTTTTTCTATATTCGCTTTTATGATGTAAGTAAGCTATAATGCGAAAGAGTAGGTTGAAAGGAAAATATATCAAATATTAGTTCAGAACCATCTGCGGCACCTGTAGATATTGGCTATGGACTGAATCCTTTTGAGGGAAATGAACATACTGTCAAATATAACTCCATCACTTTTAACCCTTTAACTAATATTAGATCGGGCAATACGGAAGGTCCAGGTTTGAATAGTACCCCATCAATTGATTATGCTTTAAATTTGAATGCAGGTATGATATACCCAATTTTAGAATTTGAGTATAATGATAAAAGTATTACGATTTTACAAATTTATTTTTTTATTTGTTGCAGTTGATAACAATGGTCAACAGAGGATCAGAGGCCGAACAACTTTAAAAGAATTGTTTGCACTACCTCCTAACGAGCGTATTGTAGTATTTGCAAACTCTAATAGGTAACCAATTGGTGAAGAGGCTCAACTGTTAGCTAAATTTTTAGGCATGCTAGCCTGTAATGGAATGAATTACCTATTCATTATGAAACATGGCATAAAGTTCCAGAAGAAGTTAAGGCCGATGCTTTAAATTTTATTGAGGTACTAGTATAATTAATTAGATATAAAATTTTTTTATTTTACATTTTGTTTACTTATTCAAACTTTTCTTATTGTATTATTACAGTCAAGATTTGTACTTGAAATGCCAATTTTATTTGTGCTTAAGTCATTGGGAAAGAAATGGAAAGATTATAAGCATAGTTTGAAGAATAAGTATTTCGATTGAAATACTACTATAGAGGCGATGATGGAAAATCTACCCTGTAATGTGATTTGGTGGCAATATGAACAATTAGTTAGATTTTGGTTCTCAAGAAAATAGAAGGTACTAATTTATAACTTTGTATAGTAGAATGAAATGATGAAAGTGTTTTATGGTTTAAGTTAGTAATATTTATATTTCTATCATATACGCAATTATTTTTTATGGCAGAAAAGAGAACAGATTAGGATTGGTAGCAGAAAGCAATAGAAATATAGCCACACAAGTGGATTAAAAAGTTTTGCAAGAAAGAAAAAAGAAATAGTAAGTTTATGATAATAAACTTATTCCAATGAATGAACTTTTCTGCTGTTTAAAGGTAAATAAGCAAATTAACAATTATTGTTTTGTTTAATAGTTTTGATAGTTTCAATACATGATATTAAACTTATCTAAAGCTTTGAATTTATTTGACACGGATGATATGTATGAAAAAGTTATTGTTTACGTATATTTAGGTAAAAATATAAATTTGTTGTTATCGTTGTATTTTAACAGTTTGGATAACTTCAATACTTGATATTAAACTTGTCTGATTGATTGACCTTGGTTTCTACAGTTGATATGGGAGAAAACGTTGTCGTTTATGTCTATTTGGGACTATTTTTGGCATATAAAAGGCAAATATACAAATTAAATTTTTGGATGGCTTTCAACATATTGAATGGCTTCAATCCATGATATTAAATTGGGAGAAAATAATTGAATTTGGTTTCCATGGCCGATATGTGTGAAAGCCCAAAATGCTTTTATTGTTTACATATGTTTAATACTATAATGTTGTTATAGGGCCAAAATATAAATACATGATATTAAAATTATTCAAAATTTTAATACTTAATTGACAGGCTTGATATGCATGAATAAATTACGGTTGATATGTATCCTATCAAATAACATATGTTTTTGTATAGGAGATTGAGATGAGTAGTAAAATTGGACGAGTGGAACTTTTTCGCATAACACACATAAAAAAAACGGATCTTCCATCAATGTCGAAACATAAGAATATTTGTATCATCTATTTTAACAATGGTAAATATTTACTCTTTCTAACATATTATCAATTAATCATTAAACTTGATAGTTGTATATGACAAATTCACAGGAGAAAGCGAAAGAGAAAATGGCTACTAAGATTAAAGTAGCATCTGATGGTTCTCTTAACATGCAAGAAATGGAAAATCGAATATTCATAGAAGTTGGTGGAAAAGATAGGCATGGACAGGTTCGAGGCCTTGGATTGGGTCCAACACTATCTATCTACTATGAACATAGCTCTCAGCAAGTCAATCTTTGCGAGATATTTCAATATTAAGAGGAGAGTTACAAACTATGCAACAACATTTTTAGCAAATGAAAGTAGAAAGAGAACAAAAGTGTGCCAAAATTAAGGAAGACGTGCTAGAATGGACCAAGAGCATGCAAAATTTTAGTAGTTGCATGATCGATTCGATCATCTTATGAATTTTGTGCAACAACAATTTTCAAAAAATGATATTGGTATTCCACCAACTCAGGTATTATATTTAGCAAATATTTAAATTTTTAAATATAAAAAAAGCTTACAATAAAGTGTTAAAAATTGTATGGTATTATTCAATAGGTTATTAAGCACGCTAGTGACCAAGGTGGAAAATTTTTTTCATCAATTGGCAGCTAGCAAAATGTATGCAGTCATCCATTTCATACATTTTAATTTTTATTTTGTTAATGTATTAAAAATATTTGAATGTTATTATACTAATTATTAAACTTTGTATTAGTTAGATGTAAACATGAATTAAGTTTATATTAATTTTAGCTTCTGAATTTAGCTTTAATGAAAATAAAATTTATTAACAAAAATTAAAAAAAATATATTTTTACATAATGGTGGCATTTGCATTCAACAATGTCGTTAAATGAATAATTTAGTAGCGTTTGTATCATAAAATGCCACTAAAAGTAGTGGTGCATTTACCAGTAAATGCCGCTAGTTAAGTGACATTTTTTTATACAAACGTCACCAAAGTAACAATGTTTTTCTCATAAAAATGTCACTAAATTAGCGGCGTCTTAAAAATACAAAAGTTGCTAATATAAAGGCATTTTTCAAATACAAATGCCTTTAAAGTGGCAACATTTTTAGTTACAAACGCCACCAAAGCAATGGCATTTTTCTCATAAAAATGCCACTAATTTAATGGTGTCTCAATGATAGAAACGCCGCTAAAATGACGGCATTTTTATATATAAATGTCGTTAATATTGAGGTATTTTTTTGAAAACGTCACTATTTTTCTCGATACGTGTATAGTCAACACTCTAACTAGCATTTTTCACAAACGTCGTAAATCTTTTATTGACGTTTATAAACGCCGCTAAACATTAAAAAAACGTCACTAAAAACCAAAACTCTTGTAGTGTCAAGATGAAAAATAAAGGCCCATTCGACCTTATTGGAGTTCTTTACATGCAAATGGAAGCCCAACCATGTCATGCAAGCTTCTAACCATGTTATGGAAGCTAAAAACTATTGAAAAAAAAAGCCAAACCATGAAAGAAAGACAAAAATGGCTGCTGCAAGGAAAGCTATACATGGGACGTGGGAAGAGGCGGTAAAGCTAAAAACTAAAATAGCATACTGTATGGGGACATGGGGCATTTGTGGGCAGAAAATGGAGCGAAGAAAAATTGAAAAGAAAAGACCGAAAAGGAAGAAAAAAAGAAAGAAGACATGGGTGAAAAAACTATACATGCAAGAGAGAAGGTGGCAAACTAGAGATTGCATGGGATAGAATGTGAAAGCAAAAGAAAAAAAGAAAAAGAATGAACAAACAAATGCCAAAAAATAGAAAGAAAAACTGCCACTACAATAAATATAGTAATTTGTGACAATTTTTTTTAGAGATGCATTATATTTCGTCAAGCAAAGTATGTAAAAGATGACAAATAATATACTTCGTCTCACGTTTATATTGTTTTGATATTTTATACGACGATATATAAAATCGTCACATGATAACACCACCAAAATCTTGCTGTCAAATTTTACTGCCAAATTGATTTTGTGAGAAATTTTTTTTTAACGTTTTGGATTTTACGTGACGTTATAATTTTATCATCAATTTAAAATTTTATTTGTGACAAATTTTGTCTAATAGATTTTAAGTGGCTTTATTAATTTTTGTCACGAATTAAACATTTTAGTTAACTATTAATGACATTGCAGTTTCATCACATCAATGTATAGTGTTATATGACTAGAACATAAATGTTATAAATTTTAACACCAAATTTATTTGGTGAAAACTTTTTTTGTAATGTTTCTTATTTTAGGTGACGTTATAATTTTGTCAATAATTTAAAATTTTATCTATGACAAATTTTTTTGAAAGATTTTAAGTGACATTATTAATTTATGTCACAAATGAATACTTTAGTTAACTATTAATGACATTGCAATTTTGTCACATCAATATATGTTGTTATATGATGATAACATAAATGTCACAAAATTTTACAACCAAATTTATTTGGTGGGAAATTTTTTTGTCATATTTTAGAGTTTAGGTGACATTATAATTTTGTCATCGATTTAAAATTTTATCTGTGATGAATTTTATTTGATAGATTTTAGGTGACTTTATTAATGTATGTTACAAATTGAACACTTTAGTTAATTATTAATGATATTATAATTTCATCATGTTAATATATGGTGTTAAGGGAAAATAAATAAGAAATAGATAAAATAGATAAAAAGGAAATGTGCAAAAAAAAAAAGCAAAAAAAATGAGGAAAAATGAAAATTTAAACTAAAAACCCAAAAGGGTAGTTTAAGTAAAAATGGAAACTTGAAAATAATTTCATTTAAGGATCTCAGGGATATGGATAATGTTTGGCTCAAAGATCAAGAATATCAATGAAATGTGTTTTTGAGAAAGAATTCTGAGTTGAAGCTCAGAATTATCTAAACAATCATTGTTCTGGATGTTGATATCCCATTTAAATAGTCATAGCATTTTTCTTATTTTTTACCAAATGTGTATCCCCTGAATGAATTGAGAAAATGTATCATATTTATTATGAATTAGAATGATGATAAATAAGTGAATGATAATGTCCGTAAAAGGTACCTTTAAAAGAATCCAAGATTACAGAAGTGAAAGAAACTTGAGAAGTTAATTTGAAAATGGCAAATGAAATATCCTAGTGATGAGTACAATAATGATTGGCCAATATAACATGTGAGTCATGACTAGACAAGGAAAATAACATGGATCAATTTACGAAATTTGTTTTAAGATTATTAGTGCTAAGAAGTTAAGAAAGAATACATGAGATGGTGGAGTCTTTAGAACCTTGTTACCACAATGGGAATTTTATGGTATTAATTTAGTGACATCGACATTACATATATTGCGTTTACATTGTACATATATAATTTGATAAATATTTGAATCCTTGATAATTGCATTTACATAATAGTTAGGCCATGCATTTGCATCATGCAAAGAACATTTGAATCATAGTATGGCACTACATTATTATTTAACACATGCATTTACACCATTTATTGAGAATTTGGATTGTTGCATTTGCATCATTTAAAATGCATTTCCATTATTTAAAATGCATTTCCATTATTTAAAATGCATTTCCATTATTATCATGATATTTGTCGTATACAAGAATTTGACTTTGGTTGGAGAAAATTTTTTACTTTCGAATTCTCGAATGAGGAAGATCTTTTATGATGAGATCTTTTAGACAAGGAAAACTTTTCAAAATTTTAAAGTTACAGAGTCTTTGTTTAAAAGAGCTTTTTTTCAAAAAAAAAATCATGATATATAAGATATCTGGGCATAATCACTAAAGTTTTTTGAATGTGGAGCTTTAAAATTTTGGATGTGAAACCCTAAAATTTTTCGAATGAGAATTTTTGAAATTCTCAATGTGAAATAATAAAGTTTTTTTAATTTTAATATTTGAAATTCTCAAAGTGAATCCCTAAGTTTTTTGAATGAAGATCTTTAACTTTTAGGCATAAATCTCTGAAATTTTTGAATGAAAATATTTGAATTTTGGATGTGAGCCCTGAAATTTTTTATGTGAATCCATGAATTTTTCAAACATGAAACTTTAAATTTTGGATGTTAATCACTAACAAAAATCTTTTGAATGCGAATATTTGAATCTTGTATGTGAATTATAATTTACGAATATTTACAATGACGAAGTTGAAATTTTTGCGAATTTAAAAATTTTGCAAATCTTTAAATTTTTTACAAATTTAAAGATTTTACGAATCTTCAATTCATGTGAATCTAAAATTCTTACAAATTTTTGAGTTTTTGCAAATCTAAAAGTCTTGCAAAACTTTAAGTTTTTTATAATCTAAAAAGCTCGAGAATCGATAATTCTTGTGAATCTGAAATTTTTACGAATCTAAAATTTTTACAAATCTAAAGTTCTTGTGAACATGAAATTCTTGCGAATATGAAAATTCTTGTAAATCTGAAAATTCTTACAAATCTAAAATTATTACAAATCTATAAATTCTTACAAATCTTTCATTCTTACAAATATGAGCTTTTGCGAATCTTTCATTCCTGTGAATCTAAGTTCTTGCAAATTTGAAAATTTTGCAAATTTTAGTTCTTACAAATCTGAAAGTCTAGTGAATCTTTGTATCTTATGAATCTTAGAGTCTTAGAATCTTTCAATGAAACCCTTTGAATCTTTGAAATGTTTTGTGAACTTTTGATTTAAAGTTTTTAAAATTGTTTAGCCTTTGTATAGAGGAACCCATTTTTTAATTTAAAGTTGTTTAGCCTCTATATAGAAGAGTTTATTTATTAATTTAAAGTTATTTAGCCTTTGTATAAAAGAGCCCATTTCTTATCTAAAGTTGTTTAACCTCTGTATAAAGGAGTTCATTTTGTTAAGCCTCTTTTTAAAGGAGTTACTTGAAGCTTTTAAGCTTTATGCTTCTATTTAAGGAAGTTTTTTTAAATTTTTCAAAAGTCACACGCTTATATTTAAAGGTTTTTTTTTTTTTTTAAATTTGAGTGAACTGGATGCAATGGCTATCTATATTTTTACATCATTTCTGTTTCAAAGGAATATGCAAAGAAGGATAACTATAAATATCTCATTTCATTTGAAAATTTTTTCAAAATTGAAATCGGCCTTTTACTGTAAATTAGGCCTTGATTGAAATGCTTGAGCCTAAGGATTAAAAGCCTAAAAATTTTAATTTTTGTTTTAATCTTAGTCTTAATGTTGATTTTGGTTTTTAATTTTAGTTTTTACTATTTCTAGTAAAAAAAAGTCCAGTTAAAAAAAAAGGTCAAAAGTAAAAAAAAAAGTCAAAAGCAAAAAAAAGGGAAAAGGAAAAATCAGAAACAAGGATTATAGATTCAATCTTGGATTTGATCAAATCAAATCACACAAACAAAATTACAAAATTAATTCACATCAAAATAGAATCAAATCACAAAAAAAATCCAGTTGAATTAATTTTGTTTCCAAATTGAAAGGGATTCAATCCCTATAAAGGATGCACATAAATAGCAAGCACAGGGCAGGCATCAAGCAGACAAAAATCATAAAGAGGAAGGAATCAGGCAAGAAAACAAAAGCAATTAGCAATTAAAGCTATTTAATTTTTTTTTTGCATTTTGGTTCTTGGTTATTAGGAAAACAGTTTAAGGATTATTGGGGATTAAGTTCATAATTTTGATTCTGGGTTCTAATTCATATATGAGTTTTAGGTTTTGTTTGAAAATTTTGAGATTGTTTTAATTTTGGATTTTTATTATGGATTTTGGTTTTTTTGGGATCTAGGATTTTTGGATTTTTGCTAGGAATTTTTTGGGAACTTATTTAAATTTTTGAGGTTTTTTTTTTTTTAATTTCTGGCAAGTTTGAATTATTTTGATGGAGTACACAATGGCTGGAAGGGTTTTATGGTGGTTGGTATCTAGGTTCATCCAATTTTATAAAAAAGTTTGAATTTTTTGATAGCTTATTGAAGTTTTCAATGTCAGAATCTGGGTTAATTAGTTGGTTTGCTAGAAACTTTTGATTTTTACAGTTAAAGACCTAGAGAAAAGACATAGAGAAAAAGTGTATAGAGAGAAAGGAAATTGCAAATCTGAAGAAAAGACTTGGGATTTGGCTTTTACACCCAAGTCAATATGGTGCCATTTTGCAAAGATAGGATCTAGTTGACCCAACAATGACCCGTGCGCCTACTCACTTAGGATCCGACCCAATTGCAAGGTTTTGCCTTTCTTTTTATTTTTATTTTATTTTCTAATTTTTTATTTTTATTTTCTTGTTTTATATTTATATTTATATTTTATTATTTATTTCTTTTAATTGTGATTGAATTAATAAAAAAAGAAAAAACTTGACGTAAATTATAATATATATTTTGCATGATTTTATGATATATTTGCATGATATGATTCTATATTTATTACATGATATAATTTTATATTTATTGCATGATATGATTATATATTTATTTGTATGATTATATTTAATTTGATTACATGATTATTAATATATTTAATTACATGATTATTAATATATTTATTTGTGCGATTATATTTGATTGCATGATTTTGTATGACTTATATTTGTATCATTAATTAATATCTACATTATATTTTATATTTTGTCTGATATTGCATTGCATGATTTGTTACATGATATATTGTATTATAGCATGATTATATTATTATTACATTATATTTTATATTATCGCATGATATTTATATTATTGCATTATTTGCATGATAATTTTTATTTATTTTAATTATTTTTTTTCTCAAAATAATAAAAATAGTTTTCATAAAATCCTACTAACATATTAAAACATAATCTTTGAAAGAAATTCTTACTAACATATTGGAAGATATTTCTAAAAATAAATTATTCTTTATAAAAATTAGATTTTGAATCTCTGATGATGGAATTACTAAAAACATTGCAAATAGCAATATCTATATAAAGTTCTAGGAGAGAAAATCTTTTTCTAAATTTTACAACATATTAGAAAATCTAGATAAGACTTTTCAATAGCAAGATTCTAAATCTTATTATCCCATATAAAAGTTTTTGTTTAAAAAAAATTAAAATGAATCGGGCAATGAGGCTTTTTCAAAATATGATAAATAATCTCCTTAAATACTCTTGAGGTGAGAAAATATTCTTAAATTATTACTAACATATTAGAGTAATTTAAGAAAAATTTTCAATATTAAATTATTTGATAAATTATAAAGATATTTTTTAAGCTTTGATAACTTAAAATCAAACTGGTACCATCATTTGGATGAGCGCTGTAAGAGTGCTATAACTTTCTTCACACATAACTGCACTCCCAAACTTTTATTTGTTCCAAAACTAAAATCTACTATTTAAAGATATCTAAGTTAAACTTAGAACTTCTCTTTAAAATGAGATAGATTGGATTAAGTGGCGAATCATACCTACACAAAAAAAAATTGATAACGACTCCTAAAGTATATGTCTAGCCATAAATCCATAGATTTATATGTTATGACAAACTTGATGGATGATTATTTATAGATTCTTTTCATCAAAGAGACAGTTACCATCATCAAAGAGACAATTACCACTTCCAACATAAATAACATGAAAATAGTGACAGACCATATCTAATTTTAAAAAGATAAATATTATCTTTTCAAATAGATATTAGATTCATTTCAAACTTAAATAAATTTAAAAGATAAATATCTAACACATGCCAATTTCTACATAGAATGCTAGCTATGCTATACAAACCATAATTAGTATCATTTAATGGAATTAAACTTAATTATGTAATTTTAAAAATTTAAGATTTTATTTACAATAAAATAAAAGATAATAGATTTATTTGCATTCAATAAAAAGATTGAGAGATTATATCCATTTAGTAAAAAAATTGAGGACATCTTTGGATATTAAGCCTCAAACATAAGAGCCTTTTACGGGTGTCATGGTTTGGGATGTGGGATTGAAAAATTTACTATTAATTGCTTATTAGTGAGCTATAGCAGTCCAAAATCATGGGCTGGGATTGAACAAATTAACAAGCCAATCCCACATGAAAAATGATAAACTAAAATAAAACAAAAATTTATAGCTTTTTCTTTCAATGTCAAAAAGAACATATTTGTATGAAAGCATAAAAAATACCATAGAATTTTTTTCTTTCATTGTCAAAAAAACATTACGTATGAAAGTCAAACTCCACTTATAGTATATAGCCGCATTTCAAACATAAATTGAGTGTGAAGGAGTCAACTGTGATGATCATGATTCAGGGAATGACTGTCTGAAAAGAAAATCCTGTGCAAACGCACCCCTCAAGATGGGAACATGCAGCTCGTAAATTAGTCCTAGAGAAAACAACAACCATTAAAACTTATCTAGAAATTTCTTTTATCATTGTCATAATGTCTAGATCCAGGGATCCATCGCTAGACATTGTCTTTAGGAGTCGTCACCAATTTTTTTTATCTAGGTGTGATTGGCCACCTAAAGAATCTATCATTTTAAGGAACACCTAAGCCTAAAGGTCCCTAAAAGAATAGGTTCAGGTCTAGTAACTAGAATAGGGTTTGAGAGTACAGTTATGTGTGAAGAAGGTTATAGCACCCTCACAACACCCATCGAAAGATGGTACCAACTTAATTTTATGTTATTCAATAAGCTTTAAAATTTTACCAAGTAATTAATTATTAAAAATTATTTTCAATTGACTTTAATACTTTTAGCAAAAAATTAAGAAAATTCTCTCACCTCAAAAGTATGCAAGGAAACTACTGTTTCACTTGCAGAGGCTTTATCGTTGGATTATTTAACATTAAAAAAAATTTAAAAAGGAAAAGAAATAAAATGAAAAAAAAAAAGAATAATAATTCAGCTTTAGATATAAATCCTTTTCTCTTCAAAAACTCATTACTTTTGTACAAGAAAAATTGATACTTTCAACTTTTCCCAAAATGTTTTTCTGAAACTTTAATTTTGAGAAAAATTGATACTTTTAACTTATCCTTAAAATGTTTTTTTTTAAGGAAAATTGGTACTTCCAACTTTTTTCCAAAATATGTTTTTGAAACTTTAATTTCGAAGAAAATTGATATTTTTAACTTTTCTTTAAAAATATATTTTTTTAGAATTTTATTTAAAAAAAATCATTAAAAAATAAAAAAATAAAAATAAAATAAGGAATACCAAATTATTCTACTTTAATCAATGAATAATAATAATAACAATAATAATAATAATAATAATAATAATAAATAAATAAATAAATAAACCTTTGGAATGGCTCGGCTCGGCTTAATGTGGCTCGACTCCAAAAAGATCGATGGCTCGGATGTGAGGCTCAACAGGAAAATGGCTTGGCTCGATTCGACTCGAACCCAGGCGGAGAAGCAGGTCGCTGGATCGGGTGCGCTACGGGTCTGGTCGGATCTTGGCAAAACGCGCAGATCTTGTGAGTTTACTAACGCAAAAACGACATCGTTTTGCGGAAGGTATATAAGGCTGAAACTCGATTTTTCTTCAGATTTCCCTTCATTTTTTCTCTCTCTTCCCTTCTTTTCTCCTCATTCTCTCTAAATAATCTCAGATTTTGGTTGAATGTTCTATCAAAATCTGAAAAAAGATGTCGAAAACTTCAAAGTTGGCCGAAAAATTCAAAGTTCGTCAAAAATTTCGTCAGATTCTAGAAAATTTTCAAAATTTTAAAAAAAAAACTCCAAAAAATTTGAAAAAATTTTTTAAAAAAATTCTAAAGACAATCTTGCTTCTATTTCTTCTCTCTATTGTGTTTTTTTCCATCCTGTGGGTTCTGTTTTAACACCTATTTATAAGAATTGATCAAAAGAATTTCTAATCAATCTCAATTTGCTATGGGATTTAGATTCAATTTTTTAATCCAATCTCACCTCTGCCAGCCCCCAAATTCACAGCAAAATACACTCCAATTTTTTTTATCCTAATCCCAACCGAAAATCAATCAAGATAAAATAAAAAAATACATATTAATAATTAATAGATAAATAATAAAAAAATATATTAATAAATAATAATAAAATAAAATAAAATAAAAATATAAAATGGGCTTACGCATTTGGACCAAGCCCAATTAATCCGAACCTGACCAAATTAAGTGTCTACAATCATTTAAAAACCCATCTAAAAAAAACATGAAAATATACATAAGCACTCAGCAGTTGTTAAACATGAGTTTAATGCATGCTATATTATTTTTAATGGTGGAACCCATTAAGCTTAATTCAATATAACATTTGTTGCTTGCATTTAATGCACTAGTCTCCAAACACTAAATTCAACAAAGTTCTACATAAAAGAATTTTAGAATAATAAATTCTCCAATGACGACCCATTTTTATGATGCAAAGAAACCTAAAAGGTTCAATAACATGAATTAAAGTGTTGGAGCATGAAGACTTATTACCAAGTCAGTTTGTTGAAGGTTGCTTATGTTTTTCATGAGTACTATCCATAAGATGCTAGTGAAAATGGAAAATTGACGGCAAGACTACAAAAGCTGCAAAGATTGAAGATAACTACATGCATATCACTATATTTGATTTTGGATTATTACTTTACAAACCAAACGCCACCTTAAGACATGGATTTTCTTTGCAATCTGTGTTATTTCCTTGTATACTATTATCAAATTAATTATTGTCAGCCATATTCGTGTAAGGTTTATATGAACCGTACTGATCAGGATGAATTTATCAAGTATTTACAGCAATTGCTTAATTACATTCTGCTGCCTGGCAATCTACATTAATTCATATACAGTTTTCATTTTCTACTACAAAATTATGAATTAAGTTCTTATAGCATCAAAAGATCAGGGTATTGAAGAGTAGTACCAGCAGTTAGCTACACTTTCCTAGAAACTATAACAAAATATTTAGTGCAACGATCTTATTTATGTGAAGTTTAAACATCTGACTTTTCCACAAGCCTTAAGAAAGTAGACATATATATTAACAGCGAACTAATGCGCCCAAGTCAACTACATATAGTGGTTTGGACTTTTGTTAATCCAACAATACTGATTATTGCCCTTTCACCCAGCATTTCCTTTCTCTCCTTATATTGTGAGGGTTTTAAGAAAAATTACTCAGGTAAAGTTTGTACAAATGTGAAATCTAGGGTGAGTTGGCTGGTGGTGGAGCATAAAGGTCACTGCCCTTGGCCCTTTTGGCCCCTTTGGTTCCTCAATAGGTAAAAGCATTTATTTCATCCCAAAGATTATGACTTTCTGGTTGCCTCAGAAAATGGAATCATAATCATTATTGTTTTGAGAAAATGGGTTGACATCATTTGTTTTCTCACAGTATGAAAATTTTAAATTTTGAGCAAAAGTTACTAGTAGTATGTAGGATTCAAAGTGGATCATATTTTCAAAACAACCCAAACCCCCTCTCTAAAATTTTCAAAAATTTTAACCACAGGCAGGAGAAAACTTTGAAAGAAAAACCCTAAAAAGTTGAAACATACTTTCTGCCATGTGGCATATCACTTGAATATCCTCATTCCCCACTCCAGAAAGAAAAAATGGCTCCAAAATTTCAAAAGGGTCTGCCACCACCCAGCCGAAAAGAGGAAGGCTGTTTGTTTATGATTATCCTTTTCTATTCTTTTTCTGTGAAGTGAAATGACAGAAGCACTTCTTGATCGGTGGTGAAATCATATGCAGCAGGTTTATACCAGGAAAAAATGAAAAAATCGTGTCCTGTAAGTGACCAACCTGATAAGGCTTTTAAGACTAGACTGCTAAAGGAATTACCCAAAGCGAAATTTTCTAAAAGTTAAGTCCTCTAAAGTGCCTAACTTTATCAGGGTCAAACATAAAGTTAGCAAGAAATGGATTAAATGTTGATTCTTTCACTCTCATGCCTTTGCCATTTTATCATCAATTAATATTTGTGACCTTCTGATAAACAGTAAAACAACTCTTGATTACGTCAAACTAAGAATATATGCTTGCTTTACCCCTCTTAATTTGGAGGCTTGCACTAAATACAATTGTTAAGTGTTGTTATTCCACGTTTATCAAGACTTAAGCTTTCTATGAACTTATATTTAAGTTAGACCTTTTCATGTGGATTGATTTTAAATTGAATATTTAAAATGATATCAAAATTAGATCTATCTTATTGTTCCTACTTTATATTCATTTTAAGTTTATCACATGATAGGTCACTTTATCTTCAGTCTCCACGTAATAGGGCCTGTCAAGTGGTATTATCTCATATTTTTTAAATCTTGAGTTTTATGTGATTTTATATTTAATTTAGGTTTCTTCAGCTTAATTAATTTTAGGTTAAATTCTTAATATGAATAATATTATATCACGATAATTACAATTACAAATATTACATTAACATATCCTTAGCTTGATTCTCTTTTTAATTAGTGAGAATTACACAATTGAGAATACAAGAACTTTCTTATAACCTCGACGGTGTTAATTTTCTCTCATTTCGTGGATTACTTCAGATTTCAAGCTAAATACTGTTCTTTAACTTGTCTGCACTTAACTATTTCTATGTTTTAATCAAGATCAATATGTATTTCGTTGAGGTAACTAACACATACGGATTAATATTTATGTATTCTATAAACATGGTTTCAACTGCAAGCATGGACAAACGGCAACAATGAATGCTGTGTTGACCACTGAAGGTAGAAAGAATCCAATGCCTCATGTCATCATGTTGCCTCACGAAATCTTTGCATGGGGGTTAAGACAGATCAGCTCCAACAATGTCAAAAAACAATAATCACATGATTGCTTCTATTCCCTCAATTAACCTGAAATTAGGAAGGTTATCTGCTTTAGCTGAAGCAGGTAATTTACGATAGCCCTTTAAATGTCAATTTTGAGAGAATGTTTGTTTACTCAAAAAAGGAGAAGCTAGGGGGCATAGCTCATAACCAAAAGTGCCAGCAACGTAATTATCATTGTCATGGTATCGTCACCCTAATCATTATCTTCAATTTATATACATACATCATCATCTTCATGGTCATCATCATGTTTGCAGCCAGCCATCACGATGAACATCTCTCAATCGCAGCAAATTAACATGATATTTCTGGTGAAGTTTATGCGTGTTTTATATGTTTCAATGTATTAATAATTTCTATAATGAATGACAATTTAGTATAGTAATTACTGAGAAATCTTAATTATATTGGTATACCAAATAGCTCCCAGCTGTAACTAAATATTCAAAGAAATTTTCTTGCCTTTGAAATGTCAAAGCAGTGCAACCTAGCCAGGGCCTAGTGGACAATTTAAGGTTTAACATCAACATACAACAAGGACTGAAGTAGGTCCATATTGATTAAATGTCAAGCTTCCAAGCAAAACTATATTCTTTTTCAGAAAAAAAAAAAAACTGGTATAAAATTTAAGTTTGAGACCATAATTAATGAAATAACTCTGGTTGCAATGTCAAGCACAACTATCATGTCACAAATTTAAAAAAGGAATAACGTAGGAAAGGAGCATCTATTTGCACCCAATAATTACCCTCCACACTTCAATTTTTATTATAAAAATATCTTTAAATGAAATTACTTAATTAATCTTTAGTAAATTACCTTTCAGCCCTTCATATATCCATTTCTTCTTCTCTTCCCTTCCATACACTCATTTATTAAATTCCAAATTCTAGAACGAAACTTACCTATAACTGAATTATATGCATGTATGATATGTATATACATAACAACTTCAGCTGGATTTTTCTTCTTGGAAAGTTTCTATCAGTCATAGAATGTTGACTACTGCAATATTTTGAAGTTTCATACTTTTTTTCTTATGATATCTTAGAAACCTTCATTGCTTGCCAATGTATTTACAAAATTCTTGTAGTTGTGAACTGTTTTCATTTCACTTTCTATATTTCTTTTTTTTTTTTCTAAATTTCCTTCGCATCTTCCATATTTCTAATGGTGCTTATTCTAAACTTTTTTGAATTGAAGTTTTTAAGATGATCTTTAGAGGTAGGGTTTGAGGGGTTTAAGTTGAACCGAAAATGGAGAAAGAAATAGGTAAATGGGTGTGAGAAGTGTTTAGAAAAGAAATAAGATATGTGGTTAGTGGGTGTAATGGGTAAAAATTATTTTTAAGGTTTTGAAGTTGGGTGGGGAGACTAATTTTTGGGATTTAAATAGAAGCTATCAAGCAGGAATCACATAAAATTTGGTTTTAATATTATATTAAATATCTAATTTAAAATCAATTAATAATAAATAAAGTAATCCAACTTAAATATAAAATCACAAAAATTTAATATTTAATAAATATGAAATAGCATCACTTTAACATTTATGTTCTTTAATTTTTAAGATTTACCTAATGACGCATGCTAACTAAAGAAGTGTAAGAGGAGGAAATTAATCGTATGTAAAATTTTAACCATGTGAAATAAGGGGGAAAAAAAGGAAAATGACAGAAGAATGGAATCTTATAGTGATGGAAAAGTCATCCCTAATTTTTCCCATTACCAATTTATCCTCAAATTGCTTTGAAACATGTGAAATGACTTTTTCATTTTAAACCTTAATTCCAGCTACAATAAGATCTTCATCGACAATAATATTAAAGTTAGTCCTGTAAGTCTTGTATGATCCTAGATACACTAATCACATATGTGTGCTCAAGTATATGTATAGACACCTCATTTTGGTTAGGGTTTAATATTCATTTTTATTTTATTTATAGTTTAGTTATCTTTTCAGTTTAACAATAAAAAATCTATTTTGTTGTGAGAAAAATGGATGTTATTAGAATTAGAGTTTGATTCAATCTTTAGAGGATAAATTTTAATTTCACAATAATACAAAAAATTGATCAAAAATGGAATTACAGTCAATCAAAAACTCCTTTAAGTGTTCCTATAAATAAATATACAAATAAAAAGAGAAGAACAAGTTCTGAAGAGTAGAAAAAGTAAAAAAAGGTAGTCAATAAGCAACCAAAAATTTTTTTGAAGGAAAACAAAGTTTTGTTAGAGATTTTTGGAAGGCTTTCGCGTAACTGAGTGTTTGACTAGGTTGAAAGGTGATTTAGGGGTCAAATTAGCCTTTTTTAATTTTTTTCTAGAATTTCTAGAAAATTTTGGAAATTTTTAGAATTTAGTTGAAGATTCTAGCAAAAAAATTCATGTTTTTCGATAGAAATCCTAGTTTCCAACGGAAATTCTAGCTTCTGGCGTGGAAATTCCCGAACCCAATGATCAAACCTAGGTTCCAGTAAAACTCTCGATGAAACTTTTGAGATTTCGATGCCGGTTTTCAGAATCTAGTGAAACCTCAACTGGAGTTCATATCTTTTTAGAGAGAAAATAGAGGGAAAAAGAAAGAGAGAGAAAAGGCTAGGAAAAATCTAATAAATTTTTTTTTATTTTTATAGTATTAGGAAATGACACCATTTTTTAGTTTTGAAATTCTTTAAGGTCCGTGTGTCAAACCAATTTGTAGTGCACCCGATCCAAATTTCCTAAGCTCTAATTGACTTTCTAGCCGAGTCGAACACCAGCTAAGCTACTCCAGTTTTCTATTTATTCCTTCAGTCGAGCCCTCTAACCATTAAAGTTGATCGATTTCCTTTGATTTGATATTTTATTTATTTATTATTTATAGTTTTATTTGTTTATTTGTTTAGTTTTTTTTTTTTTTTTGCAGGATTAAATTTTTAGAAAAGCTATAAAAATTATAAAATATATAAAATAGAAATATAAAATATAAAACTACATAAACAAGTTTAATAAAATTTTGGAAATGAATTAAAAATTACCCAATGATGAGATTTTTAAAAATTTCAAATGGTAAATTTTTTAAGAAATCTGTAAGTGAAAAATTCTCTAAATTTGACCCAAATAGTATATTAATTTAAATGAAATTTCAATAAAAGAAATTGTATAATTTTTTCAAATTAAAAATAAAAATTAAAAAAAGTTTGTGTGAAAATATTTGATAATTGTTCAATGATGAAATCTGAAGAAAAATTACAAATGATTGAATTTTTATGAGATTTTTAGGTGAAAGTTTTTTTTTTTTTTAAATTAGGCTCAAATGGTGAAAAATTTAGAAATAAAACTTGTAAAATAAAAAATAAATTTCAAGAATGAAATTCTTAGTAATCGTAAATGAATGATTATCTAAGATATTTTTATATAAGAAAATATTTTTAATTTTGCCTAAATGGTGGAAGGATTAAATATATTTTCAATAAAACAAAAATTTAACAAAAAAAATAAATGATTAAGGTTTTCTGATGATAGAGCTTTTCTAGGAAATAAATGAGATTATTAAATATTCTTAAAATAAAATTTTTTTTTTAAATTCTACAAAATTGATGAAAAAATTTTAAAAGTTATTTTCAATATTTAAATATTAAAATAAAGACCATAAAACCAAGATGATTACTAGCTTAATTTAAAATTAAATGGTATCATCTTAGGATAGGTATTTTGGAGGTACTATAACCTTTCTCACACGTAATCGAACTCCCAAATCTAGTTCTATTCAGAAAGTCAGAGCATATTCTTTAGAGATCTTTAGTCAAGCTTAAGAGCTTTTTAAAAAGATAAATTCATTAGGTAACCAATCACACCTATATAAAAAATTGATGATGACTCATCTTATTAAATTTAGTTATAATTTTAAAGATCTATATATTATGATAAGATCGAAAAAGAAGAAAAAAAAACTTGAATATAGATTATATTTGCTTCTTTTTAAGGGAAACAACCGCTATCACTTGATTAGGGGTACAGGCGTACAGCCATTCAATTCCAAGGTTCCTCATCATCAAAACTGAGGTTCTCAAATTCATAGGGAGCAGTTAAAAATGTCAAACTTGAATGAGGGCGATGAAAGTAACTATGAATATCTTTTTTTTTTGCTAAGTCAGAAGTTGGTTTTATTGAAGAAATCAAAACGTAGACCAAGGAGCATAACTCCACAACAGGAACAAAAGCAACTATGAATATCTATACGAGTAAGGATCAAAGATTTGCCATAGGAAAAAAGAAGGGGGAATACTAGTGTTATACATTCATGGCATAACTCTAGGGATTAGGGTTATTAGTCATAGCATTGTAACAATGGGAAAATTTTAGATGAAATTCCTTGAATAAAATTCATAAAATTCTCAACTAAAAACGATTAACTAAAAATAAAAAAATTAAAATTATTAAATTAAAAAATCTCATTAAATATATTAAGTGTGCAAAATTTAAAAAAATTTTAATAAATTTTGATATATATTTTTAGATAAATATTTTTAATAAAAATATTGATAGAATATTTACTTTTGAATAAGTATCGATTAAATTTGAATTATATATATATATATAATATTTTTAATAATTTATTTTACATCTTTTTTATTTTCACATTAAATTTTATCAATTTATCGGTTTGAATTTTTTATTAAAATTTTTATTAAATCATTTTTAAGAAAAAATTTCACAAATTTCACTTAAATAATTTCATATAAGTTTTCTCCTGTAACATTCCCCTTTTTAATTCACAAATAATAAAAAAAAAATTCCCATTTTTTATTAAGTGTTCGGAGAAAAGGGTTAACCACTAGCACCAGCCTAATCCATTAATCTTCTGTTATCCAAACAGTTATCTAGGCCTAAGTAAGTATGCTAGTACAGAAAAATATTATGTAGAGAGATTTCAATCTGTTGGGTTAAGACCGAAAAGAAAAAAAAGGTTGCTTTGGCTGGCGTCCATGATAACTTTCTTCATGTGAAAGAAGGAAATAAAGCATAAACCCTCTCTGGTAAAATACTCAATAAGCACGCAAATCTTTGGGATATTTATCTCTGTATTCAGAGACAAAGCCCCCCCAAAAAAACCCCTGCAGCAATCATCATGTCTTCTCCCCTCTGCTTCCTCTCATCATTATCCCCTCGCTTTCATCATCGCCACTCCATCTTTTGCTATCTACCAACCGCACCAAAACTACCGCCTTCCAGGTTCAGCACCCCTCCAACCAAGCTTGGAAGATCAAGAAAGAGAAGGAAGAAAGAGGAGGCTTAGATATGATATGAAGATGGGTTCACTCAAGAAGAAGAAAAGAAAACCTACCCTCTACCACTCCTTTCATGCCTTTTCACTCGCAGTCTAATCTGAGTTAAGGGTTTTCTGATCTCTTCTTTATCAAAAAAGGATTTTAATGTCAAATACCTATTTTCTTCCAATTTTCTCTTCTTTCTTGGGGAATTGAAGCATCATGGTCCGATTATTTGCTACATATCAACAAAAATCTAATACCACCACTACTACACAAGTTTGGGAGCTGTTCCTTTTATTTCTGTATGGATTTTTCTTCGATTTTAACATCTAAAATCATATCTAAGCTTGAAGCAGACTTGTTCGGCTTTGGTTTTGGTGATTGAAGATGGCATGAATTAATATTATGTTATTCATGTGTGTTCTTATGCTATATGCAGAAGTATAAGTATCAAATCATGATCTCTCTCTCTCTCTCTCTCTCTCTCTCTATATATATATATATATATATATCTGTTGCCGTGAATTTTAATAATTCTTAAGTAATTTCCTTGTGATGTATCTGGATTTTGATATGTATGGCAATAAATGCTGCTCTTGATTGGATGAGCAGCTGAAATACTGTTCTCTTTTTGAATGTTAATATCAAATTTTATATATACTCATATACTTTAGTGAATCTCTTCTATTAGGGTTTTATACATGTTCCTTTTGGTTTGTGTGATTTTTATATATTTAATCCTTGTTAAACGTAATTTATATGGTAGTACAAAACCAGGAGACCTAGCCATGGCAAGCTTAGCTCACCATTCATGGGGTAGTAATAATATTTTTTTTACTACTTTCTTCTTTCCAAACATTTTCATCCATGTGAAGCAAATATAGGTTTTTACCAAATCAAATAACAATTAATTTCAAATAATTATTGTCAATTTGTCATAACTAGACTTATTTTTTTTTAACAAAAAAAGTTGTGGTTTGAGAAAAAGATTACAGATATTGGGATTTAAACTTTAAATTTACTGCATATAGTATTATCTAACATATAATAAATATTCAATATCTAATAATTTTATATTTAAGTTGAGTCCCTATGTTTACTGTCAATTGATTTTAAGTTAGATGTTTAACAATTACATGAACTAATTTGATTAAGTCTCGGATTTCTTGCTAGGCTTTTGACATATTTGTTGTGAGGGGATTGTTCACATCGCACAAATGGATGGAATTAGATTTCTTCCTTTTATCATTTTTGTTTTGGAGGGGGGGGGGGGGGGGGGAAGGGATTTCTGTTCATTTTTGTCTCTAGAACCCCAATGCAATGAAATATGGAATATTTTCTGTATGTTTGGCTCTTTTCCCTTGCTGAAACGCTGATCCCATCCAATATGTAAGAGGTGACTTCATCACACCTTCTTTTTCACTGTAAGACTTTTTGATTAATCATTTTTTTTTCTTTTAGGCTTATAGGCTATTAAAATTATCAAAATTAAAGCACAATTTTGCAACTGTTTTAAGGGGCCCGGATGGTTAATCATGCATGTGTGACTGGTCTTTGAGTCAAGATTAATTAGTTCTCCTTGCTTTAGTTGACTCCGAAGGAGAGTGCATCCTCGAAATTTAACTAGAAGACACTATATATTTATATATAGTATGTGTCTGTGTGTGAGCTGTTGAGCACAATTGGTAATGGTAATGGTGCTAAATTTCGTACAATGGTTAGCCCAAATGCTTATAATATCACTTATTTTAAGTCAAATGCTCATAATGATTTATGTCATTAATCCAGATTTTAGCACATATACAACTCAATCAATATTAAATATCTTAATATAAAAAAATTATTTGATGCACTAATAGTAGAGTTTTTCAACTCCACAAACGAAATTAAAATAATGACACATGTCTCATTCTTTTTTAAATTAATTTTTTTTTATTTTTGTTTTTAAATATACATTAAAGGTAAGTGAGATTAAAATAGTGATACGTGTTCCACTTCTTTTTTAAATTAGTTTTTAATTTTTTAAAAAAAAATACATATAACCATCTTAACCTTATTTGTGAAGTAAAAAAATTCTACTCTCAGTATATTTGATAATTTCTCTTGAATATATAAATGTAACCTTGTTTTTCTACTTTTCTTTTTCTTGTGGTGATCTATTCCCAGATAAAAACTTATAATTCATATTATAAAAATATGCATATATAATTATGGATGAAACTTTAATTTAGTGGTAAGGAGAAGGTTTAGAATCATGAGGTTCTAGATTCATATCCGATTGTGTATGAATTTAGTTGTCTATTTCTAGTTTATTAATTGATTATTAAGTGATATATTATATGTGAATGTAATAATTAAGGAATGCATAATAGTAAATAGAAAGTGATATATTAATTGCATGTATAAAGTGTCGATATAAAGATCCAAACAAAGTTAGTGAGAAAGATATCTTACATATATAGTTGCATTCATCCATTTTTGTTGAAGCTCCAATTTTCTTAATTTTTTTCATTATTCATTTTCACGTTAAAATATAAAATATGGCATGTACATAAATTAAATTTATCATATCAATTTCCTATTCTTCTATAGTTATCGTTTGAGTCCCTAATATCTTTACAATAAATTGAACCCTTACTTGAATGAAAATTTTAATATTGTTGACTTTTCATGCCAATTAAAATAAAATTATCTCGTGAAAAAATTCACATAGAATAAATATTGCTATATGTTTTCATAACATTTAAGTCCAAGAACATGTTTATTAGACATAAAAAATATGAAATTATCACCAATTTTTTTTTTAGTTAGGTGTGATTGGTCACATATATAAATTTATTATTTTTAAGATTATCATAAACTTAAACTAAAGATCCCTAAAAAAGAATAAGTTCTAATTTATATAACAGAATTAGATTCAGGAGTTAATTAAGTAAAGGGAATGTTAACGCCCATAAATTGATATCAAATTAATCTTATGTTATCTTGTTTAAGCCTTAATCAAAAATTATTTTTATTAATTTAATATTTAAATACTAAAAAAAAGTCGTTAGGCTTTCACTAAAAAAATTTTTTCTTCACCTCAAGAGTATTCAAGATAAATTCATTATTTACTCAAAAAACAAAACTATATCATTAGATTTATTAAATATCTTATGTAAAAAAAAACAATTTATTCACAACCATTTTATTTATAAATATTAATTTCATAAAAAAATTTCATAAATATCATAGAAAAATAGTATAAAATATCATGCAAAAAAATCATAAAAAAATCATGCAAAAACAATTATGCGATTATATCATAATAAAAATATGCAATCATATCATAATAAAATCATGTAAAAATATCATAATAAAAAATGATAAAATTAAAAAATTAAAAATTCAAAGTTTCTTTTTTTTTCTTTTTCATTACTTCTAATTTAAATCAAAATTAAAATAAGGAAAAAATTTTTAAATACTAAAACAAAAAGAAGTGCTAAAATAAGAAAAATAGAAAATCAGAAATAAAAAAGGACTACCTATGATTCGAGTTAAGTTAAGAACCGAGTTGACATGCAGAGCTCCATAGGTCGACCCTAGGTTAGAAATCTTTAAATGCCAAAACGATATCGTTTTGTCTTGGGTATAAAAGTCAAATCTTCTTTTTTCCCTTCACTTTTCCTCTTTTTTTCTCTCTCTTCTTTCTCTCTCTCTTCTTTCTCTCTAGAATAATCAAACGAAAAATTTTACCAATCTCAAAATCTAATCGAAAACCCAAATTCCAGCATTGAAAAATTCAACTATTCGTTGAAAAATTCTACCCTTACCCAAAAAATTTCCAAAAACCTAAAAACTGATGAATCTCTCTACCCGCATCCACTGTCAATCTTGTCAAAAAATTTAAAAATTCAGGAAAAAAATAAAAAATTTCAAAAAAAATTTTCAAAAATCTTAAAAAACTTGAAATCCAAAGAAAAATCCCAAACCACTTCCTAACACAAAACAATCAAACCAAACCCAAATATCAAATTAACCCAAAAAACCTTTCTCAAAAATTTTCAAAAGTGGAAAACCTTTTGGTTTCTGTGTTGTTTTTTCTTTACTATGAATTACTTGTGTTTTCTTTCTATTTGTGCTTGATTATTGCTTGTTGATTGTTTGTGCTTGGAATCACTCTCTATATATAGGAATTAAATCTCTTTTAATTTGAAAAAAAAAATCAATGAACCGAATCTAACAAGATCAAGCTTTTAACACTTTCAAATCTTTTTGCTTTTTTAAGTGAATTGGAGCAAGTAATTCCATATTTAAATTCAACCTTTAATTCTGAAATCTAAATAAAATCTAAATAAAATTTAAAAATTTCAATTCCCAACTTCATCTCTACAAACTTCAATCCCGGTTTTCTCTATTTTTTATTTTTTTACTTTTGATTCTTTGACTTAAAAAAATAAAATAAAACAAATAACTTTTGGACCATTTGGTTTGGGCTCAAAATCTACCTTTTTGATTAAGGCCTAAGTGAACAATTTTGAAGCCCATTACCAACATAAAATTTGAAGTCCCTTTAACATAAAAAAAAAATTTCGTATAAAATGAGATGTCAACACAAATCATTTTTTAACTTATGTTAAATTTGTTTTAACACGTGCCCTTTTTTTTTTTTTTTGCATAAATCCATAAAATTTTCACATCATTTATGCCACGTGATAATTTCTTCTAAGTAGATAAAAAGAATTAACAATGTTAAAATTTTCATCTAAATAATGTTTTAATTGATTGTAAATTAAAAACTCGATTTATTATAATATAATGATAGGAGCTCAATATAATATATTTAATTAAGTACAAAGGGCTTTTTTTTTAGCCTATTCGTAACCATTTCAAAAATGATGTCGTAATTCCAATCAATTTGCTGCTCGAGTAACTGCTATAGTAGAACTTGTGCAAAAGACTCTTTATCTTTATCATAGAAATAGATTAAGATGAAAATATTTATCCAAATACTTGCCTAATATATGATTGTGTTCTGCCGGTTTTGTTAAAATTGAAATTATGCTTGATAAGTTCTTGAATTATTTTTTTCCAAATATAGTTAAATTTACCAATCTATTTGTAGTGATGATTGATGATTAATTCAATTTATTATTCATTTTAAACCAGTGTAACCTTAATTCTATAGTTTTAATTTGGTTCAAATGTTTAAGATTTAACAATACGTAATATTCGATGGATTTTTTTTATATACTTTTAAATTTATTTTTTAATTAAATCATATATATATATATATATATTATATTACAACATACATAGTTATCAAATAAAAATTACTGACGTGGACGCTTACGTGGATAGTTTCTTTTTTCGATATGTAAGATAAATCTCAAAACTTCTTATTATGATGATATATAAGATATTTATTAATTTTAAATTATTTATAAAAAATATATTTTAAAAATTACTAAATTATCTAAAATTTTAAAATTTAATCAAAAATCAATTTAAATTCTAATGAAATTCTTTTATCATGTATATTACTTAATTTAAAATCAAATTTAAAATAACTTACCTTTTCTAATTTATCTACAATTAACATAAGTATTTAATTACTATAACAAACTTAAATTAAACTGTGAAATATTAATGCATCTAAATTTGGGGACAATTAATCTAAATATGTATTATATATGTTTTTCTCGTGCATGTACCCACAAAAAGATATTTTATATGTTTCATTATGCCAGAAAAAATTAAAATTTATGTTTTTCAGTTAAACAAGTAATAAATCTTTAATCATGTTACTCATGAGCAACTTAAATAAAAATATATATTTTATTGTTTGAAGCCTTAATAAGTATTTTGTTTTTTATACATATAGTTTGGGGCATGCTTTACTAGATAAAAAAAATGAAAATAGTGGGCAAAGTATGAACTTGTGTCAAGCCACTTTGCAAATAGTAAAGTAAGTGTATTACTTTTAAAAGTTATCAAAATTATGTAAGATAAATTTTTTTGTCATAAAAAATGCTTAAAAAAGAAGAAGATAAGTGTAAGTATTCTAACTTATTATTTTTAAATGATTGTATGTGGTAATGACTAATGTAATATCAGATAAAGGTATTAAGATATAAAACATCCGAAAAACTATTAGATAAAGATATAAAATACTAAAATTTAAATATTATTTATAGATAAATTTATTATTTGAATAAAATCTATCTATTATAGAGCTTGATTCTTTACTGTTTTTCCATTCAATTTATTTTCCAAATAATACTCCATCTTCTCATAGATTTTAGCAGTACTTTTTTATTGCTCTTCTAATTTAGGTGAATTTATTTTTTCTTCTCACAGGCTTTCGTATTACTATATATTATCATTTTCACATCATGTTATTAAAATGCACATTGCTTTCTTTCCATGGGAATTAAAATTACAAATTTTCTTACGTTCTAAATAAACAATATTTACTATTTACTTGACAGTTTGGCCAAAAGAAGTTGCAATTTTGAGACAACAACTTTAAAAGTTGCAAGAAAACCATCGGTACATCGTTCTCTCTAAGCTTAAAATTCCATTATGTCTTCTAAAAGATGTTTCTTATCCAAAAACAAAATCTTAATTGAAATTTCAATTGTATAGTCTAAATAACTTGGTTGCAAAAAAGATAGAAAAGTAACAAGACAACTAGCTTTTGAACATTTTCATCATAGTCTAGATAATAGAGGGCAGCTAGAAAATGTAGAACAATACCAAAATTAGTAAAGTAACACTCGAATACATATGTTAAAAAAAAAACCTTATAGATAATTTGAGGAGCCTTAGATCTAGACGAATTTGACAATAGACAACTCTTAACATGTTCAAGAATAGACATTTGAACACCAACAACTCTGTCAATCAACCTTTTCAAAAATTCTAAAAATATTTGCTGAAATGCTTCACATAAAGAGCCTAGCAGAGCAAAGAGGTCTTCAACCAATATTACCGCTTTCAAATATCTAAACTCTTTTGGGGAATTTAAAAAATTTACCTGATTTTACTTTTTATCAAATTCTAACCAAACATAAATCAGATCAAAATTGACAACAACCTTAAATCAATCTGAAGTTTTAAAATTCAAAGTAACTTTAAGTATTTTGCTGTTTCATTGGATTATTAAATTATTTTTTTCTTTAAAAAAAAACCTCTAAATAGCTGAACAAATAAACCTAAACAACAATTGCCACAAAAAAAATAAAAATAAAAAATCATAACTACACATGAAAAGTCTGGGACTTGCTATGGGACATGTTATAGCATATAGAAACGTCATTTTTCATTTTCTCAATCTACTTTGATGGGTTTGAATTTAAATCAACATAAAGGTTAATCCCTTCTTCTAAACTAACATGAAATTGAAAAGATAAAGGAGAAATAGTTGGAGCATTTATGGAGGAAAGAAAGACAGTCTCATTAAAACATGCAGCAATGTTGTGTCTTTATGCTCAATTTGAGGCATATCATTCATCTATCTATCTCTTGTGAGACTCAAATAATTTTATATTAAAGCATAGTGTTGGGAACTCTTTACTCTTAAAATCATTATTGTTGTAATGAGTAACAAACAAAGATTATGGTTTTTGCTGGTGTAGATACCCATCTGTGTTCTAGGCAAATTGAGGTCTAATTTATTTGCTATTATCATTTTATTAACATAGTATAGTGTGTTATTATATATTATAATGTTTTATAATAATATTATTGTATTATTATTAATATTATTATATAATATAGTACATTACATTAAGTATTATTATAGTATGTATTATTATATTGTACCATAGTATATTTGATTATTAGTATTATTATTATTATACCCTTATTATATTTTTATTACTATATTTATTATTATTATACCTTATATTATTATTATTATTATTATTATTATTATTATTATTATTATTATTATTAGTAGTAGTAGTAGTAGTATTTTATTTTATTTCTTTTTTCCTTTCTTATTTTGAATCTGACGTGAACTTTGGAATGGAAATTGAATCAATTTATCAGAAGATATGCTCAGTCAAAAGGGGTTTAATGACAAGATCACAAAAACTTTAATTTTGGACGTTAGGTAGAATCCAGCCCTAGATCATGCTTTGACAGAATTCAATTCCAAGATTCAAGCTTGGGATGATACTATTCATTTTCTAAAGATACTCTTAATGGCTGTCTATAAATTTGGCTCACAATAAAAAAAAATAGGACATAGTGAAAAAAGGGAAAAATTATTAGTGTTAACAATTTTAGGAAATTTCTAGTAGTAGGGTTTTGATTTCAATTTTGAAAGGTTTTGTAATTCTGGGTTGGTGTTTAGATTTTTGGAGTTTAAAGAAAAGTTATGGGAAATTTTTAGAGCCTTCTGGGAAAATTTTGGGGTTTTTTTAGATTTTTTTAGTTTTTTGGGTTTTTAAATGAACATTTGAAGTTTCTAGTTGAATTCTTCGACGAAGGTTGAATTTTTTGTGGGATTCCAACAAGCTTTTCAAAAACTGATGGGTTTTCTAATTTCAATTAAATTTTTTGGTGACTTTTTCAGAAACCAGTGGATTTTTTAATTTTCAGTTGAAGCCTTTGACTGTGTTTTTAGAGGATTTCTAGAAAAAAGTCAAAGTTTCTTGGTCTAGAGAGAGGGAGAGTAGGGTGATTCTGAGCAAATAACGTAAAGCCTAACTTTTATTTCACCTCTACATGATGTCGTTCTAGGCAACTTAAGATCCGCATGAACCTAATGGGATCCATGCCTCGACTTGCTTTAATCTGACCCGAATCGCAAGGTTTCCTTTTTTTTTTTTCATTTTATTTCCAAATTTTATTTTATTTTATTTATCTTATTGTTTTGAATTTTTTTTATATTTTATATTTTGATTTTTTTATTTATTTAGTAATTCAAAAAAAAAAGAAAAAAAATTTTTTTCCAAATAAGTTCATGGAATCCACTAAACTATTGGGAAATTTCATAAACTAGTTTTCAAAAATATATATATAAATAATAATAAAAAAAAAATTTATCCTCTAAACTATTAGAGGATTGCTGCAAATTGAGTTTTACCAAACTATTGGAAAACCTAATGAAATTCTTAAAAATTTTTACAAACCCTTTTACAATAAAATCTCACTAAACTATTAGGAGATCTGTTTTGAAGTAAGTTTTACCAAACTATTAAAAAACTTTACTAATTTTTCAAAATAAAACACTTTAATAAATTCAACAATTGAGCCTCTTTAGAGCGGGACACTAATCTCTATGAATACTCTTGAGGTGAGATAATTATCTTAAATTTTTCCAAACTATTGGGACAATTTTAAGACTAATTATCAATATTTAATATTTTCGTAAAAGAATAAATATTTTAAAACTTGGATAATTTGAAATCAAACTGGTACCATTTTTGGATGGGCGCTGTGAGGGTGCTATAACCTTTCTTATGTGTAATCGTACCCCTGAATCTAAATTTGGTTTCATGGATCAGATATGATCAGGTGGCCAATCACACTTTAACAAAAAATATTGGTGGCAACTCCTCTAATCCATGTCTAGCGGTAGGTCTATGAATTTATACATTATGATAGTTTGGCGATTCTGCTGTGGACATATTGAAAGTTAAGCCAGTAAATGATTTCTTAGTATCCAAGCCTTGCTTAATAAATTTGAGATTTTTTTTTCTTTTCATTGTTTATACTTGCTTAATTATTTATTTATTTTCATTGCTTATACTTACTTAATTATTTATTTATTGTATATATGGCTCTCATTTATTTGCATGTGTATAACATAAGCTCTCCACCTGAGCTCTACCTTTAGGAAGGAGTAAAGTACCTATGCCCTTATGAGATTTCATATCTTCACATGGGCCCTTGAAACACTCTCATTCAAATTGAACCATTTCTACTTATAGCCTATGATAGGTGAGGATCGGTGTGCCTTACTAGTTTGTGATGGACGATGATGTAAAAAATAATTTGGAAACATTTTAGAATTAACCCAAACTGTATATAGTTAACCTTAAGAGCCCAACCATAGGTAGAGCCTTATCCTTCCACCATTTGTAGTCAATCCAAAATTCAAGGTCATGCTATTATCTTACTTGCTATATGGTGTTTATGTGTTTTATTATTGAAGTGACTAACTAATTTCCTTGTCTTCTTTTATTTCTTTTCTTCTTATGCATATTCATAAACATACTTACAGAATGCATAGCGTTCTTGCCTTAGAAGCCATTTCAACAAAAGCTCTCATGGATCTCACAGAATGTTAGGTTTGCACCTCATCTATACTTTTCAAATGTGACTCACCTATAGATGTGAAGTTAGAATTAGAAAAAAGGCAACAAAAAGAATGGGATTATTTGCCACCTAGTCATATCTTTACACTATCAAAGGTATTTCGCTTACTCTTCAAGCAAAATAATTTGAAAAGCCTATTAGGCATATGGAACAACATGACCCCTTCAAGGCAAGAAGCTTTTTGTCAAAAATTCAAGCATATTCCTTATCTCTTATCAGTAGAGGTTGACAACTCACTTATCAAAGCGATGTTACAATTTTGGGATCTTTCCTACCGTTGTTTCATTTTTAATGAGATTGATCTAGTAAAAATGATAGAGGAGTATTTGAATCTAGTGGGTATGCATCTACTATATCTAGATGGAATATATGTGAAAAAGAACAAATTAGGAAATTACAGGAAACTAGTTTAGATTCTAAGAGTGGGAAAAGAGATTATAGATTCATACATTTGAGAAAAAAGAGATTATAAAGGTATCCCATGAAAGGTTCTTCGAGATTTCATTGTCAAACATCTAAATGATGATTAGGGGATGAACATGTTTGTCCTAGCCATATATGGGTTGGACATTTTCCCCAAGGTCTTAGGCCACATTAAAATAGAAGTGGTTGATCTATTTGAGTAGATTGAAAAATGGTGTAATCTTTCACCAGCTATCTTGGTCAAACTATTAGATCTTTGAATTTTTATAAGTCGAAACTCTTCATAGGTTGCACACCACTATTGTATCTATAGATGAAAAGTCATTTTGAATGCAAGAAAAATGCCTTCTCCAAGCTTTATTTTCACAGTTGAATCCCAATTAGAGAATTCTGTCAGAGCATGTGGCTAGAAGTAAAACCCAAAAAAATGAAAATGTCTATTGCAAAAGCTCATAGCCAGTCAAGTAAAATAGTTAGCTCCATGGATGAACTAAGAACCCATGTTATACCAATGCAAAGATGAGACAGGAGTTCCACTTTTAGGTTTATGGGGATCAATAAGTTATGCACCACCAATGGTAAAGAGACAACATAGTGCCAAATAGTTTCTTCCTATAACTTATAAGTTCAGCAAGTTTGATTGTTTATATGGTAAACCTAAAACTTTTTAAAAAATTGATAGCATGATTAAGGCTTGGAAAAAACCCAAAAGAGTAAACCCATGACCATTTACTAATAAAGTCACTAGGGGTATCTAATTTAAAGAACCAAAAGGGTCAAGAGATTGCATCCATGCCTACAAACCATTGCCGATTAGTAAACCAAAAGCTAGACAATACACCTTTAGAGTTAGAACATTATGGAGAAAGAGAAACTGAAATAAGAACTTCTGAAGCTTAAAAAAAAAGAAATAATGGTAAAACAAAGTAGAAAAATTAGATGTCCAAGTCCATAAGATTTTCAAAGAATACAGCAAGGCCCAAAAGGTTGTCTGAGAATAAGATGATGCCTTTAAGGAATTAAAGGAACTGCGACAGGAGCATAAGAGATTGTGTATATAGGTACAAGTCAAAGAAATAAACAACATAAATCTAGCTCGTTAGAATGAAGAGTTGAAAAGAGAATGTTCATAAATAAAAAATGATTATGTTAAAGTTCAGTAAGAAAATAAAATGCTCTCAAATTACATTTTGACTCTAAAGTTGAAGTTGGTGAACAAAGAGACCATGTCAGAACCCGACCAAAAAACACAAAGAATTATCTTATTAGGTATGGTGTAACCAATAGAAGGGTTTAGGAAGACAAAGATATATAGAGCATCTCACAACCCATATTGGTAAAATAGTAATCAAAGCAAGTGAAATTAAGGAAAAGGTTGAGGCATTAAGAGCTTCGATCACACCAGCAGAAGAGTATGGACAGAGACTGCTAAACTTCATTAAGGAGGCTAAAGACCAATATAAGTTAGGCATTTTTATAGAGAGATAGCATTAGATTTAATGTAAAACAAACTCTTGTGGAATAAATGAAAATTCACTTTTATTGAAATTTTTAAAGGGGCAAATATTTTCTTTTCTTTTCTTTTTTCCATGCTTTGCATCACATTCATTCATTATCATAACATCATCACTAATTTTTAGTTGTGGTACTAAGGTGCAAAAATAGCTACACATTCATACAATACCTGGGCTAAAACCAAAAAGATGGAGCAGGATAATACAAATCGTCTTAAACAAAAATAAAAAAAGCCTAGGAAGTACTTGAAGGAAAATTGAGCAAGATTCTAGAAGTTTTGGAAAAGGCAAATGAAGGAAAGGCAATAAAGGAAGATATCTCACATAAAGCTATTGAATCAACATATCTTTCAAGTTTCAATCTATATCAGACTCAAACTGCCTTAAGCTTTCAACCACAAGAGGCTATGTTTCCAAGTTACAACTACCTGAAAATTACTTATGCACTCGATCATAAAAACATCTAGAGTTATAATAATCTTATTTTCATTAAAAAGGCAGCCGAGCCTATTCAACTCTTTACTCTAAATAAGACAAAAGAAAAAGAAAAGTTGCAAACAGCTATGTCCTTAAAAAATTCTAAGATCGATCAAGCCATGAATAAATTAAGAAAAGATTATTGACCATAGAAAGAATTGATTTCTATGGATCCATGGATGCAATAGGGCTTTATTTAGTACCAGATGTGGTGATACCACCAAAATTCATTGTACCAAAGTTTGAGAAGTATGATGGTACTAAATGCCCCATCACACATATATCACAATGTACTATCGCAAGATGATAGTGTATGCTAGCAGTAAAAAGCTGCTTATGCATATCTTTCAAGACAGCTTGTTGGGTCTATAGCAAGATGGTATGTTTAGTTAAATGAGATCCACATAAAGTTGTGAAATGATCTAATTTGATCCTTTATCAATCAGTATTGCCACATTATTGATATAGCCCTTGACCATATTTTCTTATAAGGAATGGAAAAGAAAGCATCCGAATCCTTTAAGCAATATGCACAAAGATGGTGGGATATAGCTACTCAAGTATAACCTTCTTGACAGAAAAAAAACTATAATACTATTCGTGAATACTCTAAAGTTGCCATACTATGAAATCATGATATGAAATGTGACTAAAAACTTTACTGATATGGTGATTTCGAGAGAGATCATTGAAAATGCCATCAAAAATAGCAAACTTAAAGGAGTTAAGTCTTCTAAAAGAGCACCTAAGAAGAAAGAAAGTGAGACTCAAGCTGTGAGTCTTGAAGGACAGCAATTCAAAAGCTATTCTCAGCCAACATATCCCACATACCATCACACTATGAACCATACTTCCACTTTCCCTTACCAACTAGCTACATGACCTTCTTATCCATCCTTACTATGATCACCTGCTTACCCAACCGGTATAACAAGTAGTGCCTGAGAACCACGAACAAGAGAAAGACCCACATTTGATCCTATACCTATAAGTTACACCAAGCTATATCAAGAGCTCTATAAAAATCACCTCATTGCCTTTATTTTTGTAAAATAACATAAACTTCTTTATCACAAATGGTATGATGCCATCATTCATTATGACTATCATTATAGGGTAACAGGCCACTCTACTGAGAATTGCATTTTTTGAAGCAAAAAATGTAACATCTGATTAAAAAAAGGCTGATAAGTTTCAATATTAATGGAAATTCAACACCCAACATCAACAGGAATCCTTGACCTAATCATACAGTTAATGTCTTGGACAAGGAAAAAAGGCATATGAAAAGAAGAGTGGAGAAAATTAGCATGCCATTTAGGTAGTTATATGACACTCTATATGAGGCTAGTTTGATACAACCAGTAGCTCCATGCACTTATCGTTAGAGATGTGTCCCAAACCAAATATGCAAATAGCATAGTGGAGCTTTGGGGCATTCTATTAAGAGATGCTAGCATTTCATCAAGAAGTACAAAAGTTAATAGATTATTATTAGATAAAGTTATACGAGAAGTCAAGGGCCTTGAAAAATACCAAAATGGTCATGACAAACAGGTAGGTGCCAAAGCCTATCACCATTCACTATAATGAGAAGTCAAAATTAGTAAGGAATAAGTTTGTTCCCAAACCAATAGCTTTCAAAGTCCCACTTCCATTCCCCTACAAAGATGAGAAGACAATACCTTCGAGATATGATTGTGAGATGATGACAAAGGTGTAGCAAAAAGGTATGCCAAAATCTAAAACTGCCAATATAACAAGTGTATGGGGCATAACTAGAAGTGGGATATGCTATACCCTGAAAATCTTAGAGAAAACAAAAAGAGGGACAGAGAAGCAAACTAACCATAAGAGATTCCAAAGAAAAATACCTTAAAATTTATGCCAAAAAAATAAGGCTTGTGAATTTTTAAAACTAGTAAAGCATAGTGAATACTTTGTGGTAGAGCAATTGAATAAGATGCTAGCCATAATTTTTCTGCTATCATTTCTTCTAAACTCAAAACTAAATTGTAATGCCTTGCTAAAGGTATTGAATTAGGCTTATTTGGCCCATAACGTGTCTATAGAATATGTGAATCACTTGGCAGAAAACCTAGTGGTGTTGCATCATATCTTTTTCGATGATTATGAGATTCTGCCTAAAGGTAGAAAGAGCACCAAAGCTTTGCACATCACTATTAAGTGCAAAAGCTATATAATAGCCAAGGTAATTATTGATAATGGGTCAGTTATTAATGTCATACCTATGTCTACTCTAACCAAGCTACCCGTCGATATGTCTTATATCCAAAATAGTTATATGATAGTTCGAGTATTTGATGGAACCAGACACGAAGTCTTTGAAGATGTTGAATTACCTATACAGATTAGACCATGTATTTTTAACATAAAATTTTAGGTCATGGACATTTTTTTGTCTTACAGTTACTTATAGAAAAGATCATGGATTCATATGGCAAGTGTTGCTCTTTCCTCATTACACTAAAAAGTCAAATTTAATGTGGAAGGCCAGTTGGTGATTATGGCAGGAGAGAAAGATCTATTGGTAACTTAGCCCATAAACGTTTCATATGTACAAGCTGCAAAAAAATCATTGAAATGCTCTTATCAATCTTTTGAACTTGTTAATGCAATAGGTGAAAAGTTTAAATTCACCAAGATTATAATAAATGGTTTAGGCAAAAGTCTACAAGTTATAAGAGAGCTTCCTTATATTAAAAGACTATAGCGGGTAGATTAGGTTTGGGCTATAAAATGGATAAAGTACAAAATAGCAACAAGAGGATAAAGAATGTGCTAGTGGTTATTCCCCATTTAAATGAAACCTTTATTCCTAGAGGATACATACACCAGAGCTAAGGAGGATATAAAAGAAGAATCAAAACGGGAGAAAGCTTTCACCAAGTTATCCATTCATATGGTGGGTAACAAAAACCAAAATGAGGAAGCTTTGCTTTACCTATGTCTAATGTAATCACAGATCCTAATTACTTATGCCTAAAAGTAATAGGATAGTCTTTTATGTTTGGACCTTTTATTTTTCAGTATTGTAATAAAAATAGAAGCATGCATTTTGTCAATTTCTTCTATTCCATCCATTATCCCATCAAAGCATCTCGTTAATATTTCCTATTTCATTAATTTTCAAGTCCCTAAATGAACATAAAGGTAATCATGACAATGATCCATGGTTTAATTTGAAAAATTAAATTAATACTAATGAACTTGATACTAAAAAAGACTTTGAAGAATACACTTTGTCTCTGGATTTAATGAGATTAATTGAACAAAAGAATAAGTCCATTGAGCCTCATCAAGAAGTTATTGAAATGGTCAATTTAGGGGATACTAAGAATAAAAAAGAAGTCAAGGTTGATACTTCACTTTCAGATGATGATAGACAACAATTAGAAGATCTGTTGTGAGAATTTGTAAATGTGTTTGATTGGTCCTACTAAGATATGCCTGAGTTCAACACCAAAATAGTAGAACATAGGTTCCCATTGAAGCTTGAATGCAAACCAATCTAGTAAAAGTTGAGAAGAATGAAATCAAAGATATTATTAAAAATTAAAGAGGTAGTAAATAAGCAATTTGATACAGGCTTTTTACAGGTGGCCAAATATCCTAAATAGGTGCCTAATATAATACCTATCCCAAAAAAAGATGAAAAAGTATGGATGTGTGTAGATTACTATAATTTGAATAGAGCTAGCCTTAAAGACAAATTTTTTTACCTCATATTATAAAGCTAGCCTTACTATAATGGGTGCCAAATGTACATTCAAAGCCAAGTTAGGGAAATTGTTAAGATTTATAATCAGTGAAAGAGGGATAGAAGTTGATACGGACAAAATTCAGGTGATCCAAAATTTATCCCCTTCAAGCACATAAAAAGAGGTTTGAGACTTCTTAGGTAGATTAAACTATATTTCTCGATTTATTTCTCAACTTACCCTTAAATGTGATCCCATCTTTAAGCTTTTTTGAAAGAATGATCTCAATCAATGGAATGAAAAATGCCAAAAAGCTTTTGACAAATTTAAGCAATACTTATCAAATCTTCCAATATTAGCACCACTTGTTTTAGAAAAGCCATTGATTCTATATATAGTGGTAAATGAAAAGTCAATAGGATATGTGCTAGGGTAGCAAGATGAATCTGGTAAGAAAGAAAGAGCTATCTACTACTTAAGTAAGAAGTTTACGGAATATGAGTCTAAGTATTTATCGCTCGAGAATATGTGTTATGCTTTAGTTTGGATAGCTAAAAGATTTAGGCAGTACATACTATACCATACAACTTAGCTTATAGCGAAACTAAATCAAATCAAATACATATTTGAAAAGCCCTCACTATCAGAAAGAATCGTGAGATGGCAAGTGATGCTTTTGAAATATGACATAATGGATATGAGCTAAAAAGTAATCAAAGGAAGCGTCATTATCAAATTCCTCATAGATCAAACTATTGAAGATTATAAGCCTATGAAATTGGATTTTTTAGATGAGGAATTAATGGCCATCTCAAGTGTAAAAAAAGACAAGGTTGAGGAATGGACATGAAGAATGTATTTCGATGGGGCTGCCAACATCATGGGGCATAGGGTTGGAATGGTATTAATATCTCTAATAGAATATTACTACCCCATGATAGTAAGATTAAACTTTAACTACATCAATAATGTGACTGAATATAAAGCTTGTGTTATGGGATTGCATGTTGCTTTAGACAAAACAATCAAGGCATTAAAGGTGTTCAAAGACTCAACCTTGGTTATTTATCAATTAAAGGGCGAATGGAGACAAAGGATTCGAAACTCATCCCTTACCATAAATACATCTTAGAGTTGTGTAAGCAATTTAAAAGCATCTAGTTTGAACATTTACCTTGTAAAGATAATCAGATAGTAGATGTTTTGGCAACTTTAGCTGCAATGGTGTAAATTGGTGACACAGCTAAGGTTTAGCCCATCAAATTAGATGTAAGAAATGTGTCGGTACATTGTGCCAACCTAGAGGAGGAAAAAGAAGGTAATCCCTAGTATCATGACATTATGCAATATCTAAAAGATCAACAGCACCTAGATTAAGCAACAAAAAATGATAAGAGAGTCATGAGAATATTGGCTATGAGATTTTTCCTAGATGGAGAAGTTTTATATAAAAGAAGCAAAGATTAAGAGTTACTACATTATGTAAGTATCTTTGAGGCCAAAAGGATTATTAGGGAAGTCGATGATGGTATATGTAGTGCACATGCAAATTGACACATAATGGTTAGACAGATCATGCAAACTGGATATTATTGGTTGATAATGGAAAAAGATTGCATTGGTTACGCTTAAAAATAGCACAAGTGCCAGATTTATGTTGATAAAATTCATGCCCTACCTACTGCTTTACATGTTATGGCACCACCTTGACCATTTTGTATGTGGAGGATGGATGTAATTGGTCATATTACTCCAAAAGCCTCAAATAAGAATAGATTCATTTTTATGATGATTGATTATTTCACTAAATAGGTTAAAACTACTTTTTTTCACAACTATGACTAGATCAGTAGTCTATAAGTTCATAAAAAAAAAGATAATCTATAGATATGAGCTCCCAAAAAGAATTATCTCAGACAATGCAAAGAACTTAAATAGTAAGATGATGTAAGAAGTGTGTACTTAATTCAAGATTAAACACCACAATTTGGCTCCATATCACCCAAAAATGAATAAGGCAGTGGAAGCTGCAAATAAGAATATCAAAAGAATATTGGAAAATATGACCAAAACATATAAGAACTAGCACGAGAAATTACCTTTTACTTTACATGCCTATCGAACATCCGTACATACTTTCACTGGAGAAACTCTATTTTCCCTAGTCTAAAGAATGGAAGTTTTATTGCCAGTAGAAGTAGAAATGCCATCTTTAAGAGTCCTAAATGAGGTGGGATTAGAAGAGTTTGAATAGGTCCAAGAGCAATATGAACAGTTAAATTTCATTAAAGAAAAGAGATTAGCAACGCTTTGTCCTAACCAGTTATACCAAAAGAAAATGATGAGAACTCATTACCAAAAGGTTCAACCTCATCAATTTCGAGAAAAGAAAGTTGGTATTGAAAAGAATTCTTTTAAGTCAACATGATGATAGAGAGAAATAGACTCTAAATTGAGAAGGACCATATGTTATAAAAAGAGCTTTTTTAGGATGAAACTTAATTTTATCATAAATGGATGGAAATGAGTTTCTTAATCCTATTAATTCGAATGCCATAAAGAAGTACTTTGCTTGAACCCAAAAAAAAGAAGAAGTTCAAGTTGAAAACTTAAAAAAGTAGCTTGAATTGAAGAAGAACAACTCATATGAGTAAAATATGGCATCACTTGAAAGACATTCTAGAGATAATGAATTTCAAAGAGCTCTAAGATGTTAAGGCATCATACTTTGGTTAAATTTTTGAAAATATCTAAGATTTGTTGTCATGATTATTTGATTGTTTATTTTAGGGCATTACTATCCCAAATAGCCATCCTTATACACTTTCATTTTGTTCTTGGCCATCATTTGTAATTTATTGCTTGTCTAAATAAATAATATTCATCTTATTTTTCACTTTCAATATAAGTTTACCCTTTCTCTTTATACCTTGCCACGAATAGAAAAAGTGTATAACTTGCATCTTATATTTTGAAATTGAGATAATGATTAATAATTGAACAAAGTCATGAGAAATGATGTGTTACTTTGAGAAAATTGAAAGTAGCAAGGACCAAAGATAAACTTTTCCAAATAAAAGAGAATTATTGATTTCAAAAACTTTTCCTTAGGATAGATATAAATACTTATTCAAGGTAATGAAGGATAGTTTTCTTGCCAGAGTTGTACAGAAATAGGAATATAGTTGAAAGTTGTGGAAGCCTTAGTACCATGATGGATGTTCCATTCGCATTCTAGATAGTGCATACATTCATATCATTGAATGATTATTCATCATAAGTTTCGATCTTGGCTTAATTCAAATCATTTTCATGATTCGTAGCATCATCCAAGTTATTCATCTATGACCTCGACTTAGTCGTAGTCACTTTCAAACTCGTGACATTATCTCAGTCATCTGATCTTGACTTAGGTTAAATCATTTTCAAACTCATAGCATCATATTGATCATTCATCTACAACCTCGATTTGATCTTGGTAGCTTTCAAACTTGCGACATTGTCTCAGTCATCCGATCTCGACTTAGGTTAGATCATCTTCAGACTCACAGCATTATCTTGGTCATTCATTTATAACCTCGACTTAGTATTGGTCACTTTTAAACTGACGGTATCATTTTAGTTATCCGATCTTGGCTCAAGTTAGATCATTTTTAGACTTGCGACATCATCCCGATCATTTATCTATGATCTTAACTCGATCTTAATCACTTTTAAACTCGTAACATCATTTTAGTCATTCGATCTTAGCTCAGGTTAGATCATTTTCAGACTCACAACATCATCTCGATCATTCATCTATGACCTTGACTCGATTTTGATCACTTTCAAACTTGCGACATCATTCCAGTCATTCGATCTCAGTGTAGGCCATATCATATTTAGACTCGTGGCATTGTCTTGGTCATTCATCTACGACCTTGACTCGATCTTGGTCACTTTTAGACTCACGATATTATCCTAGTCATTCAATCTTGACTCAAGCCAAATCATTTTTAGACTTCCAACATTGTCTCGATCATTCTTCTAAGACATCGACTCGGTCTTGATCATTTTCCTGACTCACGGCATCATTCCGATCATTCATCTTGGACCTTGACTTAGTCCTAATCACTTTCAAACTTTAGGTATCGTTCTAGTCATTTGATCTTGATTTAGCCTAGATCATATTTCTGATTAGTGGTTTAGCCCCGATAACTTTCACTCGTAGGTTTGACTCGAGCGGAGATGGTGTCTAGGTTTTTGCATCATCCACGTCTAATAGTGATATGAAAATAGGGGTAGTTGTAGACACCCATTTATATTCGAGGCAAATTAGGGTCGAAGTTATTTGCTATTATCATTTTATTAATATAGTATAGTGTGTTATTATATATTATAGTGTGTTATAATAATATTATAGTATTATTATTATTAGTATTATTATATAATATAGTACATTATATTGAGTATTATTATAGTATGTATTATATTATACCATAGTATATTTTATTATTAGTATTATTATTATACCCTTATTATATTTTTATTACTATATTTATTATTATTATACTTTATTATTATTATTATTATAATATTTCTTTGTTACTTTCCTATTTCGAATCTGGTGTGAATTTAGGAATGGAAATTGAATCAAGTGAGCAGAAGATATGCTCAATCAAAAAGGGTTTAATGACAAGATCATAGAACCTTTAATTTTAGATGTTAACTAGAATCCAGCCCCGGATCATGCTTTATCAAAATTCAATTCCAAGATTCAAGCTTGGAATGATTCTGTCCATTTCCTAATGATACTCCTAAAGGCTATCTATAAATTGGACTCACAATCGAAGAATAGGACATGATAAAAAAAAGGAAAAATTATTGGTGTTAATAGTTTTGGGAAATTTCTGGTAGTATCGTTTTGATTTTAATTTTAGAAGGTTTTATAATTCTAGGTTGGTGTTTATATTTCTGGAGTTTAGAAGGAAGTTCTGGGAAATTTTTGGAGCCTTATGGGAAAATTTTGGGGTTTTTCTAGATTTTCAGGGTTTTATGGGTTTTTGGATGAACATTTGAAGTTTTTAGTTTAAATTTTTAGTGGGATTCTGGTGAGTTTTTCAGAAACCAGTGGGTTTTTTAGTTTTTAGTTAATTTTTTTTAACAACTTTTCTAGAAACCAATAGATTTTCTAGTTTCTAGTTGTAGCCTCCGACAGTGTTCTTGGGGGATTTCTAGAGAAAAGTCAGAGCTTTTCGGTCTAAAGAAAGAGCAGGGTGATTCTGAGTAAACAGCGTAAAGCCTGACTTTTAGATCACCTTTATATGATGTTATTCTGGGCAACTTAGGATCCGCATGAACCCAAGTGGGATTCACACGCCAACCCACTTCAATCTGACCCGAATCATAAGGTTTCCTTTTTCTTTTTTCATTTTATTTTCAGATTTCATTTCATTTCATTTCACTTTATTTATTTTATTTATCTTATTGTTTTGAATTTTTTATATTTTTATATTTTGATTTTTTGGTTATTTAGTAATTCAAAAAAAAGAGAAAAAAATTTTTTTCCAAAAAGTTTATGGAATCCACCAAACTATTGAGAAATTTCATAAACTGGTTTTCAAAATAAAATATAAATAATAAAAATAATAAAATTTTTTATCCTCTAAACTATTGGAGAATTGCTTTAAATTGAGTCTTACCAAACTATTAAGAAACCTAATGAAATTCTTAAAAATTTTTACAAACCCTTTTACAATAAAATCTCACCAAACTATTGGGATATCTACTTTGAAGTAAGTCCTACCAAACTATTGAAAGATTTTACTAATTTTTTAGAATAAAATATTTTAATAAATCCGATGACGGAGCCTCTTCAGAGTTGGACACTAGTCTCTATGAATACTCTTGATGTGAGAGAATTATCTTAAATTACTACCAAACCATTGGGACAATTTTAGGACTAATTATCAATATTTAATATTTTGGTAAAAGCATAGATATTTTAAGGCTTGGATAATTTGAAATCAAACTAGTACCATCTTTGGATGGGCGCTATAAGGGTGTTTAACCTTCTTCACGCGTAACCATACTTTTGAACCTAAATCTAATTTCATTGATTAAATTCGATTAAATGGCCAATCATACTTTAACAAAAAAAGATTGGTGGTGACTCTTCTGATCTATGTCCAACGATAAGTCCATGGATCTATACACTATAACAGCTGAAAAAAGATAGAGCCACCACCATAGCCATCCTATACTATAGATTGTTAGATGCAAGTTTTTAATTCTTGAAAGCAAACAATTTAGCATTAAAGGTTCAAGCATCCACATCTTTCTGCCAGCATACATTTTATGTAAATACAATCACAGATTAAAGATATTTATGTGTTCATTGTTTTGCTGGTAGTCATAGACTAGAATAACAAGTTAATATTTTGTCATTTTATTATTATGTCATAATTACTTCAAATAATTATTTTTTATTTTGGATTAAACATTCATAGATACAAATATGAAAAATTGATATTGTCGTGGTTTGCAGGAATCTAATGCTTTTGAAGTCATTTTGGAATTATTAGGGTGAACATTGAAGTTAAGGTTTGATCATTCTTTCTTTGACTTTGTTTTGGCTTTTAAGTAATTTTTATTTTTTTGCTAATTTGGGATTAGGTTTAGATTATGGTTTTGCAATTTTGTTTTATGTATTTTTTTTACTTCTTTTTCCTTTTTGCATGCATTCATTTATACTGAAAGAGAATGTGAGTTTATCCCTTTGCATACATTCATTTCTTTCATATAGACAAATCAAATCATTTTGTAACATACGAAAAAAATAAAAGCAAAGACAAAAATCATAACTGCACATGAAATTAAAAAAAAAAATCCCAGAGAGTAAAATCCACAGAGAAAGAGAATTTCTTTTACCTGGAGCAGGCAACATTGTCACACTGAATACATTTAGGCTTATTAACCCACGCTGTGTCTTAGGCGAATTGTCCATGCACTAAAATGGCAGAATAGGAAAGGAGGCATTGTCCCCATAGCAGCAGTAGTTGTACCCATCATAGTTGTCCTCATGGTTGTTTTTGTGGCATTTTTCATCCCGGCTAGCGATAAGGCCACCATTTTTACACACGTGAACTTTTGGCTTTTACTCTCTACTTCTTCTTTGATGAATTGGATGTGATAACATGTCACAAGTTAAATTTTAATTTTAAAAGAATTTTTCCATAGAGTTTTGAAATTGGGATTTTGGGAAGAAATTGATTAAAAGGAAAATTAAGGGATTTTTTTTATTTTATAAGCGTTGGGCCCTTAGGGATTTGGTTTATCAATCAACAACTTACGGCTTGGCCCAAAGTATCTGGTTAAACCCAGAAAAAGCCCAAAATTTTCATTTTTTAGAAAGAGTAAAATTTAAAAAATGTGTTCATTTAACTATACGAAAATTATCTCATTTCATCTAGATTTTATTAGGGAGTAACAGTGTAATATATATCTTTTAAAGTATATTAAAAATTAAATTTAAAAATGAAGCATAAGAGGGTATTTAATTTAAAAATAAATCATTGTTTTGTAGTTGACTTCATTGAGTTTGGGTTAATTCAAATTATAGTGAAATTGGTAATTAATTTCTAAGCAAAGAAGTTTTTATCATTTATATTTAACTAATATTCTTAAGAATTAAATTTTCCTTTTATCTTATTTTTTTATTCATAAATAAATCTTTTATAAATAATACTAGAAAAGAAGTTCTTATCATGTGATCTTTTGTGCTCACAATTAACTAAAATTATAGGCATGCCATAAATCAATAAACCATTTTTTTATCAATGCATTACAGAAAATCATGACAGTTATTGTTAAGACTCCCATCGTTATAAGAACCGAGGCACATTTTTTGAAAGCCATAAGATTGATGAAGGAATTATCACAATATCAAATGGATCCGAATGATGATGATATTGTGAAGCATATTATCAAGGTCAATCGCATGATTCAAGACTTGATATGGTCTGGATGTGTGCTCATTAGGAAAAATGAGAAAAAAATATCAATTATTGAAAGATACACTTTTAACCCCTATACAAAAGAATCTTTTACATGAGATTTGGACAAGGCATCCCAAATATAAAACATTGATTAAGAAATTTGTGAAAGATTATGCGAAAATGGGAGCAAGAAGGAGTGTAACCCTTTTTGTTTGCTCGAGCTTTTGCAATGGAAAAAAAAATTCCTGGATATCCATGGATAAGAAATGTAAATGTAAAACTATTAAAGAAATTTTTAGATTCCATTCATGTTATTAGAAAAGTGATATGTACTAATTAGGAACAAAGCTTAATGAATATTTAGTATGATTTATATGAAATTTGTTTATGGATTCAGTATTGATATACTATGTTTCAAATATATGTATGATAAATTTTGAATATTTTTTATTTCTCAGGTATTGTGTATTTTATTTTTTGAATTTTATCAAATATGATATATCTTTTTTCTTTTAAAATTAGTTTCTAATTATTTAGATAATATCCTTTTAAATTTTAAAATATCAATAGTAGTTTTAGCTTAATATATTTCGTAATTTGTTTTTAAGTTTTAGTATATACTATATTTTATAAAGTGTAAAGTTAGAGTAATAATATTGTTATATTTTGTAGGTTACATACGTAAGCCTTTTATTTTTGTTTTTGACAATGACTTAATCAGGAAATATTTTTTCTCTCAATTAATCTTTAACTTTTATTTTTTTTAATAACTGTAAATCTACCTATAACTCATCTATGATATTGTGTTTTTATTATGATTTAAAAACAATATAGAAATTAATCTCAATAAATATGTTTATCTTAAAAGATGGTCGGTCGCTTGCTACTTTAAGTGACTGAAAGTAAATTGGATTGAAATTATGTACTTTTGCAAAAAATGAAATCTTTTTTAATATATAAATGCTTATCTTTTCAAACTTTCATCAAAATATTTGGTTATGATTTTTTTATTGAATAAAAAAATAGTATATTTATTGCTCTGATAGAAAATCACTCAAAGCATTAATATTTAAATAATTATACTAACTTTTTTTCACAAATTTAATGAATAAGATGGATCGAAATATTTTAGAAAAGAAAATTTGTGACAAAAAGAATTTTGAAGAGATATCATCAAAAGAAAAAATAATAACTAGTAGCCAGATGAGTTACTATCTTCAAAGGAAAACTTTTCCAAATTATACCTTTAAGCCAAGAAAAGTTTCTATTTTTAGAGACTTTCCGCCATTTTATGGACAAGCTGCTCCAAAATGTACAAAGGAAGAGTTAGATAAATTGCAAACTACTCTGAGTCCAAAAGCGAAAACAATTATAATTGATGAGATTGAACATGATCTTTTAGAAATAATAGATGATAAAAATGATTATGCAAGTGATGAAGAAAGTGTTAACAACAAGTATTTGTATTACATAATTGTAATACATAAATTTGGAATAATTGTATTACATAAATTCAATAAATGTATGAAAATTATTATCTTCATCACCTGATGTTATGCATCATTTAGTTGTTTATATTGTTGGTAATAAAAATTTGTTCTTTTGTCATTAGGTTGTTCTTAAATGTTAACAATATTTTTTTTTCATTTGTCTTTATTTTATAATCTACTTAATTGCTTATTGAATTGAATTAAAGATTAATTTTTGCGTGTAGATTTTCAACCAACCTTCATAATTATCTCATTTTTTATAAATCAACCCAAGGTATGTTATAAGCTAACTTTGCTATATATCTTTTCTATTTTTTATTAAATATGGAAAAATCCGCATGGTCATACATAATACTATTTCACATGCACATTGATAAATAAATAAAAAGTTAAACATATAGCTAGATTTTGTGATATATGATGTATATATAAATGATCTCAAAATAATTTTATTTTTCAATTACATTTTTTAATTTAGAGTTTTAAATAGGCCAATGGAATCAAGTAGGCAATGAAGATGGGATATTTTAAACTAACGTGAAACTAGGAGAAATGTTCATTCACATAACTCTTTGTTTGAAAATCAACAAACTTATCCCATTTCAATTGCTTCATCGTCGACCATTTTAGCACCAACTTGACCAATGATCCAATTTGGTTATCCCAAATGAATATAGAGAATATTTGTCCAAATATTATCAAATTTGCTAATGAGTCAACTTTATTGGTCACCTCTACTGGAAATAGTTCAACACCACAACATAATTCATAACAATATTTGAGACAAACAATAGCCATTCCATCAACACCGCTAATGCCAATGGAATTACCTTCCATTCCAATCAAGACTCCAACATCTTAGAGAACAATGCAATTAGCAAAAAGACCATTGTTACCAACTTTGCAACCATTAATGATGTCAAGAGAAGATTCTTATACACATTCTACCCCCGTTAATTCCTCTTTAAGATTGCTATTTAGCTCAATGTGTCCATCAACTATGACTCGATAGATTTAAACTTTAATTCAACTTTTCATCTTGAAAATGATATTGATTATTCCTCACAAGGTTGATTACATTCATTGTGTGAATAAATCATTTTTTAAATAAAAAAACTTTCTTTATTATTTTTATTTAAATTTAAATCATTAATGTAGATAGTGAAGAACTTATAGAGGTAGATAATTGTCAAGTTGAGTTTGATGGTGAAGAAAGTATAGATCAAGTGACATACACAAGTAAGTTACGAATAAGTTATATTATATTAGTTAAGAAAATAATTTAATTAATACTAAATTCAAACAACTATAAATATTATTTATAGAAAAATATCTAGAACCATGGAACTTTGGAAAACCCATAGAAGTTTGTGGAAGTTATGGAGCAATAATATGGTATAAAGAGAGAATTGATAAACACAGACATATGAGAAATCCAAGGTTTAGGATTTTGTCTGAATGGAAAAGTTTAACTCCCTCCGTTGAAAGAGCCCCTTGATTTCTTAAAATGATTGCTTGATCATAAAGGAGGCCAACATGCTGTGAAATTTAAAAATAGCATTCGAGTGTATAACTCATTATTTGCATTCACCTCTGCTAGTAAGGTCATAGATAAGAAGATTAATGATGGTGGTAGTCCATATGTTTTTATAATTAGTAGACAAAACCATCATAAGATAGGCTATTTATTGCCAACCAATGATGCCAGGCCTAAATTTGCACAGTTGTATATATATGATACATAAAATGACCTGTTGGTGACCATGAAATCCAATAAATCTAGCAATAGTTTGGATACTAAAATTGTTTATGGCTTACTGGCAATGCTTGATGAGCACAACCAACTAGCAAAGGTATAGGACAACAAGAGATAGGTTTTAAGAGTCAGATTATGTGCCTATAAGTATCAAGCTGATTGGTACACGTAAAAAGGATGGTCAACAATATAATTTGCCAATTGCATCAGAAGTTGTTGCTCTAATTGTTGAAAATGGTGATGAATCAACAAGTTAAAGAGATATGGTTATACAAGAATGTGGAGGTGGCTTATGATGTATCAGTGAACAACATCTAAGTTTTATGGCAATGCAATACCCATTATTATTTCTATATGGAGATGATGGGTATCACATTAACATAATGCATAAAAAAGTAGAAAGTAGAAATTCAAAAAGAAAAAAACTTACCCAATGACAATACCATGCTTTTTTACTACAATTTTGAGAAAATGAAGGGCATACTCTAATTGGTAGTGGTCATTTAACCCAATAATATTTGGTTGATTATTTCACGAGCATACAAGCAAAAAGATTTAGTTGGGTAATGAGAAATCAACCAAAGTTACAACGTGATGTCCTACAAGGATTTGAAAATGCAATATCGAAAGGAGACACAATATATTTTTCTATTGGGAAAAAGATCATTTTGCCATCATGTGTCATTTGAAGTCCAAGGTATATGGTGTAAAATTATCAAGATTCAATGGCAATATGTAGATGGGCAGGTCTTTCAGATTTATTCTTAACTTTCACATATAACACCAAATGGCCTGAGATTAAGGAATTTTTGAAGTTAATCCCTGGACAAAAGCCTGAAGATAGGCCTGATGTGGTCACCAAAGTCTTTAAGATTAAGTTGGACTAGTTAATTAAAGACTTGACAAAAAGAAAACATTTTGGATGAGTTAGAGTAGGTTAGCAAATTTTATCTTTAAAGTAATTTATTTATTCAGTCTTTCTTAAATAACAATGACTAAAATTTACAAATATCTTGGTGTAATAATATACACCATTGAATTCCAAAAAAGAGGTATACCAATGCTCACATTGCACTTTTTGTCATTCTGGATGATAAGTTAACAGATGTTTCCTTAGTAGATCATTTGATATCTGCAGTGCTTTCCAATAAGCAAGTAGATCCTATTGCTTACAAAGCAATTGTTCAATTCATGATGCATAGTCTATGTGGAAATGCAAAAATGACATCTCCCAGCATGATAAATGGTCTAAGCATTAACCAAAAATAATTTTAGTCTCAAACAACTATTAATGAAGATGGATTTCTTATCTATAGACAATGGAATGATAACAAAGACTGTAACTATAAGTGCTATTGAATTGGATAATACATGGGTTGTTCCCTATAATGTCGATTTGGTTGTAAAATATGATTCTCACATTAATATTGAGTTAGGTAACCAGTCTAGATATATCAAATATTTGTTTAAGTACATGTGTAAGGGAAAAGATAAAACGACATGTTTGATTTAAAAGAATGCATCAATCGACAAGGAAACTGGTAGAAAAATTATCACTAAAGTTAATGAGATCAAAAGATACTTGGATTGTCATTATGTATCGGCTTTCGAAGCATGTTGGAGAATATTTCAATTTGATATACAACATCATGAGCCAAATGTAGAACGACTAACATTCCATCTACCACATGAACAAAATGTCATTTTTCATGATAATGAAGATTTACGAGACATTTTAAGTAGGCCAAATGTAAATAATACAATGTTCACGGAATGGATGCAAACAAATGAGTTGCATGAGGATGCAAAGAATTTAACCTATTTTGATTTCCTAACAAAGTAGGTTTGGTGCAAAAGTAAAAAGAAATGGAAACCTAGAAAGAGAGGAAGATATGTTGATAGATTATTTTATGCTCATCCATCTTTTGGACAGATATTTTCTAAGATACTTTCAATATCGTAAAAGGTGCTAGAGCCTTTAAAGATATAAAGACAATTGATGGGATTATTTATTTGACTTATAAAAATGCCTATAGAGCATTGGGATTGCTTGAAGGTGATTATGAGTGGCATGAAATGTTATGTGAAGCATCTTTATGGGCTATCGAACATCAACTATATAATCTATTTGTTACCATTATTTTGTTTTGTGAAGTTACAGAATCAAATGAGTTATGAAACAAGAATTGAAAGCTGCTTTTTGAAGATATTTTATATCAACAAAAAATGGCGTATAAACAACCAAGCCTAAATTTGACTCTTAAACAATTGCAAAACTATACTTTGTTTGAGATCAAGAAGATAGTGAAACAAAATGGAATATCATTAAAGGAGTTTAAGACTACTCTTTACCCTAATTTTGTGTTAGTCATTTATGAACGCAATTCTTTAGTTTTGGAGGAAATGAGTTATGATAGATATACATTATTATGGGATCATAATAACCTATATGATGGATTCAATAGTGAACAAAAAGTACTATATGATGCTATTATCCATTCTATGGACAATGTTAGTGGCAGATTTTTTTTTGTTTATAGAAATGAAGGTACTGGAAAGACATTTTTATGAAGAACAATTATTTCTAAAATTCGATCTCAAGGTAATATTGTTATTGCAATTGTATCTTCAGGTATTGTTGCTTTATTATGGCTCGGGGGAGAATAACACATTCTAAATTTAAAATTCCTATAAAGTTAGACAAAGACTCATGTTGTGATTTTAAGCAAGGTAGTCCACTTGCTGAATTACTTTGTAGGGCAACTTTGATCATATGGGATGAAGCTTTAATGGTGCACAGCCATGCATTTGAAACTATTAATCGTATGTTATGAGATATTATGCATTCCAAAGATCCTAATTCTAAACAAAAGATTTTTTTGGAAAAATTTGTGATATTAAGAGGTGATTTTAGACAAATATTACAAGTGGTTCCTTGAGGTAGCAGAAGTGACATTATAGTTGTTACAACTTCTAGATCTGAAATTTAGGAACATTGTCAAATCTTTACTCTCTATTAATATGAGATTGAGAAATCAATGATGCAGCTCAATATTAGACTTTAGCCAATGGTTATTAAACTTGGGTGATGGTAGGTTACCTTTAGTAGGACCAAGTGAAAGTGCATATTCAACATGGATTAATATTCCATATGAGTTTTTAATTCCGCATGGGAATGATTCAATAAGGTAAATTATTGATTGTACAAATCCTAATTTGAAAAATACATTTAATAATCTGTCTTATTTAAAGGATAGAGCTATATTAGCACAAATTAATGAAGTAGTTGATCAAGTCAATACTTACATACTTTTAAAGCTTCTTGGTGAAGTAAAAAAATATCTCAATGCTGATAGGGTTTCACCTGCATTAGTAATGTTGAAAACAATCTATTTTATATCCTTCAGAATTCTTGAATTCATTTAAATTTCCTGAGGTACCTAATCATAAAATTGATTTGAAAGTTGGGGTTCCTATTATTTTTTTATGCAACATAAATCAAAGTGTTGGTCTTTGTAATGGTAATAGATTGGTTGTCACAAAATTAGGCTTTAAGGTAATTGAAGCTGAGACAATAACTAGGACTAATATAAGAGTTAATTGTTCATCCCTCGAGTGGAAATGCCCCCTTCATAATCAAAATGGCCGTTCACTTTAACATGAAGACAATTCCCAATCAAAGTATGTTTTGCAATGACCATAAATAAGAGTCAAAGACAAACATTTGAAAATGTCGGTGTGTATTTGTCAAAATCAATTTTCACTCATGGCTAATTACATGTAGCTGCTTCCAGAGTAACATCACCAAAGGGATTAAAAATTTTAATTGAAAACAATGATCATGAAATTCATTCGTGGACAAATAATGTTGTATACACTGAGGTGTTTGATGATGTTTTCCAAAGGTGACACACTTGATTTAATATGTAATTGTTTAATGTATGCATATATTTACAAATTTTATGCATTTTTATTCTAATTATATTTAATATTTAAATAATTCAAAATTTTCATTCTTTTCTTATTGGGCATGATGCAAGGTTACCAATACTTATGACAGATTTCAACAATTGGAGACCAATAAAAGGTTAAAGTAAGAATCGCTAGAATGTGAGATGTTGTGAATTTTTAATAAGAATGGAAAAGTTATCGGTTTGGGAAAGATTCGGTTGGATGAAAATGTGAGAGCTTTATTTACCTTAATTTGTACATAATAGATTATTCATTTTATATATCTCTAATAAAATTATTTAATTAATGTTTTCTTTTTTTTTTTTAACAGGATGGTCACATTCATGCAATGGCATTCAAAGCTTTGGCAGACAAGTATCATACATTACTAATGGAAGGAAATGTTTACAGGATTCATAACTTCAAAGTTTGCAATGTGCCTGGCTCCTATCGAACTTTGAAAAATGATTTGATGGTCTACTTCAAAGCCAATACATTTGTCAAGATTATTAATGGTTTGAATAGTTCACTTAAGTTGTATAAATTTGAGTTTTTGGAGTTTGATGCTATTCAATCACGTTATCTTGATAAAACAAATTTAACAGGTCCATTGACTTCAACTTTATATAATTCTTTTTTATTTTGCATTTTATATTAATTTGACTAATTATGCTTTGAAACTATTTGATTCTTAAAGATGTTATTGGAAAATTGAGCAAGATAAGTACAATCGTGAATCAAGATGTTCTAGGTGAAAACGTAAATAAAAAGGTATTAGAAATAAAAAAAATGCTAGGTATGCATTAAGAAATACTTAATTAGATAATGCATATTTGAAATTAATAGTTTAACTAACTATTTTGATTTTTTTCTCATAGTCAAAACTCAATGGAAATTACTCTTTGGGGTAGAGTTGCATATCAACTTGACGATAGTATTTTAGCAAGCAATAATGAAACTATCATATTGGTTGTGACATCCACTGTTGTTAAACAATTTAGAGGTAAGTAAAAGAAACTATATTTTAATTAATTTAGTTTTAATCCCAATTATTTAAATAATGTTTCTTATATTGAATATTTAATTTAGGTAAATACAATTTATCATCTACATTAGTAATAAAAGGTATACAAGAACTTGGATATACTTAAAGCTATTATAATTCTAAATAGGTACTTGCATATTTATCAATAGTAAATATAAAGTTATTTAAAAAATTTTGAAGCACAAAAAGGATATAATGATTTTATATCATTTTCGATGCAAATACAATCAAATTGTTGGTGATTTTCAAGTCCAAAAGTATCTGACACTAATAAAAAAAGTCATATCTTCCAAAGAAATGTTATTTGCAAATAGGAGATCGATAGTTGATATTTATCATGTCATGAATAACAAGTCATGCAAGGTAAAAAAATATAGACTTTAGTTAAATATATTTCAATTTAAATATATATTGTATTATAATTAAGAAAAATACTTCTTATTTTTACTACCAACGGGAGAAAAAGTTCACCTGTCGAGGTATTATAATGCAAATCGACATGAGGTATGTCGAGGTATTATAATGCAAATCGACATGAGGTATGGATGGTATTATTTGTCATGTTCAGTGCATACAAAAAAAGAGTTAGAAGTTGATGGAGGTTATCCTTGCAAGGATTGTGTACATCAAATCCAACTTCTAGTTGTAAGGTATCATTAAATTCCATCATCATTATATGTCAAGTTAAGTAAAATTTATTGAGATATTTTTAAATAAGTAACTTTTAAAACATAATCGTTTGGATATTTACTTCTTTTTTTTTTCCAATTTAAGGTAAGTTTGATTATTATTAATATTCCATCATAGGTACAAGTTAATTGTCAATGTATCGGACGAGCTTGGCAATGCACAATTTGTCTTTTTTTTTTTTTATGGAAAAGCTAATCGAATTCTAAAATATACAACTGAACAATTGTTTCAAATGAAAATTGAGGTTATATCATATTGAAAATAATTTTCTAAATTTGTGTGAACATCAATGTTGTTTAATTAAATGTATCTAAAACGCATTCACAAAAAGATGGAGCTGCCAAAGTGGAAAAAATATGGGAAGAGTTTATTGGAAGAGTTGATAGGCCATTCATATATATTTGAAGTAGAACTCAATGATTACAACCTTTTTCGAAAGTTTAAAATTGACTATTACACATGTTCATGAGATACTTTATGCAGAGGAAAGTTGGCATTTACTTGAAAAAATACAAAAGGTAAGTAGTTTAATACATTTCATTAAAACTTTTTGCCAATAATTTTCTTAAATAATTGTTTATAATTTAATACTATTATTTAAAATTTAAAACTATTTGATTGTAGTTTTTATAGGAACATAATTTTGTATCAAATGTCAACCCCAAAACAATTGAAAAGGACAAAGATTTGGAAAGCCATATAGATACTGAAGATTATGATATTATTGAAACTCTTACAAAAAAAAATATATACACAAGAGTAAGTTATCACGTATATTATTTAAACATTTAAAATCATTATTTCTCTTAAATAAATAAAATTTATCTTAAAGGTACATAAATTTGCAGGTATACAAAAATAATAAAAGAAGCTGGAGATCATGCAAATTGAATAAAGTTCATTTGAAGTGATAAGACATTTAGTTTTTATTTAATATTTTGTTAGCATAATTAATAATATTTTTTACAATATCTTCTAGATATTTTTTCTTCCTCCAATATTATTTATCATATATTTTAAAGTATATTAATTTGTTAATTAAAATTTTTATTTTTATTATGATTTGATATTTTAATTATAATATTATATTATATATATTTTGAACATGTTAATAATTTAATAATATTAATTTTTATTTTTATTTAAATTTAAATAAAATAAAAACAATATGTGCATCGCACGAATAGCAAGCTAGTTAAAAATATAATATTTAAATGGGAGGTGGTTCAAATTAAAGATGAGTGATAAGTTTGCTCTATCAAATTTATTGAACATTAGATCAACCTAAGGTTATTAATATTTTACCGCACAACATTTTGATTCTTTTTGAAAACAATATATATCGCAATTAATTGTTTAGGTATATTATTTTGAATTTTTTTATTTAATATAAATATATTTATAAATATACATAGATTTTTACATAATACTACTACTAATAATATGCAAAATAAATAAGTTTAAAAGTATAATAAATAATATTATCAATTTATTATGATATTTTTGAATACTTAATTTGATTATATGATAATTAAAATAAATTTTTTTTTTCGTGTAAATATATATTAAGATAAAAATACAGAGATGAAAAAGAAATTAATTTTAGTTTTAGGACTTTTGAACTTTAAAGAGGGAGTATAATTACTTTCTTGAAAGGGATTGAATATTTATGAATTTTGATTTGAAAAATAAAGTGTAAAAAAAAAAAAAAGTTCTAGTAAAAAAAGAGAAACTCAACTTTTAAAATTATTTTATTCATTAGTTTTATTTTTATTAGATTAAAAATAGTTAAACAACAAAAAAATAAATTAAAAATTATAAAATATATTTTACGTTTACTTACCGGTTAAAGCAAGTAATTTCATCGAAATTTATCAAAAGTAGTTGAAATAAATGAAAACAACCATATTATTTGGTACCAAATTTAATATAAAAACCTACCCTTAAATATAACTATGTTTTGGTATAATTAGAACACATCAACCTATATGATCTCTATCGAAACAAAATTAATAATAAGGATCAATATTTTTTTTTATTAGGACTATCAACTATAAATAAAGAGTTATAAACTAAAAATCATCGTTAAATAAAATTTGAAGGAAAATCTTAAACCGTTCAAATTTTTTATCGCCCTTCTCGAGTATGCAACTATTCATCGGAGTCCAAAAGGGTTAGGGTAAGCCCAAAATTCTATGATCTTGACCTGGCTATGTTGAACCCAAGCCCTTTATATTCGTTTAAAAGTTGATCTTAAGTCCTAACTAGAAGCAGGCGAAGGATACATGTCACTTGTTTTCAAGCTTAGCCCGACCATCAGTCATATTCTTTCTGTCTTTTTTTTTTTTTTTTTTTTTGCGTTAAAGGCATCGGTAATTTTCAACTTTCAAGCTTTTATTGATGAAATTCTTTCGCTTTTTTTCTTTCCTTTTATGTAGATAAACTTCAGTTTTTTTTTTCATATATATAATTCGTTTCTGAATAATAAATATGCTCGGTAATATTCCTTTACATATTAAATGTTTTATGATTTTATCATTTTTTAATAACTTAATTTAAATAAAAAAAGTAAAATATGAAAAATTATTTACAAGTATTTTTTAAAAATATATTAGTATTAATAAAAAGGTAGAATATGAAAAGTTAGCATATATAATATTATATATATATAACTGTGATCTTATATGCTTAAAGGGTTTCTTTTTTAGAAAATTCTTGGCAAAAATTTGATTTTTTTTTCTTTTTTAGGAGGTGGATCCAAGGCTAAAAGGGTGATGGAGGATATAGGGTTGTTTAAGCGAGGATGGAATGGTTACAATCTAATAAACATGTATTTTCCGAGGCGAAAACAGCTAGCTGTTGGTTGTTGTTGAGATAAAATGGGGTTGTTGATGGAGAGGTATTGGCCAATGGTTTGTAGTGAATGTGTTAAATTCTGGTAGTTTTCGAGGTTGCTTTTGGTTTATTGGAATGATTGTGTGGAACGGAGAGGGTTTCAGTGATGTATCAGATTAGATTCAACTTCGTCGTTTATTATAATGTGAAGTTGTTTCCTCAGCTCGACTTATATGTCTTGCTTGCTTTATGTACTTCTAAGTATGGTATGTCTTGTTTCATGTTCTTTTTAAACCAGTTGTGCTTGTTTTTACATTTTGAATATCCAGGTTAATTATTCGACCCTTTTCAAGCTGATTGTAGACTTTATATGGCTTTGATTAGTTAGATGTTGGGCTTGTTAATTTGATTGGAACGAGCTAAAATAAAATTGAGATAATCGATTACTTGGATTTTATATTTGTCAACATTGTTATATCTTTGAATTCGAAGTTTAACTCATTTTATTCATACAATTACTTTAAAAGATGACATCGAATAAATATAAGAAAGGAAAAATTCTTCAACAAGAACAAAGAATTGGGTTTTCGTTGGTAAAGTTTCATGCTTGATTGCTTGATGTTGAATAGTGAAAAATGAAAATGTAAGTAATTAACTTTGTTTCTCAATTAAAGTGTTACAGGTAAGACTATGAGAAAAGATGCTTGGACGAGAATTTTTGAGAAATAGTTGTAGAAACTAAGTATGAGAATGTTTAGTTTTAAAAAATTATCCACCTTATGCTATGTCAAAATAGATTACTGTTTTCTTTTTCTAGTTTCTACATATACATACCTACATAGATGTGTTTGTGTACGAAAGGAAAATAAACTACGGTGTTTATAGGAAGATATAAGGAAAGCAGAGATAATTTCAGTAGTTGTTTTGCCAGTTGATCTGTTTGTATATGAAGTAAAGCTGGTCATGTTGGCTCTGCCGATGGAAACTGAAAGGGAAAGTTTGCATAGTGACAAGGATCACAAGACCAAGAACTGATGAAAGGATTTTTGTCATGACTAATTGTTTGAGTGAGACACTGAATTATGTTACAAGCTGTGTTTACCATCTTAGGCAAACACAATTAACTGTGGGTTTAGTTTTATCGAACCTAATAGGCAAACACATTAATTGATGAAAGGATTTTATATGCTTTGCTATTTTGGAGTTAAAAACAAGTAGGATGCACTACAAGAAAATGGAAGATTATTGGTAGTTTTATAGCAGTATTTCACTTACAAACGTCACTAGTTTCCGTGTTTTTATAAAATTTAAGGTATTTTTTATCAAAATGTCATAAAATATTTAAATAGTAGCCTTTTTACTTATAAATGCCAACCAAGATAAAAATTAATGACGTTTATCGACTAAAACGCCTTGAATAATCTTCTCTAAGAAATTGGAGTGATTACTGAAGGTATTTTTTTACAGAAAATGCCTTGAATAAACTTGTTATAAAAATGGATAAGAGATTACTAAAAGCATTTTTGATAAACAATGTATTGAATAATCCCTTCATAAAAAAATGTAGGCAATTATTGAAGGTATTTTCTACAAAAAAAATACCTTCAATAATTTCGCTAAAAAATTAGAGAGGATTATTGAAGGCGTTTTTTTATCAAAAATACCTTTAATAAATATCTTATCAAATTTTGAGGATCATACAATTGTTAACTATAATGTCGTAAGTTTAAACCCTCATTTTAGCATTTTTTGAGTTTTTGAAGGGATTATTTGTAAAGGATTATTCAAGGTGTTTTCTGGGCAAAAAAACCTTCAATAATCCATTTAAAAAATTTTGGAGATAGAATATTAAAAGCCTTTTCGGTAAGAAAATGCCTTTAATAATCTATAAAAAAAAATTGGAACGGATTCTTGAAGGTTTTTTTGGCAAAAAGAACCTTAAATAATCCACTCAATAAATTTTTATGAGGAATTATTGAATGTGGTTTTGGTAAAAAAGCGCCTTCAATAATCTATACAAAAAATTTGGAACGAATTCTTGAAGGCATTTTTGGTCCAAAATACCTTCAATAATCTACTCAATAAATTTTTATGAGGGATTATTGAAGGTGGTTTTGGTAAAAAAATGCCTTCAATAATATTTTGTTAAGGATTATTCAAGGTGTTTTCTGGCTAAAAATGCATTCAGTAATCCCATCAAAAAAATCTTGGTTTAATTATATATGTGAAGTCAGTTATAGGTTTATGCCCAAAAAATATTTGGTTTATATATGTGATACTATGAATTACATCTTAGAATTTACATTATGAACATTGTTGTATTTCAATAAATTGACCACACATATGATTTAAAACTGTTAACATTGCCATATAAATATATTTTTCTCAAATAATCGTACTCAATATATGTGTTTTCATATAAAACAAATATATATCAATAATATTAAACCAATACCCCAATCTACAAATTTAAATTATCCACGGCATGTTAAAAACATTATAACAAATGATTCTCATATAATTACACTCAACCAACAATGTCCAACCTCAAGGTTTATCAATAAATGATAATACATACTCATACCACTTCTTACGGACTTTATCAAGTTCATCTACCATGAAGCTTTCTTTACGCTCCCACTAAAAAAAAAAAATCAGAAGTAAATGTTAATAAATGAGAACATAATTTTGCTTTTTTTTTTAACATATAATAACTTTATGAAATTTATACTAACCTTGATGGTGTGGTCATAAAATCATATAAAACTATCTTTCTCATAAAATGAAAGACATAATATCCACATTCAATATATTCAAGTTGACGAGGTACATGAAAATTAAATTTAGCGGGTTTAGGAAACATTTATCTATATAAACTCAACATAAAAGAATAAATTTAAATTTCACATTTACCTGTAATGACACATATTTTATCTTTGCCTTCTTGTCAAATGCAGATATTACCCTAAATTAAAAAGAAAAAAATTATTTAATACATAAATAAAATTACTTATGAAGAAACATAAGATATATAATATAATAGCATATAATACCTCTTTATAAAAATTTTAATTTCGGGATTAGACATCACCGTTGATTGAGCCAAATTAAGTAAATATGGTGTTAAGAAATTGGTATCAATCACAATAAACTGTCAATGATTACTGCAAAATAATAAGAATGATATACTTAGATTAGGCATCATATCATATTTGGATAAAGCTAAAATAATTATTTGTATGAATATAACTTACTACGCATTATACAGGAGTAAATAATAATTAGCCTATTTTTTCATGCATTCAATCACATGATTAGCATGAAAAATGATTGTACCACTCTGCTCACTAATGAAATTGGGGTCAACAAATCTAGATTTGTGGGTTGTCGGTCTCGTTTTGACCTCTCTATATAGGAAGCTACACGATAATAATCAATAATACAAGTTAGTAATACACTATAGTATAGATTAATATATATTGAGTTTGCATATTTGTGTTTATAAGCTAATTTCATATAAGCATCAATATCAATAGCTGATATTTCATCCAGTTCACAAAATTCTTTAACCTCATCCACACCAATGTAAAAAAGTGACGATCTATCAAATAACCCATCTTCAAACTCAATGGTTATGCAATTTTCTCTAGATAAATGATCGAGTGAATAATTAGATAACTCATCCATAGTAGCTTGAGCAAGAGTCATACTTTGAGTTCCAACATCCTGTTACAATATAAAATGAAATATAAGTATTAAAATCAAATTAATAAATATAATAAACAAATAAACATTAAACTTATAAATAAAATCATACTTCATGGCAGTTAGCAAAAGTTAGGTTCCTTGGCTGACTTGCAACAAAAGCTTGTCCTAGGTGCTATCCGATTGGCCTACAAGCATATTATGCTGCATTGTTGCCAACATGGCCTCCAAAGTAGCGAGTCTTTACTGTTGCTTATTTAGGCATTGCTCATTGTCACCAAGTCATTATTGTTGTTGCTCAATTCATATTGTGCATTTGTCATTCTAACGGTTTTGGGTTGATTACTAAAAAATTTTAATAGCAACATAAATTTACAAACTCCACAAACTCGATCATGTTTTTCTTTAGTCCTAATGCTAAAAACAATGGATCTTTGCCATACTGGGTTGTCGGTTCACTGGATTTAACTTTGGCAACATAATCATTCTAAAAGATAATAATAAGATAGGCTGTAACAATAAATCTATACAAGCTAGTATAGAATCATGCATACAACCACAATGCCAATCATATGTGATTTAATGAACAGTTATACATACAATCTTTTTAGCCAATTCTTCGATTACTTCATCTACAAAGGATCCATTCTTTCGTAGATGTCCTTGTTTCCAGACATCCTATCTAAAAACTTCAATGCCAAAGCTCACTGATTCCTAATAAATTACCATAATATAAGAATCAGAATCTATAAAATAAATGTTCATAAATATTCATTTATGAATATAAAACAAGTATGATAATACTTATAAGCTCATACTTAATATTTGCATATCCCTTTCTAATTGTCTGATGGTGATATATTTGTTTTTCCTGAATGTTTTTTTAGTTTGCTTTGGTTTTTTTACAAAAGAAAGAAATTACATAAATCACATATAAAGATATCAAATATATTGCATAAAATATTATAAATAACTTTTTTTTGTAATGGGTTGGCATACTAAGAAATCTTCTGATAGCCAATCTCGAACAAAATTTCTCCAATCTTCAACACTTATAACATTTGCATATGATGTAGGTGGAATAGCCAATACATCACCTTGATTAGTGAGCAGTAAAATATATTGGGCTGTCAATCTGTGTTTAGAGTCTCTAAATGCTTTTTCAACAAATTACAACACAAGCTTTTTACATTTAATTGGAACATCAAACCATTCCTAAATAATTTAACACAATTATTATGAACACATTGAATTTCAATTAAATGATCATTTAACAAATTTTATGAAATAGTTTAATAAACATACCATAATTGACTCCTATATACCATCCTTTAGATTATTAAGAGCCCATCGTCAATTGGTGTATGTAATTGAAATGCTACTACAGATGATGACACCAATATGAGTAGCCAACTTAGTAGCTCCATCAGACATAGGCTACCCACTTTGATTGAAATCTACATGAATTTTTGTGTCACTCACTTTAGTTTGTTTATTTTGTCCCCTTTCTTTTCTTTTTTAGCCTACAGTGTGTCTTAGTAGAAAGAGAAGTATGTTGTTTGGAGTCCATAATACCTGATTTTGATCATAATTTTATGAAATACACCAAACTATCTGTCTAAATTTCACACTGTACGTAATAAAATATGACCAATATTATACTACAAAAACACCATTTAGCAAACCAATCAACAATGTGTTCAAAAACACCATTCAAGAAACCATTCAGAAATACCATTCAAGAAACCATTTAGAAACACCATTCAGCAAACCATTTAGCAAACCAATATCATACAATACCATTCAGCAAAACAATATCATATAATACCATTTAACAAACCACAATATTTAAACCAAATTACACAAAAATACCATACATGTAATGAAAGGTGCTTGGCTAACTAAGGTTACGGTGAAATAAATAAAAAATATATATAGATGTAAATAGTAAGGAGCCAAAAAAACTACCTCTATCGAAGAATATAAATAATACAATAAACAAAAAATAAGGGTATACCGATAAATAGAGAGGTGTACGTCATTGAGTTGTTAAAGGTCAGCAGCGACGATAGAGATAAAAAAACTAAAAGTCAAACTAAAAGTGTTTAAAGGGCTTGGTTTGGTTGATTAATGGAATTTTTAATCATTCTTTGTAATAGCAGTTTATGATTCTGAAGTTCAAGACAGAGGAATTAATATAAAAATAATAAGTGAAAGCATTTTTTTGGCAAAAACGCCTTCAATAATCTCTTTAAAATTTGACTACTAACTTATTGAAGTTATTTTTACTAAAAGACATCTTTAATGATCCTAAAAATTTTTTAAAAAGAAATTATTGAATGCATTTTTTTAAAAAGCACATTCAATAATCCTGTCCAAAAATATTATGAGGAGTATTGAAGGCATTTTATAAAAAAAATACTTTCAATAATTTTCTTTAAAAATTTTGAAGAGGAAATTATTTAAGGCGTTGTTAGTCAAAAATGCTTTCAAAAATCTCCTCATTAAAATTTAAGGGGATTATTGAAGGCATATTATGCAGAAAACTCCTTCAATAAATTCTTTTAAAAATTTTGAATGGATTATTGAAGGTATTTTTGGTAGAAAATCACTTTTACTGATATTTTCCTCATAAAAATGGAAGGGATTATTGAAGGCGTATTATGTAAAAAATGCTTTAAATAAATTCCTTCAAAATTTTTGAGGGAATTAATGAAGGTATTTATAGTCAAAAAATGCCTTCAATAATCCCCTTAAAATTTTACTACGAGATTATTAAAAGCATTTTTTACTAAAATATACCTTTAATAATCCCACAAAATTTTTTAAAAAGAAATTATTGAAGGCATTTTTTTTTCAGAAAATATCTTTAATAATCTAGTCCATTTTTTCAATACCTTGTTTATTGGAGGCATTTTCTACCAAAAATACCTTCAATAATCTTGGCCAAAAACATTACAAGGATTATTAAAAGGCATTTTATAAAAAATTGCCTTCAATAATTTTCTTTAAAAATTTTGAAGATTAGATTATTGAAGGCATTTTTAGTCAAAAATGCCTTCAAAAATCATCTCGTTAAAGTTTAAGAGGATTATTGAAGGCGTATTATGCAAAAAACACCTAAATAAATAAGCTATTAAAAATTTGAAGGAATTACTAAAGGCATTTGTAGTTAAAAATGCCTATAATAATCTCCTAGTCAAAATTTATGATGAGTATTAAATGTGTTTTTGATAGAAAACTACCTTCACTGATAAAAAATAAGTGAAGGCATTTTTACTAAAAGACGCCTTTCATAATCCTAAAAAATTTTTAAATAGAAATTATTGAAATCATTTTTCTTAGAAAATGCCTTCAATAATTTGGTCCATTTTTTTAATAGATTATTTATTGGAGGCATTTTATGCCAAAAACGCCTTCAATAATCCAGTCCAAAAATATTATGAGGATTATTAAAGGTGTTTATTTATTTAAAATGCCTCTATTTGTTAGATATATGCGTGTGTTTCTTACAAACTCCAATAAAATTATCCCCAAACTTAGTGCATCCAATCCTAACTTCAAGCTTTATCTTCATTAATCTACTATTTTTCTTTTCAAACCAACTACAATTTACTTTCCTTTGCCTTCAGCTTTTAATATTTGAGTTGTCTTTTAGAATCCTATTTTGACTATTTCTTAGTTATTTACTTTAGCTTTTACTTCATTCTACTATTCCTTTAGCTTTTATAATTTGTGATATTCTTTTTGGTTTAAAATTTTTCTTCAAAACCCACCTTCCTCAAATACCCATTTGGAACCCATCATTCACTTTCCTTTCATTTTTTTATCTTTTTTTGGGTTTCCTCTAAACCAGTTTTACCTTATGTCAACCCCTACTACAAATACTCTAAGGTAATGTCTGAGTTAGCAATAGAGTTTTAAATGCTTTATATGAGGTAATTGAGAAAATACTTCATAACAAAGAGTTTTGGTCTTCTATAAGTATTGGTCTTGTTATTATTTTTGGTTTAAAATATAGTAAACTTAAGTATTTTATATGTTTATTTTCATATAAATTATTTATATAAATTTGGTATGATACTGTAGTAAGTACTAAATAGATAAGAGTTAGATGCAAAAGTTAAAATTAAGTCAAGAGTAAAAAGATGGAGTGAAAATTTTCTTAATTTTGCATTTGAGAATACAAATAAAGATAATATGATATTATGCCTATGTATGAAGTGTGCTAATATCGATTGACAAATGTGTGAAGTTATTTTTGAATATTTAATTTATATTGGATTTGTCTTAGGATATGTTAATTAGCATTTTAATAGAGAGTCTATACGTCAAGGTATTCCATTAGAGTTCTTTCAATTTCAAGGGCTCCCCAACACCAACATGATTCTTCTATAACAGATGCATTGAAGGCATGTTGTGAGATGCTTTTAACATTTATAACCAACATTTTTGTAATTCATCTCCCCAAAATGATGGATTTAATCAGTCTAATGTTGAAATGAATGAATTTAGTGAACATGGCTTAGGTGTAGGTGACTGACAACCTAGAGGAGAACATCAAAGTTTTTTTAGTTGCTTGAGGATATGAATGAAAAACTTTATAAGGGATAGAAACATTCAAAGTTATCTTTTTGTGTTTATTTTTTTTCACTTGAATGCTTATGTGGATGGACGGGAAACTCTTTGACTTTATTATTAGAGTTTATGAAAAAAATATTTTCTTTTGCAAAAATCTCTTAATCTTGTAAGGAATCAAAGAAGACGATCAAGGATTTGAGTCTCGGATATGAGAAAATTCATAGTTGTCCCAATGATTGCATGTTGTATTGGGGTGATAGAAAAAATAAAAAATCTTGTCATTTGTGTGTTATTTCTCATTAGGTGGACAAAAATCCCAACAAAAGGTTGAATGAGGATAGTGATGAAGTCTATGTAAAAAATAAACATGTAAAGGTTTTACGCTATTTTTTTATTAATACCAAGACTTCAATGACTCTTCATGTCTTTCAAAACTACAAATTCAATAAGGTGGCATGATGAAAAGCTGATGGATGATGGTTTATTGAGGCATTTTATAGATTCTTTAGCATAAAAATCATTTTATTCTAGGTTTTCAAACTTTGCATCTAATCTTCGAAATATTATGGTTGGACTAGCATCTGATGGATTCAACATATTCAAAATGATGAGTACTTCTTATAGTACTTGGCTAGTTGTATTGATTCCATACAATTTGCTACCATGGATTGCCAAAAAGCAACAGTCATTTATCTTATCTATGATAATTCCTAAGAAAAAAACTTCAGGTAATGATATAGACATCTACTTTTAACCTCTTATTAAAAAGTTAAAGCAATTATAAGAAAGAGTTGAAACCTATGATGCATTAAAAAAATTCAATATTTGTACTGCTTTATTATGGACTATCAACAATTTTTCTGTTTATGCGAATTTATCTAGTTGGAGCACAAAAGGTCATTATACTTATCCATGTTGTGCTACGTAAACATGTTTGAAATGGTTACCTAATGGTAGGAAGTTTTATTATATGGCACATCATCGATGGTTAGATGATAATCATCAATTTAGATTTTAAAAATACCTCTTTGATGGAACTAAAGAGTTGAGAAGATCGCCTTTACCAATTAGTAGGTCTAATATCTTGTCAAAGTCAAAAAATATCAATTTCACTTATGAAAAAGTCACTCTATCAAGGAAAAGAGTGAAGGACATCTTTAAAAATGCTTGCCTCATATTACGTAAGTTAGTAATACTGATACTCAAGTTAGTGATCTTGATGTTCAAAGTGATGAGGAGGACGATAAAAAAGATGACTCCAATGAGTCTGAGTTGTGAAAAAAAATAAGTATCTTATTTAAGTTATCTTATTAGGAATATAATTTATTACGTCATAATCTTAATTTGATGCACATAGAGAAGAATGTTTGTAAAAATTTTATCAGAGCAATTCTCAATGTGAATAAAAGATCAAATGATGACTTAAAGAGTTGGCTTGACCTAGTTGATATGGGGATTCATCCTGACCTTCATTCCAAGTTGCTTTTTAGTGGCAAATATTGATTGCTTTCTATCTATTTTAAGATTTCAAAAGCTGAGAAAGATGTGTTTTGTAAGGTTTTGAACAATGTAAAAGTTTTGGATGGCTATGTGTTAAATATATCAACATGTATGAATCTAAAAGAGCAAAAACTTTCTTCATTGAAGTCACATGATTATCACATTTTGATGCAATATTTACTTCCTATCACTTTACATTCATCAATGTCAAAATAGGTCACTTCTGTGGTAATTAAATTGAGTAACATATTTAAAGCTCTATGTGAGAAATTTTTGAATGTGAAAGAGCTTGACAAACTTGAATATCAAGCTGCAATTACTTTATGCCATTTAGAGAAGATTTTTCCTCAAAACTTTTTCACTATTATGACGCATTTGGTTATCCACCATCCATACGAAGCAAAAGTCAATAGACTGATTTATTATCAATGGATGTATCCTATCGAAAGGTATTATTCGTTAATAGCTTGATTAGGTTGTTAATGTTGATCATATCACTCTAGTTGAAAAGATATATGACAAATGTTTTATGCCATAAGTTTTTAGGGAGGTTAAATTCTTATTGTTGCAAAAAACGCTATCCGAAAGGTTTTATTGCTAAAGGATATTTAACAAAAAAGTAAATGACATTTTTTTTTGTTATTAAGGAGATGTTGAAACGAGATTTAATAGACCATCAAGAAATGTTGGTATACAGCATACTGACTTTACCTATAGTTATCTTTTTGAAAGTTTTGGACAACCAATAGGCAAAGCTAAAATGATGGAGTTAGATGATAAATCTTGGGCATAAGCACATCGATATGTTTTTTTTTCATCATGACTTAATTGAATAGTTTCGCAAAAATTTTTTGCAAAAAAAAATTCATTCCATTAAGCATAATTTATTGTATTTATTGTTATTGTTAATACTTTATTATGATGCTTTGTAGCATAGAAATAATTTGAGAGCTCATGCATATTATCAATGATTAAACCCTTAAGAGCTTGATAAGTTATTAGTCAAAAACTTTCATGAATGGTTAGGAGCAACTGTAAGTAATGCCATACTTCCCATTATGAGAAATCTACATAGAATGCTTACGGTATAACTAACATTAATAACATATATATTTATTCCACCTTTATAGGTTTAGAGTGGAAGGCTTGTTAGTGAAAAGATAAAGTGTCTTTCACAAGGTCTGAACAAGATTATGAAATAATACAAATGTTTCATCATCAATAGATTTAGATTTTACACTAAATCCCATGATAGATTTAGAAGTATACAAAATTCAAAAGTTATTGTTACTTCATCAACTACTAGTTATGCTAGTGCTAAGGACACAAACCCTTTAAAGGAAAATGTTGACTATTATGGCATGATTAATAACATCATTGAGTTAGATTATTATCGCAAGTGAAAAGTTGTCTTATTTTTGTGCGATTAGGCTTATATGAATAGTGTGAGGAGTATTAAGAAAGATCAGTTTGGATTTACACTTGTGAATTTTTCTCAATTAATTCACACTGAAAACAACTCATTAATGAACCTTATGTTTTTTCATCTCAAGTCAAACAAGTTTTTTATTCTGAAAAGCCTAAAGAATTGGGTTGCTTTGTTGTTCTTCGAAACACACCTAGAGACTTATTTGATATAGGGTTAGATACCAAAGATGATGTTGAACATGGAACTGAATATTATCCTTTTGCTGAACAAAATTGGATGAAAATATCTCCAGTACCTCTGGTCAGTGGGTTTAGAAAGATGTTAATGAAGACATTTATGAATCATGATGGATCATCTATATTTTATAATTCAAGTGTTTAATACATAATGTAATAAATGCTTGTATGTAATTAAGTCACATTTGCTATTGTATATTTATTGTATTGTAAATCATACATTGTCTTTTAATTTAATTAAATCCATGTATTTTGTATATACCGTTAGTTAAGATTTCTTAACTTCTCAATATCTTTATATATGTTCTAAACTAATATCTTTTATATATTCGTTTTTCTGATACAGGTAAGCTACAATGTGGAAGAGTAGATTAAAAGGAATTAATATCAGAGATATTAGTTCAGAACCATCTACAGCACCTGATGATATTGGCTATGGACTAAATTGTTTGAAGGGGAATTAACGTACTATTGGTTCTAACTTAGTCACTTTTAACCCTTCAACTGCTATTGGATCTGACAATACGAGAGGTCTAGGTTTAGATAGTATCATATCAATTGATCCTGCTTTAAATTTGAATGCAAGTATCATATACCCCATATTTAGAATTTGATTATAATGATTAAAGTATTGGCATTTTACAAATTAATTTTTTATTTTTTGTAGTTGATAACAATGGTTAACGGAGAACCAGAGACCGAACAACTTTGAAGGCATTGTTTTCACTACCTCTGAATGAGTGTATTGTAGTGTTTGCAAACTCTAATAGGCAACCAATTGATGAAAAGGCTCAACTGTTGGCTGAATTTCTAGGTATGATTGCCCGTAATGGAATGAAATTGCCCATTCACTATGAAACATGGCATAAAGTTCCAGCAAAAGTTAAGGCCGATGCTTTAAACCTTATTGAGATATTAGTATAACTAATTAAATATTAAAATATAATTATTTTACATTTGGTTTATTGATTGAAACTTTTCTTATTGTATTATTATAGTCAAGATTTGTACTTGAAATACCAACTTTATTTGTGCTTAAGTCATTGGAAAAAAAATGGAAAGACTATAAGCATAATTTGAAAAATAAGTATTTTGATCAAAATACTAATGTAGAGGCCACAATGAAAAATTTACCCTATAATGTGATTAGGTGGCAATATAAACAATTAGTTAGATTTTAGTTCTTAAGAAAAGAAGAGGTATTAATTTATAACTTTTAATATTAGTTTTAAATAATAAAAATGTTTTATGCTTTAAGTTAGAAATATTTGTATTTCTACCATATACATAATTATTTTTTATGACAGAAAAGAGAACAAATTGGGGTTGGTAGCAGAAAACAACAAAAATATAGTCACATAAGTGGATCGAAAAGTTTTCAAGAAAGCAAAAAGAAATAATAAGTTTATGATTTTAAACTTATTTAAATGAATGAACTTTTTGTGCCGTTAAAGGGTAAAAATGCAAATTAATAGTTATTGTTCTATTTTAATAGTTTTGATAATTTCAATACATAATATTAAACTTATCCAAAGTATTGAACTTAGTTTCCTCAGTTGATATGTATGAAAAAGTTATTGTTTACATCAATTTAGGACTTTTTATGCCATTAATAGGTAAAAATACAAAATTGTTGTTCTTGTTCTATTTTAACAGTTTGAATAGCTTTAATACATGATATTAAACTTATCCAAATAATTGAACTTGGTTTCTATGGTTGATATGTGTGAAAAAGTTATCGTTTACATCTATTTGGGACTATATTTGCCTTTTAAAGGCAAAAATACAAATTAAACTTTTGGATGGCTTTTAACAGTTTGGATGGCTTCAATCCATGATATTAAACTTGTCCAAATAATTAAATTTGGTTTCCATAATCGATATCGTGAAAGGCCAAAATGTTTTTACTGTTTATATTTATTTAAGACTTTTATGTTGTTAAAGAGCCAAAATATAATTTTACAATATATTTCTATTTTAACAATTTAGATAGATTAAATACATGATATTAAACTTATTCAAATTTTTGAACTTGATTGATAGGCTTGATATGCATAAATAAGTTGCGGCTAATATGTATTTAACAATAATATATGTTTTTATATAGGAGATTGAAATGGGTGATAAAATTGGACGTGTGGAACTTTTTCACTTAACATACACAAAAAAAAAATATGGATCTTACTTGAATATCAAACACAAGAAATTGTGGTAATTTGTGACATCTATTTTAATAGAAAGTAAATATTTACTCTCATTAACATATTAGGAATTAATCATTAAACTTGATAGTTTTATCTGATGTTTCTGTCAATAAGAAAATGGCTATTAAGATTAAACTAACATCCGATGGTTCTGTCAACATGCAAGAATTGAAAATTTGAATTTTCACAAAAGTTGCTAGAAAAGAAAGGCATGGAGGGGTTTGAGGCATTGGATTGGATCCAACACCATCTACCTACTATGGACATAGCTCTCAATAATTTACATTCCCAACAAGTTAGTCTTCGTGAGACATTTTCATATTGAAAAAGGAGTTGCAAACTATGCAACAACGTTTCCAATAAATAGAAGCAGAAAGAGAATAGAAGCGTGCCAAAATTGAAAAACATGCTAGAATAGACTAAGAGAATGCAAAATTTCAGTAATTGCATGATCAATTCGATCATATTATGAATTTTGTGTAACAATAATTTTCAGGAACTAATATTGGTGGTCTACTAACTCAAGTATTATATTTAGTAAATATTTATATTTTTAATATAAAAAATAGCTTATTATTAAGTGTTAATACTTGTATGATATTATCCAGCAGGTTCTTGAGCACACTAGTCATCAAGGTGAAAAAATTCCTTCATTAAATGACAATTTTTCAAATCTATGCAGTCATCAATTTTACACATTTTAATTTTTTTTGTTAATGTACTAAAATAATTTGACTGTTATTATAGCAATTATTAAACTTTGTGTTAATTACATGTATATTTGAACGTGAATTAAGTATTTATTAATTTCAGTTTCTGAAGTTAAGTTTGTTTTTATTTCTTTTAACATTTTTTGTTAATGAAAATAATAAATATTAAAGGAAATTTAAAAAAAAAAGTAAATTTCTTAATTTCAAGGCATTTGCACCATAAAAACTCAACTAAAAGTAGCGACGTTCTTATAAAAAAAATGCGACTAATATGGTGGCATTTATAGAATAAAACATCACTAAATTAATGGCATTTTTATGATACTAATGTCGTTAATGTAGAGATGTTTGTTAGGACAAATGCCATTAATTTAGCAACGTCCTATGATATAAATGCCATCATATTAGTGATGTTTTTCTAATAAAAATATCACTAAATTAATGGCATTTTTTAGATACAAACGCCGCTAAAATAGCGGCATTTTATAAAAAAAACATCGTTATTTTTCTTGACAAATGTATAGCCGACACTCTTAGTGGCATGTTTTGCAAATACCACAAATCTTTTAGTGGTGTTTATAAATGTCACTAAACGTTCAAAAAAATGCCACTAAAGACCTAAACCCTTGTAGTGATGCATACAAATATACAGGCATCATTTTGTCTGAAAAGCAACTAAAAGTTGCAAAAATGAAAACAAAAGAAATTGGATGCATACGAATTGTGGCATAATTGTGGGACTTATCTATGATGACAAAATATTATTTTGTAATATTACGATGTTGGAAGTAGTTTTTGCTAAGTACTTCTTGTTGGAATATTATTTATTGTTGGTATATATGTCATCCATCTTATAAATTATTCATTTTGATTTTATCCTTTTGTTATAAATTATATTAGTTATTTTTTTAAATAAATTCAGATTTTATCTTTGTAGAAACCCATATATGTTCGGGGTCTATCATGCTAATCTTATTTTTAATATAGTGTATTATATTATATGGTGATATTATTATATGGCATATTAGATTATATTATTATTATTATTGTTGTTGTTGTTGTTGTTATTATTGTTATTATTTTTATTTTTATTTCCTTTTTTTGCTCGATTTGTAACAAAAATTATGGAAACAGAAATTACAATTGGATCATAAGGGTCAAAAGGTTTTAATGCATATTACAAAATTGTTAATTTGATTTTGGACAGATTAGCAAAAATCTAGCCTCAAATCATGCACAGCAGGACCCAATTTTAAGATTCAAGCTTGGATTAGTTCTGTCTGTTTCCTAAATAATCTCCTAAGAGTACTTATAAATTGAACCAAAAAACATAAAACAAGGAAGGAGTTGATTATGACAAGGAAAGGCTCGGTATTTAAAATTTCTAGAAAAGGTTTTTGGGAATTAGGTTTTTGAGATCTTGGTTCTGGGAATTCTAGGTTTGGTTTGAAATTTCTGGGAAAGATTTGAGATTTTTATTCTAGAGTGCAAGGATTAGGATTCTGGGATTTTTAGGTAGGAGTTTAGGTTTTTTCTGAAAGATTTAGGTTTTTTAAGATTTTTTTAGGTTTTTTTTTTTGTTTTCTAGGGTTTTTTGGGTTTTTGGGATGAATGTTGAAGTTGTCAATTGAATTTCCTGACAAGAATTGAATTTTTTGACCAGTTTTTAGCTAAATTTCTAGAAACTTGTGGGTTTTGCCCAGTTTTCAGTTGAAGTTCTTGAGTTGTTCTTGATTTTTTAAAAGAGAAGAGAAAGCGTTTAGGGATAAAAAAAAGAGGGAACAGAGGATTTCTAAAAAGAAATGAGCAAATTTGGTTTATATAGCGACCTAAAATGGCAATGTTTTGGACAACCCAAGATTTGTGCTTAATCCGCTAACCCATGCATTGACCTGCACGTTGACCCAACCCGAATTGCAAGTTTTTCTTTTTTCATTTTTATTTTTTTCTAATTTCATTTTATTTTTTAATTATTTATTTTATTATCTTAAGTTTTTATTTTATTTTTAATTTTTTATTTAATTTTATTGATTTTTATTTTTAAAAAATCTTTTCTTTTTGGAAAATAGAAGAAGCAAATAATAAAAAAATAAAAACAAAAATTCTTTTCGAATAAGTTTGAAAAACAAAGAAATAAAAATAAATAAATAAATTTTTTTCAAATAAATTTATGGAATCCAGCAAACTATTAGAAAATTTCATAAATCAATTTTAAAAAAGATAATAATAAAAATAATAATAAATAAATAAAAAATAAAAAAAACATTTTATCCTCTAAACGATTGAATGATTACTTTCTAAATTAAGTCTTATCAAACTATTGGGAGACTTAATGAAATCCTCATAATTTTTATAAATCTTTTTATAATAAAATCTCACCAAACTATTAGGAAATCTACTTCAAAGTAAGTCTTACCAAACTATTATAAGACTTTAATAATTTTTTTTAATTAAAAAAATATTAATAAATCTGACGATGAAGATTCTTTAAAGTAAGACACTAGTTTCCATGAATACTCATGAGATGAGAGGATTATCTTAAATTGCTATCAAACTATTGGGATAATTTTAAGATTAATTTTTAATATTTAATATTTTGGTAAAAGCATAAATATTTTTTGGCTTGGATAATTTGAAATCAAACTGATACCATCTTTGGATGGGCATTATGAGGGTGCTATAACTTTCCTCATCCATAACCGTACTTTCGAACCTAAAATCTGGTTTTGTAGATCAGATTCAATCAGGTGGCCAATCATACCTAAGTAAAAAAAGATTGGTGGTGGCTTCTCTAATCCATGTTTAGCGGTAAGTCTACAGATCTATACGTTATGATAGTTTAGCGATTCACTGAAGACATCGAGAGTCAAGCCAGTAAATGATTTCTTATTATTCAAGTCGTACCTAATAAATTTAAAATTTATTTTGTTTTTTTATTTTATTTTTTTCGTTACTTATGTTTGTTTTAGTTATTCATTTATTTATTGTATATATTTGTCATTCATTTGCATGTGCATAACATAAAGCTCTTCACCTTCCGTGAATACTCATGAGATGAGAGGATTATCTTAAATTGCTATCAAACTATTGGGATAATTTTAAGATTAATTTTTAATATTTAATATTTTGGTAAAAGCATAAATATTTTTTGGCTTGGATAATTTGAAATCAAACTGATACCATCTTTGGATGGGCATTATGAGGGTGCTATAACTTTCCTCACCCATAATCGTACTTTCGAACCTAAAATCTGGTTTTGTAGATCAGATTCGATCAGGTGGCCAATCACACCTAAATAAAAAAAGATTGGTGGTGGCTTCTTTAATCCATGTTTAGCGGTAAGTCTACAGATCTATACGTTATGACAGTTTAATGACTCCACTGAGGACATCGAGAGTCAAGCCAGTAAATGATTTCTTATTATTCAAGCCGTACCTAATAAATTTAAAATTTATTTTGTTTTTTTATTTTATTTTTTTCGTTACTTATGTTTGTTTTAGTTATTCATTTATTTATTGTATATATTTGTCATTCATTTGCATGTGCATAACATAAAGCTCTTCACCCGAACTCTACCTTTAGGAGGGAGTAAAGTATCTATGCCCTCGTGAGATTTCATGTCTCCGTATAGGCTTATGAAACATTCCCACTCAAATTGAACCTTTTTTATTTATAGCCTATGATGGGAAAAGATCGGGTATCTTACTATATTGTGATGGATAATGATGTAAGAAACAATTTAGGAACTTTCTAAAAGTAATCTACACCACATGTAGTTAACTTTAAGAGCCCAACCATAGGTAGAACCACGCTTCCCCTTTGTAGGACCCATGATTAGATGTTCATTCGTAAGCTTATGTATTATCATTTTGTATATTTTTTACCAACCTTGTATGTTGATATTTGTATTTATATATTTTTTTACTAACCTTTATCTTTTATCATGCATTCATATTATTAGATTCATTGTAAGGAATATTTGTCACAAAATAATTTTTAACAAGGAAAATCTCAGTTATATTCATGGAAAGCCTAGCAAAGTCCTCTACTGGCCTACAAAGGGAGTCCAAGAAGTTGAAGCTTGCAAACAAAAGGCTAAAAATGGAAGTTCAAACATTGGAGCAAGAAAAAGATGGATGAAGGAATTTTTGCATTAACCTTAATACAACAAGGTCATCTATTAATTAAGAATTGGCCCAACTATTGTAAGAAAATAGACAATTGCAAGCAAAATTACAAGAAAATGATGCAATGCTCTTTAAAGCACAAAAGCATGTCTAGATGCTCAATAAAGTGGTGATTGGAATCAGACCACAAATGAGCTGTAACTGAAGAATATGAGTAAATGAAGGAAGCATATATGAAGAAGCATAACCAATTGAAGTCTCTACTTGACCTAATCATGGTGGCCATCTATAAAGCCAAAGACATGATAGAAATAATTAAAATTGGAAAGCAAGAGTGCCACCAATAGGAGTACACAATCAAAATTTGGTAGATTTCCTTAACGAAATACAAAGCCAGTATCGACGAGCCATAGGTTTCTTTTCCCAGTAGTTCTAGACGTTTCATGGATTTAATATTAGATTTGGTTAAAAATAACTTTTAATTCAATAAAGATTTTTTTTTATAACAATTGTTATGTGGTAAATTTTCCTTATTGCATTCATGCATTTTGTTTTAATACTTATTCTCATGTATAATTTGAGAGTTTCATGGACATCATTTTAAATTTGCATATTGTGAGAAATCAAGGTTCAAAAATAGCTTAACACCAATACTACACTCGGGCTAGAGCCAGAAAGATGGTGTAAGACAATGTGGACCATTTGAGAGGTTAGAAAAAGCCCAGGAAGTAATTGAGGGGAAGCTAAGCAAGATCCCCAAAGCTTTAGAAAAGATAAACAGAGGGAAAGTAGTAGAAGAAGACATTTCACATGAAGATACTGAGTTAGTGTATCCTTTAGGTCTCGTTTCGCATCAGACCTAAACCATTCCAAGCTTTTAGCAACAATAGACCATGTTCCCAAATTACACTCAAGGGAATGTTCAGAGTTATACCAATCCTATTTTCACTAAAAAGGTAGATGAGCCCATCTAAATTCCTAAAATAGATGAGACTAAAGAAGAAGTGAAGTTACAGATGGCTGTGCCCTTAGAAAACTTTAAGATCGATCAAGCTATGAACATGATTGAGAAAAGATTACAAGCTATAAAATTTTTATGGATCCATGGATGCTGCTAACCTTTGTTTAGTTCTAGATATTGTGATTCTTTTAAAATTCAAGGTACCAAAATTTGAGAAGTATGTCGGTAACAAGTGCTCTATTACACATATCACAATGTATTATCGTAAGATGATAACTCACACCAGTAATGAAAAGCTGCTCATACATGTGTTCTAAAACAACTGAACTAGGTTTACAGTAACGTGGCATGTTCAGTTGGACAGGACTCGCATAAAATCATAAAAAGATCTAACTTGATCCTTCATTAACCAATATTGCCACATCATATATATAACTCTTGATCGTCTTTCATTACAAGAGATAGAGAAGAAAGCATTTGAGTTTTTCAAGGAATAAGCCTAAAGATGGTGAGATGTCACTTCCCAAGTACAACCTCCCTTAACAGAGAAAAAATGATAGTGCTATTTGTAAGCACTCTAAAGTCATTATACTATGAAAAAATGATAGGGAACGCGATTAAGAATTTTATTGATAGGGTGATTTTAATGAAGATCATAGAAAATGCATTCAAAAATAGCAAACTGAGAGAAAGAGTATCATATACTACTAAAAGATGCCTATGAAAAAGAAAAATGAGACTTAAGCTATGAGTTTTGATAAGCAACAATCATGAAAACTACTCTCAGCCAATCTATCCCACATATCATTCTCTTGCAAGTCATGCTTTTATTGTACTTTACCAATCAACACTATGACTTTCTTATCCATCTACACCTAGGCCATTTGTTCATCCAACTACCCCAACAAGTGGTGTGTGAGAATCATAAAATTGAGAAAAGACTGCATTTGACCTTATTCTTATAAGCTACATAGATTTGTACTAAGAGCTTTACAAAAATCATTTGATTGCCTTCATTCCTACAAAACAACCTGAACCTCTCTATCCCAAATGGTATGACTTTACTGCTTACTATGACTACCATTTTGGGGTGACAGGCCATTCCATCAAAAATTATATCCCTTTGAAACATATGGTGCAAAGTCTAATTAAAGAAGGGCTAATAAATTTTGATACTGATGGAAACAAGGCATCCAACATAAGTGGTAACCTGTCGCCCAATCATCCATGGGCATGATTTTAGGGAGGCTTATTAAAACTACTTATCCTCTTAGAATTTCTCAAGAATAGAAAATTTTCTATATACTTGGATTTCATCTTATTATTCATCATTTTAATAGAGTGACATGTTTGATGCATTTTCATGATATTTCTCTTTTATGTGAATTACCATTATTTATTTTTACCCCTTCATTCTGAATAATGAATGTTCAGATAGTCGCGGCGATAATTCATGATTCAATTTTGAAAATATCATTCGATGATCTGATTGATAGATAGAAATAGTTGACTCATTGGGACTACTGAATAAAAGGACAAACTTGAGAAAAAATTTTCAAAGTGATGCAACACATGATCTTTGTAATTGTTCATACGTTTGTTCTTAGTTAATAAATGTTCTTCATTAAGATTATTCATGTTAGAAATGATAAATGGCTATCTTTCTCTATTCTTAACAAAAAGGAAGTAAAAGTATCATTTGTTATCCCATTTGAGCCTATTAAAAATTCTTTTGAAGAATTTTTATTAAAAATTCTTTTGAAGAATTTTTATTAAAAATTCTTTTGAAGAACCCTAACCAAAGATCACCCCTACACTGGGGGACAAAGTTGAAAAGCTTGTAATTTTAGAGGCATAGCCCTTTTGTACTCAAATTTTCTTGAAAAATAAAAAAAAAATAAGAAAAAATAAAAGATAATTGATGGAGCAAAATGCTAATGTGATTCACATGAAAAAATTATCCTTGGTTTGATTACCCTTCAAATAAAATTTGAGCCTATTTTATCCTTTTCTTTGGCACCAGTTACCATAGCCTATGTTACGTCCTTTAAAAGCCAAATGTGAATACTCGATTTGAAGAATCATGAGTTGAATTAAGGTAGATTCATTATTGGATTGAGACTTTGATCAAAATATCATTGATGAATAAAAGAGAAAGAAAAATGAGAAAAAGGTGTGCAAAGAAAAGAAAATAAAAAAAAAAGAGGCAAAAAAAATTACAAAAAATGTAAAAAAAAAAAAGGACAAAAAAGGAATACTTAAACTAAAAAGTCAAAAGGGTAGTTTAAGTAAAGATGAAAACTTAAAAAAAAAACTTCAAGGGAAGATATCAGGAATAAGGATGATGATTGGCTCAAAAATTGAATATATGTGTTTTTAAAAGATGATTTTGAGTTTGAATACAAAATTTTCTAAACAATTTTGAGTTTGAATACAAAATTTTCTAAACAATCATTATTTTGAACACCAATATCCCATTTGAATAAATCATAGCATTTTGCTTTAGTTCACCCTTGAGTTGTTATTGACTCTACCTTTTGTTCTTTCAATAATAAAGACCCATTTTTCTTATCCTTCACTGAATGAACATTCCTTGAATGAACCAAAGAAATGTATCATGTCTGTCACTAATTTGAATGATGGCCAATAAATGAATGACATTTTTTATAAAGAGTTTTCCATTCTTTTGAAAGAAATCTAAGATGAGATAAATGAAAAAACCATGAGAAAATGATTTATAAGGGGCAAACAAGTTGACTCAGTGATGAATCCAATGATAGATCGATCAACATAACCTATAAGTCATGACCAGATAAGAAGAAGAACATAGATCAATTGACAAAATTTATCTTGGGATTACTGATATTGAGAAGCTAAGAAGATTGGTGGAGTCTTGAGAAACTTGTCACCAAAATTAAAATTTATGACGTCAGTATTACATACATTATGTTTACATTTGCATCCCAGTTAAGACATGCATTTGCATCATTGCAACATCATCATCACTCATTCTCGATCTTGACTCAATCCAAATCATTTTCTTGCCTTGTAGTTTAGTCTCAATCAGTTATTTTCGACTTCGGCTCAATCCTAGTCGCTTTATCTTTAAACTTATGATTTCATCCTAGTTATTTAATATTGGTTCCATCCAGATCATTTTTCTAACTCATGATTTCATCTCAGTCATTTATCTTCGACCTTGACTCAATCCTGGTCACTTTATCTTTAGACTCGTGATTTCGTTTCCGTCATTCGATCTCGGCTTAATCTAAATTATTTTTTTGACTTGTGATTTCATCTCGATCATTCATCTTTGACCTCAAATTGATCTTGGTTACTTCATCTTTAGACTCGTAATTTTATCTCAATCATTCAATTTTGGCTCAGTCTAAATCATTCTTTGACTCACAGCTCAATCCTAGTCATTTTTGCATATTGAGTTAACTGTTGGAAAAAAGTGGGTGTTTAGGTCTTTGTATCACCCCTGTCTAACAAGAATATGCAAAGAAGTGTAACTGTAGACACCCATCTGTGTTCGGGGTCTATCTTGCCAATCTTATTTTTAATATAGTGTATTGTATTATATAATGATATTATTATAAGGTATATTAGATTATATTACTACTATATTATTATTATTATTATTGTTGTTGTTGTTGTTATTATATTGTTATTATTTTTATTCTCATTTCCTTTCTTTGCTTGATCTATAACAAAAATTATGAAAATAGAAATTGCAATTGAATCAGGGGGGTCAAAGGTTTTAATGTAGATTATAGAACTATTAATTTGATTTTGGACAAGTTAGCAAAAACCTAGCCTCAAATTATGCTCAGTAAAACCTAATTCTAATATTCAAGCCTGGATTGATTCTGTTCGTTTCCTAAAAAATCTCTTAAGGGTGCTTATAAATTGAACCAAAAATCATGAAAATAAAGGAGAAGTTGATTTTGACAAGGAAAGGCTTGGTATTTAAAATTTTTGGAAAAGCTTTCTGGGAGTTAGGTATTGAGATCTTGGTTTTGGAAATTCTGAGTTTGGTTTGAAATTTCTAGGAAAGATTTGGGATTTTTATTCTAGAGTGCGGGGATTAAGATTCTGAGATTTCTAGGTAAGAGTTTAGGTATTTTCTAAAAACATTTAGGGTTTTCTCGGTTTTTGGGATGAATGTTAAAGTTTCCAATTGAATTTCTCGACAAGGATTAAGTTTTTTGCCAGTTTCGATCAGATTTTTAGAAATTGATGGGCTTTGCTTAGTTTTATATTGAAATTCTTGAGTTGTACTTGATTTTTTTAAAGAGAATGAAGAGCATTTGGGGCTAGAAAGAGAGAGAGCAGAGGATTTTTGAAGAGAAAAGAGCAAATTTGGTATATATACAACCCAAAATGGCAACATTTTGGATAACCCAGGATCCGCACATAAACCGCTGACCCGTATGTCGACTCACGGGTGACTCGACACGAATCGCAGGTTTTTCTTTTTTCATTTTTATTTTATTTTTCGATTTCATTTTATTTTTTAATTATTTATTTAATTATCTTAAGTTTTTATTTTATTTTTAGTTTTTTATTTAATTTTACTGGTTTTTATTTTTAAAAAATCTTTTCTTTCTAGAAAACAAAAAAAGCAAAGAATAAAAAAATATAAAAAATAAAAAATAAAAACAAAAAACAAAAAAAAATCTTTTCAAATAAGTTTGAAAAACAAAGAAATAAAAAAATAAAAAAATTTCAAATAAATTTATGGAATCCATCAAATTATTGAAAATTTTCATAAATCAATTTTTTTAAAATAATAATAATAAAAAAATAATAATAAAAAGTAATAATAAATAAAAAACAAAATAAAAATATTTTATCCTCTAAACGATTAGAGGATTACTTTCTAAATTAAGTCTTACCAAACTATTGGGAGACTTAATGAAATCCTCAAAATTTTTATAAATATTTTTATATTAAAATCTTACCAAATTATTGGTATATCTGCTTTAAAGTAAGTCCTACCAAATTATTAGAAGACTTTAATGATTTTTTTTAAAAAAATATTAATAAATTCGATGATGAAACCTCTTCATGATGGGACACTAGTCTTCATGAATATTCTTAAGTTGAGAGAATTATCTTAAATTGTTACTAAACTATTGAGACAATTTTAAGATTAATTTTTAATATTTAATACTTTGATAAAAGCATAAATATTTTTTGGCTTAGATAATTTGAAATCAAACTAATACCATATTTGGATGGATGTTATGAAGGTGTTATAACCTTTCTTATCCGTTCATAGATCAAATTTGATCATATGATCAATCACACTTAAGTAAAAAAAATTATTTATGGTGATTCCTTTAATCTATATCTAGCGGTAGGTCTACGGATCTATCCGTTATAACAATCTTTGTTTTAGAGGGTAATTTAGTAAAAGAAAATCATTAGCTCAATTTTAACTAATTTTTACTTGCCATTTGATGTTTTCCCCAATTTCATAGTAATAGTAGTAAAGCTAAAAAATGGCTGGCATTTTACACATTTGTTCAAGCATTCCACCAGCTGGATGAATTTCCTAGTGCCTTCCAACTCCTGCTTCCCCTCCACCATGACATGACTACACATCATCAAGAACAATTCCCTCTTGCATTTCTTCCATTACGGTGGACTTTTCATCACTTTTATCACTAAAGACTATACATAGAGTACTCTTCTCGTTCTGATTAAAATTCCTTATAGGTAAAATTGAATTATTGATTTGCACCATCTCATAAGATATAAGTGCATAAATATGTGTATAAATAATGAATGAATTAGAAACTGAAACCTAACTCAATTGGCTCATTTGACTATTTTTAGATGGCATTTAACATGTATGACTTTAAATTTTAGTACTTACAATCATTTTTTTTATTTTCAGGCGTATTTAAGTTTTTTTTTTTTTTTTGTGTGCACTTATAACATATATAAACAAAATTGTAAACAAAATTTTGAAATAATATATTGCTATATTATTTCAGTTGTCCTCAAGTTTTCATATCTTAAAAAAAAGATATAATTACATCATTGCTTACTAAATACATCCTTCTCAATATATATACCTAAATAATCATTCAGCTAGAATAAAAAATTTTATTCTTCAAATCATTCTTTATCAAAGACACAACTGTAGGTGAATTTACTAATTCTATCAGTAAAAGAGGTATCTAAAGAAAAATTTTGGAGTATCCAAAAATATTTTTCCTTCAAATTTTATTGTTTTTTAATTTTTGGAGTGTCCATCGATACCTTACTTTAAGCATTATATCTGCGTCTATTATCAATCTATGAGATCCTATGTACCTAAAAACAAGAAATTAAGTAGCGTTCTCTTTAGTAAGTGCAAGACTATACAACAGAATTTTCAAATTCCAGATGCCTGAGTTTGAAATGTAGCAGGAGCAGCTGAGAAAAGCCATGCATATCAGCTCAAAAGAAGAAATAAAAAAAGCACTGAGAGTGACAACTGTCTTTCTTTGATTCACATTGAGCTTCGCATAAAATATTCTGATGTGTGTTAAAAACACAGTACAATTTCAAATCGTTGAATATGATTATAGCTGCAATCTTAATCTAACTTATATATTACAAATGCGTGTATCTATATATATATATATATATTCATGTTGGCATGGTCAAATCTTGGCATTCTTTGTGGTTTTCTTTAAGATATGTTTAAATGCTTTTGGAGTTATCCAGACGAGAAGCAAGATGAGATTGGATGGAAACAGGACTTTTGGGGGGTGGCTGAAGGTAGGGGCCACAACTTTGATCATCTATCAAAGCAGAGGAAAAATGAATTGAAACAAGCTGAAATCAATCAATCAACCAACCCAACCACCAAGCCAGTAGCCACCATAATATAATCTCCTCTAACATGGCCTCAATTTATTCCACATGTTAGGACACTCAAAATGCTTGATGACAGCATGCCTACTTTTGAAATTCTTCTCCTAGTGCAGGAAAGTAATTTGAAAAAAAAAAAGAATAAAGGAGTGGGAAATTGATTAGCATGAGAGATCTATGGGTAGACTGCTTCCACCAATGAAATATCAAGCTATAAAGACGTTGAAAAAACACCACAATCTGATACAGTTTCCAACATGTCCCCAAAGTTACAAAAAGTGGGGTCCAACAAGAACAAATGTTCAACACAATTGCTTTGATTATGCATACAATAATATTAATTGATGACTTGATTTTCCTGAAAACATACGCTTTCGGTATAAAATATAGGCTTTGTCTGCTCTAACAAGATTTACCCAGATCTCATCGAAGACCTTGCATTAGTATATTAGTATATATGCTTACATCATTGCCCACTCCTTTATATTCCTTTGTTTAGCAGCTACCCTCTCTTAATATTCTTATCCCCATTCCCAAAACATGGTTAATACAGAGAGATTATTTATTTTTTTTCTAAAAAAATAAAATAAAATACTTTTACATCTATTGATTTATATATTTATATTATATTTTACATAAAAATTATATGTTATAATTCATATCAATATAAATATATATAATTTGATTTTTATTAAACTCATAATTTTTATTAAAATTTTAAATCATCTCACATTTATTTATTTTTTTGTATTAATTTTTTATCATTATCACTCTTTCATGTTTTAAATTATTATGTCTAAGCTGTGTGTGTGAAGAAGATAATCGCATAGATGCTCCATCAAATGCCGAATTGTTTAGGCATTATTTCGAGACGTGGTGGATGGGGCTGGGCACCGATAACCCCATAGTCATCATATATTACAGTATTTTATGAGAAGCTTGGAGAGGTAGAGCAGATTATTAATTACATAATCAAGCCACTGACTGATTAGTTGGTTTAATAAAATAAAATTTTGGATTATGGGATTCAAGTACAGTGAGGATTGGGGATATATATATATATATATATATATATGTCTTGCAAAGTTAGAAGTCCTTCCTACCAGGAAGATTACGTCCCCTTCTTTCTTTGACTTTTGTAAATTAGAGTTAGTATAATAATATCTTTAATCCTCTCTTTGGGATGGAATATTTGTTTTAAATGTGCAAGTGGTCCTATAATTGATTGTCTTTATCTATTTAAAATTGGTTGCAGACCATAGAATTCCTCGTCAGAAAAAAAAGCACACTGAACGCTTTTTGATTAAGAAAGTTTGAGTGTATCCACTATAAAGTGGATGACAGGACAAACAGCCCAAAGTCATAGCTACATTTAGTGCTAAGCAAATTTTATTTTTCCTCGTTTCAGTAAAGATGGAAAAGGATGCCTACAGTCTTGTTTCTCAGACATGTGATGGCGAAAATGATTATTCTCAAGCTGGATCCTCTGTCGAGAAGAAGCTTAGATTGTTTGGGTTTGAGCTTATCCCGAGCAAGAACAATGAGAACTACCCAAACGGTTCTGCTGAAGGTGATGAAAGTGTAAATTCATCAAACACAGTTTCATCTTCGAGGGAGACTCCTACCAAGGAGAAAAGCTCGCCGGGAGAGACTGATGACAAGAAGAAGTTCGAGTGCCAATATTGCTTCAAGGAATTCGCAAACTCACAGGCGCTTGGAGGTCACCAAAATGCTCACAAGAAAGAGAGAATGAAGAAGAAAAGGTTGCAGCTTCAAGCAAAGAGAGCTAGCATCAACTGTTACCTTCAGCCTTTCCAAAACAGCCTTGGTTTCAGCTTCCAAGGCTCCTCTCCATGGTGTTATGATTCTCCCTGCAGTTACACTGCTCCTGATTTCACTCTTTACGAGGAATCTCAAATTAGTTTCAACCAATACGAGCAAGCTGATGCACATCTCAACGGCTCCCAGGTATCAAAATTGTATACTCTGCCATCTCAAATGATCCCTTTCCAACAAGATTCATCCATGTTCACGCTAACACACGCTGACAGATCGAGAGAAAACATGCCTGCTAGAATCAAACCTTCCTCTTTGACTTCATCAAAGCAAAGCTGTAAATCCTTGGATCTTCAATTGGGCCTCAGCTTGCAATCTACAATACAGAGTTCCTCTGGAAGTGGTCTGTAGACGCATATACATAAATCAAAGTGAAGATAATTACAGTGCCATGTCTTCTCCAATGATTTGAATTCCTTCAACCTTTCAACAAATCCAAAAATAAAGGCGTATCAAAATTCGTTACACTCAGGCTGGAAAACTTCAGCAACAGCTACATTGAAACTCAAAAAAGAAACCAAAATTCAATCATTGACAGAGTATACAATTATTGACGATGAAATGTCATACACATTTACTCTTAAGATCACATGTAATGAAGCAGAGAGCTACGGTTTCGATATAGATCTGTAGATGCTTGATCATCCTTTTCGGGCTGTCAAAATTCAAAGAAGAACAGGAAACCAAGATTTTCTTCATTTTTGTTGATAGCTGTCTATTTTATACAGTAATTTTGCTCCATTTTTTTTTTTTAGAATTTCATAGTTAAAGTTGTTCATCTTTCATCTATTGAACGAAACCCATCAAATTTCAGATTGCCACTGTCTGGACGAATAGCCATTATTAGTAGATAATTGAATTGTATAGTATATCTTAAAGTCATTAGATTTTTTATATGAATTTATATTTGATATACTATTAATATAATATTTTAATTCTACAAGTAAGATTAAGATATTATCATATATTTTATTTTTAATATATTTTAATGGTTAGATTTTTTATATGGGTTTACATTTAATACACTATTAATATACTATTTTAACTCTATAAACAGAATTAAGATATTATCATATACCTTATTTTTTATTTTTAATATATATTAAGAATATATGTCACCTTACTAATTTTATTTATGAAATTTAAAACTTTCATTGACAGCTAATTATATAAATTTTTTTCTTTTATATTATAAGGTGAACAGGTTGTTAATGAATGATAATCTACTATTTCATTGATAATTTGATTTCCGTCCAATAATTATCTAGTACATTTTTTATAATTTTATATACTTTCATTTGGTTTAATCGGTCCGAGAATAAGATTTTTTTTTGTTTAATTTCAAGAATGTATGATTATTTAATGATATATTTTATTAAATTATCCTCTAAAATAAAAAATTAAATATCTGTCTGAAAATGATTTCATAATTTAATTAGATCACTTGTAACATATACAAGAACATTTTATTGAAAATATATTTTATTTTCCCTCTTAAGAATCATTTGATTGAAGAAAAAATTAGTTAAATGTACTTAAAAAATGAAAAAAATAATAACTTCAAAGTAAATAAAAAAATGCTAGGCTCAATCCGAAAAAAATACCTATATTCTAATACTCTCAATTTTGTGAAACCATGTCATCAATTTTTGCATCTTAAAATCGGATACTTGTTATCACAAGTTAGCTAATATTTTTGATGGGATTACGAGAGTAAAGAGCCAAACATTTTTAAAACTTTTCAAATATCAACTTACTGCACGCAGTGCATTGCACCAATAAAGAGTGGGAATAATAAATACTGTACACGTAGGGTTTACCCTTATTTAAAATATTGAGAAATAATTATAACTTTGGAATAAAATTTAATACTGATCATTCGAAGAGGAAAAAGTAACGAGACCAAAATTTGATTCAAAACATTTCTAATATCATACACTTGATTAGATAGTTTTAAATGTTATATGATAAAACATTACAGAAAAATATACAAAACTAATATATTTCAAAATTTTAATAAAATATATAGATAAAAATACAAAATATATATAATTTATATTTTTTATGTCCATGTAAATTATAATACGATAATTTTTATATTTTATACATTAAATAAAAAATAAACATATGAGAATAAATATCTCATTTTTTTAATTAATTTTTTTAGTATATTTAAAGGGTATTTATTAGTCAAGGATAGTAACAAATGGGTTGAAGTGGGTTTTTATTCGACCCAATCTCTTAATATTCACACCCAATCTAACTTGATATCAAAACATTTTTTTTTTTACTCGACTTGAACTTGATTTGTATATTCATAACCACAATTGACCCAACCCGACCTTAAATAAATTTAATAATTTTAATTTAGTATAATATTCAATAATATTATTTTTAATATAAATTATATCTTAATTATATATAAATATATTATTTTATTAAATTAATATCTTAAATTAAAATATTAAATAATAATTTTATAAACATCATATATAATAAATATAAAATTAAATAAAAAAATATTTTTATATATATACAAATTGAGGCAATACAACCTAAAACCCAACTCTGACTTTAAGAAAATTTCGATCTACCTTCGACTCAACCTCCAATTTCAAAAACATCTGATCATATTAAATTAAGATGGATCAAAATTCATTAAGTAAGGATTATTTTGCTATCTTTACGTGTCATCTTATTAATCTTGTTTACAGAATCTAAAATTTTTACTGTTAATGTATCTCATAATTTATTTTACAAAAAAAAGCTTTAATATTTGGCAAGTTTGTACTTTTGAGTTCATTTGTTGGGCTCACTTTCTTTTTTGTAATAATAAAAACAGCTCAATTTCTTATTTTTTATTTAATAATATATAGTGACAAATTGAGTTTAAAAAAAATCAACAATTAAACAAAAATGTTCAAGTTAACCAAAAAAAAAACAATATATTTAATTTTTTATTTAATAAATATTTTAAATATTTTTTAGGTAAATTAATTGTGAAGAAATTTGAATTAAATCTTAAAAGCATTACTTGAAAAAAATATGGTTGATGTTTTTTCTTAAAAAAAAGAAAATTCAACGAAAGGCTATTTTAATCTTTGAGGAAGACCAGTCAAATTACACTCCACAAAAAAAAAAAAAAAAAAAAAGCATTGGCTATTGAAAAGTTTTTGACTATCTAAATAAATAACCGATTTTTAACTATAAAAGTTGAATGGCTTAGGTTCACAAAATGAGTGCTGCTAAATGATTTCAGTCTTTTTTTTTTTTTCACACTTTAATTTTTTAAAATATTTTGTAAATAAAATTATTTAATTATCTTTTTTCTTTCACACTAGTTTCTGAAAATGAATTTAAGAAAAGTCATAAACTTTTTCAAAAACAGATTTCTAAAAAATCATATAACTTTTTAGAAAAAAAATTTTGAAAAATTATAAATCTTTTCAAAAATGAATTTTCAAAAAGTTAAAATTTTGAAAAGGTTTATAACTTTTCGAAAATTCAATTACAAAAAATTATAAATTTCAAAAAAATTATGAAAAAAAAATTAAGTAATTTCACTTATAAAATTTTTTTTAAAAATTTTAATATGTGAAGAGAAATTATAGGGTTATATTTAGCAACACTCTTACAAAATTTAGAGTGTTGGAATCCGGGTGTCTTTTCGACTACCCCTAGTATTCCCATAAATAAATAAATAGTTAACTGTTTTTTTTTTTCTTTGCACCAAAAAGATACCAACTTTTTTTATACATAATTTTTTTATATTACATACACTAATAAATGAATATTTTTAATTACTAATAAATGAATTTGTAGTTTTTTTTTTTTTTTTTGGATTACATACTCCATATTCTCCAAGTTCACCTCTCCATATGCTCCATAACCACTAGCTCGACCCCAGAAGCACTACTTCATTTGTAACCACCACAACCAAATTTGCCTCCTTCATGCCTCCAAATTCACCATCATATGCAGTTCTAGAATCATTATAGGTCTAATTGAACGAACATGAAATTAATTTTGATAAAATTAAAAATAATGATGATAATAAAATTAAATGAGATTAGATATGGTAATGGTAAGATTATAATTGATGGTGAAGATATATATTTAGATATAAATATAATGATAATAATGAGATTGGATATAACGGTCGATTACCTCACAAAATGCAATCAATTGCCATAATTGAAAAATGTTTTCATTTTTCATTTCTACACTAAGGTAGTTGAATGCCTTAGGGTCTAGTGGCTCACTGGATCTTCCCTCTCCAGTTTCCGGCATCAAGGCCTACTACATCATTAGGTGCTACTCAAATGCACCGCACAAAATGACCTCAAAAAAAAAAAGGGGCTGCATTTCATGCATAGAAGGTGCAATGGAATCCAAACCAACCATATAATATGTTTTTGGATATATGGTGAGATCAGTTCTAATAAAATTGAAAATAATGATAATGATGAGATTGAATATTATAACAATAAAAATAAAATTAATGATAAATTAATATTTGATATAAATACACTTAATATAAAATTGAGTATGGTAACAACTCAATACACCAAGAAATTAACTTCATATGAAAAATCTCTATATAAATTTTTCAAAATTTCAATTTAAACTTTTATCTTATGACTTCTTAGGATCATTAAATGAAAATTGGATTCTTTCACTTTAATAAGAGATTAAGGAATTAGATTTTTCACCCTTATTGCATGAGATTTATATTATCAAGAATGGGTAACGATCATTGTGCAAAAAATTGATTCCATACAGAAGGGTAGATAGAAATCAAATTAAAGAGCGTAATAAAATTTTTTAGGAATGAGTTGTCTTCCTAGTTCTTTCGCAACTGTTCATTCCAAATTGTTTTAGCTTTTGAAGTTAATTGCTTAATTTCAGATTATGACTGTCTCCCAAATCTCATACAATTAATTATATATAATTAGACGGTATCAGATTATTTGCTTGGCGTGAATGACTTGCTGATAAGTTTGACTAATGCATTGACAACTTACGGTTCAAATTAAAAGTTCAATACTACAAACAATCTCTCTTGTTTTTTTTTTTCATTTGCTCGTTTCATTTGATTTGATTTGATGTTTGTTTCTATAAATTGGACTTAATTATGATTGCGACATGTTGATGGCTAAGTCACAAAAGTGGCACAACCAGATAAAAATTTCAATGGGATTATATACCAACTCAATTTCAAATTTTAAATTTACAAAAAAATAAATAACAAATTATTTCATTATTCTAGAAAATATTACTATAATGAAATGCTTTTTCACGACTATATATGATTTAATTATTCAAGAATTGTTTAAATTAAGCTCAGTATCGTTTCATTTTAACGTTTGTTCTTTATCTTCAGCAGCTTCTAAAAGTAAAAAAGAAAAAGATATGTTTAAAGACAAAAATGAATTATTAATATTATTGAATAAGTAAAAGTTAAGATTAATCTTTGTAGGGTAATATATAAAATGTTTGATTTACTTTTACGGAGAGTAGTTGTATTTGACTATATGCCACATTTGACATTGTTAATCAAAATGCTCTTATTAACATATGATCATATTAAACCGAAGAAAATACATATGATCATATTTGTAGTACAAATATAAAGCATTTTAAAGATTTTTAAGATTATTAACATTGTCATTTACTTATATTGACCCCATCTCTTTAGTTTTTTAATTAATTTCAGTGGGGGTAAAAAAATGAAAACAAATTTATTATTATACACTTACATCAGGTTGGATTTTCTAGAGTTGAGGTAGTCAATTATGTGGCTACGCCCCTGGTTACAACTCATTTGAATTTTTAAAACATGCTTGTTGTTTCTTCTTTCTTGTCATATGAAAGAACACAATTGGATATACATACATAATATATAGTATATATTAATATATATTTCCATTTCATATTTTTGCTTGTTAGATGTAAAATGGAGCAATTCATAAAATAATCATTTTTATCAATTTCGCACACGTAAATGTACATCAAAAGCTAAATAAGGTAAGGATAACTTGGAGATGTTAAATTGACGGTGTTATCCATATATAATTGAATGTGGAAAAGTACTTTCTTAGTAAGAGCTAGTTTAATTATGATTTGTGATCTAATACCAAAATACTTGTTTGAGCAACCCTCTTTGAATTATTAAAAAATAAATAATAAAAAAGACTAGCCAGTTTGAATGATCCTCCCCATTTTGTGTTGTAGTCATCAATATAATATCAGCTAGAGTACACTTTTGAATATATATATATATATATATATATATATATACATATACATGGACCAAATTTGTTCCATTATTAATGAACCCAATTCAATGTGCTTTATTTCAACCCTGAAGTTGCAAGTATTTTGAAAGGAGATATAAATATATAGATAAATTAGAGCTTAGATTAGAGTTTAAATTTGATATTTAATTCATTTAGTTCATATAATCATTTTTAAAAAGTTATTGAAAACTTTTTTTATCTTTAATTTAGGGCCTCTTAGATATATATATATATATATATATTTATAAAAGTGCTTAGACTTAATCTAAATGGCTCACCTATCTATCTTAGGAGAGGAATTTTAGTAAGTTTGGGATTTGATCCCCAATACTACTTGCAAATACTATTTTTCAATTTTCTCAAATCTCGAGTTCTTTCGTATTAAAAGAAAGTATATAAAGAAAGTAATCTTAACAGATCTTCATAACTAGCTAAATAATCTCGAAATGGCTGGTATTCTTTAAGGGGAAAAATCTTAGATTATTGAAAGAATTACGGTCCAAATCTTATACTATATATATAATTAACCTACCAAAGAACAAAGAATATTGCCCCAAGCCTCCTTATTTGTTATATACTAATAATAAATTTTAATTACAAGTTACGTAGCATGAGTTACTAATAATATAAATAAATGGATATGAAACATAGACTGTTGATTTTAAATTTGCTAAATAATTAAATGTATTACTTCTCTCTTCCCAAGTTAGCGTTGGTACGTATTTGGTAGCATGCTATATCGGCAGTCCAACTGCATATAATAATACATATAGCGCAGTTTCAAACTTGAAAGTCTTAATTTTGATCCTCATAATAATCTAAAATGCCCAAAACAGTTAAATTAGTAGTAATCAAATTGAATATCTCTCGCCATAATTAATGTGTAAAATCATATGTTAATTAATTATATAAATAATTAAATGGTCAAATTGCAATTTGCACTTTGACCAAATTAAAAAGTAGTAAGTTACAGTAGCACGATACATTAGGAGAAATATCTATCTATATATATAATCACGCTTTATGACATGTACTATATATGGTTTCATTGTCAATGAGATCTTGTCTCGATAGATTAAGGAGAAGTCTTGGAAACTTAAGATTTCAAGTCCACGTTTCGTGTGGAGTTCGTTTAATTTTATATTAGTTTTTTGATTTATTTAGTTTGCTGATTAATCTTATACGTTTCTTCTTTAATGTTAAAATTATATAATTTTTTTTATGACTGAGACCTAGGGAAGGCAGAACTCTTTGGATCCACCCCTCTTTGTCAAGTAACAAAAGAGCTAGTACAACATTCCACCATCAAGATCCTAACTTAAATCAGGAATTCTCATAAAAAGAATCGAACTTGAGCCATGCGCTAATGCAACGCACTCCTAAGCTCGCTCTCGCCAATTGACCAAGCCTTGGATTTCAATAATAAGTTTAATTAGATGAATGTAATTTTTACTTATATAATTTCATAAAAAAATATTACTAATAATCTTATTATACTATTATATATATGAAGTGACAAAGGTTTACCCTATAAGTTAATTTACAATTAGTTTGGTTTAAAAGTGAGACAAAAGAGTCTTCTGAGAGCCTTTCTGTAGAAGCAAGTCAGTCTTGCAAGTGCAAGTGAGTAGATCTCAAGGCAACCTGGAGGTTAATCTTTGAGTAGTAGTTATAGTCACGTAAAAGTAACGAGAGTGAGTTGTCAGAAAGTATGAGTGCAACAGAGGAGCTTGAAGACCTATGGCAGAATATACGCCAAATAGAATAAGAACGAGAGGGGGTCGAAACAGCAATGGATTAAACAGGAAACAAGGGTGAAAGGACAGAGGCATGGATGGTTGGCAAGTTGCTTACTTGCCGACCATTCAATAAAGAGGCGATGAAAACTACTTTAAAATTGATTTGGAGGATTTGCTAGGAATATGGACTGACAGATCCAGAGGACAATTTATTCCTCTTCAAAGTTTCCTCCATGGCGGATAAGAGGAGGATTATGGAAGGAGCGCCGTGGAGGATTAACAAGCACTTGTTATTATTTAGCGACTATAAGGGGGAACTGAAACCCGAAGAATATGTGTTCTCAAAAGCACCCTTTAGGATCAGGATTTAAGGCTTGCCTCTCGGATTGAGAAACCAAGAGACTACAAGTATTATCGGAAACAAAGTAGGTACCTTAATAACGATGGACGCAAGCCTTGAAAATGTGGGTTGGGCAAGATTTTTGCGAATCAGGGTGGAAGTTAATATAGCCAAGCCATTGAGAAGGGCGATATTGGTGAACACAGGGCCGGAAACAAAGGAGGTATGGGGAAAATTTAGCTCCGAAAGACTACCTAGCTTTTGTTATGTATGTGGGAGATTAGGGCATGTTGAAGATGAGTGCGAAAAGGGTGGTGAGGAGGTGGACAACGCAAACCATAAAGAAAGGCAATATGGAAGCTGACTCAGAGGATCATCGGTGAAAAAAAGACAAACACCATGGGAGAGAGGGCCAATGGGAAACAAACAAGGCAAGAGGGAGGGTAATAGGACAAATGATAATATGTCCACAGCGGTGATGGCCGGAGAAGGGGCGGCTCGAAATCTAGATATGGTAGGCATTGGCGATAATCACATCACGCATGATTTGAGGGAAGTCAAACCGTGAACCGCTAGATGAAAAGATTTTAATTTTGAGGAAAATAGGGAAAGTCACCACTAATCTTTTTAAAGGTGTGGTTGATTATCCAAAAATTTATTTTTTTAATAAAATTATAAAAATAGATTTTAAATGTATCAAAAAGATAATTTACGGTTCATAAAAAATAAGATTAGGTTCGAAAGTCGGTTATGTGTGAAAAAATATTAGCATTTCCATGACATCCATAAATTGGAACCAACTAATTATGCGTTATTTTCGGTGTTAGATAAAATGGTATCGATTTAAAATTTAATAATAATTCCTTTTATTATTTTTTATTTTATTTTTTGAAACAAGAAAATAATTTTATTAAAGTTCTTTATTTAAGATTATCAAGGAAATCTTTAAGCTAAAGAATTACTTTAAATTTTTCTAACATCTAGGTAAAATTTAAAAATAACTCTTTTCGCTTAAGTGTTATCACAACATTCTTTAAAATAAAAAATAACACTTTTTGTAAAAGATATTTGTTGGTGGTTCTTCAACATCTAAGCAGAGTGTCGAGAGTTATTTCTTTCAAATTATTTTATTTTATTTTATAATTTCACATTTTTAAAATACGTATTATTGTTAATTTAAAAATGTTTTATGTGAGAAAGTAAGTAATGGCACTATCATGCAGCAAACAAAAATTAAAGGCATAAATATGTGAAACGAGTGCAAACAATAACAAATAGACTTGTGTATGTCAACAGATGCTATGTATGATGATGAAATGCAATTTTGAAATCAAGTTTTTAAATATAGTGAGACCATTTTAAATCTCTACATCTAAGCAGAGTTTAGGTATGACTATTTATATTTAAGATCTCATTTTATTTTTTCATTTATTTTAATCTTATTATTATTACAGGTTAAGGACTCATATGAAAACCTTAATGAAATAAAATTTTCTAAATACCCCATTTTCTAGACAGCATTCGAGAACAAATTATTTCACGTGGGATTTTCATACATATCCTTAGAATTTGGAATAATTTTGGGTAAAGGTTTAGGTCAAGGCTTTAAGGTTTGAATGATTTTAGGTGATGACTTTAAGGTTACTTGTTGAATTTAGGGTTTGGGTTAGATTTATGGTCTTGGTGGATTTTTTAAGATTTAGGGTCTCATTTTAGAATTTCAAAGTTTTAAGGTTTTTGGTTTTAAAATTTTGAGGTTTTAGGGTTTCAGGTTTTGAGGGCCTAGGTTTTGGATCTTATAGTTTTAAAATTTAAGGTTTTGAAATTTTAGGGTTTTGAGGGTTTAGGGTTTTAGGGTTTCAAGTTTTAGGATTTAGGATTTTAGAGTTTTGAAGTTTAGGGTTTCAATTTTTAAGGTTTAGAAACTTAGGGTTTTGGGTTTTGGAGTTTTGAGTTTTGAGTATTTAAGGTTTTGAGATTTAAAAATAAATATATCTAAAAATCTTCAATATTTAGGTAAACTTTTGAAGCAAGCTTGGTTTTTGTAATTTCTTATTTTTCTTGACAATTTTATATTAATGCAACATGAAGCAAGTAAATTATGCAAATGAAAACTAAAACTTAAAACAACCACTTCAATCGATTTCCTGCATATTTATTCATATTTATTTGTTACCATTTTGTTTTCAAAAATTAAAAGTGAAATAAATTTTACCTGTTATTTAATTTTCTTCCAAAAATACTCACCTTATATTTTAAAATTTATTTTAATTTTAACTTAACTTAATTAATTTTGATTTTTTTAATCCTCAATATCTAGGCAAAATTAATTAATTTTAAAACACGATTTTGATTCCTTTCAATATCTAGGTAGGGTTTTCAAGATCATTTTCTTTTAAAAAAATTATTTTGTATAAATATTGTTCTATTTTATTTCTAAAATTTTCTTTTTTTCAAAATACATTTTAATAATGCAAAATTAGTCCAATTTTTTTATTTAGAATTTATAAAAAAAAATTATCCATTTTAATCATCAACAAACAAGTTTATTTTAATGGTGTATGACATTAAATAAATGCATGCAATAACACAATAAAATGAAATCAGAGAAGAAATTGTACCCAAAATAGTGTCTTTTATACTTAAATCCAATATGATCCAAAACAAAGAGGAACCCAATTTGGTGGACTTGGAATGGGCTTGGATTGAGTAGGTAGGCTGGATTAAATGAGTAAGTTGGGTTTGGTTTGGGTCGCCAATCTAGGTTAGGCAATCAATCTAGGTCAGTTTTTGGGCTGATGGGTCATAAATGGGTCGATTAGGTCCAACGGCTTGGGCATGGTTTGGGTATACTCATTTGGCAACTTCTTTTTTTTTCTTATTTTAAACACTATGAATATCAAGATTTTTTTAATCCATTTTATTCTCTTCTCTTAAAACATACCCTTTATTTTTTTCACAAAAAATAAAAAATCCCCCCAGGTTGCTAGATTTTGGCCAAGTACAATTGGTGTTGTTACCGATCAATAGACCTTTCCTCCTTTTTTTTTTCTTCTTCCTCTTTTTTCTTTCCTCTTCTCTTTCTTTCTTTTTCTTTATTTTTCTTTTTAGAACCTAATTTGACTTTTTCTCTTTTTTTATTTCTTCTTTCTTCATTTCTCTTTCTTCTATTCCTTCTTATCGATTCTAGATGGTCAAACTAACCTTTTTTTTTTCTTTTTTTTTTGTTCAACACTAAGTTCTCCTCTCTCCTAGTCATTGCTACCGGTAATTAGCTTGGATTGCCCCCACCATTGCCTCATATGCCCCACTGCCACCATGGCTTATAAATTCACAGTCAGTTTTTTATCCTACAAGTTTTCTCTTTCCCTTGTTTTTCTTTTTTCTGTGAACTAAAATTTTTTTTTTTCAAGATGGCTTTTGGCGTTGGGTTCCTCATTCTGAGAAGGACTATACATATTATTGTTGTTTTTTTTGTTTTATTTTTTGATTTTTTTTGCTTGTTTGGATGGGTTCAATAGATGGGTTAAAAGATAGTGGTTATGGTGGGTTTTTTTTTTTTTTGTTTAGGAAGTGTACTAGGCCCAACAACAATCAGTTGATCATGACTTTATTAATTCATAAGACTTCTTAAGAAGGCACCAAAATAAATTTTTTGAGTCTATCAACGGTCTTCATCAACTCAGTGAGCAGTTTTGTCATCTTTCGAATGTTAGGATCAAACTCCTCTTTATTGGGTTCTAACGCACTAATTCAGGCCTTCAGTTGATATTTCATATTTTCAGCTTCTTATACCCATTAAAACAAATATGTTATTTGAAAAGCTTAAACCAAAACATTTATGCTATTTTCCTTACTGAATGAATGATGCAATTTTTTATTTGCATGCTACTTAAAATATATCTACAAGTGCTTGAATATGATGATGCAAATATATTTACAAAAATGTAACTACACAAAATATACAAATCACTATAACGATGAATGTAGAATAATATGATTAAATTTCAAAAAGATAACAAACTCCTTATTTATCCTAAATCTTTTTTTATTTTTTTTCTTTTTATTTGGACTCTTTTTTTATCTTAAATTTATTTACACTATTGTCACCTTAAATACAAATTACGTCAAAATGCCCCAAATATATGAATTTGGATAATTTCTATGAAAGAAATTGGCATTACTTTTAACTTCTAAATAATTTTTATAAGAGGTTGGCACTTTTAATGGCTTCATGAAAACTTTATTTGCTAATGACTGACCCACAACAAATACCCCATCTTAAAACATAATACCTATATAATGTAAGTAACAAAATTAAAGGCTATATACATAAAATGAATCAATAATTCAACCATTTAAATAACAAAAAAATAACAAAATAACAGAATAAATATAATGTCCTAACTTTCAATGATTTTCTAAAAGTCAGCATGGCTTTACCCTAGACAAGCTTTCTATGGCTCATGATATGTTAAGTTAGGATTTATTCATCTAAAGGTTCTCAAATCAAACCTGACATCATCGTCCATTACAGATTAATAAGGCACACCAATCTTTACCCATTGCAAGCTACAAATGGAAAAGATTTGATTTGAGTGGAGGTGTTTCGCTAGCAAATAAATAGGTTATTATCTCACGAGAGCGTAGCTATTTCACTTCCTCTTAATAAAGACAGAGTTTGAGTCTAGAGCTCATTTATGTAGGTGAATATGCAAAAGAAACAATATATCAATCAAAACAAAATAAATAAACAAACCACAAATAACAAAAAATCAAAATAAGATAATAACTAAACATGCAACTTATTAATTTATATTTATTTATTTCATTTGAAAAATTAAAATAAAGGGACTTAAATTAAATATCAAATAAAACTAATTAAATCCAAAATTCTCGACAGCGCATATTAAAATTTTTTAGCCTAACTCTCTTAAGTTCTCCATTGGAGTCTCCAAGCTATCATAATGGTTTCATGAACTGTTAGATGAAAAGATTTTAATTTCGAGAAAAATAGGGTAGTCACCGTCAATATTTTTCAATGTATGATTGACCACCCAAAAAATTTATCTTTTTAATAAAGCTATAAAAATGGATTTTAAAGTTTATCAAAAAGATAATTTGTGGTCTGCAAAAAATAAGATTAAATTTGGGAATCGGTTACATATGAAAAAAGATTAACATCCCTACAACGCCAATAAATTAGTACCAATTAAACATATGTTATTTTCGGTATTTGATAAAATGGTATCGATTTAAAATTTAATAATAATTCCCTTTATTATTTATTATTTTATTTTTTGCAAAAAGAAAGTAATTTTATTAAAGTTATTTATTTAGGAATATCAAAAAAATGTTTTAGTTAAAGAATTACTTTAAAATTCTCCAACATCTAGGCAAAATTTAAAAATAACTCTTTTTGCTTAAAATTTATCACAACATTCTTTAAAATGAAAAATAACACTCTTTGTAAAAAATAATTGTTAGTGGCTTTTCAACATCTAAGTAGAATACTAAGAATTATTTCCTCCAGAATGTTATTTTTATTTTATTTTATAATTTCACATTTTTAAAGTACGTATTATTTTTTTAAATCATTTTGTGTCAGAAAATAAATGATGGTACTATCAGGTAGCAAACAAAAATTAAATATATAAATATGCGAAAGGAGTGCAAACAATAACAAATAGACATGTGCATGCCAACAGATACTATCTATGATGATGAAATGCAATTTTAAAATCGGGTTCTTAAATATAATGAGATCACCTTAACTCTCCAACATCTAGATAAAGTTTAGGAGTGACTATTCATATTTAAGATCTTATTTTATTTTTTCTTTATTTTAATCCCATTATTATTACGGGTTAAGGACTTGTATGAAAAATTTAATGATATAAAATTTTCTATCTCATATTTTAGGCGGTATTCGAGAACAAATTACTTTATGTAAGATTTTCATACGTATCTTTAGAATTTTGGAATAGCTTTGGGTAAGGGTTTAGGTCAATGCTTTAAGGTTTAAATGATTTTTAGGTGATGACTTTAGGTTACTTATTGAATTTAGGGTTTGGCTTAAATTTATGGCTTAAATTTAAGGTCTTAATGGAATTTTTAAGATTTAGATCTTATTTTAAGATTTCAGGGTTTTAAGATTTTAGTTTTTAAGGATGTGGTTTTAAGATTTCAAGGTTTTAGGGTTTATGATTTTAGGATTTCGGATTTTGAAAACTTAGGGTTTTGGATTTTAGAGTTTTAAAATTTAGGGTTTTGAAATTTTAAAATTTCTAGGGTTTAGGATTTCAATTTTTTAGGCTTCAAAACTTTGAGATTTTGATTTTGGGGTTTTGAGTTTTAAGTATTTAAGGTTTCAAGATTTAAAAACAAAAATCTCTAAAAATTTTCAACATCTAGGTGATCTTTCAAAGCAAGCTCAGTTTTCATAATTTCTCTTTTTTCCTTGACAATTTTATATTAATGCAACATGAAGCAAGTAAATTATGGAAATGGAAACTAAAAATTAAAACAACCACTTCAATCGGTTTCCTGCGTATTTATTCATATTTACTTGTTACCATTTTTTTCTAAAATTAAAAGTGAAAAAAAAGTGAAAAAAGTTTTACTTGTTATTTAATTTACTTGCAAAATTTTTCACTTTATATTTTAAATTATATTTTAATTTTAACTTAATTAATTTTGATTTTTTAATTCTCCAACATCGGAATTAATTAATTTTAAAGCATGATTTTGAATTCCCTTCAACATTTAGGTAGGGTTTTCAAGATCATTTTCATTTTTTAAAAAAAATTATTTTATATACATATTGCTCTATTTTATTCCTAAAATTTCATCTTTTTCAAAATACATTTTAAAAATGCTAAATTAGTCCAATTTATTTTATTCTAGAATTTATAAAAAAAATTTTATCAATTTTAATCATCCACAAACAAGTTTATTTTAATGGTATATAACATTAAATAAATACATGCAATAACATAATAAAATAAAATTGGAGAAGAAATTGTAGCCAAAATAGTCTTTTAAACTTAAATCCAATATGATCCAAAACAAAGAGGAACCTAATTTTGTGGACTTAGAATGAGTTTTGATTGAGTAGGTAGGTTGGATCAAGTGAGCAGGCTGGGTTTGGTTTGGGTCTTTAGTCTGGGTTGCTTAATCAAGTTGGGCCAATTTTTGGGCTGATGGGTCACAGGTGCGTTGATTGTGTCCAACTGGCTGGGCACTGTTCAGGTAGACCCACCTGGCAACTTTTTAATTTTTTTTTTACACTATGATTATCAAGATTTTTTTTAATCCATTTTATTCACCCCTCCTAAAAAAAAGAAAAAAAAAACCTCGTCTTTTTCGCAAAAAACCAAAAATCCCCCCAAGCTACTGAATTTTGGCCAAGTACAGCTGGAGCTACTACTAATCGATGGCCCTCTTCTCTCTTTCTTCTTCTTCTTCCTCTATTTCCTTTCCTCTTCTCATTCTTTCTTTTTTCTCTTTTTTCTTCCTAGTACTGAAACTGACCCTTTTCTCTCTTTTTTCTTTCCTTCTCTTTCCTTTTCTTTCTCTCTTCTTTTTTCTCCTTTTATTTCTCGCCAATTTCAGATGCCGAAACTGAGCTTTCTTTTTCTTCTTTTTTTTTGGTTTGGCACTGGGTTCTCCTTTCTCCTAGTTGCTATCATCGGTGCCACCAATAACTAGCCTGGATTGTTGCCGCCGTTCCCCCCTATGCCACCACTACGACCATGGCTTCTAGATTCACATCCGACTCTTTATCGCATAAGTTTTCTCTTTCCCTTTTCTTGCTTTTTTTTTTTCTTTTTTGGTGAACTAAAACTGGTTTCATTTTTTTTTTCAAGATGGCTTTTGGCGCTAGGCTTCTCCTTTTGGGGAGGACTATATAAATTTTGTTGTTGCTTTTTTGGTTCTTTTTTTTTTGTTTTTTGTTTTTTTTGTGTTTGGATGGGTCTCAGCAAATGATTGAAGGGTAGTGGTGGTGGTGGGCTTCGGGTCTTGGAGGAGTTGGGATTTTTTGTAGTCGGGGTTTGAGACAAGGATGGCCAGGGGTTGAGTTTTGGTGTTCGGGTCATTGGGGTGGTGGTGGTTTATGATTTCAACGCTAGGGTGGTGGTTTAGGCAGTAAGCGTTGGTTGCTAAACTATTTGGTGGGGAGTGGTGTTGCTTGTGGTGGCGGACGATGGTTTGATTAGATGGTGGTGATCTAGGAGGGGCATATGGTGGTTTGAGTAGTGGGGACGTTGGCTACTGGTAATGAAAGCCGTCCCTCTTGTCCCTCCTCTTTTCAAAATTTCCCCCTTCCTTTATAGGAAATTAGGTAAAAGAAACATAAAAGGCAAGATCCATGAATCATGGCATAAAATCAGGAACACATGAGGGGTGGTATGGCTGGGTAGATAGGGCAAGTGAGTGGTGCCATGCAGATAGGGCAGGTGAGTGGTGCCATGCATGGCACCACTATTTCTTTTTTTTATTAAATTTTTGGATTAATTAAATATTTTATTTAATATTATTTTATTTTAATAAAATTAAACAAAATTTGAAATCAGGGCTTAATTTGGATAAAAATTCGATGTCTACAAGGGATAAGACGGTTACAAAAATCGGATTGCTCGGAGAAAATCATGCAAAGCAACGCAATGTGCGGAGTCAACCTAAGCTGCCATCAGAGCATGCAGATTTAGCTAGGGATTTGGGCTTAGAAAATGGACTATATAATGGAGACTTTAGTATAAGGCCCGCAGGAGTATTGGATACGGGATCAGGGAAGAGCCCAAGGGAAAAAGACCAGCATGATAGGAGGGGATGTGAGGACATAAATAAGGACTCAGAGAAAAAGGTATGATATGGGGTTAATAAGCATTGGATCAATGAAGAATATCAGAGAACAAAGGTGAACATAGAAACAAACAAAAAGCCCTAGAGACCAAAATGGAAAAAATTAGCACGTGATACAAAGGATACTGGACCTCCAATGAACTTGGAGATGGAGAAAATGAAACAAACAGAAGAGAGCACAGACAAAACGGAGATTGGCAATCAAGGTAAAAGAAACAAAGTGAATGAGAAAGAAGGACATGGGATGAACAACTTCAAAACGGCGGTGACTGGATACCCGTCGAGAGAAATGAGGTGTTTAACGTGGAACTGCCGTGAGCTTGGGAACCCACGTGCAGTTCGAGCTCTTCAAGAGATTCTGAGGAGAAAAATCCCAGGGTGGTGTTTATGATGGAGACTCTATCAAATAATTTTAAGATGGATAAGGTAAGGAGACAATGTAGAATGCAAAGGATGTTTGGCGTTGATACAGAAGGAATGAGTGGGGGTTTACTTATTCTTTGGAAAGATGAAATCTCCTTGAATCTTTGTAGCTTCTCAAAGCACCATATAGATATGGATGTTACGGATGTAGAGGGCAAAACACGAAGGATGACAAGTTTCTATGGAGAAGCGGCTACTAGGGAGAGAGGCTCCACATAGGAACTATAAAGGGTGTTAGGAGGACAAAGTAATCATGCATGGATCTATTTGGGGGACTTTAACGAGATAATGTGGAGCAATGACAAGGAAGAAAGCGCAGCACGTCAGGAAAAGCGAATGGAGGAGTTTAGGAAGGCTTTGGAAAAGACAGGCCTAAATGACTTTGGTTACCAGAGGCCTAGCTTTACTTGGGAACATGGGAAAATAGAACAAAACCGAATACGGGAAAGGCTTGATAGAGCATTGGCTACGGGCGTATGGTTGGAGCTTTTTCCATGCCATTTGGTAAGACACCTTATGAGTTTTGTTTTGGATCATAGGCCAATCATTATGGACACAATGGGGACTAAACAACATTGGCATAGAAGATACAAGAGGATAGGGAGTCGTTTCGAAGAGATGTGGACAAGCTAACTAGATTGTATGGAGATAATCAAAGAAAGTTAGGCAAATAGGGAGTACAAGTCAGTGCGAGAGAAAATGGAAGGAGACATGGGAAAGCTTAAAAACTAGAGTAAGTGGAAACTCCATGCAATTGGTGTACAGATTGAGAAGGTACATGAAGAATTAGTCTTAGTCCAACAAAGGAGTACACGTGGGGATAAGATGGCAGAGGAGGAACAGTTAAAAGCCAGATTGAATCGTTTATTGGAACAAGAGGAAGTTTACTGGAAGCAGGGAGCAAGAACCAGTTGGATCCGGGAAGGGGATAGGAACTTGAGGTTTTTTCATGCACAGGTGACAGAAAGGAACGAGCTAACCGAATACATGGTTTGGAAGATGAGGATGGATTATGGTTACAGGAGGAATAGATTTCCAACCAGGTAGTGGGGTACTTTAGCAAATTATTTTCAACACAAGCTACAATGCACTTAAATGATGCCATGGAGGCAATTAAACCATGCATAACTGAGGAAATGAATCGAAGGTTAGGATTCGAGTTTATAGCAGATGAAGTACATATGGAAGTGAAGCAAATACACCCTTCAAAAGCCCCAAGACCTAATGGTATGTTTGCGTTGTTTTTTCAAAAATATTGGGATATTATGGGGTGTGATGTGGCAAGTTACTATCTTAATGTCTTGAATGGAGATAGTGGGTTGGAAGGGATCAATGATACCAATGTAGTTCTGATTCCAAAAGTAAAGCATCCTAGGAAGTTTGCCCAATACCGTCCAATTAGCCTGTGCAATGTGCTATACAAGATAATTTCTAAGACTCTAGCAAGTAGGCTGAAAAGGATTCTAGCATGCTGTATAAGCGAAAATCAGAGTGCTTTTGTTTCTGGTCGCTCGGTATCTGATAACGTGATTATAGCTTATGAACTGCACCATACGATGAAACGGAAGAAAAGGGGAAGGGATGGGTGTGCACCTTAAAGTTAGACATGAATAAGGCCTATGATAGAGTGGAATGGCCCTACTTAGATTGCAGGCAAAGAAATACTAGGAAGTGCGGCATGTCCACGTTGTCATTTGCAAGATGAAATAGTACTACATGCCATCAAAGATTGTAGTCATGCAAAAGAGGTATGGCTTTATGCAGGATATGGACGAGATTGGCAAGAACTACAAGCACGAACCATGAAGAATTGGATAAATTTACTGGTCAACGAATGGAAAAGGATAAGCTATGCAGAGTTAGTATCATGCGCTGGGCAATCTGGTTTACCAGGAAAGATGGCCTAAAAAACGGAAGACAAAGAAGCTACAAGGAAACGATAGGTTTTGTTGATCAGCATCTGAAGTGTTGGGCTAAAAGCTTTCAATCCAATTACACCAACGGAAGCGAAATCAAACAATAAATCAAACACACAAAAGACAACAATTTAACGTGGTTCGGTCCAATCAATCTACGTCCACGGATGAGAAACAAGATCCACTAGTTGTAGAGAATTACAAACATACATCATATCATCAACCTCACCCAACAATCAATACTCATAAGATACTCTCAATCTCCTCCAGTCCTATGGAGTATTCTCAACCCAAACAAATACAAACCCAAACCCTTGTGCACCCTTTCAACATAACCAAATACATACCCATATGCTCCCATACATCATACCTATGTAGACCCTTTCAGTCTTCTCTAGTCCACTCACAAACAAACATACATACCCATAAGACGTAGAGTCCCAATACTCCTATGGGGTGTCTATCCCACAAAACCTTACAACTCTTTTACATCATTTTCTCATTCCTAACCCTGTAAAGACTTTACCTATTTATAACCATACAAACTTGCCCATTAAGAATCCATCTCCTCTTAGAATTCTTCTCCTGTAAGTCAAACTTGCCTATTAAGAATCACTTTCCTTTTAGAATTCTTCTCTTGCAAGTCTTCTTGTCCATCAAGCAATATCTGACAAATCTCAAACAAATCTCTAACAAATCCCAAATAAATCTCTTATGGGATTTGAGTCAATATTCCCAACAATCTCCACCTTGACTCAAATTTCATCAATCATCTATCTTCATGCTAGACATGCTTGGCTCCACCTGTAATAAAAGTCTCACAATCATCTTCTTTTCTCTTGTGTCTTCACGCTTCATACAAACCAATCTTCAATCTTTAAAACTTAAACTCGAACTTTTCTCTTGAATCGAGCTACTCTAAGCTTACTTCTTCCCATGTCTCGAACTATCGACTCTTCCCACATTTTGAATCTTTAACTCTTCTCACGTTTCGAACCTTCAGCTCTGATATCACTTGTTGGGGAACACCACAGCTTCTCATGTTTCGAATCTTCAGCTCTGATGCCACTTATTGAGAAATGCCATAGCTCTGATACTACTTATTGGGAAACACCACAGCTCTGATACCATTTATTGGACTAAAAGCCTCTAATCCAATCATACTAGCGGAAGCAAAATCAAACAATAAATCAAACACACAAGAGACAATAATTTAACATGGTTCGGTCTAATCAACTTACATCCACGGATGAAAAACAAGATCCACTAGTTGTAAAGAATTACAAACATACATCATATCATCAACCTCACTCAACAATCAATACTCATAAGACATTCTCAATCTCTTCTAGTCTTATGGAGTATTCTCCACCCAAATAAACACAAACTCAAACCTTTGTGCACCCTTTCAACATAACCAAATACATACTCATATGCTCCCATACATCATACCTATGTGGATCCTCTCAGTCTCCTCTAGTCTACTCACAAACAAACAGACACACCCATAAGACGTAGAGCCCCAATACTCTTATGGGATGTCTATCCCACAAAACCTTATAATTCTCTTACATCTTTTTCTCATTCTTAACCCTGTAAAGACTTCACCTATTTATAACCATACAAACTTGTCCATTAAGAATCCCTCTCCTCTTAGAATTCTTCTCCTGTAAGTCAAACTTGCTTATTAAGAATCTCTTTCCTTTTAGAATTCTTCTCTTGTAAGTCAAACTTACCTATTAAGAATCTTCTTTCTCTTAGAATTCTTTTTTTGCAAGTCTTTTTGTCCATCAAGCAATATCTCACAAATCTCAAACAAATCTAAAACAAATCCCAAACAAATTTCTTATGGGATTTGAGTCAATATTTCCAACATGAAGAAGGTGAACGATGCACGGGAGAACAATCAAAGCAGAGTTGAAAGGGAACTGACTAAATGGAGAACACCCTTGGGGGAAACTGTTAAAATAAATTTTGATGAAGCCTTGGATGTTGGAAAAGGCATTGGAGTGGGTCTGATAGCCAGGAACAATGAAGGTAAGGAATTGTCAGCTAGATCCCAGAGTATTGTAGGAATTAAAAGATGCACAGATAATAGAAGGAATTACAGCGTCGAAAGCGGTAGTTTTTACAAAAAATATGGGCTGACGGGTCATTGTGCTAGAGGGAGATGCAAAGGGGATTATAATACTGATCACACAAACACAAATTAAAAATCTCTTGACGATAAGGAACCAAATAAAGGAGGTACAAATGGGGTTACAAGTTTCTTGAATTGCCATTGCACACATGTCCAGAGGGAAGCGAACGTGGCAGCCCATAAACTAGCAAGAATGCCTGTGAAGACATTAACTAACAGATACTAGTTGAGTGAATGTCCTAGTGATATGGAGAGCATTGTATCTCATGAAGGTATTGGCTAATCAATTAAAGTCACTTTCCTTCCAAAAAATAAAAAACAAGTTTGGTTTAATACTAGTAATAAAATTTTGTTAGCCTATTTAAAATTGGATATGTAAGCAAATGGTTACGATCTTAAGGCGGACCGTGGTTTAAACTTAGGGAGATTTGGCCCCTCAATTGTTTTGAAAACCCAAATATATATTTATTTATTTAAATTGGCACCTGTTAAATTAGAATTATTAATTAATTAATTTTTTGGTTTCATAATCTAATATTGCATTAGAATTTAAGAAAGATTAATATCATATTGTTATTGCATTAGAATTTAAGAAAGATTAAAATCATATTGTTATTCTATATTTATTATATTTATTCTAATATTTATTATATTTATTTTTTTAGTTTCATAATTTAATTTTATACATTATAATTTAAGAAGGACTAAAATCGTGTAGTTTTTTTTTTCTCTTTTCTTTATAATTTATTATAATTTCTCTACTCCATCTAATTTTTTTTTTATTTTAATTTTTATTCGAGATTTTTATTTCATGTTGTCTTGCAATTTAAATTAAAAAAAAAAGATTGAAATCGTTTTATAAAATTTCAAATTTTGATTATAACTTTGAATTTCAAATTTTCAATTTCATTCTTTTAAAAAGTTTTTTTTTCTTATTTCGATAAAAAATATTGCTTAACAAATTATTTATTTTTATTTTAAATTTAAATTATCAAAATAATGAAAAAGTTTTCATAATTTATTGAAAGATTGTGTAATTAGATATTTTACCATTGTCATAATGAATTAGTCTGGAGACTTAATTGCTAGAGGTAAAAAATTTTAAAATCATACAAAAACACGGAGAGTCACTATCAATATTTTTTAAAGTGTGATTAACCACCAAAAAATTTATTTTTTTAATAAAATAGTAAAATTGATTTAGAGTTTATTAAAAAGATAATTTTAGTCTACGAAAACAGATTAAGTTTGAGAATCAATTACGTGTGAAAAAAGATTAGCACCCTTACAGATTCCATAGAATTGGTACCAATTCATCATGCACTATTTATAATTCTAGATAAAAAAGTTTTTTTTTTATGAAATTTAATTATAATTCCATTCATTTTTTAGAAATAAATTTAGTTTAAAAATTCTTTATTTAGAATTATTATAAAAATCTTCAAATTAAAGAAATACCTTCAAAGTCTCCGACATAAAGATAAAATTTGAAAATAGTCTTTTCATTTAAGATTTATCGTAATGTTCTTTCAAAAATAATAAAATAACACTCTTTATAAATGATAATCGTTGATGACTCTCTAATATTTATATAGAATGCCAACTACTATATTTCATGAAATGCTATTTTAATTTTATTTGTTCATAACTAAAAATTTTTAAGAAAACTTTATATGCAGTAAAAATGAAAAATAATATAATTAATATCGAACCTCTACAATTAGAGCAAACATATATATATATGCATTATAAATGAGCACATTAATATAAAAATGAAACATATGCAAATAATGAGCAAATGTGAATTTAGAAATAAGGTTTTCAAATATAAAGAGACCATATTGATTCTCCAACATCTAGAAAGAGTTTGGGTGTAGCTTTTTATATTTGAAGATCTCATCTTATTATTTTTATTATTTTATATTTTTATATTTGTTGTTTTAACAAAACGAATTTATTTTGAGTTGTAAAAATGTATAAAAATTTTTAATAAAATAAAATTTCCTAAATACCTCAACATCTAGGAGTATTCAGAAACAAATTATTTCTTGAAAGGTATTCATGTAACCAGCCATTACTTATTGACGTCGAAGAACCATAAAAAAACCAACCTAAACTCCTTTTTGCCTCTTGATCTTAGTTTTAGCCTCTATTTTTCATGAATTTGGCTGAATTTTTCTAGATTTGAATCTAAAGTTGATACAAAAATCACTCAAAACCTTCTTCATCGTTGATCTAAACGCCATCGTTTCTAACTATGACCTTTCTCTAGCATGACCTTTTTCTTCACCAAAGATTTTGCCTCAACACACCATAAATTGCCCAAACTAAATTTCGTTCATTTTTTTTAACGATTTTCTTTGCTTGTTTCTTTAGAAAAATTATGGCTAGGTTTTTTTTATTGCTGATAAATTGTTAGGATTTTTTTTTTTAGTGTTGGAAGAGTTGATGGTTTGGGTGGGTATTTTTCTGTGGGAGGCTCAGCTATTATGAAACGTGTAAAGGTACGAGGCTCGGTGCTAGAGGGTTGATGATAGAAAAAGTGCTTGATGCGTGGATCCAGTGTACACGAACAAGGACACGAGCAAAGTTTGGGGCTAGGTCGAGGGCTGTTGTGGGTATGAGAGGAGTTGTAAGAATAGTCAGCTATTGGTGCGTGGGTATAGCCAAGTATGGTGAAGTGTGGTGGAGGTGGCTTATGGGACCTGGTGTAAGGCTGGGGGGTCTAAGACCTTTGGAAAGGTCAAGGCTATAGGAAGCTTCTGTGCTAGGTAGATATGGGTACTGGGGATGGGTCTAGCAAAGACTAGGTTATGGTATGAGGCTTGGTTTTAGTAGAATATAGGTGCGTACTGAGGTTCCACAAGGGCTGAATAAAAAGTATAATCTTGGTCTAGTTTCTATGTTCATTAGCAGTGAACCCCAAAGAGAAGGCTTGGAAGTGAAAATGTGTGGGGTTGAGGCTATAGAGCTAAGGTGGCTTGGTTAGTGCCTATATAGGTGCAGGGCCATGGAATAAGGGTGTTGGAGCTTTGGGTCTTAGGATAAAGGGTGCCAATAGGTGTGGGGTGTTAATGGTACTAGGGTCGGTCGGGATTGGTATTGGGGTTGACTGAGATTAGGCAAAGCTAGGGACGAGGATGGGCTATTGCATAGGTAAAAGAGTTGTTTGGTTGAAAGGCTATGGCTTTGTATTCCATAGGAAAAAAAAGGTGTTGCTCCCCCTTGAAATAGGTGCTTCTATTATTTTTTAATATGTGAATTTTTGTTATCTTGAAGGAAAATACAGCTAGAGATTTGGCCATTTATGGTGTGGAGTGGGTAAGGATTAGGGAGTGTGCAGCACTAGCCTAGTGTGCAAGGGTAGTGGTTAGGTACATTTAAAAGATAGATTCAATATTTGCGAAATCAGACCTCAAAAGAGATCTTTTTATTATGTTGTTTTATATAAAAAAAATCATGCTTTTTATACAAGAAAAATTGATACTTTCAACTTTTCTTCAAAAATCCCTTTTTTAAAAATTTTATTTTCAAAGAAAATTGATACTTTCAACTTTCCCTCAAAAGTGATTTTTTGAAATTTTTATTTCAAAGGAAATTGATACTTTCAACTTTCCTTCAAAAATATTTTTTCAAATTTTTATTTTCAAGGAAATTTGATACTTTTAACTTTTCCTCAAAACTGTTTTTTTGAAAATTTTTATTTTCAAGAGAAATTGATACTTTCAACTTTTTTTCAAAAATATTTTTTCAAATTTTTATTTTCAAGAAAAATTGATACTTTTAACTTTTCCTCAAAAATGTTTTTTTGAAAATTTTTACTTTCAATGGAGTTGATATTTTCAACTTTCCTTCAAAAATATTTTTTTAAAAAAATTTTTATGTTCAAAGGATATTGATATTTTCAACTTTCCTTCAAAAATATTTTTTTAAAATTTTTATTTTGAAAAGATCATTGAAAATTAAAAAATGTTTAATTAAATGAATAAATTATTTCAATTTAATCAATAAATAAAAATAAATAAATAAATAATAAAACTAAATGAATAAAAAACCTTTGGGCCGACTTGACTGAGCAACTCAACAGGGACGTGGCATTAGAGACAAACGTGGCTGGAACGGCTTGGTGTGTGGTTTGGCTCAGTGGCTCAATAGGGGCTGAATGAAATGGGTTTGCGGGTCTATGCATTGCAGGTTGGGTTGGATTTTAGGTGATACACAGATCTTATCCACTTTTAGCTCCTTAAAAATGTGTCTTTTTCAGCTAATATAAAAGGCAAAAATTTTTCCTCTCCTCAGATGCTTCTCTGCGCTCTTTCTCTCTTCTCTTTCTTTTCTCCGCATCTCTCTATAAGACACAAAGACCTCCAGTGAATCTTGCCAATTTTTGAATTTTTATCGTAAAAAACTGGGTTTTTTTGCCATAATTTCACCAAAAAACTTGAATTATCGCTAAAATATTCAATCTAATTCTAAAATTTCCAAAAAAAGATAAAAAAATCCCTAAAAACTAATCTTCTAACCAAAACAATAAAATTACTAGAAACTACTTTAGAAAGCTAATCCTCATCGAAAAAAATTATTGTCTCTGATTCCTTCCCCTTCTCTTTGTTTTTTTTTTTTTTTTGTCCATTACTCTGTGTGATTAATGACTTACATAGGCCTCAGTTCCATATTATACTAGAATTTTAAAAATCAAAACCCTAATGTATTTCAAAAAACCTTATCCTCTGATCTGGTTATCTTTGTTTTAAAAAGGATCCCCCATTTGTTTTATCACAGTTTTAAAACTCAACCCCTGATCTTAAAGTTTTATTAGGACTAAAACTCTACCTTTATTTATTTATTTATTTTCTTAAATTTCATTAGTTTATCTGCAATTCACCGAGAATAGCTTGATTAAAACAATCAATAAATAAAAAAATAAAAATGGGTGTCTACATGGGAGAGTCTTTTTCAAAACTAACTCTCCTTCACAAAAACATCGGGGCTAAATTTTCTTGTCATGTGCCCTCATCATTCTCTTTTAGTATAACTACCCATGACATAACACTATCAATCTTTTCTCCTCAATAAAATTTAATTGCTTGTAACACTCTCGGATCTATTCGGCTTTTTCCAAATCAAATTCCCTTAGGATTCTCAAAAAGGGAATTTTTACTTTTACTAGTAACACTGCTTTCATCCTATAGACCAAACAAAATGGGGTTGCCCTATTAGAAGTACGTATTGATGTTCGATAAACGTGCAAAGCAAAAGATAACTTCTCATACCAATCTTTATAGGTCTTAGTCATTTTTTCAAGAATCTTTTTAATATTCTTATTTACTGCTTCTACTGCCCCATTCATTTTCAGATGGTAGAGTGTTGAGTTGTGATGCTTGATCTTGAACTAGACACATATCTCTTTCATCATCTTGCTATTAAGATTCTTGGCATTATCTGAGATAATTCTTTTCGAAAGCCCATATCTGCATATCACTTTTTTTTAATGAACTTATACACCACTGACCATGTCACACTGGCATATGATGCAGCTTCAACCCATTTGGTGAAATAATCAATCATCACAAAAATGAACCCATGTCCATTTAAAGCCTTTGGAGTGATGGGTTCGATAACATACATGCCCCATATCGAAAATGGCCAAGGGGCACTATGACATGTAAAGCATTTAGAGGGGCATGTATTTTATTTGCATAGATTTGGCACTTTTGGCGTTTTCTAGCATAATCTATACAGTTAACATGATAATAGAAAAAAATGAACTCCAAATTGGGAAGGTCCATATGTTGTCAATAAGGTGTTTTCAGAAAGAGCGTTAATCTTGACAGAAATGGATGGAGAAGACTCACCCAATCCAATAAATTCAGATATTGTGAAGAAATACTTTTCTTAATAAAAACAAAAAAAAGGCTCAAATTGAAAACCTGTAAAGGGCAGTTTAAGTTAAAAAAAACTAAAAATAAAAAACAAAAAAAAGCTCAAATTGAAAACCATAAAGGGCGGTTTGAGTTAAAAAAAATGCTCAAATTGAAAACTCGTAAAGGGCAGTTTGAGTTTTAAAAATGGAGGGCTCGAATTGAAAGCCCACGAAGAGCAGTTTGAGGATATCTAAATTGAAAGCCTGAAAAGGCAGCATAAAGATTCAAGACATTGCTTTCGTGAGGGGCAAGTGTGATTTGATGAACTTAACAAGATCAAAGATTCCAGTTGGATGGTTTTGGAAGAGAGTTCTAGGTTACTTTGATCACGATTATTTGACAACCCACTTTAGCCCATCTTTGTAACTCAGTCCTATTCAATCAACAAAATTCATTTCTTTCCTGATATCAACACTGACCTCTTTTATTATTTTCATTTCCTTTTTGTCTGCCTTTTACTCGGGTCAGAAGAAATGTGTATTTGCTTGACATCTATCGTTATATTGAAATGATAATGAATGAATAAATAATGATATGAAAATTCTTTTCATTACTTTAGAAAGCTAAGAGTGGCATGGGTAAGTGAAATGAGAGTAATGGAAACTTAGTGAAATGGTGATCTCGGCTTAGTCGAAACTAAAAGACAATGATAGTTTAATTCCTTAGCCGAATATGTTCAGAAGCTAAAAGATATGTCACTGGTGCAAAAATAAAAATAGCTAAGAGTTTGAAAATCTTTTTACTATAATCAGATAAGCCCAACATCTTATAACATTTCATGTAGGCATTCTAAGAAAATTGGCATTTCATAATACTTCATGTACGTATGTCATTTGCTTTTATAGGAAGGTGTTCAAACCTTTCAGATGATTAAGTTGTCAAGAATGAAATGACAATTGTTTCGAATACAACCTGTACTAACGTATTTTGGCTTAGTCTAGATTATTCATTTCAGACTTTGGTTCAATCTAGGTCAGTCTATTTTGGAATTTTAGCATATGCCAGATCCTTCTTCGACTTAGTCTAAGGCATTCATTTCAGACTTCGATTCAAGCCAAGTCATTCTATTTTTGGGTTTTGGCATATGCCAGATCCTTCTTTGTCTTAGTCTAATTCATTCGTTTCAGACTTCAGTTCAATCCAGGTCATTCTATTTTTGAATTTTGACATATGTCAAATCTTTTTTTAGATTAGTCCAAGGCATTCATTTTAAACTTCGATTCAATCTAGTTCATTCTATTTTTAAATTTTGACATATGCCAGATCCATCTTCGGCTTAGTCTAAGTCATTCGTTTTAAACTTAAGTTCAATCCAAATCATTTTGTTTTCAAATTTCAACATATGCCAGATCTTTTTTTGGTTTAGTCCAAGTCATTCATTTCAGACTTTGGTTCAATCCAGGTCATTTTATTTTTAAATTTTGGCATATGTTAGATCTTTCTTCGGCTTAGTCCAAGTCATTCATTTCAGACTTCGGTTCAATGCAAGTTGTTCTATTTTTAAATCTTGACATATGCCAAATCTTTCTTCAGCTTAGTCCAAGTCATTTCAGACTTCGATTCAATTCAGGTCATTCTGTTTTCAGATTTTGGCATATGCCATATCTTTTTTCAACTTAGTCCAGATTATTCATTTTAGGCTTCGGTTCAGTCCAGATCATTTTATTTTTGGATTTTGATCTATGTTAAATCTTTCTTCAACTTAGTCCAAATTATTCATTTCAGACTTTGGTTCCATCTAGGTCATTTTGTTTTTGGATTTCGACTTATGTCAAATCTTTCTTCGGCTTAGTCCAAGTTATTCATTTCAGACTTCAGTTTTATTCAAGTTATTTTATTTAATTTTGGGTTATGCCAGATTTTTTTTCGATTCAATCTAAGTTATTCATTTCAGACTTTGGCTCAGACTAAATCATTTTACTTTTGGATTGTGACCTATGCTAGATCTTTTTTTAGCTTAGTCCAAGTTGTTTATTTTAGACTTCGATTCGATACAAGCTTGTGCCGAGTTTTTTTTTCAACTTAGTCCCAAGTCATTCATCTCAAATTCTAGTTCAATTTGAATCTTCTTGTCATTAGACTTCACCTTAGTCTAGCTTGTTCCTTTTTGTATTAAGTCAAGATAGGTGTCTACGTCTTTGCATAATTTTTGTTTCACAAAAAATATTCAAAGAAGGGTAACTGTAGACACCCATTTTTACTTTTTTTTATTTATTAATTTTTTTTGAATCAAGCTATTCCCGATGAATTACAGATAAGCTAATGAAATTTAAGAAAATAAATAAATAAAGGTAGAGTTGTAGTCCTAGTAAAACTCTAAGACTAGGGGTTGAGTTTTGAAACTATGATAAAATAAAAGGGGGATTTGTTTCAAAACAAAGATAACTGGATCAGAGGATAAGGTTTTTTAAAATACATGAGGGTTTTGATTTTTAAAATTCTGGTGTAATCTGGAACCAAGGCCTACATAAGTCATCAATCACCCAGAGCAATGGACAGAAAAAGAAAACGAAGAGAAGGGGAAAGAATCAGAAACAATAAAAATTTTTTCGAAGAGGATTAGCTTTTTGAAGTAGTTTTTGGTAATTTTATTATTTTGGTTATAAGATTGGTTTTTGGGGATTTTTTTGTCCTTTTCTGGAAATTTTCTAGAAATTCCAGAATCATATTGAATTTTTAGACGATAATTCAAGTTTTTCGATCAAATTTTGGCCAAAAAACTTAGTCTCCGACAATAAAATCTAGAAGTTGACAAGATTCACCAGAGTTCTTTATGTTTTAGAGAGAGATGCATAGAAAATAAAGAGAAGAGAGAGAGAGCGCGGGGAAGCATATGAGGAAAGGGGAAATTTTCACCTTTTATATTAGCTAAAAATGATGCCATTTTGAGCAGCTGAAAGTGGACAAGATCCATGCGTCACCCAAAATCCAACCTCACCCACAACACATAGACCTGCCAAGCCATTTCATTCAACCTCGGTTGAGCTGCTGAGTCGAGCCACACACCGAGCCGTTCCAGTCGCATTTGTCTCTAGAGCGACATCCCTATTGAGCCCCTCAGTCGAGCTGCGCCAAAGGTTTTTTATTCATTTAGTTTTATTATTTATTTATTGATTAAATTGAAATAATTTATTCAATTAATTAAACATTCTTTAATTTTCAATGATCTATTCAAAATAAAAATTTGAAAACAATATTTTTTAAGGAAAGTTGAAAGTATTAATTTCCCTTGAAAATAAAAATTTTCAAAAAAGCATTTTTGAGGAAAAATTGAAGGTATCAATTTTTCTTGAAAATAAAAATTTGAAAAAATATTTTTGAATTAAAGTTGAGAGTATCAATTTCCTTTGAAAATAAAATTTCAAAAAATCATTTTTGAGGGAAAGTTGAAAGTATCAATTTCCCTTAAAAATAAAATTTTCAAAAAAATATTTTGGAGGAAAAGTTGAAAGTATCAATTTTCCTTGTATAAAAGCATGAGTTTTTTTTTATATATAAAACAACATAATAAAAAAGATCTCTATAAAAAATTGGAGCATTATTTTTCCTTTTCTTTTCTTGAAATTTTTTTTTAATGTTAAATAATCCGAAGACGAAGCCTCTGAAGAGAAACAGTAGTTTTCTTGTACACTTTTGAGGTGAAAAATTTTTTTTAATTTTTGCCAAAAGTATTGAAGTCAATTAAGAATAATTTTCAATAATTAATTACTTGGTAAAGTTTTTAAAGCTTAAGGGATAACACAAAATGAGTTGGTACCATCTTTCAATAGGCGTCATAGAGGTGCTATAACCTTATTCACACATAATCATGCTCCAAAACCTAGTTCTAATTTCTCAGACATTGAATATACCTTTTAAAGGTACCTAAGTTAAACTTAGGGTTTTCTTTAAAAAATGGTAGATTCAGTTAGGTGGCCAATCGTATCTAAACAAAAAAGATTAGTGGTGACTTCTCAAGTTAATGTCTAGCAATAAGTCCACGGATTTAAACGTTATGACAAAACTCTTACCAAACTATTGAAAGATGTATCTCGAAATAAAATCTTAGAAATAAAATCTTACCAAACTATTAAAAAAATTTTATTGATTTTGCAAAAATTAATTTCTTGAAAAACGCATTAATGAATTCGATGATGGGGCCTATTTAGAGTAGGTACTAGTCTCTATGAATACTCTTATAGTGAGAAAATTTTCTTAATTTGCTACTAAACTATTAGTGCAATTTTAAGATTAATTTTCAATATTAATTTATTCGATAAAATTATAAATATGTTTTAAGACTTAGATAACACAAAATCAACTGGTACCATTTGTTGGATAGGTGTTATGATGATGCTATAATCTTTTTCATGTATAACCATACTCTCAGACCTAGTTATGGTTTTGTATACTAGAATCTACCTTTTTAAAGATACATGAGTCAAGCTTGGGACTTTTCTTTAAAATGAGATAGATTTGATTCGGTGGCCAACCACACTTAAACAAAAAGGATTTGTAGCAACTTATAAGTTATGTCTATTGATAGGTTTATGAACTTATACTTTATGATAGTGATTAAGGGTCCATAGGATAAACAGGGGTATACATAGGTGTTGAACTAAAATGGTCTTTGACTACTCCCCCATGCTTAGCTAAGATAATCCTACCAACCTTAAGTGTAAGTGTTTGAGTAAAAGTTGGATTATTGGGTATACTAACACCTATAACTGTAAACACCCATCTGTGTCCGAGTAAATTAGGGTTAATTTTCTTTATTACTGTCATTGTTTACTATAGTATAGTATGATATAATATAATATTATTAGTATAGTATATAATATAGTACCTTATATTATATATTATTGTTGTATTGTATTTATTATACTATAGTATATTATTATTATTATTATTATTATCATTATCATTATTATTATCATTATTATTATTAGTATTGTTTTATTCTATTCTTGTACTTTTTTCCTTTCTCATGTAATCGGTGGCAATATTTTAAACATTGAAACTTTCGCAAAAAGTGTGCATGGTCAAAGATTTTTAATACAAAATCAAATTGGGATAATCATTGAAATTAACTGGGATCAAATCAGACACCCAAAAATCACGCTCGGACAGAATTTAATCCTAGGATTCAAGCCTAGGATGATTTTATTCGTTTCCTAAATGTGTTCCTAAAGGTTGCCTATAAATTAGACCCATAATCAAAGAGACAAGATAGGGTGAGAAAAGGAAGAAAATTGATGGTGATAACAGTTTCAATAAGTTTCTGGCAGTAGGGATTTGATTTCGATTTTGAAAGGTTTTGGGAAATCTGGGTTAGCATTTATATTTCTGGAATTATATGGAGGTTTTGGTGAGTTTTTGGAGCTTTTTGGGAAAATTTGAGATTTTTGGGGATTTCTAGGAAAATTTGTGTTTTTTGAAGAACATAAGAATTTTTTAATGAGTTTTTTCGGTGGGAGTTTGAATTTTTTTACCAACTTTCATCAAAATTTCTAGAAGCCGATGACTACTTCTAGTTTTCGGTGGGTTTTCAACTGAGTTATGAAGAGAGTGAAGAGAACCCTAAAACTAGAGAGAGAGAGGGGACTAAGCTTCTGAAGACTAAAATGTTGAACTTGGCTTATATATTGACTCAGAACGACACTGTTTTGGAAGCCCCTAACTCATGCGTTTACCCGATGACCCGTGTGTCGACCCATGCTTTGATTCGACTTGAATCATAGGTTTTTCTTTTTCCATTTTCATTTTATTTTCTAAATTTTATTTTATTTTATTTTTATTTTCTTAAGTTTTTATATTATTTTCAATTTTTTTAATTTTTTAAATTTTACTGGTTTTCATAAAAAGAAAAAAATCTTTTTTGGAAAACAGAATAAATGCAAAAATCTTTTTAAATGAAATAAAACAATGAATCTTTTTCAAATCAAAATATTTCAAATAAGCTTTTTAAAATTTAAAAAAAAAAACAAAAAAAGATCCTTTTAAGTCTTAAAAAAATATTTATAAAAGTAAAAAAATCCTTTCAATAAAAAATAAAAAAAATTATAAAAAAATTATGAAAAATCTTTTCAAATAGGTTTATGAAATCCACCAAACTATTGAAAAATTTCATAAATCTTTTTTTAAATATAAAAATAAAAAATAATTTTTATCTTCTAAACTATTGAAGATTTGTTTTAAATTCTATCAAACTATTAGAAGACTTAGTGAAATTCTAAAAATTTTCACAAATATTTTTGCAATGAAATCTCACCAAACTATTGAGAGATCTACCTCAAAGCAAGTTCTACCAAACTATTGGAAGACTTTACTATTTTTTCAGAATAAAATACTTTAATAAATTCGATGACGGAGCCTCTTTAGAGTAGGACCCTTATTTTCATGAATACTCCTAAGGTGAGAAAATTGTCTTAAATTGCTACCAAACTATTTAGATAATTTTAAAACTAATTTTCAATATTAAACAATTTGGTAAATTACAAATATGATCAAGGCTTGAATAATCTGAAATCAAACTGGTACCATCATTTGGATGAGCATTGTGGGGGTGCTATAACCTTTCTTACATGTAACTGTACTCTCAAACCTAAAATCTAGTTTCGTGAATCAAATTATACTTCAGGTAGCCAATCACACCTAACCAAAAAAAAATTTGATGGTGACTCCTTTAATCCATGTCTAGCAGTAGGTCCTCGGATCTATGAGTTATGATAGTTTGGCAACTCCGCTGGGGATATTAAGAGTCAATCCAGCAAATGATTTCTTATTACATTCTTAAAATGTCAAGGTCAAAATGTAATTTAAAGTAAAAAGTCACAGGAAGCAAAAGTAAAAAGACCATTGATTTATACATTCGACAAAAAAGAGAACATAAGGGTATTCTATGAGAGATTTTCCAAGATTTCATTGTCAAACATCTAGATGATGATCAAGGAATGAACGTGTTTACTTTAGCCATATATGGGTTAGTCATTTCTCTCAAAGTTTTAGGCCATATTAAGATAAAAGTGGTTGATCTTTTTTAATATATTGAAAATGAGTGTAATCTTTCACCGGCTATCTTGACAGAAACCATTATATCTCTAAACTTTTGTAGATAAAATGACAAGGCAAGATTTATGGGTTGCATACCATTATTATATCTGTGGATGAAAAGCCATTCAAATGTAGGAAAAGTGCTTTCTCTAAGCTTTATTTCCATACATGAAACCTAATTAGAGAGTTTTATCAGAGCATGTGGCCAAAAGAAAAGACTCAAAATGAGTGAAAATTCTATTACAGGAGCTCACTGTTGATCAAGTAAAATGGTTAGCTCCGTGGATGAATAGGGAACCTATATTGTATTAATGTGGAGATAAGAGAGGTGTTCCACTTTTAGGTTTATGAGGGTCAACGAGTTATGTGCCACTAATGGTAATGAGACAGCATGGAGTCAAACAGTTTACTCCTATGACTTATAAGCTCAGCCAGTTTGATTGTTCATAGGGAGAGCCTAAAACTTTTCAAAAGATTGATAGTATGATCAAGGCTTGGAAGAAGCCCAATAGGGTAAGCCCTGGACCATTTACTAGTAAGGCCACTCAAAAGTATCTAATTTAGAGAACCAAAAAAGGGTAAAAGGTGACACCTATGCCAAAGACCAATGCCAACCAATGGACCACGAGTCAGATGATATACCTCTAGAACCAGAGTCTACAAAGAAAGACCAGTGGTAGAACAAAGTAGAAAAATTAGAAATCCAAGTCCACAGGATTTTTAAGGAATATAGTAAGGCCCAAAAAGTTGTTGGAGATTGGGATAACATCCTTAAAGAATTGAAGAAGCTACGATAAAGCACAATAGGTTATGTGTACAAATACAGGCCAAAAAAATAAACAACACAGATCTAGCTTGTGAGAATGAAGAGTTGAAAAAAGAATGTGCACAAATAGAATATGATTATGAAGAAGTTCAGCAACAAAATGAAATACTTTTAAATTACATTTTGACCTTGACATTGAAGTTGAATGAACAAAGAGATCATGTCAGAACCCTCATGAAAAAGCATAAAGAATTATCCTATCAGGTGTGGTGTGGCAAGAAAAAAAGGTTAGGAAGACAAAAATACATAAAGCACCTCGCAGCTCAAATAGGTAAAATAGTGTTCAAGGTAAGCGAGATGGTAGAAAAGGCTAAACCATTGAAAGCTTCGATTACACCAGCGATGGAGCATGGATAGAGATTGTTAAACTTCATCGAGAAGGCTAAAAACCAGTATGAGTAAGTTAGGTATTTTTATAGAAGGACAATATTAGATTTGATGTAAAACAGACTCCTATGGAATAAAGGAAAGTTCACTTTTGTTCAAATTTTTTTAAGAGGTAAATTTTTTTTTTCCTTTTTTTTCTTTTCTTTTCCATGCATTTGCATCACATTCATTCATTCATTATCATAGCATTATCATTGATCTTTAATTATGGTACTAAGGTGCAAGAATAGCTACATACTCATACAATACTCGAGCTAAAGCCAAGAAAATGGAGCAAGACAATGCAAATCATCTTAAAAGGATAAACAAAAAGCTCCGGAGGTACTTGAAAGAAAGTTGAGCAAAATTTTAGAAGCCTTAGAAAAGGCAAATAGAGAAAAAAAAAATAAAAGAAGATACCTCACCTGAAGTTATTGAATCAACATATCCTCCAAGTTTTAGTCCACAACAGACTCAAACTGCCCTAACCTTCTAACTTGAATAAATAACTTTTTTAAAGTACAACTACCCAAGAATGACTTATGCACTCGATCATGAACATCTAGAGTTATGACAATCCTATTTTCACTAAAAATGTAGTTGAGCCCATTCAACACCCTACTTTAGATGAGGTAAACAAGAAAGCAAAATCGTAGATAGTTATGCCCTTAGAGAATTTTAAGATTGATCAAGCAATAAACAAACTCAAAGAGAGATTGTAGGCTATGAAAGAAATTGATTTTTATGGATCCATGGATGCGATGGGGCTTTGCTTAGTACCAAACGTGGTAATGCCACCTAAATTCAAAGTATCAAAATTTGAAAAGTATGACGATACTAAGTGCCTTATCACATATATCATAATGTACTATCGTAAGATGGTAGCACATGCTAGTAATGAGAAGCTATTCATGCATGTATTTTAAGACAGTTTAACTGGGTCCGTAATGAGGTGGTATGTCCAATTAAATGGGACCCATATAAAAACATGAAAAGATTTTATCCAATCTTTCATTAATTAGTACTATCATATCATTGACATGGTCTTTGATTGCCTTTCCTTACAAGGAATAGAAAAGAAAGCATCCAAATCCTTCAAGCACCCAAAAGTGGCAGGATATAACTATTCAAGTATAACCTTTTTTGACAAAAAAAACTATAGTGCTATGTGAGCAACCTAAAGTCACATATTATGAAAGAATGATAGGAAACGTGATTAAAAGTTTTACTGATATGGTGATTTTGAGAGAGATTATCGAAAATATCATAAAAAATGATAAACTTAAGGGATGAGAGTCTTCTAAAAGAGTGCTTAAAAAGAAAGAGAATGAGACTCAAGCTGTGAGTCTTAAAAGGTAGCACTTTAGAAACTACTTTCGACCTACCTATTCTATATACCACTACACGGTGAACCATATTTCTACTTTCCCTTACCAACTAGCTATACGACCTTCTTATCCATCTTCACCAAGATCTCTTACTCACCTAATCGGTACAACAACTAATGCCAAAAATCACAAATAAGGGAAAAACCCACCTTTGATCCTATACCCATAAGCTACACGGAGCTATATTAAGAGCTCTATAAAAACTACCTCATTGCTCCTATTCCTGCAAAATAGCCTGAGCCTTTATATCTCAAATGGTATGATGCCACTGCCCATTGTGACTACCATTTTAGGGTAATGGGTCATTATACTAAAAATGACCTTTCTTTAAAATAAAAAATACAACATTTGATTAAAAAAAGACTGGTAAGTTTTGACACTGGTGGGAACTTAACACCCAACGTAAGCGGGAATCCCCTACCCAACCATACAATCAATGCCTTGGATAAAGACAAAAGGTATATGAAAAGAAAGGTTAAGGAGATTAAGATGCATTCAACCAACTATATGATACTTTATCTGAAGCTCGATTGATACAATCAATAGCCCCACACACCTATATGAAAAGATGCATCCCTAATAAAAAATGTAAGTATCACAGTAAAGCTCAGGGGCATTCTATTAAAAAATATCGATAGTTTCACCAAAAGGTGCAAAAACTAATGGACTCTTACCAGATAAAGTTATATGAGGAGTCAGAAGCCTTAGATGACATTGGGGTGGCTATAACAGACATGTGGGTGCCAAAGCCAATCACTATATGCTATAAGAAAAAGCCACAATCAGTTGAGAATAAGTTTATTCCCAAATTAGTAGCTTTCAAAGTCCCACGTCCATTTCCCTACAAAGATGAAGAAGTGATGCCTTGGAGATATGAGTGTGAGGTAACAACTCAAGGGTAGTAAAAAGATGTAACAAAATCTGAAACTGCCAATATAATAGATGTAGAAGGCATAACTAGAAGTGAAAGATGTTATACTCTAGAAACCTTGGAAAAAATAAGAAAAGGGAAGAAAAAGAAAATTAAACCAAAAGAGATTCCAAAGAAAGATGCCCTAAGGTTTGTGCCTAAAAATAAGGCCTATGAGTTTTTGAAGCTAGTCAAGCATAATGAATACTCAGTGGTGAAGTAACTGAATAACATGCCAACTAGAATTTCTCTACTCTTACTTTTTATAAACTCTAAACCATATCATAATGCCTTACCAAAGGTATTGAATCAGGTTTATGTGACCTATACCATGTCTATGGAATATATGAATCACTTGACGAGGAACTTAGTGGCATCGCATCACATATTTTTTTGTAATGATGATATTCTGCTAAAAGAAAGAAGGAGCATCAAGGCATTGCACATCACTATTAAATGTAAAGGTCATATAGTAGCTAAGGTCTTTGTTGATAATGGATCAACTATTAATGTCATGCTTGTGTCCACTTTAGCCAAGCTACCCTTTGATATGTCCTATATTCAAAGCAGTCATATAGTGGTTTGAGCATTTAATGAGACTAGATGAAAAGTCTTAGAGAATGTTGAATTACCCATACAGATTAGGTCGTGTATCTTCAACATAAAATTTTAGGTCGTAGATATCTCTTCATTATATATTTACTTATTGGGAAGGTCATGGATCCACAAGATGAGCGTCATCCCCTCCTCATTACATTAAAAGATCAAATTCAATGTGGAAAGACAATTGGTGATTGTGGTTGGGGAAAAAGATCTATTGGTAAGTCAATCTATAAATGCTCTATACGTAAAAGTAATAGAAGAATCATTAGAATACTTCTATCAATCATTTGAACTGGTCAATATAGTAAGTGAAGGGTTCAAATTTAATCAGATAATTAATAAAGGTTAGAGTATTGGGTTTAGTTTGGGCAAAAGTCCTCAAAAAATGAGAGAGCTTTCAAAACTTGAAGACAATAGTGACAGAGTAAGATTGGGTTATGAGATGGAAGAAGTGCAGAATGATAACAGGAAGGTAAAAAATAGTTAATGGTTGTTCCCCATTTAAATGAAACTTTCATCCTTGGAGGATACATGCACCTAGGAGCCAAGAAAGACATAAGAGAAGAACCAAAATGGGAGGAAGCTTTTACCAAGTTATTTATTCACATGGTGGAAAATGAAAGTCAAAATGAGAAAGCTTTGGTTTACCCATGCCTAGCCGGTTATGAACTAAAGAATTGGAGGGTCATCCAGATGACTGTTGTTTCTAGTTTTCTCTCAATGTAATCATATCTCCTAATTACTTATGCCTAAAAGCATTAGGATAAACTCTTATGTTGGGGGCTTTTATTTTTCATTATCTTAATAAAAGTAGCAGCATGCATTTTGTCAATTTATTTTATTCCATTCATTATCCCATCAAAGTTTCTTGCCAATATTTCCTATTTCATTATCTTTCATATCTCTGAATGAATATAAAGGTAATCATGATAATGATCCAGATTTAATTTTAAAAATTCAATTAATACTGATAAACTTAATACTGAAGAGGATTTTGAAGAATACACTTTATCTCCATATTTAATGAGGCTAATTAAGTAGGAAGATAAATCCATTAAGCCTCATTAAGAAGTTGTTGAAATGTTCAATTTGGGTGATTTCGAAAACAAAAAAAAGTCAAGATTGGTACTTCACTTTCAGCAGTTGATCGATAGCGGTTAAAAAATTTACTTTAGGAGTTTGTGGATATGTTTGCCTAGTCCTACCAAGATATATTTGGGCTCAGCACTGAAATAGTAAAACATAGGCTACCTTTGAAATTGAAATGCAATCTGGTGCAACAAAAGTTAAGAAGAATGAAGCCAAAGATGTTACTGAATATCAAAGAGAAAGTAAAAAAGTAATTTGATATAAGCTTTCTACAAGTGGCCAAATATCTTGAATGGATGGCTAATATAGTACCTGTCCTTAAGAATGATGGAAAGATACAAATATGTGTAGACTATTGAAATCTGAATAGAACTAGTCTAAAGGATAATTTTTTTCCTCACATAGATACACTAGTCGATAATACGGCCCGACATTCAGTGTTCTCTTTTATAGATGGATTCTATGATTATAATCAGATAAAGATGGCTCAAGATGATATGGAAAGATCATATTTATCACTATGTGGAAAACTTTTTGCTACAAGGTCATGCCCTTTGGGCTAAAAAATACTAGGGCAACCTATCAAAAGGCTATAGTAACACTTTTTCATGACATGTTGCATAAGGAGATTGAAGTATATATCGATGACATGATTACCAAATCCAAAAAAAGAGAGGATCACATAGCCAATCTTAAAAAATTATTTGAGAGGTTGAGAAAGTTTTAGCTTAAACTAAATCTAGCCAAATGTATATTTAGAGCCAGGTCTGATAAGCTATTGGGATTTATAGTTAGTAAAAGAAGAATAGAAATTGACTCAAACAAAATTTGAGCCATTCAAAATTTATCCCCTCTAAGCACATGAAAAGATGTTCAAGGTTTCTTAGGTAGATTGAACTATATTTCGTGATTCATTTCTTAACTCACTTTTAAATATGATCATATTTTCAAACTCCTAATGAGTGTAATAAAGAATGTCAAAAAGCTTTTGCTAAGATTAAACAACACTTATCAAATCCCCCAATATTAACACCATCTATTCTTGGAAAACTATTAATTCTATACATAGTGGTATATGAGAAGTCAATGAGATGTATACTAAGTCAACAAGATGAATCTAACAAGAAGGAGAGAGCTATTTATTACTTGAGTAAAAAATTCATAGAGTATGAGTTTAAGTATTCATCACTAGAGAAAATATATTACGCTTTGGCTTGGATAGCTAAAAGACTCAAGCAGTACATGTTTTACCATACAACGTGGCTCATAGCTAAACTGGATCCCATCAAATATATCTTCGAAAAGTCATCACTATCAGGAAGAATTGCAAGATGGCAAGTGATGTTCTCAGAATATGACATAGTGTATGTAAGCCAAAAAGCAATCAAAAGAAGTGTCATTGCTGAATTTCTGGTAGATGGGGCCACTAATGATTATGAACCTATGAAGCATAATTTTTTAGATGAAGAATTAATGGCCATCTCAGGGTTAGAAGAAGATAATGGCAAAGAGGAGATATGGAGAATGTATTTTGATGGGGTTAACAATGCCATGGGGTATAGAATTGGAGTAGTTTTAACATCCTCAACAAAACATTACTATTCTGTTATAGTAAGATTAAACTTCAACTGCACCAATAATGTGGCTGAATATGAGGCTTGTGTTGTGAGACTACATGCTGCTTTAGATAGGAAAAGTAAGGTATTAAAAGTATTTAGAGATTCAGCTTTAGTTATCTATCAATTAAAAGGTGAATGGGAAACAAGAGATTCGAAACTCATCCTTTATCACAAATACATCTTAGAGCTATGCAAACAATTCAAGGCAATCTAGTTTGAACATTTGCCTTATGAAGAAAATCATATTGCAAACACCTTGGCTACCTTGGTTACAATGATATAAATCGGTGATACTGCTAAAATTTAGCTTAACAAACTAGATATCAAGGACATGCCAATACATTGTGCCAACTTGGAAGAGGAAAAAGATGGTAATCCCTGGTATTATGACATTATATGATATCTAAGGGATCAATAGTACCTGGATCAAGCAACAAAAAATGATAAGAGAATTCTGAAAAGATTAGCTATGGGATTCTTTTAGATGAAAAAGTTTTGTATCAAAGAAGCAGAGATCAAGTTTTACTGTGTTGTATAAGTGCCTTTGAGGCCAAAAAAATTATCGAGGAAGTCCATGATAGTGTATGTGGTGCACACACAAATAGGCATATGATGGCTAGGCAAATTTTATGGGCCGAATATTATTGGTTGACAATGGAAAAAGATTGCATTGATTATGCTCAAAAATGTCATAAATACTAGATTTATGCTAATAAGATCCATGCTCTGCCCAATGCTTTATATGTTATGGCACCATCTTGGCCATTTTCTATGTGAAGAATGGATGTCATTAGTCCATTACCCTAAATGCCTTAAATGGGAATAGATTCATTTTTGTGATGATTGATTACTTCACTAAATGGGTTGAAACTGCTTCTTTCACAACTATGACTAGATCAGTGGTCTACAGGTTTATCAAAAAGAGTTAATATGGGCTTCTAGAAAGAATCATTTTAGATAATGCAAAAAACTTGAATAAGAAAATAATGCAAGAAGTATGCATTCAGTTCAAGATTAAGCACCATAATTCAGCTCCATATCGTTCAAAAATGAATGGGGTAGTGGAAGCTGTAAATGAGAATATTAAAAAGATTTTAAAAAGATGACTGAAATATACAAGGACTAGCACAAGAAATTACATTATGCTCTATATGCATATCGAACCTCCGTGTGCACTTCTATCGAGGTAATTCATTTTTCATTGGTTTATGAAATGGAAACTATATTGCAAGTAGAAGTAGAAATCCCATCTTTGAGAGTCCTAAGGGAAAGTGGGATTAGAAAAGGCTGAATGGGTCTAAGAGCACTATGAATAGTTAAATTTCATTAAAGAAAAAAAACTAGTAGCACTTTATCATGCCTAGTTATACCAAAAGAGAATGATGAGAGCTCATGATAAAAAGGTTCGACCTTGTCAATTTCAAGAAAAAAAGTTGATATTGAAAAGAATTCTCTCAAGCCAACATGATAACAGGGGGAAATGGACTCCAAATTAAGAATGACCATATATGGTAAAAAGAGCTTTTTCAGGAGAAGCCTTAATCTTGTCAAAAATGGATAGTGATGAGCTTTCTAACCCTATTAATTCTGACACCATGAAGAAGTACTTTACTTTAAAAAAAAAGAAAAGTGTTTAAGTTGAAAATCCAAAATGGTGGCTTGTACAAAAAAAAAAACAAAAAAGGGAAAAAGGAGTTCAAGTTGAAAACCCAAAAGGGCAGCTTGAATTAGATGAAGGCAATTTGGATACGGCATCACATGAAAGGCATACTAGAGACAGTGAATTTCAAAGAGCTCCAAGGTGTTAGGGCATCATGTTTTTGTTGAACTTTTGAAAAAATTCAAGATTTTTTGTCATGAATATCTTATTGTTGTTTTAGGGCATATCTATTCTAAATAACCACCCTTATACACCTTCATCTTGTTCCTAACCATCTTCTGTAATTTACTACTTATTCAAATAAAAAATATTCATCCTATTTTTCATTTCCAATGTATATTTGCCCTTTTTCTCTTTATACTTTTTCATCAATAGAATAAGTGCGTAACTTGCATCTCATATTTTGAAATTGAGATAATGATTAATAATTGAACAAAGTCATAAGAAATTATGTGTTACTTTAAGAAAATTGAAAGAAGCAAGGGCCAAAGATGAACTCTTCCAAATAAAAGAGAATCATTGATTTCAAAAGCTTTCCTTGAGATGGAAATAAAGGCTTATTTAGGGAAATGAATGATAGTTTCCTCGTCATATGGGTACAAAAATAAGAATGTAGATGAAAGCTATGATAACTTCAGTAGCATGATGGATGTCCTATTTGCATCCTAGATAAGGTATACATTCATTGTATGTTCATTCATCAAAGTTATGACCTCGACTCAGTCTTGGTCATTTTCAGACTTGCAGCATCGTCTCGATCATTAATCTATGACCTTGACTCGATCATGTTGCCTTCAGACTCGTAACATCATCTCAGTCATTAGATATCAGCCTAGGTCAGATCATTTCCAAACTCGTGGCATCATCTCAGTCATTCATTTACGGCCTTAACTCGATCTTGGCCATTTTCAAACTCACAGCATCGCCCTGGTCATTAATCTATGACCTTGACTCATTCTTGGTCACTTTCAGACTTACGGCATCATCCTAGTCATTTGAGCTCGACCTAGGTCAAATCATTTTCAGACTCGTGGCATCGTTTCAGTCATTTATTTGTGATCTTGACTCGATCTTAGTCATTTTCAAACTTGCAGCATCATCCCGATCATTAATCTATGATCTTGACTCAGTCTTGGCTACCTTCAAACTAGCAACATCATCCAAGCCATCCGATCTTAGCTTAGGTTAGATCATTTTTAGACTAAAGACATCATCCAAATCATTTGATCTTGGCTCAGTTCAGATCATTTTCAAACTAACGACATCATCCCAGTCAGTTATCCAATCTCAGCTTAGGTCAGATCATTTTCAAACTAACAACATCATCCCAGTCATTCGATTTTAACTCAGGTCAAATCATTTTCAAACTCATGACATCATCCCGATCATTCATCTATAGCCTCAACTCAGTCTTGGTCACTTTCAAATTCGTAGCATTATCCTAATCATTTGATCTTGGTTTAGCCGAAGCCATCATCTCAACTCATAGTTCACTCTCGATCAGTTTTACTCGTTGATTTGACTCGAGCAAATTAGGTGTCTAGGTCATTGCATCATCCATGTCTAACAGTGATATGCAAAAAAAGGCAGTTGTAGACACCCATTTGTATACGAGTAAATTGTGGTTAATTTTTTTATTACTATCATTGTTTACTATAGTATAGTATGATATAATATAATATTATTAGTATAGTATATAGTATAGTACCTTATATTTATATTATTATTGTATTGTATTTATTATACTGTAGTATATTATTATTATTATTATCATTATCATTATCATTATCATTATCATTATCATTATCATTATCATTATCATTATTATTATTATTGTTATCGTTATTATTCTATTCTTGTACTTTTTTTCTTTCTTATGCAATAGGTGGCAATAATTTTGGACATTGGAACTTTCACAAAAAGTGCATATAGTCAAAGATTTTCAACATAGAATCAAATTGGGATAACCGTTGAAATTAACTGGGATCAAATCAGACACCTAAAAATAACACTCAGACAAAATTCAATCCCAGGATTCAAGCTTGGGATGATTCTATCCATTTCCTAAAGATGTTCTTAAAGGCTGCCTATAAATTAGACTCATAATCAAAGTGACAGCATAGGGTTAAAAATGAAGAAAATTACTGGTGGTAATAGTTTCGAGAAATTTCTAGCAGTAAGGGCTTGATTTCGATTTTGAAAAGTTTTGGGAAATTTGGGCTAGCATTTATATTTCTGGAATTATAAGGAGGTTCGGGTGAGTTTTTTGGAGCTTTATGGGAAATTTTAGGATTTTTTGGAGATTTATGGGAAAATCTAGGTTTTTTGAAGAACATAAGAATTTTTTGATCAGTTTTTCGATGGGACTTCGAATTTTTCGACCAACTTTTATCAAAATTTCCATAAACTAATGACTAATTCTAGTTCTTATGGGGTTTTTGACTGAGTTCTAAAGAGAAATGAGAGAACCCTAAAGCTAGAGATAGAGGGGATTGAGCTTCTAAAGATTAAAATGCTGAACTTGGCTTATATATTGACCCAGAACGATGTCATTTTGGAAGCCCCTAACCAGCGCGTTTATTCGATGACCTATGTGTCGACCTGTGCTTTAACCCAACCTAAATCATAGGTTTTTCTTTTTCATTTTCATTTTATTTTTTGAATTTATTTTCTTTATTTTTATTTTTTTAAGTTTTTATTTTATTTCTATTTTTTATTTTTTTTAATTTTATTGGTTTTTATAAAAAGAAAAAAAATCTTTTTTAGAGAACAAAATAAATGAAAAAATCTTTTCAAATGAAATAAAATAATGAAATATTTTTCAAATAAAAATCATTTCAAATAAGTTTTTCAAAATAAAAAATAAATAAAAAAAGATCATTTTAGGTCTTCAAAAAAATGTTTATAAAAACATAAAAAAAATTATTTCAATAAAAATGAAAAAAATTGTGAAAAATTTTTCAAATATGTTTACAGAATCCACCAAACTATTGAGAAATTTCATAAATTATTTTTTTAAAATATAAAAAATAATAAATAAAAAAATAATTTTTATCTTTTAAACTATTTGAGGATTGTTTCAAATTAAGTCCTACCAAACTATTAGAAGATTTAGTGAAATTCTCAAAAATTTTACAAATTTTTTTGCAATGAAATCTCACCAAACTATTAGAAAATCTGCCTCAAAGTAAGTCCCACAAAACTATTGAGAGACTTTACTGTTTTTTTAAAATAAAATATTTTAACAAATCCGACCACGGGGCCTCTTTAGAGTGAAACCATAGTCTCCATGAATACTCATAAGGTGAGAGAATTGTCTTAAATTGTTACCAAACTATTAGGACAATTTTAAAACTAATTTCCAATATTAAACAATTTGGTAAATTACAAATATGATCAAAGCTTGGATAATTTAAAATCAAACTAATACCATCCTTTGGATGGGTGTTTAGGAGTGTTATAACCTTCTTCAAACGTAATTGTACTCCCAAACCTAAAATCTAATTCCGTGAATTAGAATCTGTTTCAAATAGCCAATCATACCTAACCAAAAAATAGATTGGCGGTGACTCCTTTAATTTATGTCTAGCGATGGTCCTCAGATCTATACGTTACGACAATAACTACAATAATTTCCTCCCCAAGCATTATAAGTGGCAAATGGACTCTGAACTGATTCAATAGGACTAGGATCATAATTAGTTCCAAAGGCATCTATCCTATCAATAATGTAGATACCCTAATTGGTTTAGGCCTAAACCCATTGAGCCTGGTACAATAGGGCCCGGGCCTAAGCCCATTGGGCTCGAATTAATGGGGTCCAAGTGATTGGCCTAACTGTTTGTTTTTTTATTTATTTTTATTTTTATTTTATTTTGGTTTTTATTTTGATTTTTTTATTATTATTTATTTTATTTTAAGATAATAGGATATTAATTAAAAAATGAAAAAAAATCGAAAAGAAAAGTGGTTGAGGAGTTTAAGTTAGATTAAAGGTTGGAATTAGAATTCAGAAGGGATTGAAATCCCATTTGGCTTAGGATTTTCGGATTTGAAGAACTCTATAAATATAGGCTTTGATACATATCAAACACACACGAAAACAAAGGAGGAAAACAGAGGCTTTTTATTTTCTCTTTAAATCTCTCTATTTTAAGTTGGCTTTATGTTGCATTGAAGCACATCCTCAGTAGCCTCAACCTTGGACCTTTCTTCCTCGAGGAAATTTCTCGTTAGCGTTTCTTGGTGATGTTTTTCTTCAATGAAGAAAAGATCTTTTCTCACTTTGTTTTCTATTTTCTTGGTACTGATGATGATATACCTCTATCACATCCAACTAGAGTTTCAAAAGGGTGTAATATTGTTGGATATAGAAGATCTATCATAAGTTTTGCCTTGTATTCTAAGATGCATTTTGACATAGAGGCCCAAATACATCTACTTAAGCAAGAAGCTTACTGTTCTGTCCTACGTGCTTTTAAAGCTCAATCTGATGCCATTACTTAGGAAAATGAAGGGTTGATAATAGAACTTAGGAAAGAACTGAGAGTGTCAAATGATGAGCATAGAGAGTTTTTGACCAAGGTTAATGCTGATGATATTATCAGAAGGATAAGCGACTGGAGACAAGCTGGTGGCAACCAATCTTCAAGATTTACTACATCTAATCCTGTTCACAATCTTTTATCTAGTCCAACTATTTTAGCATCCCGTAAGAAACAGAAGAGATCTGACTTAGGTTAGTCATTGCCTGGCGTATCCTCAGCAAAGGCTATGCATTACAGTTCTGTAGTTTCTGCTGGAAATAGGCAAATCAATAACTATGGCTCCGCTGGTGGCCTTTCAACAAATGAACATTCTAAAGGAGCAACTTTTAATCCTTTAATTGGAAAGAAAGTGTGGACGAGGTGGCCTAAAGACAATAGCTTCTATGAAGCTGTAATAACTTATTACAATCCTTCTGAGTCTTTGTCTCAAGTCGAGCCAAGCCAAGTCACTTTTTGAGCCGTTCCAGTTTTTCTTCCTGCAGCCAAGCTGAGCCTTCTAGCCGTTGAGCTGAGCCGTTTTCCTATTTGGTATTTTTTATTTTTTATTAATTTATTTTATTTATTTTCATAGTATTTTGATGATTGAATTTAGGAAAAATAAAAAGTGTAAAAATTAATAAAAAAATTTAAGGAATAAATATTAATTATCCAATGATAGACTTTATAAAAATTTCAAATGGTAAATTTATATAAAATTCCTAGGTGAGAAATTGTCTAAATTTGTCCCAAATGGTGGAATAATTTAGATAAAATTTCAATAACAATAATTAATATTTATTTTCAATCAAAAAAATAAAAAAAATAAAATTTTGGTTGAAAATATATGATAATTATCCAAAGATGAGATTCTTAGAAATTTCAAATGGTAAAGTTTCTAAGAAATCTTTAGGTGAGAAATTTCTTTAAATTTGTCCCAAATGGTGAAAGAATTTAAATGAAATTTCAATAAAAAATAATTGTCATATTATTATCTTTCTGAAAATCAAAAAGAAATCAAAAAGAAAATTTCTAGGTAGACCTAAATGGTGAAAAATTTAGAAATTCAAAAAAAGAAAATATTTTAGTTTGGCCCAAATGGTGGAATAATTAGATATATTTTTGACAAAAAAATAATAAATAAACTTTTTTTCGACGATAGAGCCTCTTCTAGATATTAAATAAGATTCTTAAATACTTTTGAGATAAAGAAGTATTTTTAAGAATTCTACCAGATTGATGGAAGAATCTTAGAAATTATTTCCAATATTTAACATAAAAATTTAAAACCATTAGACTCAAGACCTACCCTAGGATAAATTTGAAATAATATGGTACCATCATTCAGATGGGCATGTAAGGGTGCTATAACCTTTTTCATATGTAACCGAACTCTAAAACTCTGTTTTGGTTTGTAGACCCAAACCTATTCTTTTAGGAACCCTTCACAAGCTTAGGAGCTCTTTAAAGGGATAGATTCCTTTGGTGGCCAATCACACCTAGATAAAAAAAGATTGGTGATGACTCCATTCATTTGTTAAGTCTAGTTATAGATTTATGGATCTATATGCTATGACAGTTTGGCGACTCCACTAGGGATAGCCATAGAGAGTCAAGCTATAATTTTTGAATTTATCATATTCTTTGGTCTAATGGTTTTAATGATTTGTGTTATCTGTTTACTAACACTTTTTTTTTTACTTTTATTTGATTTTTGAGGGCATGAAACTTATATGTTCCTTCACACACACAATCACATGCATTTACATTACATGAGCTCTATACCCGGGCTCGTCCCTTTTAGTAGGGAGTAAAGTACCTATACTCTTGTGAGATGATAATCTTCGCAATAGCAAGCAAAATATTCCTACTCAAATTGAATCTTTTTTGTTGGTAGCCTGTGATGGGTGAGGATTGGACTACCTTACTAGTTTGTGATAGACAATGATGTAAGGAACAATTTGGGAACCTTTAGTGGTCAAAGTCACCTAACCCTGCATATAATCAACAGCTAAGAGGACCAGCTTTAGGATAGAGCCCTTCTTACCCAATGATAGATGTAACCTGAAGTTAGGACATAAGAAGGAACAATTTGTGACTTCCTAACCATTTTGATTGTCTGACTTCGTGCATCATTTTCATTGTCATATATAACATTATGCATATGCATCATTTTTATTTCATCCATGAAATGAACTATTTTGTTTGTTTGACTTTGTGCATTTGCATTGTCATATCATGCAACATTGTGTATTTGCATCATTTTCATATTAGATTTCATCCATGAAAATGTACATTACATTCATGCACCAATATATTAAACATAAAGCATAGCATCTCATTTCTGATCATAATTATGATACTCAAGGTTCAAGGATAGCTCCACCAACTAAGAATTCCACACAATCAACTCACCAGTATAACACAAGAGCTTGTATCAGACAAATAGAATAAGAAAATTCTAATCATCTCTAGAAGATAGAAAAAGCTCAAGAAAAACTAGAAGGGGAATTGAATAAGATTTTGGAGGCTCTGAACAAATTAAACAAGGGAAAGGGTATAAAAGAAAACACTAGCCAACAAGACCATCCATCATAAAAGATGGATGACCCACTATAGCCTCCTAGTTTTGGGCTGCCTCAAGCCTAATCTACACAAGATCCACTACCATAATAGTTCACTTATCCTGTAGGGCATACATACCCTGAAATGCCATCAACTTCAAACCGTGGTCAATATTAGAGTTATGTAAATCTTATCTTTATAGAAAAGGTAGTAGAACTAGTTCAAGTCCCTGATTTGGATGATCCAAAGGAGAATAAAAAGTTAAAATCAAAAGAGGGTGAGTCACTGAGGGACTCGAAAGCTGACCAGAAGATTAGTATGCTAAACGAAAAGCTGTGAATAGTGGAAGAAGTTAGTTTTTATGATCTTGTTGATGCTACTAGGCTTTGTTTAGTCCTAGATGTAGTTATTCCTTTGAAGTTCAAGGTGCCAGAGTTTGAAAAGTATAATGGTACAAAGTATCCAAAAACCCATATTACCATGTACTGTAGAAAAATGATAGCCCATACTAATAATGAAAAACTATTGATGTATGTATTCCAAGATAGCCTTATAAGCTCTGCTGCTAGGAGGTATGTCTAGTTGGATAGGACCCACATTCGTTCTTGGAGTGATATGGGTCACGATTTCGTCAGTCAGTATTGATATATCATAGACTTAGCCTTTGATCACTTATCTTTAAAGAACATGAAGAAAAGGCAAATGAATCATTTAAGAAATATGCCTAGAGGTGGAGAGACATAACTTCTTAGGTACAACTTTCGTTGATTGAAAAAGAGACCATAGTATTTTTTGTCAGCACCTTGAAATCTCTTTATTATAAAAAGATGATAAAGAATATAAAAAGAACTTCACTGATATGGTGATCTTAGGCAAAATCATTGAGAACACCATTAAAAATGGTAAGTTGAAATGAGGAGAAACCAAGAAGGCATCAGAGAGGAGAAAAACCCAAAACTCAAGCTATGAGTTTTGATAGACAGTTCAAGGGATATCAATCTTATCCATAAGGTTACTCTCCATACTATCCAACTGTGAACAATACTTCATCCTACCCATATCAGCCTATATCATAACCATCTTACTTATCAACATACCAGCCTATTTTCAACCCCTAAGCTCTCATATACAGCTTTAACATTCAACCTCCTATAAGATCCCAATTCATCCTGCTAGCTCAGTAAATGGTTCACAAAAGCAACAAAATTATCCAAAAAAAGCTCATATTTGATCCAATCCCCATGACTTATACGAAGTTATATCAAGAGCTCTATAACAACTACTTGGTTACCCTCAACTATGTGGAGCCACTCAAGCCACCTTATCTCAAATGGTATGATCTTATAGCCCACTATGACGACCACTATGGAATTACTGGTCATTCCACTGAAAATTGCACTACTTTGAAGCATAAGGTGTAATGGCTAATCAAGGATGGGCTGATAAGTTTTGATCAAGGAAGAGCAACAACACCTAATGTTAATAGCAATATGAAATTCCCTCAAAGCTAAAACAAGGTTTAGTGAGCTCAAGATGATTTCGACAGTCAATGGAATGAGTTTTTGAAAAAAAATTCTAGATTAATGTTCAAAATTGTCTGAATATTCATTATTTGGATATACCATTCATCCCAATGACATGCATCAACTTTTTTTCCCTATTTGTTTTTGTACCAAATTCGTTCCTCATTGATTACCTTTCTCTCAAATCACCTTGTGTTCTCTCATTGTTACATCCCCATAATAAATCAAGAAAATGTGTAAGTGCATTATATTTGTCATGATTTGAAATGATGATGAATGAATGACAATGTGTATAAAAAAGTCTTGCATTCCTTTGAAGAGAAATCCAAGATAATAAAAGAAAAAGGAAGAGATGATAGAAACCTAAAAAATGATTATTTGAAAAGGCACATGGTGTGACTAGATGATGAATATGGGGATAAATTGATCGACATAACTTGTCAATAGTAATCAAATAATGAATATAATATGGATCAAAGGACATAATTAATTCTAAAATGGCTAGTGTTGATAAGCCTGAGAATTGTAGTGAAAAAAATGTGGGTCAATGGATGAAATTTATGTTGATATTGCTAGTACTAAGGAGCCTTTTTTGTGAGTTGTGATTAAATGATATGAGGCAATAGACAAAACTTGTTCTAGAATTGTTAGTGCTGAGAAGCTTCTGAATGGTGATCAAATGATGAAAATAATGATGATCAATTAATGAAACTTGTTCCAAAGTGTTGAGAAACTAAACAAGAAAAAAACATGAGATGGTGGAGACTTAAGGACCATATTACCACATTTTATTAGAATTTCATGACTTTGATATTTGCATTACATGCATTATGTTGGCATTATTGTTTGAAGAATATTTGAAACTTTGGTTTGGCTATGCATTTGCATTATGCAGTAAACATTTGAATCATGATTGAGAGGATGGCTTTGTGAGAATCTAGATTGTTGCATTTGCATTATTAAGAAAACATTTGCATTATTGATCATGACATTCATTAAATGCATAATTTTGAGTCACTTGAAAAAGAAATTAGAATCTTTTGATGAGATTTTTTTTATTTTCAAATGAGAATCTTTGAATTTTTGATGTGTGAAACCTAAAATTTGTCAAATGTGAATCTTTAAATTTCAAATGAGAATCTTTGAATCTTTATGTGAAACCCAAAATTTGTCGAATGTAAATCTTCGAATTTCAAATGCAAATCTTCGAATTTCAAATGAGAATCTTGAATCTTTGAATCTTTGAGGTGTGAAACCTAACATTTGTTGAAAGTGAATCTTCGAACTCAAATGATAATCTTTGAGTTTCGAATGAGAATCTTTAAGGTGTGAAACCCTAAAGTTCGTCGAATGTGAATCTTCGAACTAGAATGAAAAGTTTTGAATTTTTGGATAAGAATCTTCAAAATTCAAATGAAAAGCTTTGAACTTTTGGATGTGAATCTTCAAAGTTCAAATAAGAATCTTTAAATGTTGGATTCAAGTCTTGCAATTTGCAAATGCAAATATTGAGATCATATGAATCAAACTCTTGTGAAACTAAAATTTTAAGAATCAAATTTCAGTGAATTCTTGTGAAGTTGAAAAGTTTTTATGAGTCTGAACCTTTGATTTTGAACTCAGATTGCTAATCTTTGAGTTTTCATTACAAATTTCATCAGATCTGATTTACAACTCTACTAGACATGATTGTCAAAAGCCTTTTATTTTTCAAAGTTGTGATTGCCTCTATTTAGAGAGCATTTTATTTTTCAAAGTTCTGGTTGCCTCTATTTAGAGGAGCATTTTATTTTTCCTAAAGTTGTGGTTGCCTCTGTTTAGAAAAGTAATTTGTTTTTCAAAGTTGTGGCTGCTTTTATTTACAAGAGCATTTTATTTTTCCTAATGTTGTGGTTGCCTCTATTTAGATGAGCAATTTATATTTTCAAAGTTGTGGTGCCTCTATTTAAAGGAGCAATGTATTTTTCAAAGTCGTTGAGCCTTTATTTAGAAGAGCTTTGTTTACTTTTTCAAAAAAAAAAAACATAAAAAAATAAAACAAAAAAAAGATGAATGTGTTGGGATGATCATATGCAAGGTGTCTATGTCTTTGCACAATTCCTGTTGCATAGGAAATAAGTAAAAAGGGGCCGTTGTAAACACCCTAATTGGTCCGAGCCCAAACCTATTGGGCCCAGTACAATAGGACTTAGGCCTAAGCCCATTGGTCTCGATTCAATAGGGTCCAAGTGATCAGCCCAACTGTTTATTTTTTTATTTATTTTTATTTTTATTTTTGTTTTGGTTTTTATTTTGATTTTTTATTATTATTTATTTTATTTTAAAATAATAGGATATTAATTAAAAAATGAAAAAAAATGAAAAAAAAAGTGGTTAAAGAGTTTAAGTCGGATTAAAGGTTGGAATTAGAATTCAGAAGGGATTGAAATCCCATTTGGCTTAGGATTTTTGGATTTGAAAAACTCTATAAATATAGGCTTAGATACAAATCAAACACACATGAAAACAAAAAGAGAAAAACAGAGGCTTCCTACTTTCTCTTTAAATCTCTCTACTTTAAGTTGACTTTGCGTTGCATTAGAGCATATCTTCAGTAGCTTCAACCTTGGATCTTTTTTCCTTAGGGCAATTTCTCGTTAGGATTTCTTGGTAGTGTTTTTCTTTAACAAAGAAAAAATCATTTCCCATTTTGTTTTCTATTTTCTTGGTAATGATGATGATATACCTCCATTACATCAAACTAAAGTTTCAAAAGGGTGTAATATTGCTGGATATGGAAGATCTATCGTAGGTTCTGCCTTGTATTCTGGGATGCATTCTAACATTGAGGCCCAAATACATCTACTTAAGCAAGAAGTTTATTGTTCTGTCCTGTGTGCTTTTAAAGCACAATCTGATGCCATTACTTAGGAAAAGGAATGATTGATAACAGAACTTAAGAAAGAACTGAAAGTGTCAGACGATGAGTATAGAGAGCTTCCGACAAAGGTTAATGCTGATGATATTATCAGAAGGATAAGTGATTGGAGACAAGTTGGTGGCAACCAATCTTCAAGACTTATTGTATCTCATCTTCTTCACGATCTTTTATCTAGTCCAACTGTTTCAGCATCCCGCAAGAAATAGAAGAGATCTCATCCGGGTCAGTCATTACCTGGTGTATCCTCAACAAAAGCTATGCATTACAGTTCTACAATTTTTGCTAGAAATAGGCAAATCAATAACTGTGGCTTCACTGCTGGCCTTTCAGTAAATGAACATTCTGAATGAGAAACTTTTGATCCCTTAATTGGAAAAAAAGTGTGGACGAGGTGGCCTAAAGACAATAGCTTCTATGAAGCTGTAATAACTTATTACAATCCCTCTGAGTCTTTGTCTCAAGCCGAGCCAAGCCGAGCTGCTTTTTGAGCCATTCCAGCTTTTCTTCATGCAGCCAAGCCGAGCTTTCTAGCCGCTGAGCTGAGTCATTTTTCTATTTGGTATTTTTATTTTTTTATTAATTTATTTTATTTATTTCAATAATATTTTTGCATTATTAAATTTAGGAAAAATAAAAAGTGTAAAACTTAATAAAAAAACTTTTGGGAATAAATATTAATTATCCAATGATGGAATATATAAAAATTTTAAATGGTAAATTTCTATAAAATTCTTAGGTGAGAAATTTTGTCTAAATTTATCCCAAATGGTAGAATAATTTAGATAAAGTTTCAATAACAATAATTAATATTTATTTTCAATCAAAAAAATAAAAAAAATTAAAATTTTGGTTGAAAATATGTGACAATTATCCAAGGATGAGATTCTTAGAAATTTCAAATGGTAAATTTTCTAAGAAATCACTAGGTGAGAAATTTCTTTAAATTTGTCTCAAATGGTGGAAGAATTTAAATGAAATTTCAATAAAAATTAATTGTCATATTTTTTTATCGAACACAAAAAAATTAAAAAAGAGAATTTCTAAGTGGGCCTAAATGGTAAAAAATTTAGAAATTCAAAAAGAGAAAATATTTCTAATTTGGCCCAAATGGTGGAATAATTAAATATATTTTTGACAAAAAAATAATCAATAAACCATTTTCCAATGATGAAGTCTTGTCAAGATATCAAATTGGATTCTTGAATACTCTTCAGGTGATGAAGTATTTTTAAGAATTTTACTAGATTGATTGAAGAATCTTACAAATTATTTCCAATATTTAACATAAAAATTTAAAACCATTAGACTCAAGACCCTTGGATAAATTCGAAATAATATGGTACCATCCTTTGGATGGGCATGTAGGGGTACTATATCCTTTCCTACATGTAACTGAACTTTTAAACCTTGTTCTGGTTTGTAGACCCGAACCTATTCTTTTAGGGACCCTTTGTCAAGCTTAGGAGCTCTTTAAAAGGATAGATTCCTTAAGTGACTAATCACACCTAGATAAAAAAAATTGGTGGCGATTCCATTCATTTGTTAAGTCTAATTATAGATTTACGGATCTATATGTTATGACAAATAATAGTGGCTATCTATGGTTATGGCTGTAATGAAGTCTAAGTCATAACTTTCAGTAGCATTCCCTTGTCTTGGATTCTAAAATGGTGATTGAATGTGGGAATAATCAAATAACAGCTTCTGGCCCCATTATGATAAATTTCATATATAAAAGAAAAAAAAAAGAAATAACACATTAGAATAGAAAAATAAAATTTTGAACTATAAGGGAAAAGATTTAATATTGGTACTGATAATCTTTCACCAAAATAATCCCTAACAATGGCGCTAAAAACTTAATTGCTATTTTTTAAAACACTAGGTACCAAAATTAATCCTTTTAACCTTATATTTAGATGATGCAATGGGGGTGATGGGTGGTTGAAACAAAATTGAAAAACTAGAAGTAATGAAAGGGTAGTAAACAAGATGAAAATGATTATCTAATCTAAGAATGTATGAATATAGCAACAAAGTAATTGCATAAAGTAAATGAAGTATAAGCCAAAAGTGGTGAGCAAAGCAAAAAGCTGCCAAAGGCTGAATGTAGAAAGAAAGTGAAATGAAAGCTTTGCAAATAACTTGAAAAGAGATTAAGAATAAGCAAATCAAAAATTGAAAAGGTTTTAAAATTGTTAATCAACAAAGAAAAGTAAAAGTAATGTGAAAGTAACTTGAATAAATCTTGAGAAAAGGCTTGAATAAAACCTAAAATAACTTGAATTAAAATCAAATAAAGCATGAAAAGAGAAAGTTATGGCTAGTTTGTCACCCTAGCTAAACTAAACTAAATAAAAACTTTTGCTAGTGGCATCTAAGAGAAAATAAGAGAGGATTGATGTAAAAAAGTGTTGTTTTTCCTCTTGAAAGCTAGGTTATTTATAAGTGAAAATCCAAGGTAGTAAGGATGAATCTAGACAATTTGTTTCTAGCTAAAATACATTTAAATTCAAAAGCTTTCTAGTTCTAAATAGACTCAAACACCGACTAAGAGAGAGGAAAGTCCATGTGGCCAATTACATTGCTTGGTTCTTGAGTGTGATTAGTCCATATAGCCATCCCTTACTCATGTGTCCATGCTATGTCACATTCATTTGAATTCAACTAGATAGTGTATTTCCTATAATCCTGTTTGATTTACTTTAAACTCATTCAAATGCAAACTAGTTTTTTGCATGATTTTTTGAATTTTGAATTTTGAATTTTCAATCTTCCTTTTCCATGCATGGCCACCTACTTCAAGGCCTTTGAAAGCTTAGGTGGTTAGTTGGATATGTGAACTTCCTTAGGCTTTAGTCGAATGCTAGTCCTCTAACTTTGCATAGGTTCTTCACTTTATAAAAACTATGCAAGACATGCAAGCTTTTAAGCATTTTTATCCAAATTTAGCTAGAATGTATGAAATTTTTTATGTAAACCTATAAAACAAGAATTTAAGCACACTAAGGGATAAAAGATTTGAAATTTAACAAAAATCACAAAAAATTTCAAAAAAATTAAGTAAAAAGATTTTAAAATTTTTCTAATTTTTACAGTCATCATTAACTATTAATGGTTGTTCAACAAGTTTTTAAGAGAATTTATCAGCCAATGATAGACCAACATGTGCCAGACCCAAATTGTTGATAGAAATCTACAACATGGAAAAATAGATTTAACAATAGAAAAAAAAAAAGACCAAGTCAATGACCACACGCCTAAATATCATATGGGAATTTAGAAAATCTAGCTGTTATTTGCTAACATAAGTTGTTACTTGGGCCAAAATTCAAGTAATTAGGAGGAAATTACTATTTGAAGACCTATTCAAGGCTATGTAATGCTAAATCAATTAGGGAAAGAAAAAGCTTTTGGAGCCAAAATCTCACGAAAATGATTGATAAACATGATATATCTTATGGCAAATTTAAAAGCAAAGATATGTGGTATGATCATACGAAGTCACAAACTTTATAAATAAAAGCTTTAGACCAACAAATGACACACTTCAAACACATAAAATACAAAACACCTACGGCTCTTTATCCAAGCATGTTGGCTTTTATATCTTTTTCTTAACCTTCATGGCTACTTTTATTTAAACTTTTCATGAGCATATCCCTTTGAAATAATTTCTGTATTCAACAAACAAATTTTGTACTTATTTGTTGATATATTTGTAATTAAGATCTTAAGCATCATTTCTCCTTAAGCATCATTTCATCAATCAAATAAAGTCCATCACATGGCATCATTTTTATGCAATGATCTTTAATTTGAAGTTCAATTCCATAAGCTTTCTCTTAAACTCATTTAGTTTCATCTCTATTTGTAATTTTGAAAATTTTTGTTACTTGATTTTAAATTGTCTTATGGCATTTTCCAATACTACTTTTAATATTTTAAGTAATTCCTTTTGTAGCTTTAAAAAGATTTTATAAACTAAATCATCTTTAAAAGTTGAAAATTGCATGATCGATTTTCATAAAGGTGCACTTTCATTCGGTATCAATTGATTGCATCATTTCAACGGGTGAAAATCATCAATACCATACTTTAATAATTTATGTTAAAAATTAGTTGGCATACCTGATCCATTTAATAGGGTAGAAAAAATTCAACACTAACAATGATAAAGACGCTTGAAAATTATTTAATATATTTAGTACATTAATATAAAATTGTAATTAGTGCAACTTTATTTCAATATCATTAATACATACTAATTAGGAAATGTTTAATGAAATTGTATATCTTTGGTAAAATTATTATAATATTTTATGTGCTCTAATGAAATTTGAAATTTAGTTTCTCTATCATAATTCATAGAAATATAATTATTATACTATTTTGATTTGATAATATTAGTCTAATCGTTAACTCCGTCAAATTTTTGCTATTAAAAATGTTGATGTAGTCAGTGATTTAATGATATAGGAATTAACCTTACTGATATGACATTGACTTTGCTAATATGATATTGAATTTATTGATATCACAATATGAGTGAATGAAATCAGTTGTCAAATTTTACAAATTATCCTTATACTCAAACAAAATTTGAATTTTAGCCTTTCCAATATAATTTATAAAAATTTTGTTCTCATACAAATTGAATTTGATAATATTGATTCAATTACTAATGCAATTAATTACTTTCTGTTAACTTTTACTTACGTAACTATTATCTTTTTAGAAAAACAACTAAAAATTAAAATCTTAAAAAATTCAAAAGGAAATTTTCTCTTTTTGAAGAAGGAAATAGTGAAAATTAAATTCTTTTAGAAAATGAGCTAAAAACATTTTTTTTCTTTTATAATTTTTTTGACTTTTTTGTTTTAAAGGAAAAAAATGAAAACACCTTAAAAAATATGATTTTTTCAAAAAAATTTATTTATATTACATTTTTTCAAAAAAGTAAAAAGTTTTTTATTAAGAATACATAAAATTTAGACAGTGAAGCAATCTAAATCTAATTTAATAATAATATAAAAAATTATTCAAAATGAAAGAAATAAAAGGTTTTTTACTTAATTCACTCCATAATTTTCTTTTATATAACAGATACACATACATACATAGTTATTAGTAATCTAGGAAAATAGCATTGTCAAATTAAATTCCCTCACATGCCTTAATTTCGGGTAATTTTTACCAAAATTGACATGGCTCTACGTAAGGCTAGCTTCATAGGTTTTACACACATCTAAAAGTTCTCAAATTGCTCCTTACTGACGTCCACACGGAACTAGTAAAGCATCCTGATTCTCACCCATTATAAGCCACAAATGAAAATGGTTTAATTTAAGTGGGAGTATTTCATTTGCTATTACGGAGGTTATCACCTCATGAAAGGATATGTACTTTACTCCTAAAAATGATAGAGTTCGGGCATAGAATGTATGCATGAAATGCAACATATCATTGTGTGTGAGGGAACATAACATCGCAACTTCTATCCTAAATGCCTTACAATTTATTAAGAGTAATATATACAAAATATAATAATAAAAAAGAAACAACATAATTAAAATATGTATACAATGCAAAATCTTTCCCTTAAAAAAATAGAATTAAAGTTAAGAAAACCAAAATTGGATAAATTAAGATTAAATCAAAATTTTGGATAACATATGATCAATCTTGGTCGGGCTCTAAAAAATAGTCTCCAATAGACAAGGACGGATTCAAGATTTGTGGTCAGTGGGGGCAAATTATTAGGTAATATTTATTTACAAATTATTTTAACTTAAAATGACTTTTATTAAAATATAATGTCAAATATTTTTAAAAATATAAAATAATAAAAATATTTTTTAAAAAATATAAAGTATTAAAAAATATCACTTTTATATAAAAATTAGATCTAAAAAATCACATTTGCTTGTTTTAATTGTGTCACGTTAGGAAAGAATATTAACACTTATATAGATAAACATAAATATGACAATTAAATAAACAAATTAAAGATTTAAACATATACATAAATTTATTTATTAAATGGATATAATACCACAAGATTAACAAGTTTATTGTTCAAGTTGGATCAAATATGACATGACAAAACATATTTTGTAACCCATTAAAAAGTCATTCTAACAAGATCAATAAGTATAGTAAAGAGATAAATTTTATATTTATATTTTGAATCATTAACTTATTCAAATAATTTTTTTATTTTGTTAATACATTTATATACATTTCAATATTATAAAAGATCATTTTTTTTTTACATTTAGTGGGGGTAAAAAACAAAAAATTAAAAATCGAGTTAATTTCTAATAATTCTACTTGTTATTTTAAAATTTTAATGGGGGCAAAATACAAGGATCATTTATATTTTGGGTCTTTTACTAATAAAAATATTCAAGTTTCAAGATTTCAGTAGGGGCAACTACCCCCACCCTAAATTCGTCTATTAGTAAAATCGCCAAGTTGTCATAACGAGCGGCACAACTAAAGAATTTTTTAAAAAAATACAAGAGAGTCATTACTGAGCTTTTTGGTTATGTGTGATTGGCCACCTAAAATATTTATCATTTTAATAAAATTTAAAAAATTATTTAAAACCTATTAAAAACATAATTTTTGGGTTTGCCAAACACAAATCCGGGTTCTGGAGTATGATTATGCATTGAAAAATATTAGCACCCTTACAATGCCTGTTTTTAAAAAAAAAACGATATCAATTAATCATGTATTTTTCTTTTAACCTTAATAAAACTAGTCCTAGTTTTGATATTTAAAAATGTTTCCTTGATTTATTTCATTTCAACCAAACAAACATTTTTTAATATTCTTTTAGTTTAATTTTTTGCTTGAAAAATAAACAAGAACCTTATGTATTGAAAATTTTTTAAAAATATTCTAATATTTTGGTAATATTTAAAAGAAACTTCTCACTTAGGGACTTATTAAAAATCACTACTCGTACTTCTTAAGAATCCTTTCTTTAGTGGCTCATATTTATCTTTCAAATTGACACTCATAATTTAATTTAAACAATATTTTCTCTTTATAAAAATTTATTTCTTAGCTTTTATAAATACAAGGTAAACAAGAAATTTTTATTGAAAATTATTCTGAATGTCCCAATACTTTGGCAATATTTTAGAAAAATCTTCTCATATAGGGATTTCTAAAGAATCACTATTTGAACTTCCTCATAATACCATTATCGAAAAAATCTCTGTTTATTTTTGAATTATTAATATTTGAGTCTAAAATTTATACAATAATACAATTATCTATAAATAAATTTAATTTTTAAAAAATATATATTTTACAAAAATTTTGCATTTTATTTGTCTTAAAAAAATTATTCAAATTAAGAGAAAAAAAAATGAAAATTGTATATTGAAAAAAGTTTCTAAACCTTCTAATACTTCAATAATTTTTAGAAGACTTTTTTTTATCAAAGGAGTTCTTAGGAATTTTTATTAGACTTTCCAAATTTCCATCATCGAGAATTCACATTTACTTTTAACCCCTTTTTTTAAAGTCTTTTTTTTCTTTTCTTAAAACAATAATTTTTTAAAATTCCAAACTATAGTGATTTGTTTGTAAAAACACTTTTTTATATCTGCAATATCAATCTTCCACAAACAAATTTATTTATTTAATATAAAATGCATGAAAAAAATGAATAAATAAACAAATAAAACTAAAATAAATTTTTTCACAAGTTGAGCCAAGAATCCAAGTCAAAATGGCAAGATCCATAATAGTTGGGCTGTGACTTAGGCCTAATCGAGATCACTTGTCGGGTAATCTGGGAGCTCTAAGTCGGGTCATTGGTCATACGTCATAGGTCATAGGTCAAGTAGGGTCGGGCCACCCAATTACATTCTTCTATTCTTTTTCTTTTTTTTTTACAATATAAAAACCTAAAAAAAATTTCAATTAATTTTCTCATTTTCCTTCTTTCTCTACAAATCTCCTTTCCTCAAAAATCTCTAAACAAAACCCATTAAACACTTTTATTTCCAAAATCCAACCGAGCACCACCCTCATCATCGCCATACCCAACTACCAACCATTGGTTATTGGTGCTAGTTTACTTTCAAATTTTACCATAAAGTTCCTTTCATCCTCCTCTTTCTTGTTTTCTAGTTGGTTTTTATGAAAATGCCCTAGATTTCCTTAAATTTGAGGGTTTGATCCTAAACTTTAAACCACTATTTTACCCATTTCTCATCGTTCAATTTGAGTGAATCTTCACTATGTTGTTGCTCTTTGCCCTCTTTCTTTTCATCGTTCAGATCATCAAAAGCTTTTTGCCGCCAAATCCACCATTGATGCCACCTCCAGCGTGGTGGTTTTCTTCGTCAAAATAAGTTTCCTTGCCTCGCAACTCTTTTCTCCTAACAAAGCTAAACAAAACTCATCTCAAAACACTTTAAAGCCTATAAAAATCCCATACCTGAAACAAACTTTCCTCCATTACTATTGTAGAAACTCCATTTAGCTCAAAATTTAAACCAATTGGGCTCAACCTAGTTTTTATGGCCGAATATCCAATTTTTTATATTGTATTTTATAATTTATTTTACTTTTATATTTATTATTGTATTATCATTATTTTTATTTTATCTATACTTTTTATCTTTTTTTATCTTTATTTTATTTTCATTCATTTATCTCATTTTTATTGTTTATCTTTATAAAAAACAAAAATCGAAATGTTTGTTGTAAAATTTTTTTTTTGTTGATAATTCATGTGAATTTTTAGAAATTTTTAAAAGAATTTTAATTCTTAATCAACCTAGAATTCATATCAAGTTGGGATTAAGCTCTTATAAATATCTTGTAAGTTTACACAATCAACACACAACAATCACATAGGAAAATTTGATAGCGAAAAAAGTTTTAGGTAATTAAAGTTTAAATTTTAGGCTTTTTCTAGTTTTCGATAATTTTTCGATGAGATTCCTTGTCTTCAAAAGAATTTTAGATTACAATGACATTTTTTAACGAGTGTTGAAGTTTTTGAGGGAAATTCCAACGATACCTCCAAATCCCAATGATGATTCCTAGTTCCCCAAACATTAACTCGATTTGACTCAATCCATAGTATCTAACCCTAGATTCATCATCCATTGAACCACTACTGAATCTTTAAACCTCAAGCCAAGTCGCAAGCCACCAAGCTCGAGTTGTGTTCTATATCTATAGCCAACCTGCCAAGTCCAAGTTGACCCATTAGCATTTTTTTATAATTTTTTATTTATTTTATTTAAAATTTATTTATTCATTTTGTTTAAATTAATTTTTATTTAAAATAATTTAAATAAATTTATGAGTCTTATCAAACTATTAAAAGATTTTTGTAAGTTTAAAAAATATATTTCAAATTATGAATCCTACCAAACTATTATATGATTTCATAATAAAATTAAATTTGAAAATATTTTTGAATCAATCCTATCAAACTATTAAAGAATTTAAATCTCAAAGTTAAATCTTACCAATAAATCTTACCAAATTATTGAAAGATTTAATGATTTTTATAAAAATAAAATAAATTTTTTAATCCTACTAAACTATTGGAGAATTTAAATCTCAAAGTTAATTCTTACCAAACTATAGGAAGATTTAATGATTCTTTTAAACAAATTCATAAATAAATTTTTAAATAAAAATCTTACCAAACCATTGGAAGATATATCTCAAAATAAAATCTTTCCAAACTACTAAAAGGTTTTATTGATTTGAAAATGATTAATTTCTAGAAAATACATTAATGAATCCGATGATAGAACATCCTCAAAGCAAAACACTAGCCTCCATGAATACTTTTAAGATGAGAAAATTTTTTTAATTTGCTATCAAATTATTGAAGTAATTTTAAAATTAATTTTCAATATTAAATTTATTAGATAAAATTATAAATATATTTTAAGGTTTTGATAATATGAAATCAACTAGTATCATATTTTAGATAAATATTGTAGGGATATTATTACCTTTCCTGCACATAACCGTACTCCCGAACCTAAGAGTAGTTTCGTAAATTAGAATCTACATTTTTAAGGAACTCAAGTCAAGCTTGAAACTTTCTTTTAAAATGAGACAAATTCAGTAGGATGACCAATCACACTTAAACCAAAAAAGTTGATGGTGACTTCTTGTTATTTTTTGTTTGTTGTTGCTTTGTTTTTATTGTGATGGTTAGTGGTGATGGGAAGCAATGTTCGAAGTGGCTAATGAGTGATTATGCTCTTAGGTGAGGTGGTGTTTATGCTATAAATGGTGATAACAAATGCAGTTTTTATGGTGTTGGGATTTTTGTGCCATATTGGTAGTTGGTGGTGAGGTGTTTGGGTTGTGGGTGAAGATGCTGAGGTGTATGCTAGTTTTGGTGGGCAGTCAAGACTACTTGATGGGGACGTTGGCAGGATAGGCCGTCAAGTGTCTAGTTATGGTTGCTGGTGGTAGCAGTCTGGAGTTTATTTTTGGGTGCCCACAGTTTGGGATTTTAGATTAGTGGGATTGTAGGCTATGACGATGGGGTGCTGATGTTTTTAGGAGAGTAGGAATCTGATTTTTCCATTGAGCTTTTGCTTTGTTCTCTTTAGCTATGTTCCCTTTATAAAAAAAAATTTAGTCTTTATAGAATTAGGTCTTCCATAGCAAGACATGGTCTGGGAATGGGTGTTTTAGAGTGTTGTTGTCTTAGGGTAGAGGATCTTGCTACACCTAAAGTGGTGGTGCCTGGTAGATTTGGGATAGTGGGTCTTTGATCATTTGTGTTAAAAGTTAGAAACGGTAAAACATGATGGAAAAACAAATAGCTAGAAATGGGAAAAGCAATTTAAGGAAAAGAGTGAGGGGAAAGGATAGCCACCCTTACCGACCCTCTCAATTTTTGTTTTTTATTGATTTTTCAATTTTTTGTTTTTTTTAATTAATTAACCTTGATAAAATTGATTTAGGCCTAATTGAATTTGGGCTCCAAAGGGTTATAAACACTGAACTTAGATTTTTATTGGGCTTTAAAATCCTATGCCCATATAACAAAACATTGACTTAACCCAAAATTGAAATGGGTTGGACTTTAACCCATGCAAAATGATAAAAAATGATTAATTCAAAATAGAAATCAAATGAGTCAAATTTTGTAAATCCAATTAAAATATTCAAATAGGTCCAAATCGAGACATTCAAACAAGCATAAAAATCGATTAAAATCAACTTACCCTAGACGAAATTAGATATCTACAATGCACTTTGATCTAATATCAACTTATTGCATTGCTTCAAAGAGTGAAAGTCATCAAAACCACACTTTATTAATTTAGATTCAAAATTAGTAAACACCGATTGCATTCCTCTAAAACTAAAAATCATCGAGATCACACTTTATTAATTTAGGTTCAAAATTAGTTGGCACACCCAATCATTTTAATATGGTAGAAAATAATTCAACACTAATAATGATAAAAATTCATGAAAATTATTTAACATATTTTATTTTTTGTCAAATTATTATAATAGTTATTGTACTTTAACAAAATTTAAAATTTAGTTCTTCTAACATAATTTATAGAAATGTAGTATTCATATGATTTTATCATTCTAGTCTAATCACTAATCCCATCAAATTTTTGCATTTAAAAATGCTGACATAGTCATTTACTTGATGACTTAAATGTGAACCTAGTTGACATAGCATTGATTTTGCTAATATAATGTTGACTTTGCTAATGAAGTAACGAAAATGAATGAAATCAATTATTAAATTATGCAAATTATCCATTTACTCACATAAAACTTGAATTTTAGTCTCTCTAATATAATTTAAAAAATCTAGTTCTCTTACAAGTTAAATTTGATAAAATTAATCTGATGCAATTAATTACTCTGTGCTAATTTTACTTACATCATCGTTGCTTTTTTTCAAAAAAATCAAAAAATTAAAAAATATGAAAATTTGACTCAAAATTTAAAAAAATGATAAAAAAAAAATACTTGATTTTCTAATGCTTTTTCAGATTTTAAAAACATGAAATTAATTTTTTCCTATAGTTTAATTTTAAAGAAATAATATTGCTTGAAATTTTTTAGTAAAATAAGGTTTTAATTAAAATTTTCAAATTTAGGATATATTTACAAATTTTTCTTCGTTTTTAAAAACATTAAATTTAATTTCTTTTTCCAATATTTCAATTTTTTAAGAAAATTATATTTTTTTATTTTTTAAAAATTAGATTTCAATTTTTTAAAAAAATAATTTCAACTTTCATACTTTATCAAAATTTTCAAATATTAAATTTTCTTTTTTTCAATACTTTAAATTTTTTTAAAAATCATATTTTTGAATTTTTTTTAATAAAATCAAATATTATTTTTTAAAAATATTAATATTTTGAATTTTTAGATTTTATACAAAAACTAAATTTAATTTCTTTTTCAATATTTTATTTGATTTAAAAAATTCATTGTTTCAAATTTTTTGTATTTCTTCAAATTTACTTTTTTTAAAATAGTATTTAATTTTTGCTTAAAAATGATTTTTTAAAAAATAAAATATTGAAAGAAAATGAAATTTAATATTTCAAAAAAATATAAACATTTGCCAAAAAGTACAAATATTTATTTTTAAAAAATTTTGATTTAACATAAAAAATTCTTAAAATATTATTTTTTAAAAATAAATTATTAGTAAATATTTAAAAATTCTAAGAATTGAGAGTTTTTTAAAAGAATGAAATCTGATTTTTCATAAAAATTAAAGAAATATTTTCAAAAAATTAAAATAATGAAAAAATAAAATTAATATTTTTTCAATAAAAAAGTCTAAATAATTCAGAATTTTGAATTTTAAAAAATTAAAATCCAATTGTTAAAAAAAATCAAGAAACATAATTTTTTATGATTAAAATATTTAAAAAAATTAAATTTAATGTTTTTAAAATTTTCAAAAAAACCTAAAAGAATCACTTTTTGGGTTTTTTTATTATTTTTTTACATTTAAAAAAATTAGGGTTTTTTAAATCTCAAATGATTTTCTAAAAGGACAACAGATACATGTCAACAAAGCTAATTATGAGTAATTGGTCTTCTATTACTAAATTTAACTGGTATGAGACTTTTCTAAATTATGTTGGAAAGATTTAAATTCAAAATTTTTGTAATTATAGGGACCACTTGCATAATTTAATCATTAATTTTATTTATTTATATTGTCATATTAGTAAAGTCAACACCATATCAACTAAATCAACAACTACATTAACATTTTTTTACAATAAAAATTTAATGAGGTTAATGATTAAATTAAAATTATCAAATTAAAGATAATATGAAAACGACATTTTTTTATGAATTATAGTAGATAAATTAAATTTCAAATTTTGTTAAAGTACAAAGATCATTATCATAATTTGACTATTTTGTTGTTAATGTTGTATGTGCAATAAATGTTTTAACAAAATCAGTCAATAAGTCATCTTTTCTTGCCTTGAATATGTAAAAGTAGTTGCTCAGAAATATATAAACTAGCCACATGCTCGCAAATGGCTATGGTTCGAAATTTTTTTTTGTAGTTAATAGTATTGAATTTAATAAATTAATGGGTATTATTTTATTTATAAATTTTTTTATAAAAGCAATGATTAATAAATATTTATAAACTGACTTATTGATAATGTATACATTTTATTCTCATAACTTGTATAACATATCAAAAACAAATCTATTTTTCAAATTTATCTTTTCAAGCATAATTAACAATGAAAAATTTATCTTTTCAAGCATAATTAACAAAATATTGAAAAAGATAATTAAAACGTAACAAAGAGAATGTTAAAACTAAAAAAAAAAAATAAAAAAAAAAACAAGCAAAAATGGAGCTAGATGGAAATGCTACATGAATGCCTTCACTTAAAAATGATAACGGATTAGGTAGAGATTGTTTTATACTCATCCAAACTCCAATCAATACCAAGTTATTATTTTTTGTATCCAATTTCAACATGACATATATATATATATATGTCTGTATAACTCACACGACTTAACTTGACAAAAATTTAATTCAATAATATAACATTCATAAAAATATTATTTATTAATATAAATTATATCAAATTATATATAAATATAATATTTTTAAATAAATATATTAAATAATAACTTTATTAATATAATATATGAATAAAATTTAATAAATAATAAAATATATATTCTTATATATATCCTAAGAGAGGGTAGGGCATAACTCCCTAGATCTGCCTCTAACCTAACTTCAATTTTCAAAGGAAGAAAAAATGTCCTTCCTCAATCTAATTCTAATAAAAAAATAGTCTTTATTGAATTGATGAGTCAAAGTCCATTAGATATGGATTCTTTTGCCATCATTATCTCTACTGATCCCATTTATTACAAAATTTATTTTATTTGAAAAAAGAAAAAGCAAAAACTAAAAACCCAAACAAAATGTCCAAAAAAAAATTAAATAAGAGTGTTACATGAACAATTTAAGTGGCTATGTATGTTTTCAAATATAAATAAAAATATCAAAATAGACAATTAAAAAGCAAAATAAAAAATAAAAGATAAAGCCAAAAAAAAAAATGGCCTAAGAAAAAAATCCAAAATAATGAAGGTACCATATGAATACTTTCATTTAAGGATAACAACGATTGAGTCAAAGGCAAATTTATACTCACCTAGACTTTGACTTGATTTTTTTTAATAATTTAATTTGACTTTGATTTTGACCCAATATTGAGTTTTTATTTATTGGCACCCAATTTGAACCTATCACATATACATAACACACATCCAATCCAATTTGATCAAAGTTAATTCAATAAATTTTAATTTAATATAATGTTCATTTAAATATTATTTTTCAATATAAATTATATTTTAATTATGTATAAATATAATTTTTTATTAAATTAAGATATTAAATAAAAAATTTATTAATATAATACATACTAATTAAATAAATAATAAAATATATATTTTATATTTATTCGAGATGAAATGAAACACCTTAAATTCATTTTCTAAATCGACTCTAATTTTCAAAAACAAAAAAAACTCGATCTAAATTCAAATTTAAAAAAATTACATTTATTGGATCGAGATGAGTCAAAACTCATCAAAAGCAAGTTGTTTTGTCATCCTTCACTCCATCAACTTTTTCTTATAAAATTATTTAATTTAAAAAAAATCAAAAGCTAAAAAAAAAATAAATAACAAAAAAGAAAAGAGAGCTATATGGATACCATGCAAATTTATTAAATTAAGATATTAAATAATAATTTTATTAATATAATAAAATATATATTAATATAAAATTAAATTAATAATAAAATTATATATATATATCTTAAGCGGAGGGAATATTATAAAATTATTTTCAACTCTATCTCAATTTTTTTAAAAAAATTAACTTGATCCTTGATTTTTTTTGAAAAAAAATTACAATAATGGATTGAGACAAATGATACCCATCGAATAAGAATTATTTTATCATTTTTAATTTTATTAATTTTTTCATATAAAATAAATTTAATGAAAAAATAAAAAATAAAAGTACAGATTTTAAAAAATGTTAAGTAACACGTGGTTTTCCTCTCTTTTCTCTAAAATCTACAAAACTAACTATTAGATATTAATTTGATGCAATGGTGCAATGAAAATTACTGATTCTCCAGGCCCAAAGAATCGATCCGATACAGTACCAATGCTAAATGTCGGATTATGGAACAATTGGCAAAAAAGGAGGTTCGGTATTGGGGAATCAATGCTCTTACCGTGTCCAGCACTAAAGTCTAATCGATTTTGCGTCATAGTAAACTTGCAATGGGATGTTTCACTTTTCATCTTTGTTATCTTGATTTTCATGTCATATATAAGGAGATAATTTATTCCCCACTGCTTTTTTCTCCTTTATGCTCAATTATCCCATTGACGCCTTAAAGGCTCATCATGTTCTGTAACTGTTTCCACCAAAAAATAAAAATCAATCATAAAACAAATACATGAATGTCTTTTTGACATATTTTTAAAAATAAAATATAAAAAGAAAAAAATCAATTAATTGAAAAACTAGTGACTGTTTTCAAAAATAATCGATTAAAGAGTTATACATAGGTGTAGAAATCTCGTAGATCAAAATAATCGGTTAAAACCGTGAAATAATCCATTGTGGGACATTATCTATGTCAACTAATCAATTACCTTGAAGCTTGAAGATGAAACTTTGGTTCTAAAAATAGAATTAAATTTTTTTTTAAAAAAAAAACAACAGATTGCTCAGTGAGGGGCATTAGATTGTCTTAAAGATAAAGTGCTATGGAATTGAAATACAAATTAACGAGCAACAGATTGTCCAACAGAGTAAATTAATGATTTTAGGGTAATGATTGGTATGAGATAATCACTTTAACAATGTGATATACACATAGTAATTTAATTATTATGTTTAGTAAATATTCAATAATTTTACATGATAATAATCTTAAATCACTAAAAATAATTAGATCATTGTCTTGAAAAATTATTTAGTTTCTATTTAGAAGAGTGAAAAACTTTTATTATCGAAGTGAAATGATATTAAAATTTATAATAGTGATTTAATCAATATTATCCATTTAATATATGAATATAAAACTTTTTTTTTAAATTGTAATTCTTTTGTATTATAATTTTTTATATTTTCAAACTAATATTCAATATAATAATGTAAAAATAATTTTTGTATTTTTTAATACTTTATATATAAGATATTTTTTATTTTTCTTTTATTATAAACTTAATTTATTAGTTTTATTTTCTAATTCAAATGTTTTCTTTACATAATTTATATATAAAATTAGTTTATCTATCAATAAATATATTTTTTATTTTATTTTATTTTATTATAAAATAAATAAAATATTACTATTTTACAAATTATTATCTTTAAACAACATTAAAATCATTAACTTTGTAACTATTACAATATGTATAATTATTTTCATACTTTTAAATAAAATAATATTTTATTTTTAATAATACCAAATCCAATAATCTTTAATTCCTATTTGTTAATATTTATTAACTAAATAAAATGATTTCAAATCACGAATAATAAGATTACTTAAATGATTACATTACCATGATGATTTTATAAAAGATACCAAACGCTACGTAATGAAAATTTCAAAATTTGGTCTATAATGATTAGTTTCAATTAAAAAGGAACTTAAATTTTTTTATGGCTAATTTTTTCTTTCTTTATTAAAGATTGTCAATAGTAGCTATTAAGTATCAAAAGATCTAAACTCAATAAAAATATAAATTGATTTTAAACAACACAATTTGAAGAATCATAACTCTTGATCAAGATATCTATGAATACAAAGAATCAAAATCATTCCAACGTATGAAGGAACAATAAAAACGTCAACAAACACCAAAACTTTTCTCACATTATATGAAAAAAGATCAAGTCTCTTATATTATATATAATTAGTTTGTGGGCCGTGCTATGCACGGGTTATTTTTTATATAATTATACATAAAAAAATATTATTTTTAACATAAATATAAAATTTACATATACTTATGTCCAAATGATATCTAAGAAAATAATACTTTTAAATTGTTCAAACATTCAATAAATAATATCTTTAATACTTAATTAAACACTTAATAAAATTTGCATATGGATATATCCAAATGATATCTAAGAGTAACTCATTATCATAAGGATACTACATGTAATTAAAAAGTTAAATGAAAAAACAATCAAATTAAACATTTTTCCATGAGTGTGATCAAATTTACCTTAATTAATTTAAAATTTCATAATAATTTCCCCTATTTTAAAATAAATTAAAGGAAATGCATGATTCTTTTTAATAATTATTTGTCGTTTTATTAATTTGAATACACATATTTTAGTCATAAAATCATATCATTAAAAAAATTATATTGCTACTAAAACTTGAAATTTTAATAATTTATGACATTGTCGTACATGTTTTTAGAAAGAAATAATTATATACTGAAGTATATGCTGAACCAAAGATTTGTTATATATGTTTGAGAAAAAAAAAACCAAAAATTTACTATATATGTGTGAAAAAGAAACAATCAAAGATTTATTATGTATGTATAAACTTTGAGTTGAAAACCCAATATAAGTTTAAATAATATCAAATTGGTTAAACTTTGTATTGATCACATACAAAAAAATAAAAAACGAAGAATAAAACTGTAAATAAAAATAAGTGAAGTCTCTCTCCCTACTCATTACAAATGAAATATTTAATAATCAAATAAAAATGAGAAAAGTAGACTTTTAATCATTTTTTATTGACAAATAGAATAATGAATTCATCAAAAGATGGAACACATAAGTGCCAAATACTAATAATAAATTAAAAAATCAATATATATATATATATATATAAATAGATCAAGTCAAATAATTCAAAGAGGTCTATAAAAAAATTAAATTATTGATAAAAACAATTTATCATCATTCACATTCTTTTTTCAATATTATAACTTTTTGTTTTATTACGAAAACTTTACAACTATAAAATTGAAAAGAAAAGATTAATTGTCAATTAATTTTCATAGTAAAATATTCAAGAACGCTAAACCAAAATTGGAATAAAAAGAAAAAAAATCAAATAATCATAATTAAGATTAATCTAATAATTCTAACTTAAATAATCAAAGAAAATATATTTACAAAAGCATAATACTAAATAAAAAAAAAAAAGAACATGTTACAAAAAAAATAATACTCACAAAGTTATAATCTTACAACATTCACATAGAGCTTATTATAAAATGTAGAAAATTGGCGTAAAATATCAAAAGTCACACCATTATTTAAACAATGCATCAAGGGAAAAAAGTATAGAAGAATACAAATGAAAATTTTTTTGACAATAGCTGTTGTATGTGACAATTTCATCATATCACCATTATATATATTAGACAACATACATACTCATAAATGTGAATCTCAATGATTGAGCTATCAATCAGTTATATATTATTATGAAAAATTTTTGTCTCCCTTAATTACATAATATCATAGAGTTTAAACTTTAAATACATAATTTGACCTATTAAATTTTTCTATTTTTGCAATCAAACAACCCAAATTAAGGTAATGTAAGTATAAAAAATTTTAGAGAATTCAAAACAAAATTAAAACTATTGAATGCATGGCCAATAAGACTTTTATTGTAAAAAAATAGAAAGAAATATTCATACTTAAAGTTAAAAAAAAAAACACTAAAATTGAAGTCATTGAATAGTTAACAATATTTTTTAGATGTTAATCGAAAAAATATTAATGATTAAATTAGTTTGTAATTTTAATTTTGAAATTTGAATTGCTGATTATGATCAAAGCACATGACATCATTTGATATTATTAATTTTTGTAAAGTTAGTGTGTGTGTGTGTGTGTGTATTAGATTATTCTAGCAAATTAATATGTTTATATAATCATAAATAATGATTAGTAAATATTTAAAATTATTCATGATTAATTAGCTTTTTATTTAAATTTTGATTTTTTGAATTGATGATCAAATTAATTATAGCTAATTTATAGGAGGCAAGAATATTGATATTTAAACATAATTAATTTAGCCTTAATAAATTATTTTAAAATTAATTATAAAATCAAATTCATTAATTATATAACACATGACATTTACCTATGACATTTTACATGTAAAAAATGTGATCAATCTACATAGGATTTTTTTATGTTAAAGATTTTGACTTTTATATAGTTATATAAGATTTCTTTAAAAATATATATAAATAATTTTATTGCTCATTAAAAAGTATCTAATGATTTAATTAATTTCACTAATGTAAAGGACAATGGAATAATTGTTTTTATTGAATTTTAAAACTATTCGATTTACCATATTGCATATCATGATCATGGGAAAATAAACATAAAAGGTGACATTTGCAACACATTTTAAAATCATATTCTCTCATATATTTTGAAATTTTATTTTACACCCAACAAAACCAACATAGATACCCCCTTTCACTGCACCTTCTCATTCATCTGTTGTATCATTGCCATTATTGCTCTTGGGGTAGATTCTTCGACCCCTTTCACAGTTCCAAGCATACTAATCTTCCATCATCAAAACGAATATTTCTGCTAAATATATCCTGTAAAACCTCGAGAAACATGTGTAGGAAGTATTTTCTATACCAAATTTTGTTTATCTAGACAAGATCTTGACATTTGTGACCAACTTGAACATTCGTCGAGTTCTCATTAATTTTAGGTATAGTGGTGGATTTATAATATTTTTTTATAAAATATCCATTTATAATATATAATATAAAAAATTGTAATAAATTTATTAATTTTATTGATGAAAAATATCAAAAAAACTTTTAAAGGAATCTAAAAATCTTTTTCTTTACTTTTTTTGTAACCTTTATCGTGTCCATAGACATTTTAGTTCTCTATTTAGATCCGCCCTTGTCTAAGTAGCATGAAAGGATGATGTTTTCACCTATAACTTGTTAGTATTTGATACAGTACTGTTAATAATTTTTTAATTTCACTATAGAGATCAAGAAATTAATATATTTTTTAATTAGTTTTTTATTTTCTAAGTCGATTTTTAAAAAATATATGTCACATTATTAATTTTATTTATAAAATTTAAAAACTTTACTTATTGTGGATAAAATAATATATATATATATATATATATTAACTTCTTGCATGAATTTTCAAGACTATTTTGGATGAAAAGTGTTCATTCATAATCAAACGGATCTAATAGCTCAAGTCGCTTTTCAGCTCAACCAATTATTGGGGCTTTTTAGATCTGAAAGGAGGCAACAAGCATATGTCCTCAAACGTGATTTTCATGTGCTTCGATTATGTGGAGAATAATAATAAAGAAGAATAAAATTATAACTGCCAAAACAGTGCTTAGCCCATAATATATATATATATATATATATATATTATTGGCCTACATCATTGCAGTGGGTAAATCAATCTTAATCCCCCATTGGCCGACGGAACATGAACCAACTCACCAATGACTGAAAAAAGGAAAAAGTAAAGGCAAAGGTGGCCGACATTCTTGTTTTATTGTAGCATGATTTTTGTGCTTTTCGTGCAAAAAAAAAATCGATTTAAATGAGTTAGCAATATTATTCAAAGGGTGGATTTTGGTTTGGATAAAGCCGCTGCAATTAATGGGGAAGAAAAGAAAATAAAACTGTTCTACCCCTCTCATCATATATATTAATCTAATTAATTCCCTTGATGTGATAGCCACAAATGATGGAAGATTTATTTTCAATTGATAAATCCACTCTGCGTGTCACTGTTGACTGACCTAATCTTATCGTCACCGCCCTTTTCTTTTTTTTTTTTAATTAATTAATACCTAAATTATAATAAAATATTTAATATAATATTTAAAATTTTAAAAATTTTTAACTTGACGTTCAAGCTATAAATTATAAATTAATATGATATTTAAAAAATCATTTATTTATCATATTGTATCATTTTAAGCTAATTATATTAAATATAAATATCATATTAGTTAACAAATTCATAATTTATATATCATATTAAATATTTTTAAAATTTAAATATCATAATAAATATTTTACTATAATTTATAAGTCATTCATGATATTAACCCAATTTAAATTAATTATAGAGTTACTCTAGAAAAAAAAAATGAGAAGAAGTTTTCAATTAAAGTGAGAAAAATGACTTCTACCTATGATTAGATCTGCTTATAGGCCAAGTTCGGGTTAGATCTGACATAATATTCTAGTGTTTTGATCAAGTTCAAGTTTGGCACAATCTGATTTTTCAGGCTTTATTTTTTATCCAAACCCATTTCTACATGTAATAATAAAATTCAAACTCTCCCAAAGCACTGATATTTAAAATTTAAGAAAAAAGTTTTATAGACACTTAATTTTGTCTGAGTCGATTCAATTTGATCGATTTTTGCACTTGATTTGAATAATTTGATTTGGATTAATTTGAGCATTTTAATTGAATTAACTTGTTTTAGGGCTTACCTCGGATTAATTATTCTGAAATCATTTTATATGAATCAAAATCTAGTTTGATTTAAAACTCGAACCCTAAAATCCAATTCGGTTTAATCTCAAGTCAAAATTCAATCATTTAGGCTTGAAGGTCCAATGAAAGCCTAAATTAATTTTTAGGCCTAAATTAATTTTTTAATCCTAATTTCATTTTTATTTCTTTATTTGAAATTAATTAAATTAATTGAAAATTGAATAATAAAAAAATGAATGAAAAATTACAAAAAAAAAAAGAAGTGGCCGATAGCCACTACCAATTATGGGTTTGGCCATAACAGTCCACAGCTCCCCGCTCCACCACTCTGCACACCTGACAATTTTTGTCCATTATAAAAATTTTACAAAGAAAAATTCACAAAAACCAAACACCATGGAAGAGGGAGCCTAGCACAATCCCTCACCACCATTCCAAAACCCAACAACTTCAGTCTCTCTTCCTACTCGCCTTCACTTAAACCTAGCACGCACTAAGGCCTCACCGGCACCTAATTCCGCCTACACCAACCCCACTACCAAACACAGAACCAAACCACCACAAATCACCAACAACCTACTCTCGACTCAAGCTTGGCTGGCCCCCACACTTATTTTTTGGCACCTTCACCAGCCTCAGCTCAACAACCCACCATCATAGGCTCCATTATCTCACCACTCTCAACCCTAGCTAGATCAAACCAAAACCCACAGCAAACAAACCCTATCCATAACCACCAAGCCCTTCCAAATAACCTAGGCACTAGTCTCCATAATCGACAGTAGTAACCAGCCTTGGTCAACACAAAACCTTTCCTCACCTACTCGCCACACTGCCCACACAACACCAAATCCTTCCACCATGACAACCGTTATCCAGCCACCACAAAACTCTCAAGCTACACCAAAACCTTAAGTCATAGCCACCATTAAACCTAAAAAAAAAACCACAAAAAAGACCTATCTACAACCTTTAAAAAAAATCAAAAACAAAATAACCTTATAAAAAAAATAAATATCAAATATCAAATATCAAAGTCCAAACAACCCCAACCCTTGGGAATAAGGTACACAACGTCAGAGTAGCCACCAGCACCAAAGCCATCCTACAAAAAAAAAAAAAATTAGTTTCATTAAAAGTGAAAAGAAAAAGAAAAAGATGAGACTTAGATCCGATGATGGGGAAGAAATGAGTTAGAAAAGTTTTATGAGGTGGTCACTAATGGCACTAGCAGCAGTGGCACATGGGAGTTAACGACGACGACGTTGGACTCTTAGATGATCTAAACTAGTGAAAAGGGATAATGAAATAAGGGAAAGAATATGCTAAATGTTAACTTAAAGAGTTGTAATAAACCAAGAGATGGGTGAATTGATTTTAATAAAATTTTTAAAATCAATAGTTAATAAGCACAAATTCATAAAACAATTTATCTAAGCAAATAAATACAATAAATGAGAGTAAATAAGAGATAAAGATAGAGAATTGGACATTAAGATTTATAAAGGTTCGATCTTTTCTTTAGGCACCTACGTCATCTTCCTTAGCCTCTTTTACCAAGAAGTTCAATCCATTATGTGTTGAAGAATACAACCAAGCTTCTCAAAGCTTTACAAAATCAACACCACACACTCTTAAGGGTTATCCTCTCCCTTAAGCTCATAAACTCAAAATACAAAGTTTCTAAAGTATTTTGTAAACTTCAAGAGCCTTTCAAAGGTTAGGTGTTTGCTAATTTGAAGTACATAACAATATAGACAAGAAAATTTAGAGAAAAACTTATATAAGTAAGATTTTCTACACTTTTCTCTCTTTGAACAACTTTAAATGCTTGAACAAGTTGGTAGGTGAATAGTAATAAGTTCTCTTAGCTTTTCTTACTCTTTTTCTGCAGTGGAAGGCTTCATTTATAGGTAAGAAGAAGTTGAGAGCCGTTGCCTTGCATTTAATGCTTCAAACCTGTAAAAATTTCAGATAAAATATAGTCGTTAGGGGTTTATGGGACTCAGAGGATCGATCGTTTTTTTTAGGGATCGATTGGTTCAGGTTGGAGAAGGCTCAAATTTGTGCTTGAAACGCTTTACATGATTGATCAGGTAATGCACCTGATCTCTCCATTCTTTAAGTGATCCATCTCTTATGTAGGAAGATCAATCTTTTTTCTGGATTTCAGTTCTGAGAATATTCTGTTTGAGTAACCGATCGATCCCTTTAAGAAAGGGATCGATCCCATGCCTTAGGTGATCAATCTCCTATGTGGGAGGATTGATCCCTTTTTTAAAAATTTGAATGAGAAAAACATTCTGTATGAAAAAGTGATCGATCTCTTTAAAGAAGGGATCGATTGGGTAAGCTTGAAACCCCAGCCAATCGATCCCTATAGGGATGGGATTGATTGGTTTTTGCCAAAACTTCATGAATTTTGCTTCTGAAAGAAAATTGGATTGACCTTTTTTGTTAGGGGATCGATCTGGTAAGGAAGGGATTGATCCCTTCCCTTAGGGGATCGATCCCTTCTATCAAAACATACATTAATCCTTTTTTGTTTTGATAATTTAACTTGTTTTGGTTCTTAAATGAATTTTGGCAAGATAGAAGGGTGAAAAAATATTTAATTTAAGATTAAAAGAGATTGATTCAAGTTATGCAAATTTTTATTTTGTCAAATCAAAACTCTTATTTAATTCAAGGCCAACAATCTCTTCTTTTTTTATATGACAAAATCAAGTAAAAAATTTACTTAAAAACATTTTTCCTTTTGAAAAACAAGCTCCCCCTAAATTTATGAAAAACAAACTCCCCATGAATAACAATATAGCTCCCTTTGAATTTAAGCATAAATTTTAAGGCAACTAAGAGCAAAACCAATGTCACCAAAACCATCAATATCATCAAGATCATCAAAGTAACTTTTCATACCATTATCTCTCTTTCTTTTTGTCATAGCAAAAAGAATAAAGTGAAGAAAAATGAGAGAACAATCAATTCAAGGCCACACTAACTCAATTGCAAGAAATACATCAATCATCAAACAAGATATCAATTTCACAAGTGACAATGCCAAAAGCCACAATGTCACAAACCATATGAGAATGAAAGATAGATTTCATTAATATAAGTATCAAGTACCGAAGTTTACAAACCATAATGCAAAGTATTTTTAAAAATAAATTTACAACATAAAAAGATATGGGAAAACATAAGGAATGGCACTAAAAAGCTCATTGAGAAGGAGGTGGAGAATAAGGAGATTGATGAAGATGAGGAGAATGAGGGAAAGGCTGCCCCATGTGCTGTTGTGCAGATTACATTTGCTCAATGTCAGCTCTAATGTGGTGAACTTGGGCAACTAGCTCATTTTGAATTTTTTTTCATATTTTTCAATTGAGTGTTCATAGTCCCAACCACAGAATGTAGATTGTTCATTTGAAGCATAAGCATTTTTAAGGCTCATTAGGTGTCAAATAGTGAGGTAAAAGGTTCTCCTTGAGGTTCAAAAATATCTAAAGGTTCATGCTCTTTCCCTTCTTCTTGTATAGCCTCAATATCAGTCTTTTTAACCCATAAGCCTGATGCATTTTGAACATAACCCATGCTATGCAAAGTAGGAGCACCAAGAACACTAAATGGGTTATTAAACATTATTTTCTTATCTCCTCTAGTATTGACATCCAATTTCTTCAAAAAATTACTAATGACAAATTCATATACCAAGGTATAGTCTCTATTCTGCATTATCCTCATCATACATTGAAGATGAAATGCACCAAATTTGGTTTTTGTTGATACTTGATCTTATATGTCCATCAATAATCTTATTTCGTAATAGTGGAGTATTGTACGCCAAAAGGTGCCAACACATGAGTGATAATCAAATATAGCAACCTATCATACATTGACAATCTAGATGTTTGAATGGGAGTAACTTGTAAATTATTATTTCTAAAATTATCTTAAGCAAGCTCCACCATGTCACACCTAGTATTGGTTTCTCCTTCATCATCTAACATGAAAAATTTAGCTAGCAATTGCTTGGTGACTAATATTTCTTTTCCCATCACATATGTTCTAAATATATCAAGATAGTACCTATGTAATCCTTTCATTTGAATACAACTAGCATTGCTATAAAATACTTTTACTAGATTTTTAAATAAAAGACCATCAATGCATAAGTAATTTAGCTATCCAAATCTCTCTAAAGCATGTAAATAAGAGAATTCTATAGATTGAAAGAATTCAAGTGAAATTACCCTTCCATGCTTCACTTCTCTATATGCAAAATGGGTCTCATATCTTTTTTTTGCATTTGTATTGGTAAAATTTTGATTGAAAGAAGGCCTCATTGATGAGCTAGAAGCTTTCCTTGGGGGATTCCTCCTTCCAACACTTACTTTAGTTTTTGAAGCCATGAAGATGATGAAATAATGAAAATTGATGAGAGAATTGGTAATTGTAGACGATAAGAAGTAAGATATGTGTGAGAGAGGTAAAAAAAATGAATGAATATGATAGTTTCAAAAGGGGATCAACTTTTTAGAGTAAGAAAAATGGGTATCAATTTTTGTGTGATTTGATGGTTTTCAAGGATGAATTTTGCAAGAAATCAAGTTAAAATAAAAGAATTTACAAAAAATTTTGGTGAGAATGAGCAATTTTTAGTGAAAAATGAGTTAGAGATTTTAAAGTTTAAAGAGAATGATTTTGGATAAAAAAAATAGGTAAAAAGGTTGAAATGATCTACCAAAAGAGAAAAAGACCCAATTATATCACACCAAAATGGTGTGCATGTGCCAAAGAAGCATGACCCGATTGATCGACTGAGATGGGGGATAGATTGATTATGGTTTTTACATTGAATCGATCGATTGGTTTTGAAGATGATCGATCGATTTTTCACCTTTCCAACTTCTTGTAGCTATTGGATGAATACACGATCGATCCTGTCCAAAAGAGGATCGATCGATTTTCTTTTATTTTCCCTTTGATTTAGCTACGGAGAGAATAACCAATCAATTCAATCCAAAGGGGATCGATTGGTTTTCATTGTAGCATTTTTTTTAAGATTTAAAAACCATGCAATATGATCATTCAAATATGCATCATACAGTCATACATAAGTCTAAAAAAAATATTTAGATAAACATACATTTGATCAATTAATAGTGCATCATTTATCACAACATCAAGAGATTCATTTCAAGGAGCATTCATCATACCAAGTTCACCTCTAATTGCATAAAATCTATCCTTATCAAGAGGTTTTGTGAAGATATCAGCTAGTTGATGCAAGATATTAACATACTCAAGTACAATATCACTTTTTTGAACATGATCTCTAATAAAATGATGCCTAATTTCAATATGTTTAGTTCTAGAGTATTGAATTGGATTTTTGGTGAGATTGATGGCACTAGTATTATCACATTTAATGGGAATATGATCCATGGTAGTTCCAAAATCCTCTAATTATTGCTTAATCCATAAAACTTGAGCACAACAACTTTTGGCCGCTACATATTCGGCTTCGATTGTGTATTGAGCAATACTATTTTGTTTCTTAAAAAATCATGATATGAGCATATTTTTAAACAATTGACAAGTACCGAAAGTGTTTTTTTTATTAATTTTACACCCACCAAAATCTGCATCGAAATAGGCATGTAACGTAAAAGATAAACTTTTTGGATACCATAATCCTAAATTAGGGGTATCCTTAAGGTATCTAAAAATTCTTTTGATGGCAGATAAATGTGATTCTCTAGATGATGATTGAAATCTAGCACATAAACATACACTAAACATTATATTGGGTCTACTTGTAGTAAGGTATAGCAATGAACCAATCATAGACCTATATAATTTAGAGCCAACACATTTGCCTCATTTATTCTTGTCAAGTTTTGATGAAGTGCTCATAGGTGTTAAGCAAGGTTTTAATTCTTTCAATCCAAACCTTATGAGCAAGTCCTTGATGTATTTGGCTTGATTGATGAAGGTGCCATCTTTTGTTTACTTTACTTGTAGTCTCAAGAAGAATGTGAGTTCTTTCATTATGCTCATTTCAAATTCACCTTGCATAATCTTAGCAAATTTTTGACAAAAAACTTCATTAGTAGTACCGAATATGATATCATCAGCATAAACTTGCACTAAGAGAATGTCATTTCTTTTTGTTTTAATAAAAAGTGTAGTATCAACCTTCCCTCTATTAAAACCATTTTCAATTAAAAAATTTGATAATATTTCATACTAAGCTCTAGGAGCTTGTTTTAAACCATATAATGCTTTTGTCAATTTATAAACATGATTTGAAAATTTTGGATTTTTAAAACCGAGAGGTTGCTCTACATATACTTCTTCATTTATAAAACCATTTAGAAATGCACTCTTGACATCCATTTGGAAAAGCTTAAAATTTTTAAAACATTCAAATGTAAGCAACATTCTAATGGCCTCTAACCTTGCAACCGGGGTATAGGTTTCATCATTATCAATTCCTTCTTCTTGACTATACCTTTGAGCTACGAATCTAGCCTTGTTTCTAATAACATTCTCATGCTCATCCATTTGATTCCTTAAAACCCATTTGGTGCCTATATTAGGATGATCACTAGGCCCAGGTATAAGATTCCACACTTGGCTTCTTTCAAATTGGTTTAATTTCTCTTGCATGGAAATATCCAATGATCATTTTCTAAGGCTTTATCTATAATTTTGGCTTCAATATGAGATAGGAAAGCAACATAATTACACACATTATAAGAGAATCTAGTTCTTACCCCTTGAGTTGGATCCTCAATAATTTCATTATCTTTGACATATCTATTTTCGTTATGATGATTTGGCTCTCTCTATATGTTGTGACTCCTCTAGAAACTCATCATCTTTTTTTTATTGTTCTCTTCAATGTCAAGTGATGCATTATTGACATTTTCTTGAAGTATACCTACATCATCATCATCAAGAGACACTTTTCTCAGATGTGGATTAGATTCATAAAAAATAACATGCATAGACTCTTCAACAACTAATGTTCTTTTATTAAAAACTCTATAGGCTTTTGAATTCAAAGAATATCCTAGGAAAATCCTTTCATCCCTTTTTGCATCAAATTTTCCAAGATCATCTTTTTCATTGTTCAAAATAAAACATTTGCAACCAAAAGGATAAAAATAGCTTATGTAAGGCATTTTTCCTTTAAAAAATTCACAGGGAGTTTTCTTCAAAATTGACCTAATCATAGCTCTATTTATAATATAGCAAGAGGTATTTATGGCTTCTGCCCAAAAATATCTAGGTAAGTTATTTTCACAAAGCATGGTTCTAGTCATTTCTTCTAAAGTTCTATTTCTCTTTTCTACTATCCCATTTTGTTGAGGAATTCTATGAGCAAAAAAATTATAGCTAATATCATTTTCACTACAAAATACATTAAAGCCAAGATTTTCAAATTGTTTTCCATGATCACTTCTAATACTAGTAATTGAATAACCTTTTTCATTTTGTATTTATTTGCTAAAAGTGATTAATTTTTCCAAACCTCATTCTTTGAATGCAAAAAAAGAACCCATGTAAATCTAGTAAAGTCATCAACAATAACAAACCTATATTATTTTCCACCAAGACTCATTATTCTAGTAGGGTCAAAAAGATCAATATAAAGTGGTTGAAGAGATCTAGTAGTTGAAATGCAATTCTTAGGTTTGAAAGAGATTTTTCTATGTTTTCATTGAGCACATGCATCATAAACTTTGTCATTTTCATATTTCAATTTTGGCAAGCCAACAACCAAATCATTTTAAGAAAGTTTTGAAATTACATGCATACTTGCATGTCCAAGCCTTCTATGCCAAATCTAACTTTCATTTTCTTTTTGAGCCATAAAACAAATATTTTTAGAGGAAAAATCATCTAGATGCACTATATAAATATTTCTTTAACTATGTCCAACAAAAATGAGTTTGTTAGTTTTTGATATCAATCACTTGACAGCACATGGATTAAAACACAACTCTAAGTCCTTTATCACATAATTGACTAATACTAAGTAAGTTATACTTGAGTCCATTTACAAGTAAAACATTTTCAATAGTAGTAGAAAAATTGTTACCAATAAAGCCAATCCCTTCAATTTGGCCTCTAGAGTTGTCACCAAATGTAACATCTCCTCCACTTTTAGCTTTTAAGTCTTTAAAAAGAGTTTTATCTTTGGTCATGTGTTTTGAGCATCCACTATCAAAGTACCATGGATTGTTCTTGCTTGAATTGGCTTTGTAGCAATGCCCATCCACCTACAAAAATATAATTAAATTTTTATTTTGGGTACCTAAATTTTCTTGGGTCTTTGAGTGTTAGTACGAATAATTTTTATGCCTTTTAGAATCCACTTTATTTTAGTAATCTCATCTTGAGATGTGCTAACTCCTTTTATAATCCACACTCTCTTAATGAGCTTATCTTTATAAGTGACTTTTTTCAAGGAACAATATTGTATAGAATGACCCAATTTATAACAATACGTACATATGCTGATGGATCATTTAGCTTAACAAGGAAATTTTTTAAATGTGTTTCTTCATTGCCACCATTATAGCCTAGTCCATCTTTATCAAAGAATGCTCTTTGTGTTTCTAGTATGTCATTGAGCTTTTGATGCCTCATATAAACTCTAGAAAATGAATTATGCAAATTTTTATTTTTCTTAGTCAAATCATTGACATTCAACTTTAAGAGCTCAATTTCCTTTTCTAAATCATCCTTTACTTTAGTCAAGTGTTCATTTTTTAATTTTAACTTAGAGATCATTTTTTTATATTTCATGTTCATGTTCTCAAACTCTATGGCTAATTCATCATAAGCATCTTGTAATTCATCAAATGTATAAGAATTTAAATCATATGGGTTAGAAGTTACCTTGGGCTAATGAAGAGCCATGAGACATAGATTGGCTACTTCCTCCTCATTTGATTCCTCATCAGAGAAGTCATTATCACTCCATATTATAACCATTGATTTTTTCTTTGGCTTTGTCATGTTTGGCTTCTTCCACAAAGGACAATCAAATTTGATATAACCTGATTTGTTACATTAATAGATATAATTTGATCCTTTTCTCTTTTACTTGATTCTCCTTTAGTCATTTCCTTTTGTGATTTTATTCTACTTGAGAACTTGTTTATCCTCATAAACTTCTTGAATCTTTTTGTAAACATTGCCATCTCTTTATCTTCATTATTTTTTTCTTGTCCAAAATTTTTTTCATCTTCTTAAAAGGTAGATTTGAGAGCAATGCCACCTTTCTTGATTGGTTCTTGCCCTCTTTTGAGCTTCATCTTATAGGTAAGGAGAGAATCCATTAGTTTATCCAAATAGAGTGTGTGAGGATCTTTAGACTCTTCAATAGCTGTCACTTTTGCTTCCCAGCTCTTTGGTAGACTATTAAGGATTTTCTTCACCATTTTCACATTTGAATAAGTTTTTCCAAGAGCCTTTAAACCATTAATGATGTATGTGAAGCGGTTAGACATCTCACTAATGGTTTCATTTGGTTTCATCTTAAATAGCTCATAATCATGAGTGAGCATGCCAATTTTTATCTTTTTAACTTGATTTGTACCTTCATGAGTGACAACTAACTTATCTTAAATTTTTTTTATATTTTCACATAAAGAAACTCTATTATACTCATTAGGCCTCAATGCATAAAAGAATGTATACATTGCCTTGGCATTGAGTTGAGCCATCTTCATATCATTGACATCCCATTCATTCTCTTGCTTGATCACCTCATTACCATCCACCATCTTCATTGAAATTTGAAGACCATTTATAATGACCCTTCAAACTTCATAATCATTAGTTTGAATGAACAACCTTATCCCAGTCTTTCAATAGGAGTAGTTGTCACTAACAAAGAAAGAAAGTCTTACAATTGAATGGCCTTCATTTTCAAGAGATGTTGTAACTGTTTCATTTGTCATGAGACACACCTCTTGTTGTCTACTATAGTTGTTGTAGCTTGATGATGGTTCTTTTACATTGATTATCATATTTTTTTGAGCCATTTTTAGAATCACTCTTTGGTTGTTAAACCTACAAAAAAGAGTACTAGTCTGATACCAATTGTTAGCTCAAAGGGTTGTAATAAACCAAGATAGAGTGAATTGGTTTTAATAAAATTTTCAAAATCAATAAATAATAAGCACAAATTCACAAAATAATTTATCTAAGCAAATAAACATAATAAATGAGAGTAAATAAGAGATAGATATAGAAAATTAGACATCAAGATTTATAGAGGTTCGATCATTTCTTTAGGCACCTACGTCATCTTCCTTAGCCTCTATTGCCAAAAAGTTCAATCCACTATGTGTTGAAGAATACAACCAAGTTTTTTAAAGCTTTATAAAATCAACACCACACACTTTAAGGGTTATCCTCCTCCTTAAGCTCACAAACTCATAATACAAAGTTTCTAAAGTATTTTGCAAACTTTAAAAACCTCTCAAAGGTTGGGTGTTTGCTAATTTGAAGTACACAACAATATAGACAAGAAAATTTAGAGAAAAACTGATATGAGTAGAATTTTTATATTTTTCTCTCTTTAAACAGCTTTGAATGCTTGAACAAATTGGTAGGTGAAAAGCAATAAGTTCTCTTAGCTCTTCTTGCTCTTGTTTTGCAGTAAATGGCTTCATTTATAGGTAAAAAGAAGTTGAGAGCCGTTACCTTGTATTTAATGCTTCAAACCTGTAAAAATTTCAGACAAAATATAGCCATTGGGGGTTTTTGGGACTCAAGGGATCAATCTCCTCTTTTAGGAGATCGATTGGTTCAAGTTAGAGAAGGCTCGAATTTATGCTTGAAAAGCCTTACCTGATCGATCAGGTAATGCACCTGATCGATCCATTTTTTAGGTGATCGATTCCTTATGTGGGGGGATCGATCCCTTTTTTGGATTTTTAGTTCTGGGAGCATTTTGTTTGAGCAACCGATCGATCCCTTTAAAGAGGGATCAATCACATGCCTTAGGAGATCGATCCCCTATATGGGGGGATCGATCCCTTTTTTAAAAATTTGAATGAGAAAAACATTATGTATGAAAAAGTGATCGATCCTTTTAAGGAAGAGATCGATCGGGTAAGCTTGAAACCCCAGCCAATCAATCCTTACAGGGAGATGATCGATTGATTTTTGCCAAAACTTCATGAATTTTGCTTCTAGAAGAAAATTGGATCAATCCCTTTTGCTAGGGGATCGATCTGGTAAGGAAATGATCGATCCCTTCCCTTAGGGGATCAATCCTTTCTATCAAAACATGTATTAATCCTTTTTTGTTTTGAGAATTTAACTTATTTTGGTTCCTAAATGAATTTTGGCTTAAGATTAGAAGAGATTGATTCAAGTTATGCAAATTTTTGTTTGTCAAATTAAAACTCTTAATCAATTCAAGGCCAACACTAAAAAATTAGTTAAATAGGACGACGGATAGGGGTTTTTTATAGGTGAGAATTGTAGGATTCCAACACAGATCTAGGAAAATCCATTTTGGTTTTAACAAATCCATCTGTAGAACGTGGAAGAGGAGTTCGAAATGAAATCATGGTAAGATTTTAGGTTCAAATAAAAGCCAGCCAATGGTAGCAGTCGATGATGATCGGCAGAGACAACTAAGAGCTACCAATTTCTAGGGGTTTAAAGAGAGCAGAGGTTTTTTTTTTTTTTTAAAGAAAATGAAATGAAATGAAATGAAAAAAAAAACTTAAGGTTTTATACTTCAAAAAAAAAAAAATCTACCAGGTCAAAACCAGCCCACGACCTAACAGATCCAACTAGCAAACTTCGGCCTATTTTCGATCTGATCTATAAGACCACCAAATTTGTGTTAATTGGATTCAACCTAGCTTTACGCTTCAAGGTCAACTGGGTGAGACAAGAATTGGCCCACTACCCATGACCTACTCCTAAGGTTTAATCTGCTTAGACCATTTGTTGAAAGTAGTTGGGCTGCAAATTTTGGTTTAGTGGACACATGATTTTAGGTTTCAAAGTGAAAAGCTTTGTTTGGGTATAATTTTCTTACTTTTTTTATTCTGGCTTTTATTAGCATATTTTACTTTATGTCAATAATATTTTAAAAAATGCAATTAAAATAAATAATAATGCTTACGAAAATAAATATTTTTTTAAAAAATTATTATTATCATTGGTATTTATTTTTATTTTTGTGAAAACTTCTATTGTTATATGTAAAAGAAAATATTAAAATTTTTTATGATGAGACTTCGAAAAGTCTTAGTAGTGATTCTCGAGAATTTTTTAGGTGAAAAAGGACTTCTAAAAATTACCAAAATATTGAAATATTTAGAAATTCTTTTGAATACAAAGATTTTTTTTCTTTGATTTGAACAATTTGCTTAAAAACGATTTAAAATAATATAAAATATTATAGGAGTATGCAATTTTTTAGGAAATAAATTTATTTATAAATATTTTTATTATTACATAACTTTAAATATTAATAATTATTGAAAAAAAAAAAGATAAACATGAGCTTCCAAAGATGAGATCCTAAAGAAATCCAAGTAGTGATTATTTAGGAATCTCTAAGTGAGAAAATTCATCTAAAATACCACCAATGTATTAAAGTATTTAAAATAATTTTTAATAAAAATTTCTCATCTATTTTGATAAATAGAATAAGAAATGAAGTTTTTTAAAAATATTATCGAGATTAAATTTTAGTTATCATTTTTTATTACATGCATTATAAATTTTGAAGAATAAATATGAATCACTAATGATGGGATTTTTTAGAGTTTCAAGTAGTGATTCTCAAAAGATCTTTAGGTGAGAAAGTTCTTTTTAATATTGTCAAAGTATTAAAATATTTTTGAGAATTTTTCAATAAACAAGATTCTTATTTATTTTTTTAAACCAAGATAAAAAATAAAAATAAAAATATGTTTTTGCTACAATAAAGATATTTAAGAAAATTAATTTTAAATACCAAAATTAGGACTATTTTTGTTAAAATTGAAAGATAGCACATAATTAATTGGAATCGTTTTTAACGGATGCATGGGGGTACTAATTCCTCCCCACGCGTAACCAACTCCCGAACCCAAACTATTTCGTAGACCCCAAATTTATCTTTTTGATAAAATTTTAATTAATTTTAAGATTTTTGTTAAAAGGATAAGTTTTAATATGTGGCCACTCACACCTAACCAAAAAATATTGGCAGTGATTCCATTTTGTTATTTTACAAATTTGTATAATGACCCCAAAAACTGTTACAATAGCTTGACGACTCCACTTGAGGCGTCATTTTTTTAAGAGAGTCAAGCCAAAAATAAATTATGTGTTATCCTCAATTTTAATTTAGTGGTTTTAATTGGTATTTAACTTTAATTTTTTTTTTTTTGGATTTTGTTTTTTAAATAACAATAGTAATGAAAATTTACATGCATTTCATTTTAATTATGTCATTTGTTCTTTATTTATTTTGTGTATATGTTATTCTCAATAAATTGTGGGGCATGTAAGATAGAGATTGTGATGTTATTTTCTCTCACACACACGATGACACATTTCATATCATGTTTAAGCTTATGTCAGGGCTACATCCCTTTTAAGAAAGAGTAAAGTAACTATGCTCTTATGAGAAGATAACCTCCGTAATAGCAAGCGAAATACTCTCACTCAAATTAAACCATTTCTGTTCATAGCCTATAATGGTTGAGGATCTGGGTCCTTACTAGTCGTGTGTGAAAGCTAGTGAGGAACAATTTGGGAACCTTTAGATGAACAAATCCTCACTCAGTATTTAATGAACCTTAGAAGACTAGCCTTAGATAGAGCCCTGCTAACCCTTTTGTAGAAATAACTCAAATATGCATTAAAATTTTGAAAAAAAAAAGAAATAAATAATAAAATAAAAGCATTTTCTTGAAAAAAAAAAAAGTAAATTTTATTTTGACATGTAGTTCATTCATTTGGTTGTTAACCAAAATTTGCATTTTCAGAAAATATTTTAAAATAAAATGAAGAAAATTTTTAGCATTATACAATAAACATAAAAAACAAACAAACAAAATTTTTCAAAAAATTAAGTTTTTCTTAAATTCTTTGTTTATTGGCCAAATAAAAATTAACGAAAAGCGAAAAATCTTTGAATCAAGTTATTCTGTATGATAAAAAAAAATGTATGTTCTTAAATTTTTATTTTTTCTAAATAAAGAGAAAAAAAAAGAATTTTAAATTTGAATGTTGTTTCATTTTTCACATTTTCATTTGATCTTTTACATACATTTTTATCATGTTAAAAAAATAATTGAATAGTATATATACCACATCCTATGCATCCTAATAGATAGTATATACATCGCATTTCAAACATCTTAATAGGTAATACATTCACCCCATCTTATGCACATTATAACAAGATAATACATGTATTCCATCTCATCCACATCAATAAATAGTGCATGCATTCCATTTCATGCACATGCATCCCACGCACATCTTAATAGGTAGTGCATGCATTTCATCTTATGACATATCCAAAGACAATGTCAATCTCATTAGGCCAACACAACACATACATTGCATTCCATATAGACATATCTCATACACATCATAGGTCAGTGCATTTCATACAAATATGTTACAGTAGTCATAGGTATACATCTCATCACTCATGTAAGTATGTCATTGCATTCCATATATATGGATCCATGAATAGTAAGATTTTATAGAACATATATTGCATTTCATATCCCACCATCCCTGTAACATAATATTACATTTCTTGCATACACATTTATGGATGATAAAATTTTTATCATTTGGGGCTTGTACATGTGAAAATTCATTATCTTAGGCATATATGCATTTTATGATATTCTTTAGGCATCATTTCCATATTCATAAACATGCTCTGTGTGTTATATAAGGTAGAAATTGTTTTATGATGTTCATTTAATAAAGGTAATAATATAGAAATTTTTAAGTCCTAAAATAAAATGACCACCTTGGTGAAAATCAGAATGGTGAAAATGGGAAATCAATTGGAAGCAAGAATTAGTGTATTGCAATTGAATTAGAAGGAGTTTGGCATGAGCTTTGGGAGATGAAACAACATATTACCCAATTGAGAGAAATTATTAGAGGTAGTGGTATGGTTAAGTTTGTTGCTCATCAAGGGTCGTTATCACTTCAAATTCCATCAAATTAAGATCAACTGGCTCTTATTGGTTGTAGCACTTTTCTCGAGCATACTAAGGCATTGGGTGATTCGAACAGTAATCAAAGTTTAGGCAAGCTCAAGAGAGGAATGGGTGAATTGGCCATAAAAATGACAGAACTCAAAAGACTAATTTCTCGAATGGAGTCACCTGGCTTCAACAATCTTCACCAACTTTCCTAAGTCCAAACCCACACTTAAATCATTTTTATAACTATTTTTAATCTCCTTTTCAAGCACCTAGGATTAAGCCCCCAAACTTCATGCAATCTCTAAGAATTTCACACTTGAATTCATACTTATTACTTTACATTTCACAACCACTTGTTTAGTATGCTATCCTATCACCACCTTCTAAACCCAGTTTCTGATCCAGAGTTTTTCAATTCACTCCAACACCAACTATACCACCATTTTTTCAATACAACAAACCAACCATAGAACAAAAGAAGTCTTGCACCACCAATACCAAAGGAAAAACCTTTATTGACCCAATACTCATGTTTTATTTAGATTTATACCCACTACTATTGAAAAACTATGTCATTGCCCTTATCTTATTAAACCCCTCAAACAACCTTATCTCAAATGGTACAACCCTAATGCCTGATATAAATATCATTTTGGCGTTATAAGCCATTCTCTAAAGGACTGCACATATTTGAAATATAAGGTACAAAGATTGATAAAAGTCAAATATTTGAGTTTTGATATCAAAATAAAAGTAGTTATTTCCAGGAATCCTTCATCGATCATGCCGAGATAGCAAGCAATGTTGTAAGTAATAGTCAAATTGGTCAAGATAATGAAAAAAAAAATAAAAGCTTTAAAGTAAAAGGTCGTCATTACCAATAATCATAGTTAACTTCTTTTAGAGGCAAAAAGGAGTAAAAGCTAGTCTAGCACTTTTCAGCCCTAGTCCTAGGACAATTCATGATGTGTAAAATTGAAACGTTTGAAAATGAATGAAAACTTTTGAATTTTCCAAGAATGGACATCTTTGTTTAATTTCATTTTTAATAATGGTGTGCCTAAAGGAGCTTGTGAAAAAGAATAATGATTGCAAATATGCTTTCACCAAACTTTTGAGGTAAAAAAATGTCTTTAAATAACCCGACTTAAATATAGGATAGAATTTAAGCTCATTCTTAATAATAATAAAATTTGACTTGCATATCATGCATTATTTGTTTGAATTCATTGTTATTCATGTCAGCTAAGTACAAGTAATGGTGATTATGAATATACTTTCGTCAAACCTTCAAAATAAAAAGATATTTTTGAAAGTTTTAATAATAGAATTCATGTCATGCATTTCTAATTTTTGGTAATTAATGAAAGGTTCAAGGATAACACATTCTAGGAAACAAGATCAGCCTAAACCAAAATCATGAAAAATAAAAATACAAATCAGATGGCCAAAATGAAAAAAGCCTAAGGAAAGATCAGGGAAAACAGTTATGGGAATGCAATAAAATATGGATAAATAGTTGGCAAAATTAAAACAAATGTTTGCAAGTTTGATAAAAGGAAAAGAAATTGTTAAAACACATAAGGCAAAGAAAGAAATAACTGTTGAAGAACCATTGCATCCACCTGAGTTCACATATCCATTTATTCGAGACCCACATATGTCACAAGCACCTTTAGCAACTCATCAACCTTATATTGACACTTCTCTCAAGGTGCTTTCAATTCAGATAAATGTCAATCCAGGGCCTACTCCTTACGATTCCATTACTATGCAAAATTTGGATGATTTTAAAAAATGAAGGCAACTAAAAAGGGTGCTAGATCTTTCAAAAGATATGGTGATGAGGGATAAATATAATATGTTGTAAGAGTGATTGAAGGCAATTGAAGGCTATGATATATATGGGAATGTTGATGCCAATGAGCTTAGGCTAATGCATGATCTTATCATTTTATCAAAATTTAAAGTCCCATATTTTGAAAAGTATGATGGAATGAAATGTCTTTCGGTACACATCATCATGTACTACCGAAATATGACATGATTCACTCATGATGATAAGTTGTTTATTTATTACTTTCAAAACAGTCTCACTAAGTCTACAATAAGGTGGTATGCCCAGTTGACCGAAGTAAGATTTACTCCTGGAATGATTTGGCTAAGGTCTTTGTAGTACAATACAAGCATATTGAAGATATAATACCAAATAGGTAGTCTTTATAGAACATGAAGAAAAGGTCAACCAAAACCTTCAAGAAATATACACATTGATAAAGAGACATGACAGCCCAAGTATAACCACCCCTGTCAGAGAAAAAAATTATTGTTCTGTTTGTCAATTCTCTAAACACTCCTTATTAAGAAAGAATGATTGGGAATATATCTAAAAACTTTACTGACACGGTAATTACTGGAAAAATGATAAAAAAATACATCAAGAATGGTAGGATTAAGTTGAAAGATGCAACTGATGTTGAAAAAGAAAATACATTGAAAAAGAATGAATGGGAGGTGCAAGCAGTTACACTTAAGGGGTATTTACCTAAGAATTTCAACCCGTGCAATCCTTATCCTCTTCATCAACCACACTTTTAGTCATAGGCAATATCTCTCAAAGTCCATATCTTTCCAATTAACTGCATATGAGCTTTCCAATAAATTTTTATCTTCAAATAACCATTCACAATCTTGTCCCTAACTTGAACCTACAATCTGACCAATAATGAACCAAAAAAGATAAAGAAATGATCAAGAAAATTTTTAATCTCTATTTCTCATCTTTTATCTTTACTAATAGAAGGTCAATGCCTCACTCATGTGCTTCCAAAAACAATACCAAATTCATCAACAAGGAATTATGATCCTAATAGCAAGTGTGATTATCTTATAAAGACAATCGATCCTTCAATTGAAAAATATAAATAGCTAAAAAAAAAGTTAAGAATCTCATCAAGAGCGGCATTTTGACTCAAGAACTGATGGAATAATGGAAGTTGATTCTGTCAAATTGTGAAATGTGAAGAGTTGAAATGTAAAATGAGGTTCTGAGTTTGGAAAGATCAAGATAGGATGATTTTCTTTTGAACCTTTAACCTTTTGCGTATGACATGTGTATAGTGTCCCTAAAAGTAATTTAAATTAATCTTGTTAGAATTTATTTTGGAAAAAATGAATGCTTTCATTTTCTGTGAAATTTTATTTTTATGTAATTGTTTGAATAACTATCCCACATAATTAATTTTTAAAATCATAAAATGAAAAATGCTTTGCCAAAAAAAAAAAAAATTGATTCACGATTGTTTGAGAATAAAGTTCCATATAAGCGGCTTTCAAAACAAAACAAAACAAAACAAAAATTTTGGAACAAAAGGCTTTTCCAAAGGGAAATATACACTTTTTTGCGAGAATCTTGAAGTAATTGATGATTACTATTAAAAAATAAACCCATCCAACACCTTCACATCTTTTTTTGACCCTCACATGCTTCAATCCTTTTGAATAGCTTTACTCACTAGATATAATCCTTTAAGGGGCATGAATTTCAACTTGCAAACCTTGTCACCATTTGTTATATTGAAATAATAATCTTTTCTTGTGCAATAAACAAAAGAAGCCAATTTTTAAAAATATATTTTGAATTTTGAAAACAAAGTAAAATATTCTTTCAAATTTTTCATTGATAGTTCAATATGTGCCAAATTTTACCAATATGATTGAACCATCCAAATTCTTTCAATAACCATAAACATAAAAAATGCCTAAACCTTCTCTCTTAAGTAGTCCTTATTTTACGTCTTAAGGCATATTAACTAAAAGAGGCAACATTCCTTTTTGCCTAAGATAATTTATTTTATGCCTTAATAACTTCTTCGCTTATTTTACCAAAAACCAAATAATTTGAAACCAAAATGAGCTTTTTTGTGAACTGTGCGATCAAATTTGAGGCATTCCATACAACCTAATTTTTACCCTTATAAGAACCTTGAGTGAAAAATAAAATGAGGCATTAATTATGCAAAAATGATAAAAGAAAACAAAAACAAAAATAAAAAGAAATTATTTATTTATTTATTCAAATAATTTACTGTTCTAACTAAGTGATCATGTTTGAAATTATGAATGGCCATCTTTCTCTATCCTTCACTCACTAGATTTCTTATTCTAAAATAGAAAAATTATTCACTTGCTACCCATTTAAGCCTATTAAATTTCTTATTCTAAAATGAACATTGGCCAAGGATAATTTTTTACACTGGGTAAAATAAGGATATCTTCAATAGCTTAACTTTAAAGAAAATGTCTAATATTAAGAGCGTCAAACATGCACCTTAAAAATAAAAGTCTGGGATAAAAAGTGAATAACGCTTTAATTGAAATCCTAAGAATTCAAAAAACTAGATTGCTAAAGATGAAGTCAAATATTTTGAGCTAAAAAAAAGAGAAAAAAAGAAAGACATATACCTCGGATATGAAAGTTCAAAGCAAAAAGGGAATAAAACATCCACTAGAATCCTTAGAAAAAAAAAAAAGATAGAATTCAAGAAAGTAGAATGCTAAAGTTGAAATCTAATGTTTCCAAAACAAAAAGGGAAAAGCAAAAATAAGAAAACATGTATTTCAAAGATAAGAGTCTAGGGCAAAAAGTGAATAAAGCATTAACTAAAATCCCAAGTAAAAAGAAGATAGAATTCAAGAAAGTAGAATGCTAAAGTTGAAGTCAAATGTTTAAAAAAAAAAAGCAAAGAAAAAAAGACACATGACTTTTCATTCAGAAGATCATTGGCCTAATTACCCCGAATAACATATTTTGAGCATATTTATTCATTCTTTTAGAACCCTAAACTTTGGCCTACATTACACATCTTAAAAAGTCTATTTTGATCAAACGTGGATACTTGAATTAAAAAGCTATATCTATTATTAATTAGCAAGATTTTACCATGTTCTTTATAGCTCTAAGGTGAAAACCTAAAAAATGGTAGCTTAGAGCTAGAACCACTAAAGAAACCTTAAAAAAAATTTTAAGTTCTAAGATTCTATCTAGAATAAAAAGTCACAATGTAAAACCTTTTGAAGGATCAGTATCTATTAAAATCTTTATAATTTCACTAAAAAGTGAAAATAAAAATAGCCTCTTTCTCTTCCTAAATCTTTTTCACAAAATAATTGTTAGTTTTGAAACACATTGAAGTATCAAGTTTTCAATAAAAGAAATGTGTTCTAGAAAACTTATCTTTTTTATGAGCCTAAGAGTAATCCTTGCAACCCTCATCGAGCCTTCCTTAAGTATATTCCTACCAATGAAAAGAATTGAATTGTCGATTACCCCCATCCATAAGCATTTCAAATAGTAATTATCAATTTTTAAAAGATTCGAAAATCATAAGTTTTTAACTTTTCTTATTGATTACGAAGATACTTTATGTAAGGTAATTTTGTGATTACTTTGAAAAAGTTTAGGGATTATTTGAGTATTTTGTATAGAATACTGAGATCATTATTGGTGAAAAATAAACATTAAAAATTTGAATAGAGATTTTTCACACAAAAAAAGAAAAAAGATATTTGTATTTGCATCACTTGCATTCGCACTGATATATGTATCATGTGAAAAATATTTGCATTCATATCTATATCATGAAAAAGACATTCGTATTTGCATCACTTACATTTGTATCATGAGAAAAACATTTGTATTTACATCATTTTCATCATAATCAAGGCATTCACATTTGTATCATAAGAAAGACATTTGCATTTGCATCATTGCATCTATATCATAAAAAAAGTATTTGTATGAGCATTTACATGAAAGGAATATTGGCATTTGCATTATGAAAAAGTCATATGTATTTGAATCAAGCATTCGTATTTTTGCATTCACATTGACATTTACATTCACATCGATGTTTGCATTTGCATCATTTAATAGAAATAGACATTTGTATCATGATTGCCTTTGTCAACTTTGTAAATATTAGAAAAAAAAAGAAAAAAAAGGAAAAATAGCAAAAAAAGGGGCAAAAAGAGAGAATGAAGTTTATCATAAAAATATGAGAAAAAATAGTTTGACAAGAGACCAAAATATCAAAAAGGTTTAAAGAGTAGAAAGAAAAATTATTTGCAAAAAGTGAAGGGGTTATTAAAAAGATGAGATATGATACAAAATAAGATTTAAGCTCAGTTTAGCTGGCATCCAAATTAAACCAAGCCCAGTTTAGCTAGCATCCAAAGATATTTAAGCCCAATTTAACTGACACCCAGATCAAACTAAGCTCTATCAAGCTAGCACCCAGATCGCTAAGACCTCTGGGCATAATTTCTAAGACTTTCAGGCAAAACATTTTAAATTTTCAAAGTTTCAATGCCTCTAATACAAGGAGCATTCAAAGATGTTGAGATTTGTAGACCTTCAAGCATAATTTCTATGTCTTTCGAGTAGGATTAATAAGTATTTCAAGCTAAATCTATTTTAGTTTTGAGATTTGTCTAAGACCTCTAAGTAAAAATTTTAAAATTTTAAAGTTTCAATGCCTTTAATACGATGAACATTCAATGATGTCAAGATTTGTAAAACCTTTAGGCATAATCTATAAGACCTTCAGGCAAAACATTTTAAATTTTTAAAGTTTCAAAACCTCTTATATGAAGAGCATTCAAAGCTGTTAAGATTTATAAGACCCTCAGGCATAATCTCTAAAAACTCTAGGCATAATCTTAAGACTTTCGGACATAATCTCTAAGACCTCTAGGCATAATTTCTAAGACTTCTGGAAAAATATTTTAAATTTTTAAAGTTTCAATGCCTCTGATACGATTAGCATTCAAAGATATGAAGATTTGTAAGACCTTCGAGCATAATTTTTATGACCTTCGAGCAAAACATTTTAAAATTTAAAAGTTTTAATACTTCTGATATGAAGAACATTCAAAGATATCGATATTTGTAAGACCTCCAAACATAATCTCTAAGACCTTCGTGTAAAATATTTTAAATTTTTAAAATTTCACTGCTCGAAAGACTTATGACAACAGATGAGGGACTTTTTGTATGTGAGAGTTGCAAGATTCCAACGTAAATCTACGAAAATTTATTTGGGTTTTAGCTAATCCATCTGTAAAATGTGAAAGATGAGTTCAAAATGAAGCCTTGGTGAGATTTTGGGCTCAAATGGAAGTTGATAGTTGGCAATTATTGGTGGAGTAGTGGCGACGACTAGAAGCTGCCAGTTTCTGGGGCTTGAAGAGAGCTGAGGTTTATTTTTTTTTAAATGAATTTTTTAAAAAAAAACTTAAGGTTTTATACTTGAAAAAAAAATATCTGCTAGGTCAGAACTGGCCTGCGACCTAATAGATCCGACCCATAAACTCCAACCTATTTCTAATCTGATCTATAAGGCCACCAAAATTTGGTCAATTAGATTCAAGCTAGGTTTGGGCTTCAGTGTCTATTGGGTAAGACCAGCATCAGCCCGTGACCTACGACCTATGACTAGCTCCTAAGGTTTAATTCGCCTGGACCAGTTGTTAGAGGTAGCTGGGCTTCAAATTTTGGCTTAGTGGACACGTGATTTTAGGCTTTAACGTGAAAGCTTTGTTTAAGTATTATTTTTTTACTTTTTTTATTTTAGTTTTTATTAGCATGTTTTACATTATGTCAATATTTTTTAAAAAAATTATTATTATCATTGGTATTTATTTTTATTTTTGTGAAAACTTCTATTGTTATATATAAAAGAAAAAATCAAAATTTTTTATAATAAGACTTCGAGAAGTCTGAGTCATAATTTTAAAAAATTCTCTAAGTGGGAAAAGACTTGAAAAATTATTAAAATATTGAAATATTTAGAAATTATTTTCAATATAAAGATTTTTATTTTTTATTTTTTGATTGGAACAATTTTCTTTAAAAAAATTAAAAATAATAGAAAATATTCATAAGAGTATGTAATTTTTTAGGAAATAAATTTATTTATAGATATTTTTATTATTACATAACCTTTAAATATTAATAATTATTAAAAAAAAAAGTAAACATGAGTTTCCAAAATGAAATCCTAAAAAAGTTCGAGTAATGATTAGATAGGAATCTTTATGTGAGAAAATTCATATAAAATATCATCAATGTATTAGAGTATTTAGAATAATTTTTGATAAAAATTTCTCATCTATTTTAATAAATAGAATAAGAAATGAAGTTCTTTTAAAATATTATCGAGACTAAAGTTTAGTTATCATTTTTTATTACATGCATTATAAATTTTGAATAATAAATATGAACTCCCGATGATGAAATTTTTAAGAATTTTGAGTAATGATTCTCAAGAGAATCTTAGGTAAGAAAGTTCCTTTTAATATTGTCAAAGTATTGGAATATTTTCAAAAAATTTTTAATAAACAAGGTTCCTATTTATTTTTTTAAACCAAGCTAAAAACATAAAAACATGTTTTTACTACAATAAAAAATTTAAGAAAATTAATTTTAAATACCAAATTTAAGATCTTTTTTGTCAAAATTGAAAGATGACACATAATTAATTGGTATCAATTTTAACAAGCGCTATGGGGATGCTAATCATTCCCTACGCATAATCGACTCTTAAACCCAAATTGTTTCACAGACTTAAAAATTATCTTTTTGAAACAGTTTTAATTAATTTTAAGATTTTATTAAAAAGATAAGTTTTAATAGGTGGCCAATCATACTTAGCCAAAAAAGATTGATGACAACTCCTTTTTGTTATTTTCAAATTCATTTAATAGCTCCAAAAACCGTTATGATAAGTTTTTTTTTTTTGTAAATTATTAATTTAACTAATTTAATTAATTTTAATTGAATTTATAAGTCATTTAGGCTTGGATCCAACTTAATTTTGTTGAATATAATTTAAAATTGGATTATTATTTTGTATAAAGAAAAAAATAGGCTTTATCATATTATAAGTAATAAAACAAATGGTCCTTATCTATTGTTGAAAAAAAAAAAGCAAATGGGTTTTGTCCCATTATGATAAAAATATTTTTTAACTTTCAAACTAGACCGAGTTAAGCATGGGCCTTGAATGGTGAAATCCAAGTCAAGCCTTAATTTTTTATCAGACCTCATTTATTGTCTAAACTCATTTAACAGGCTTAATATTTATGTCCAAATCTTTTAAAATTTTGGACACGCTATCCCCATGAGTAGGTCTACTTACGATGCTAGTTTTGATTTGTTTTTTTATCTCTTATATTTGATAATTTAAAATACGACACAATTATATGATTGAAAACAACATAAAAAATAATACAAATATAACACAGTTTAAATTTTAATAAAAATCATATATAAATTTAACAAAAAAAAATATATTTAGTATTTTTTGTATCTACATAAATTGGGACACTTAATTTTTTTATAAAATTATTATAAATATACAAATTATCAATATTTTACTTATCAAGAATATATCTTCCTTTGTTTTGCTTTCATTCTTTAGTACTTTTAATTCTTTCTCTTTTTCCTTTTGAACTGCTTAAATATTTGTTAGCAAGCTTTAAAAAAAATAATACAATCCATTACATAACATAAATAACAAAAATGAAAGATTTTATATGAAAAAATAAAGAACATAAAAAAGACGATAAAGATTTAATAAAATGAAATGATAAAAAAATCAACATTAAACCAAAAAATAAAAATAAAAAATAAATTTATAGAACACTAAATCAAATCAAATCAAATTGTGGAACTGTGCTCGTCATTCAAATCCAATTCTCTTTTCTCTACTTTTAGCCGTAACACTTTTTATTCTCTTTTTTTCTCTTCTTATTTTTCTCCAAATCGTCATCTTTTTCTATTTCTCCCTCCTTCATCATCTTTTTTTCTAGAATTCTCTTTTTTTTTCTCTCTCCAAAATATTCTTTGTTTCTTTTTGTTCTTTGCTTTTTGAACTTGAAAACAACACAACAAAAAATTAATGTGTTTTCGAAACATAAATGAAAAATAAGAAATATTATTAACACTCATATGATTTGATGAAAAAATATTAAATTATTATTTTCAATAATTAAAAATCAAACTCCATAATTTCAAATATAAAAAAAATAGCAACACATAATTTATGGATTCAGTTATAAAATATAATAATGTACATATTAATACAATAAAAATCTTTTAATTGAACTCCCAAAACAAACAATAAATCGGTAAATTTTTTATAAGTATTAATGTTATAAATGATTTTTTAATTGTAGTGAAATATTTAATATGACATTTAAATTATAAAATTTTTAATATAATATTTAAATTATAAATTTATTAATTAATATGATATTTATTTTTAACATAATTAATTAAAAAATAATAAATAACATATAAATAACTCTTTAAATATTAAATTAGATAATAAAATCATAATTTAAATATTATATTAAAATTTTTTAAAATTTATATATTATATTAAATATTTTATTATAATTCAAAAATTATTCCTCGCATTTTTTTCTTTCTAAAAAATACTAAACTAATAGTTGGCCGACTTCTATTATCCGACGTTTTGTTCGACGGAGAGAATGGGAGGCAAAAGAATTATAATTACAATTCCAACAACATTTTCTCTTTCTTTTGAGCTCCGACAATAATTAGAATGACAGGAAAATTGGTCAATTTTTAGGTACTAGTAGTGGCTAGCATTGGCGAGGAACGTCTGTTAATGAATCTAACGCGTGGCTGATAAATGTGGGAGTAATAGATTTAAATCATATAAATAAATGAATAGAAAATGCAAGTGGTATGGCACATATGCGGATGGAACAAATTTTGTGGTGGTGGTAATGCCATTTCCACAGGATCGATCTGAGAAGATCACTATGTGCGTAAGCCATTAGCGAATCATGTTGACGTTACCTTTCGTGTTTCATCTTTGGAGGAACTAAATTTCATAAATTAATTACAATACTTTTACATAAATTTTCTTCCTGTTATTTTAAAATGTTTCAAAACAATCTATTTTCTCAAAACGAAAAATACTTTTTAATGCTATGCGTCATTAAAAAAACGATAAATTAAATATTCATTTTTACCTTATAACTTTATAGCTTATGTCACATTCACATCTATAAAATAAAAAATAAATAAAATCAATTTACATTAATATAAATTTTATATTTTTATCATTATATTAAAATCGCTAAAATTAAAAATATTATTTAATTTAAATCAATCATAAATTAAATTTTAATGTAATAATAACAAAAACATAAGTATTACACTAACATAAATGAATCCCTACTTTAAAATAAAAGTTTATAATAAATAGTTAAAATTTAATTTTATTAGACAAATTGCACCATTGACTACATTGTTAATCAAAATTCTTACATCACAAATTCAAACAAAAAACAAAGTCACACACGATATGTTATTTTATTTTTAAAATATATTTATATTTGAAATCGAAAAAATATATAAAATAAAATTTTTCTAAATCACATTTTTATTTTTTGAAAAATATTATTTTAAGAAGACGTTTGGTTCGTAGAATTTTGAATTCTAAGAGTAAGTGTGATTCATGAGAAAGTGCGATATCTAAAGTTTTTTTTTTTTATTTTTAAGGTATTTCGTGTTTAGATTCACTCGTTTGATTGAGATAAATTCACGTAAATTAATTCTTATATAATTACTATAATCTCTTTGACATATATGATGGTAATTTTTCATTTTATTTTATTAATAATAAATATTCAAATGACAAAATGATGACTTTAATAGTAAAAGAATACAAATATTATATTTAATTATTATTTTTATTTATAAAATATCATCAATTTAGGCATTTAACACTTTTTTGGTATAGCAATTGATAAAAAAAATTATTAGAAAAAAGATCAATTAATGTGTTTGTCACTTTTTTTATATCATAGAAAAAATTAAAAATGTTCTTTTAATTTATTTATAAAATGATCATTTAAGATATTTATGTACAGAAAATACCTTAAATATTTTTTTATAAAAAAATAAAAAGATTATCTTAGGCGTTTTTTGTATAGAAATGCCTTAAATAGTATTTTTATTTTTTATACTCTGGTTCATTTAATAATTATCATTCAATTTATAAAAATATTATTTAAGACATTTATGTACAAAAAATGCCTTAAATAATCATTTTATAAAAATATTAGTCATAAATCTTAAATCTTAAAATATAAAAAGATTATTTGAAGCATTTTCTGTATAAAAGGATTATATACAAAAAACGCTTAAAATAATCTTTTTATAAAGATATAAATGGATTATTTAAGGTATTTTTTGTATAAAAATACCTTAAATAATCTTTTTATACAAATATAAATGGATTATTTAATGTATTTTTCTATACAAAAAAACCTTAAATAATTCATTTATAAAAATATAAAAGAATTATTTAAGACGTTTCTTCATGCCAAATGCCTTAATTACAATATAAAAATATTTTTTGTATAAAAACTTACAATTGAGTTTCAATCACTTCTAAACATACTTTTCAAAAGGGTAATAGCTATTTCGTTATTTTTTATTTAGGTCAAATTTTGAAATAAAATAACTTTTTCCCTTGAAATCTTAGAATATCACAGGGAGATGTGGGTTTATGATTCCGAGACTTTGGTACTATTGAGAATCTGACATTTTTCTCCATAATCAAACTAGCCTGAATCAAACCTGAAAATCAAATACCCACCATCAAAATTTCGAAAAAAAAATTTATGGATTCCCTTAAAACTAAACGCCACCTAAATGCTTTCTTAACTTAATTTTTCATACTAATTATTGATTCTTTTATATTTTTATTAAAAATTAATTTAACTTAAAATAAAATAAAAAAAGCATTATAAAAATTAAAAGTAAAAAAAAAAAGGATATAAGCCCAATTTTTTGTAATTTTTTCAATGATAATGAATATTTTAAATTTTTATATATGATAAATTTTAGTTTATATAATTACCTAAAATATATTTTTTGATAATTTTCTTATCACAAATGTTAAAGGCATTATTTAAATTAAATATGATAATTCATGTATTTATATTATGAAAAAATTAAAATTTATATATTGATATTATATTTTATACAAAAATTATGTCATAATTTGTATTGATATTAAAATACAAAATAAATTTTTTAATTTTATTAAATTCATATGTAATTATTTTTAAATTTTAAAATCATTTTATTTTTTATTTTTTATACTATATTTATATTTATAATTGTATAATCTTTCTAAGTATAAGATATAATTTAAATATAACCGTTCGCATGCTACTAGAAAATCAATTTCGGACGAAAAAAACTTTTGCCTGTTTTTTTTGTCGGTTCTGTCCGTAGAAATATGATCCACTTGGCCTGTCAATTGCCGACCTCTCATCACGCCAGATCCTTCTCAATTTGCTCTATAAAAGACGCCCTTGCTCGCAAGCAGCCTTCAAATTCATCAGAGACCCTTTAGCAAAGGAAAACAAAAAATGGAAGATAAACGGTTTAAAGGGCACGTAGTAGTACTGCCGTACCCTAGCCAAGGCCACATAAACCCTCTTCTCCAATTTGCGAAACGTTTAGCCTCTAAAGGTGTCAAGGCAACGCTAGCCACAACCCATTACACCGTCAAGTCCATAAGTGCGGCTCATATTGGGGTCGAGTCCATCTCTGATGGGTTCGATCAAGGTGGCTTTTCTCAAGCGGGAAATGTAGATTTTTACCTTAAGTCATTCTGGGACAATGGCTCCAGAACCCTTTCTGAACTGATCCAAAAGTTCAGAAACTCTAGCACCCCTGTTAATTGTATAGTGTATGACTCGTTTCTGCCATGGGCTCTTGATGTGGCAAAGCAGCATGGGATTTATGGAGCTGCATTCTTTACCAATTCTGCCGCGGTGTGTAGCATCTTTGCTCATATTCATGGTGGCCTGCTTGCTCTGCCACTTACTCCTGACAGAGCACCCCTAATATTACCAGGACTTCCTCCTTTGAACTTTCGTGACTTGCCCACTTTTCTGAGGTTCCCAGATAGTTATCCTGCGTACTTGGCCATGAAATTGAGTCAATTTTCGAATTTGAATAAAGCTGATTGGATTTTTGATAACACCTTTGAAGACCTGGAAGGAAAGGTACGTTTAGATCAGTACTAAATTACTAATTACGTACGAGCATGATCATCATCATCATCATCATCATCATCATCATCATGTAGGCTGCTTAATTTTGTTATACGTTAGCATTTCAAAGAATATTTTATATATAACAAAGATATTAATGTTGGTTTAAGTTAAATTGGTTTCGTTTTTGGGCTGATATTTTTATTTACAATTTTCTTGTAGGAAGCAATGGCCGTATCAGAGCTCTGGCCAGCGAAGTTGATTGGCCCGATGGTACCATCTGCTTACTTGGATGAAAGGATCAAAGGTGACAGAGGTTATGGCTCAAGTTTATGGAAGCCACTTAGCGAAGAGTGCATGGAATGGCTAGAAACAAAGCCATCTGGATCCGTGGTCTATGTTGCTTTTGGAAGCATGATTTCATTAACAGAGGAGGAAATGGAAGAGATCGCCTGGGGCTTAAAGGAAAGCAATTTGCATTTCCTGTGGGTTGTAAGAGAGTTAGAACAGAAAAAACTGCCCAAATGGTTCGTAGACTCAACTCAAGAAAAGGGCATGGTCGTAACATGGTGTAACCAACTAGAAATGCTGGCACATCCAGCCGTAGGCTGCTTTGTGACACACTGTGGGTGGAACTCAACCCTGGAAGGGCTGAGCCTTGGCGTGCCAATGGTTGGTGTGCCCAAATGGACTGATCAATTGACCGATGCAAAATTTGTGGAGGAGATTTGGGAGATAGGAGTGAGGGCCAAAGAGGATGAGAAGGGAGTTGTGAGGAAAGAAGAGCTGATGAAGTGCTTGAAGAAAGTAATGGAAGGGGAGAGAAGCGAAGAGTTGAAGAGAAACGCCAACAGGTGGAGGGAGTCAGCTAAGAAAGCAATCACTGAAGGAGGGAGCTCGGATAAGTGTATTAATGAATTTGTGGAACATTTGATGGCTTCTTACAGAAACTTGAATGGACACTGTTAAACAAATTAATTACGATTGTGCCTACTTCATTTCTGTACTATTGAAGATATAGTGTGCACTCAGATTTCTCAGTTTCTAGCATTATTCTGGTTCTGGTTGAAGTAGTGTGTAGTTGGTTTGTTATTCTCATGAAGCCTTTAGTTCAAATTTGTCCTTTTTTTGTTTTTTATTCATTGATTCCTCTTAGTTAATCAACTTTTTAGCATATGGAATTGAATATATCATCTACATGGAATAATGTTGTTCTTTATAGTTTTTTTTTTTTTTTTTTAATTTTAACAAGATGCCTAAGATTTATGTTGTTTTACTAGTTAAGGGTGGAGAGGTATTGTCAATCAAACAAATTAATGTTATTTGTGAGGTGTAGTAATTATTAGAAAATAATCGATTTAGGGTAAGTTTAGATTCAATTGCATGTTCAGTGGAGGTACGGGTACCGAAAAACTTTGTGCCAATTGGCTTTTAACACTCATTTGGATTTCAACCAGTAACATGTTTGAAGAATTTAAGCTGTTTTTGTTCACTAATGGTTTTGACTCCGGTGAATAAACGCTGGTCTTCATCCTTTTTTTTTTTTTTTTCTTTTTGTCCTTCATTTTATATATAGTTTAACTTTTCCTTTTTTCTATTTTTATTTAAAAATTATAAAATAATTTTATTAATTTATTATAATAAATAAAATCTATTATTATATTATGAATTAATAAATAAACAAAAAAATATTATTATATAATAAACTATTATTTTTATTAATTTTTACTTATTTATAAAGAAAATTATTATTTATAAAAATAAATTTTTAATTTTTTAATAATTTTATAAATATTCAATAATTTAAAATTTTTATTATATATCCTTAATATTTATTAAATAATTTTAATTTTTTTAAAAAATTTTAATTTATTATCCTTAATATTTATTTTTTATCAAATTTCATTTTACCATCACTGTTACGTTAAGTGGTAGACCCTACTGAACATGTGCGGCCAAGCCGCCCTCCCCCAAAACCCCCCTCCCCACCCTTTTTTTAAAGCCTTTTAGACCGTTGGCAAGGACAATCAATCGAGGAGTTAAAAAGCACCATAGAGGAGTAGAAGAGTATAAAATAAAAAGCATTAGGGGCTCAATCTGAAGGTTAGGGTCTCAGATTCTGGTAAATAAAATTTTAAAATTGAAGATTTAGAGTTTAGAGTGCAACGTGATTCACGTGATAAAGTAAGCTAGTACGAGACATCAATTAAAAGAAAAGCAATTGCATAGTTATCAACTAATCGATTTGATCGTTTGAGACATGAAATTTGGCGTGGTTCTTTATCTGAGTGCGTGTTTAAGGGCAATTGCATAAGCAATTGTTCCGAGTATTTTTCAACCTTTTAATAATATTATATATTATAATTATTTTATATATATAAATTATATTAAAATTTAATTGATTCTCACATTAAATTTATTATTTATTAATTTTACTTTTTTTTTATCTTTATCTTAATTTTATATTATAATTAACACATATTAAAATCATATCATTATCTGTTATAATATCCACATTTATTATTCACAAATTCATTAAAATAATAGATATTAAGTCATATTCATGTAAATTTTAAAAAAATTAAGTTTTCAACAAGTATAAAAAATGTAAGTGCGTTGTTTTTCTTTTTACCTATTGCACTTCTTTATGATATTTTTCTCTCTCTCTCTTTTTTTTTTTTTTAGTTTGATAAAATCTCAAATGAATTATGTTAATTGTTAGATTTTTTATTTTCCTTAAAATACTTATGTTTGACATATATAAGATAAATGTAGATATGGAGGTTGTTTAGTCCGAATTTGAAAAAAAAATCTTTGAAATAAATGCACATTATGTTGGATACATAACGTATCTGACATTTATTTTCAAATCTGAATAATAGTGAATGAAAAAATATATAATTTTAGTTGATCCTTCTAAAATAAAATATTAAAATTAATCATTAGTTGTATTTATATACATATATATATTTTCATCATTAATTTTAATTTTATTATTATAATAATTAATTTTATTTTTATCATTATTTTTAAATTCAATAAAATTAATTTTATCGTCCATCTAAATTTACACTCAAAACTATAACTGTGAACAGCAAAATGGTCTAACGATAGAAATGGAAGTGACTGACACAAAAACTTTTTAAGTGTTTCAATTGGTTGACTGACCCTAGGGTGAATTTTTAACGTGGAAAGTCCGGTGATAATTACGGTATCGTAAATACTCATATAACATCTCTTATTTGTAAAATTGTGCCCGCTTCCATACAATTAAATATAAAATTGTTTATTTTCCAAACAAGAATTAAAATAATTGATCTTTTAACTCATTACAGAGGAAAATTCGTATTACTTAGGGGAGTTGGGATAAATAAAACAGTACCCATTATAAAATTAATCGATAATATTGACGAAGTAAATAAGGGTGTTATGATAATAGATTGAATTTGGCTTAACTTAAAATTTAAAATTTTGATTTAAATCTAAATTAATTTTTTTTGAAATTAAATTAATTTAAATTAAATTTTATCTATTCAATTTGATTCATTATTTTTTTATTTTTATTTTTAATTTATTTAAATAAATTTAAATATAAAATAATTATTTTTATCCAAATTTAAAAGTTTATATTAAAACTAATAAAAATACAATTCATTTCATTTAAAATATTTTTAATTTTTTTATTTTATGATAAAAAAATTCGAAATAGAGTTTAAATATTCAATATCCAATTTAGATTGAATAAAAAACTAATTTAATCAAAGTTCAATATTTTAATTTCAAATCAATTTTGATTTTCTTGATTTTTTCCTCAATCTTAAAAACAAGTTATACACGTTGAAAAGTAAGAGCTTCATTTTAAAATAATTTAAATCAAGAGAATTTAATCTTAAAATCTCTTCGTAAATTATTCAAGATTTAAATTATAACTTAATCATTTTAAGTTGAAATTCTCTTTTAACTAATTAATAAAGTCCATTTGTCCTTTTCGAAAAAGTAAAATGACAAAAATCTAGTCTAGTAGACGGAAAAGCAAGGGGGAGGGGCCAGCGTGGAGCAGCCTTATTAATGATTTAGAATCAATGACTGGCCTTTTTTTTTTCTTCGAGTACTCATGCCATGCCAGATCCTATGAGCTATGACGCAATTCTAAAACGTAATCACTGCAATTGCAAAAAAGAAGACCCCACAAATCGCCTCATAGATGCCGTGTTGAATAAGATTATTTATCATTCAAGAAAAGCGTTATAAATATCCTTTTTTCTTTAATTTTATTCTCTCTCATTCATATTTTATTATTTATTAAATGTGCAAAAGGATTGCAAATTATAAATTTCGTGGATACAATCACATTGAGTGACTGTTTATGTTTTGTTTGTTAAAATCAGTCCATTGAGCTCATCAACATAAAATAAGATTATCGTCCTTTTAGATTACATTGTAATAAAATGTTATAGAAAAAAATTAGAAATATATTGTTATAGAAAAAATCTGACAAATAATCGGAGGAGTGAGAATTTTATCCTAAGTTGTTTTGTGTTTAATTTTAAAGAAACCATATTTCCTTTTTTTAGATACAAATGAAAAGGTACTCGTTTACAAAAACATAATAGGTTCGGGATCGAGCAATAAGTGAATGAGTTTGACCAATCCCAATGGTGGAAGTAGCTGAAGAGAAGCGAAAAGGGTCGCCTTAAACTTTTGGGAAGGAACATTAACGACAATCAAAGAAGTGCACGCATTTCCCGATCAATGAAGCCCTTGAATTCCTTTTCATTCAACAATGAAACTTCACGCATGATTCTTCTTGGAATTGGACTGTTTCTGACATCTTTTTTGCCAGCGTAGCACATTGATTGGTGCATTGAAATGGGGAATGAAAAAGACAGAGTGGCCGTAGCAAAGGAACTGAATTCATACCATACAAGCAGAGGGATTTCCTCTTCCCGGATTGAAAGAGAGAGGAAGGGAAAGCATTGGTATTGGTACTGCTTTGCCTTGCTTGGCACCTTTTTTTCCTTCGTTTTCTTCCTTGCATGGATCGCTGCCAAGCCTTACCTCTTAGACTTTTTTAGGGTAGACTAAAAGCTCTTTCTTTAATAAAGGTTTTGAACAATTCAACTGCAGATCGCCTACTTAAAGTTACGACATTCAGCTTGTGCATCGAATGAAAAGGTAATTCTTTATAAAGACAACAATTAATTAAATATTGTTCAAGTAAAAGATACATACACAATAATTAATTAATACTATCATCTATTTAAGCAAAAATAATAATAATAAATTTAAGATAAAAAATTATATATGCATGTGGCGAGCGTCATTCTTAAATAATCATAATATATAAATTTAATTATTTAATTTATTCAAGATAATCAAATTTAATTATGGAGGTGACAGGCGAAAGGATGAGAAAAATAAAAATTTAAAAATTGATTTAAAATTATAATATTTAGTTCAATTTTTTATTTAATTTAAATTAAATTTAGTTATTAAATTATATGTTAGTTTCGAGTTAAATTTTGAATTAAAAAATAAAAAAAATTAAATCAAAATAATAAAATTTAATTTAAATCGATTTTTAAAAAAATTGATTTGAATTAGAATTGAATTTTAAAATTTTATAATATTATATATTATTAAAAAATTTTAATTTAATTTGATCTGAATTATTATTACTCTTAAATATATTGATAAGTTTTTGTTCAATCACATCAAGCTTGTGTCATTTGGAATTCAAATTTTTTATATTCGAGTTTTTTTTTTTTTACTTAGAACTATTTTAAATTCAGATTTTTTTAAATAATTTTTAGATTTTATGTGACATATAACTACTTTAGCATTTTCTTTTCACATTTTGATCAAAGTTCAAGTTTGAGTTTTTTCATATTCAAACAGTTTTGGATACGGTTCATTCAAATCAGGTTTTTTCAAATCATTAGATCAAGTTCATTCAAATCAATTTTTTCATCTTTGACTTTCTAATCAAAATGATTTGATCCTCTTCAAATATAAAACTTCAAAATATAACAAATGTTTATAAATGACTCATTATTAAAACATAAAAAAATATAAAAAAAATTATTATTAAAAATCATCGGCCCTAGCCAACGTATGTGGTAGCCTCCTCATTCCTTTTTTCTTCCTTGATCTTATACTAGCAGAGTCGCTCAAACTTGTGTTTTCTTGCTCCCTACAACATCTAACCAGACTAACACATCAATTACAAAGAAAAAAAATTCAAATATTGCATCATAATGTAAACATCGATTTTATTCGGGTCTGCTGTTTTCACTTTAATTTAATAATAATAATTTTAATAATAAATAATAATTTTAAATAATATATAATAAAAAAGGGAAAATGAGATAGAAACTAGAGGGTTGGTATGACGTCCTTGTCACTCTCGACCAGCCCCTGACCAGCCCCCTATTCAACCCACCTATAGGCATCCTACAACTACTCAGATCCCCCTATTTGACGCTCTTTAAAATCCTCAGCCCCTTTCTTCTTCGGACTTTCTCTGAAAAAAAAAAAAAAAGGCCTATTCAATCCACCCCTAGACAAACCCTCGAGCTTAGACGAACTAGCCCCCTCAAAACACTTTCAACAGCCCCAGACAGAACCCCCATCCCCACGTATAAAAAACTCAAATTTTAAAGCCACACCCAAATACTCAAACCAAAGAAAACAAAAACAAAAAATAGACAAACACAATGTTCCCTGCAGGGAGGAACCTAGCACCACGCTACCTGTAAAAGCAAAAAATCATATTAGTCTCTCTTTAAAAAAAAGAAAAAAAAAAGAAAGTAGAAAACTTCAAGCCCTGATCAACGATGATCGGGGCTGTTTCTGGCAAAAACAAAGCCAAATCCAGAAAGAGAACGAAAAAAAAAGAAATTTTTAGGATATTTTGAAGGTTTTTTGGCCACCGACGATCACAGATTACGCCACCGACGGTGAACCAGGCGGTGATCGGTGCGACGATCGGACAGCGAGAAAGCTCTAGAGCTTTTCCCTTCTTTTTTTTCTGAAACAAAAAAAAAACTGAAATAAAAAAAATTTTTCAATTATATATAAAGGCCAAAACGACGTCATATTGGGCAAGTGAAGATCTGCACGTGGACCCGGACCTAACTAGGGGTCCGCGCAATCGGCCCACCAACCCGGTTCCTCAGTAGCCCTGAATTAGTTAAATCAAATTGGATCGAGCTGTTCCCTAAACCAGTCTGAACCGCTCTTCAACAAGTTCAACCGAACCGCGCGTTGAACCGACCCCTTTTCGATCCAACCGAACCGTCATTGATCGGTTCGGTTCAGGTAAAAAAAAATTTTTTTAAATTTTTTTATATATTATTATTTTGTTATTTTAAGTATTTTTATATATTTATGCATGATAAGTTTTTAAATTTGTTAGGATAAATATTTAATTGTTTTAATAATAATAAAAATGAAAATAAGTAAGATAACAATTAAAAAATATATATTAAAAATACTTTTAAAATAATAATAATAATAATAAAATAATTTTTATTACTTTCCCTGCCTAGATGTTGGAGGGAAAAAAAAACATATTTCTAAAAGTAATTTCGTCTAGATATTGGAGAATCATTATTAATCAATTTTGATAAAAAAAAATATGAGAAATTTTTAATTAATTTTCTACAATCATTAAAATCGAACTTGCTCCGAAAATTCACCTAGATGTTGGAGAGTTTTAAAGATGTTCGCATTTTCTTAAAAACAAAACCTTAAACACTAATTCTTAAATTTCAAAACCCTAGAATACGAAACCCATAAAATCCAAAATCCCTTAAAATCTGAAACCCCTAAAAATCCCAAACCCCTAAAACCCAAAATCCCAAACCCCCAAAATCTGAAACTCCTTAAATCAAAACCCCAAACCTCATTTTTTAAAAAAATCAAAACCCTAAAATCTCTAAACTTTAAAATCAAAACCCTAAACCTTCCATATCCTAAAATTCAAGCCTTAAAACCCTATAAACCTTAAAACCAAACCTTCAAAACCTCTACTCAAGCTTTTACTCAAAACCTTTTGAAAATCTTAAGGACACATGTGAAAATCTCATTTGAAGTAATTTGTTCCTAAATGCAGCCTAGATGATGGGGTATTTAGAAAATTTTATTTCGTTAAGTTTTTTTTACACAAATTCTTAATTCGCATTAATAATAAGATTAATAAATAAAAAGTATAATAGTAAATCGGGATCTTAAATATAAACAGTCGCACCTAAGTTCTGCCTAGATGTTGAAAAGTCGGGGTGGTTTCATTATACTTAAGAATCCAACTTTTAAATTGCATTTCATTTTACATGACATTCATTAGCATACATACATTAGCGTGTTATCATCGATAATTGTTTGCATTATTCTCTTTTTAATTTTTATTTACTATTTGATGATAAAATATTTTATAATAAAAAAATAATTCATTTAAAAAAAATTGTGATATTATAAAATAAAATAAAAATAACAATCTGAAGAAAATAATTCTTGGTACTCTGCCTAGATGTTGGAGAGTCACTAACAATTATCTTCTATAAAGATTGTTATTTCATTTTTAAAGATTATTGTTTTAAATCTTAACCAAAAAGAGTTATTTTAAATTCTACCTAAATGTTGAAGAATTTTAAAATAATTCTTTAACTTTAAGATTTTTTCAATATTCCGAAATAAAAAGCTTTAGCAAAATTTTATTTTTTCAAATGAAAGGAATTAGTGTTAAAATTCATATTGAAACCATTTTTATTCAACACCAAAAATAGCGCGTAATTAAATGGTACCAATATATGGGCATTGTGGGGTTGCTAATCTTTTTTTACACGTAACCGACTTTTGGACCCAACCTGATTTTTCGTAGATCAAAATTTATCTTTTTGATAAACTTTAAACTCGCTTTTATAATTTTATTAAGAAGATAAACTTTTGGGTGGTCAATCACATCCTAACAAAGATTGGTGGCGACTCCTCTCATTTACTTCGATTTTAAAACTCATTCATGTTTGACGGTCCCAAAACTGTTACGATAGCTTGACGACTCCACTAGAGACTTGTTTGAAAGTCAGGCCAAAATTTTAATTATGCGCAATTGACAATGGTTGGATTTAATTAATTTTATTTTATATTTAATTTAATTCCTTTTATTTTATTTTTCAAAAACATTCATATTGATAAATAAAATAGATTACGTGTTAGTTATTACTTTATTTTGATTTTATTTTTGGTTATGATTTATTCATGTTATTTTGATTAATACATTACTTTGCACACACTTTTTATATTCACTCACATGCATGAGCTTTATGCCCGGACTCCATTCTTTTTAGGAGGAAGTGAAGTACCTACGCTCTCATGAGGTGATAACCTCCGCATTTACGAGCAAAATACTTCCACTCAGATTGAACCCTTTCGTTAATTACCCATAATGGGTAAGGATTAGGGAACCTTACTAGTCTATAATAGGCAATGATGTGAGTAATAGTCTGAGAACTTTTAGACATATAAATCTTAACCCAATATATCGTGAGCCATAAGAAGCCTGCCTAGGATAGAGCTATGCCACCTTTTTAAAAAATTACCAAAAATACGTTATATTATTTTATTGTATGGTTATTATACTATTTCTCTTACTTGTTTGTTTTGAATTCTTGAGTCATTTTATTTTTTTTATTTTTTTATATATTCTTTGATTATGAGCATTATATTTGAATATGTGGTATTTATTTTAGGTCAATCATTGAAAAAAAAAAGGGCAAAAGAACATTTTCAAAGATTAAGGATTTTTCTTAAATTCTTTGTTTATTGGTCGAATAAAGACTAATTTTCAGGCTTTATTTATTTCTTTTTTCCTTCTCAAAACAAAAAATTTCATATTTTATTTCATCTTTTGCATTCATACATCATACATGTATCTCATCCCATGCGCATTATAATAGGATAATACGTGCATTCCATTCTATCCATATCAATAGGTAACACATGCATTTTACTTCATGCGTATGCATCCCATGCACTTCTTGATAAGTAGTGCATGCATTCTATCTCGTTACGTATCTTAAGGTAGTGTTTACCTTATTAAACCAGCACAACACATGCATTGCACTTCATACATATATATCTCATACATACAGTAGGTCCGTACATTTCATACAAGTATGTTGCATTAGTCATAGGATATATCTCATCATTCATGTAAGTATGTCATAGCATTTCATACATATAGATTCATGAATAATAGGGTCGTATGGAACATATGTTACATTTCATATCCTACCATCCCTGTAACATAACATTACATTCCTTACATACACATTCATGGTTGATGACAATTTTTATTTGGGTCCTTGTACATACAAAAATCCATTGTCATAGGCATATATACATTTCATGACTTTTTTTAGCCATCGTATTCATGTATTCATAAACATACTTCATGTGTCATTATTTTTGTGACATCCATTCAATAAGGGTAATAGTCTAGAATTTTTAGTCCAAGTCCCAAAATAAAATGTTTGACTTGGTGAAAACTAGAGTGATAAAAATGAAAGATCAATTGAAAGTAAGGATTAGTGCTTTGGAGTTGAATCAAGAAGAGTTATGGCTCAAACTTTGAGAGATGAAACAACATATTGCTCAATTGATAGAAATGGTTAGAATTAGCGGTATGGTTGAGTTTATTGCTCTTTAAGGATCGTTGTCACTTTCATCAAGTCAAGATCAACTGGTTCCTATTAGTTCCAATACTCTTTAGAGCATGCTAAAGTATTAGGTAATTCGAACAGTGATCAAGGTTTGGATAAATTCAAGAGAGGAATGGGTAAATTAGCCATGCAGATGACTGAGCTCAAAAGTTTGATTTCCAAATCGGAATTGCCTAGTTTCAAACAACTATTACCAACTCTCTCGAGTCTAAACTCACACCCAAATCCTTCTTATGACTACTTTCAACCTTCTTTTCAAGCACCTAGGATTAGGCCCCCAAATATCATACGACCTTTAAAAATTCCACACTTGAATCCATGTCCACCATCTCATATTTCATAATCGCTTGTTCAGCATGCTATCCCGTCACCACTTGTCACCACTTCATCAACCCAATCTTCAACCCAAAGTTTTTCAATTCACCTCAAGACTAACTATACCACCATCTTTTCAGCAAAGCAAACCAACTATAAGATAGAAAAACTCTAGCAACACTAAAGAAAAAGCCCCAATTAATCCAATACTCATGTCCTACATAGAGTTATACCCGTTGCTCCTAGAAAACTACCTCATTGCATCTATCCCTACTGAACCTTACAAACCACTTTTTTTTAAATGGTATGACCCAAAATTCTGATGTGAATATCATTTTGACATCATAAGCCATTCTTTGAAATATTACACCGCTTTGAAACATAGGGTGCAAGGACTAATGAAAGCTGGATATCTGAGTTTTGATACCAAGATGAAGCCAGTTATTCATGAGAACCCTTCTTTGATCCATGCCAAGATGGTAGGCAGTGCTACAGGTAATAGTAAGATTCAAGGTTAGCTATCTTAAAAAATGAGGTCAGTTCAGTCTGCATACTTATAGCACTCGAGTCTGTACCAGAGTTATGAAAAATAAAGATACAGATCGAATGGACAAAGTAGAAAATGGTCAAAAAAATTAATGAAACAGTCACAGAAATGCAACAGAACATGAACAGACAACAAGCAGAATTAAAATAGATGATAGTGAAATTGACAAAAGGGAAAAGAGTTATTAAGACGCATAGGATAAGGAAGGAAACCGCTGTTGAGACACCATTGTATCTATCTAGGTTCACATATGTTCAAGATCCTCATATGTCACAAGCATCTTCAACAACTCATCAACCTTATATTGACCCTTTCGCCATGTTACCATCAATTCAGACAAATGACAATCTTAGGCATACTCCTCACGACTTCACTACAGTGCCTAATATGGATGATCATAAAAAATTTAAAAAATTAAAAAAAGTGCTAGATTTATCAGAAGATATAGTGATGAAAGATAAGTATGATATACTAGAAGGGAGATTAAAAGCAATTGAAAGCCATGATGTGTACAAGAATGTTGACATCAGTAAACTTAGTCTAGTACTTGATCTTGTTATTCTATCAAAATTCAAAGCCCCAAGTTTTAAGAAGTACGATAAAATGAAATGCCCTTTAACACACATCACTATGTGCTGTCGAAAGATGATAGGTCACACTCATGATGATAAATTATCGATCCATTCTTTCAAGATAGTTTCACTGGGTCTGCAACAAGATGGTATACTCAGTTAGACTAAAGTAAAATTTGCTTTTGGAATGAATTGGCTAGGGCCTCTTTAGCACAACACAAGCATGTTAAAGATATGGTGTTAGATAGGTTATTTTTGCAGAACATGAAGAAAAGATCAACTGAAACATTCAAAAAATATGCACATATATGGAGAGATATAACAGCTCAAGTACAACCACTTTTATCAGAGAGAGAAATTATTGTTTTGTTTGTCAATTCTTTGGATACTCCCTATTATGAAAAAATGATTGAGAATCTCTTCAAAAACTTTTTGGACATGGTGATTTCTGGTGAAATTATAGAAAATGTAATCAAGAGTGACAGGATTAAGTTAAAAGATACGATGATGTTGAAAAAAAAGTACATCAAACAGAATAAAAGAGAGGTGCAAGTAGTCACAATGGAAGGGCATCTACCTAATAGCTTTATCCCATATATTTCTTATCCTACTTATCAACCCTATTACCTTGCCATATGCCATATCTCTTAAAACTCATATCTTTGCTAACCAAGCCAGCATTTGGGCTTTTCAGCTAACTTTTATCCTTAAATGGTCATTCATGATCTTGTTTTTACATTTTAATCCACTACCTGACCAACAAAAAATCAAAAAAGACTAAAAAATGATCAAAAAAAATTACCCATCCTCATTTCTCACTTTTTATCTTTGCTAATAGAAGGTCGATATCTCACACATGTACCTCTAAAAATAACATCAAATCCATTGGCAAGGGGCTATGATCCTAATGGCAAGTATGATTATCATATGGGGGTAATTGGTCACTCAACCAAAAAATACAGATAGTTGAAAGAAAAGGTTGAAGATCTTATCAAGAAAGTTATTCTGACTCTGAAGGTAATAAAACAATGGAAGTTGACTCCATCTAATTGTTAAATGTGATAATTTGAGATGAAAAGAAAGATCTCGAGTTTTAAAAATCAAGATAGGATGATTTTTTTTAATTTTTTTATTATATATGTATGACATGTGTATTATGTTTCTAGAAATTATCTAACTTATTTTGGAAAGAATTGAATACTCTGGATCTTTTTCATGAAATTTTTTTTTATGCATTTGTTTGAATAAAAGTCCCACATAAGTAACTTTCAAAAAATAAAAAATAAAAAAAAAGTTTTCTTTTGCAATAAAGATGGAAGTTTCTTAAGGAAAAATAGTGATTACTATTAGGAAAAAGCTCATCAAATACCTTCACACATTTTTAAATACTTTTATGTCCCTAATCACTCAAATGATTAGACTCATCAACCATAACCCTTCAGGGAATGTGAGCTTGAATTCATACCTTAAAAGGTCAATAATCTCTTCTTAGGCAAAAAACAAAAGAGATTAATTTTGAAAGTTTATTTTGAATTTCAAAAATCAGATATGCTTTCAAATTTTCATTTGATAATTCAATGTGTGTCAAAATTTTGCTATGACCGTAGATATAAAAATGCTTGAGCATTTTTCTTAAATAACCTTTGTTCCATATTTTAAGGCACATTAAAAAAAAAAAAAGAATCCCTTTTTGCTTAAGATAATTTATTTCATACCTTTATACCTTTTCTCTTCATTTCACCAAGAAAATTTCAAAAAAATTTTAGAGCCTAAAAAGCCTTTTTAAACTATGCAATCAATCATATACGACTTGATCGTCATTAGAACCTTAAGTAAAAAAAGATGGGGCATCACAAAAAAATAAAAAAAGAAAAAAAAAAGACATATTCAATGATTTGCTATTCTAGCCAAGTGATCATGTTTAAAATGATGAATGGCCATCTTTTTCTATCCTTCTCATAAATAAAAATTATCCATTTACTACCCATTTAAGCCTATTAAATTTTTGTTCCAAAATAAACCCTAGCCGGGGATCATTTTCTACATTGGGGGGCAAAATTAGCATATCTTCAAGAGATCAACTTCAAGAAAAGTGTTCAATATTGAAAGTGTCTAACATGCCCCTCAGAAATGAAAGTTTGGGGTAAAAAGAGAATAAAACTTCAATCAAAATCCCAACGATTTGAGAGAATGAACAGCTAAAGATAAAGTTGGTTATTTCCAAGAAAAAGTAAAGAAACTTTGGAGATAAGAATCTAAAGCTTCAATTAGAATTCAAAAAAAAAAATATATGTACCTTGAAAATGAGGATTTAGGAAAAAAAAAAAGGGGTGAATAAAATTATTGAAATTAAAGTCAAATGTTCCAAAAAAAAAAAACAAAGGAAGAAAGTCAGAGAATGTTCCTCAAAATCCTTGGCCTAATTACCCTGAATAATATATTTTGAGCCTATTTATCCATTCTTTCAAAACCCTTAACCTCGACCTACATTACACACCCTGAAAAGTCTATTTTAATCAAATGTGGATACTTGGATTGAAGAACAATATCCTTGAATTTGTATATACTTGTTGAATTCTTCATTGATAAAAAAATATAGCTCTAAGATGAAAATCCTAAAAGGACAGTTTAGAGCTAAAGTCATTTTTAAGGCCTCATAATGAATTTCAGAGTTTCAAGGTTCTATCTGAAATAAAAGGTCTCGATACAAAGCCTTTTAAAAGACTAGTACCTATTAAAGACCTTTCTTTAAAAAAAAAAAAAGAAGAAAATCGCCTTATCTTCTTTTCAAATCTTGTTTGAAAAGTAATGGCTAGTTTTGACTCACATTAAAGTATCACGTTTTTTATAAGAGAAGAATTTTAAAAAATTATCTCTTTTGTGAGCCCAAGAGAAATCCTTGCAACCCTCGTCAAGCTTTACATGAGATATGCCATCAGTGAAAAAAATTGAATTATCAATTATCTCACCCATGAGCCTTCCAAATAGTAATCATCAATTTTCAAGAGATTCAAAAGTTTTGAGTTTTAAATTTTTTCATTCGATTGCAAAACACTTTATGTAGGGTATTTTTTTAATCACTTTTAAAAATTTTAAAGATTATTTGAGTATTTTGTACATAATACTGAGATCATTTTTATGAAAATAAAACATAAAAAATTTGAACAAAGATTTTTTTAAAAAAAAGAAGGGCAAAAAGAGTCTTATATCTGCATTGCTTATATCATGAGAAAGACGTCGACCTACAAATATATATAAAAAAGCCATTCATAGCTGCATCACTTGCTTGTGCATCATGAAAGGGATATTTGCATTTGCATCACAAGAAAGATATTCGCATTTGCATCATTTACATTTACACTTTTATAAGACATTTGTATTCACACTACAAGAAGAATTTGCATTTGCATCATGACATCTACATCCTAAGAAAAGGTATTTTAGGGGCATTTACATGAAAAAAACATTGTCATTTGCATTGTGAAAAAGTCAAATGTATTTCCATCAAGCATTCGTATTCTTGTATTTGCATCGACATTTACATTCGTATTGACATTTTCATTAGCATCATTTGATGAGAATAGACATTTGTATCATGATTGCATTTATCAATTTTGTAAGATTAAAAACAAATAAAAAAAGGGCATGTTCTTAAAGTTTTAAAGTCTCTGTTTAAGAGAAATCATTTCCAGTCAAGATTTCAAAACCTCTGCTTAAGAGGAACCATTTTCAATCAAGATTTCAAAAGCTCTATTTAGAAGGAACCTTCTTCAGATAAGACCTTTAGAGTCTAAAAAATCTCTGATCAGGCGAAAGCCATGTTTGAAAATAATTTTAAATTTTCAAGGTTTCATTGCATCTGATTAATATAAGCATTCAAAGATTTTGAGATTTGTAAGACCTCTGGGTATAATTTTGATTCGTGATATTTATCCAATCGATTCTTTATTTCTGACTTACGGTGTTATCCTGATCAATTCTGTGAGTCTTCCGGGCATAATTTTCGATTCGAGGTGTTGTCCCGATCGATTTTTTTATTTTTGACTTACGGTATTATCTCAGTCGATTCTGTAAAACTTTCAAACATAATTTCTAAAACCTCTAGGCATAATTTCGATTCACGGTGTTGTCTCGATCGATTCTTTATTTTTGACTTGTGATATTATCTCGATCAATTCTGTAAGACCTCCAAGCATGATTTTTAAGACCTTCAAGCATAATTTTGATTCACGATATTTTTTCAATCGATTCTTTATTTTTTGACTTACGGTGTTGTCTCAGTCGATTCTGTAAGACCACAGGGTATGATTTTTAAGACCTCCGAGCATAAATTCGATTCATGATGTTATCCCGATCGATTCTTAATTTTTTTACTTACGAGATTGTCCCAACCGATTCTATAAGACCTCCGGGCATGATTTCTAAGACCTCTGGGCATAAATTCAATTCGCGGTGTTATCTCGATTGATTCTTAATTTTTTTGACTTACGGTATTATCCCAGTCAGTTCTATAAGACCTCCGAATATAATTTTGATTCGCGGTGTTATCCCGATCGATTCCTTATCTTTCAACTTGCGATGTTATCCTAATCAATTTTGTAAGACCTTCGAACATGATTTCTAAGACCTCCAAGCATAATTTTGATTCGAGGTGTTATCCCGATCGATTTTTTATTTCTCTGACTTGCGATTTAATCCAGTCTCTTTTATCTTTCTAACTTGTGGTTTAATCCCAGTCTCTTTTATCTTTCTAACTTGTGATTCAATCTCAGTCATCGTCAATATTTGACTCGTGATTTAATCTCGGTCTCTTTATTTTCTGACTTGTAATTCAGTCCAAGTTAACGTCATTTTCTGACTTACAGTTTAATCCCGGTCTCTTTATTCTCCGATTCGTGATTCAATCTTATTCTCTTTAATTTAAAATTGTAGTTTAATCTCGATTGTTGTTGTTAACCTCTGACTCGTAGTTTATTCTCGGTCTTCTTATTTTATGACTTGTGATTCAATCCAAGTTAACATCATTTTTTGACTCGCGGTTTAATCTTGATCTCTTTATTTTTTAATTTACGGTTCAATCCCAATCTCTTTAATTTAAAATCATAGTTTAATCTCAATTGTTGCTGTTAACCTCTGACTCGTGGTTTATTCTCGGTCTTCTTAATTTTTGACTTGTGATTCAATCCAAGTTAACGTTATTTTTCGATTCGTAATTAAATCCTGATCTCTTTATTCTCTGATTTATGGTTTAATCCTGATCCTTAGTATTTCTCTTACTCGTGGTTTAATCCCAATATTTTCATTTTTGACTTGTGATTCAATCCAAGTTCAATCCTGATCTTGTTATTCTTTGACTCGCAATGTTATTCTGATCACTTTATTAATTATTCGACTTTCGATTTTGCCTTAATCGATTATTTATTTTTCAACTCACGATGTCGTTTTCTTTATCATTTGACCTGACCTAAAAAAAAAATTTCATGATTTGATTTCGGACAAAATCATTGTCTTTGTCTTTGCCCTATTTCTGATTCTCAGTAATGTGCAAAGAGGGACAGCTGTAAACACCGATTTTGTTTGGGTCTACTATTTTCATTTTAATTTAATAATAATAATTTAAAAAAATATAATAATAATAAAAAAAAGAGACAGAAATCAGAGGGTTGGTACGATATCGCTGTCTCCCCTGACCAGCCCCCTATTCAGGTCACCTACAGCCACCCTACAGGCACCCAGATCCCCCTATTTGAAGCTTTTTAAAACCCTCAGCACCTTTCCCTTTCGGACTCTCTCTGGAAAAAAAAAAAGCCTATTCAATCCACCCCTACGACAAACCCTCGAGCTCAGATGAACTACCCCCCTCAAAATACTTTCAATAGCCCCAGACAAAACCCCCATCCTCTCGCATAAAAAACTCAAATTTCAAACCCACACCCAAATACCCAAACCAACGAAAACAGAAACAAAAATAGACAAACACAGTCCTCCCGATAGGGAGGAACTCAGCGCCACTCTACTTGTAAAAGTAAAAAATCATATTAGTCTCTCCTTAAAAAAAAAAAAAAAGCAAAAAACTTTAAGCCCCGATCTACAATGATCGAGGCTGTTTTTGGTAAAAACAAAGCTAAATCCGAAAAGAAAACAAAAAAAAAGAATTTTTAGGGTATTTTGAAGGTTTTTTGACCATCGACGATCATAGGCAGCGTCGTCGATGGTGAACCAGGCGACGACCGGCACGACGGTCCTGCAATCGAATGCGAGGAAGCACTGGAGCTTTCCCCTCATTTTTTTTTTTGAAATAGAAAAAGACTGAAAAAAAAATTTTCAGTTATATATAAAAGCCTAAAAGCCAAAACGACATCGTATTAGGCAAGAAAAGATCCGCGCGTGAACTTGGACTCGACCTGGGGTCCGCGTAACCGACCCATCAACCTGGTTTCTCAATAACCCTAAACCAGTTTGATCAGACCGGATCGAGTCACTCTCTAGACCGGTCCAAACCGCTCTCTAGATCGGTTTGAACCTCTCATCAATAAGTTCAATCGAACTGCGTATCGAACTGATCACTTTTCGATCCAACCGAACCGTTGACTGGTCCGGTTCAGGTAAAAAAAATTTTTTAATTTTTTTTATATATAATTATTTTTGTTATTTTAAGTATTTTTATATATTTATGCATGATAAGTTTTTAAATTTGTTAGGATAAATATTTAATTATTTTAATAATAACAAAAATGAAAATAAGTAAGATAATAATTAAAATATATATATTAAAAATGCTTTAAAATAATAATAATAATAAAATAATTTTTATTACTTTCCCTGCCTAGATGTTGGAGGGAATAAAAACATATTCCTAAAAATAATTTTACCTAGATGTTGGAGAACTATTATTAATCAATTTTGATAAAAAAAAATATATGAAAAATTTTTAATTAATTTTTAAAAATCATTAAAATCGAACTTGCTCCGAAAATCTATCTAGATGTTGAAAAGTTTCAGAGATGTTCACATTTTCTTAAAAATGAAACCTTAAACACTGATTCTTAAATTTCAAAACCCTAGAATATAAAACCCTTAAAATGCAAAATTCCTTAAATCCAAACCCCATAAAATCCCAAACCCTTAAAACCCAAAACCCCAAAATCTGAAACTCCTTAAATCAAAACCTCAAACTTCATTTTTTTTAAAAAATCAAAACCCTAAAATCTCTAAACTTTAAAATCAAAACCCTAAACCTTATATATCCTAAAATTCAAGCCTTAAAATCCTCTAAACCTTAAAACCGAACCTTCAAAGCCTTTACTCCAGCCCTTACTCAAAACCTTCTGAAAATCTTAAGGACACGTGTGAAAATCTCATTTGAAGTAATCTGTTCGCGAATGCCGCCTAGATGATAGGTTATTTAGGAAACTTTACTTCATTAATTTTTTTTACACGAATTCTTAATTCGCATTAATAATAAGATTAATAAATAAAAAGTATAATAGTAAATCAAGATTTTAAATATAAACAGTCGCACCTAAGTTCTGTCTAGATGTTAGAGAGTCAAGGTGGTTTCAATATACTTAAGAATCCAACTTTTAAATTACATTTTATTTTACATGACATTCATTAGCATACATACGTTAGCGTGTTATCATCGATAATTGTCTGCATTATTCTCTCTTTAATTTTTATTTACTATTTAATGATAAAATATTTTATAATAAAAAAGAATAATACATTTAAAAAATTTTGTGATATTATAAAATAAAATAAAAATAACATTCCGAAGAAAATAATTCTTGGTACTCTGCTTAGATGTTGGAGAGTCACTAACAATTATCTTCTATAAAGATTGTTATTTCATTTTTAAAGATTATCATGTTAAATCTTAACTAAAAAGAGTTATTTTAAATTCTGCTTAGATGTTAGAGAATTTTAAAATAATTCTTTAACTTTAAGATTTTTCAATATTCCTAAATAAAAAGCTTTAGCAAAATTTTATTTTTTCAAATAAAGGAAATTAGTGTTAAAATTCAAATTGAAACCATTTTTATCAAACACCGAAAATAGCACGTAATTAAATGGTACGAATATATGGGCGTTTTGGGGGTGCTAATCCTTCCCCACACATAACTGACTCCTGGAACTAACTTGATTTTTCGTAGATCAAAATTTATCTTTTTGATAAACTTTAAACTCGCTTTTATAATTTTATTAAGAAGAAAACTTTTAGGTGATCAATCACATCTTAACAAAGATTGATGATAACTCCCCTTATTTACTTCGATTTTAAAACTCATTCACGTTTGACGGTCCGAAAATTGTTATGACACATGAAAAAGAAACTAGACTCGCAAATGTAATAAATTAGATTCAATCTTATGTATTTTGTTTTAATACAAGAACAAGAATAACCAATACATTTTCAATCGAACGAAGAAGATTTTCATAACTAAAAGAGAAAAACATCACAAAATATTCATCCTTTCAAAAGAACAAAAGTCGAACATCGAAAAAAATGGCTTAAATAACACAAAACTCTTAAATTTAATTATTTTAGTTGAATAAGTTTTTATATTCTTGTTACACTTAAATAATATCTTAATTTTTAATTTATATTTAAATAAATATTTAATATTTAAATAAATTCTTAACTTTTAACTTGGATTTAAATAAATTTCTAACATAAACCAATCTTTTATTTAAAATAAAAGTTTATTTGAATATAATAAAAATATAAAAATTGATATAAGAAAAATAAAATAATTTAAAATTTTTTTTAATATTTTAACAAAATGAAATCTTACTTGGCAATATACGTAAATAATAATAAAAAAATCATTGATCCATAAGTCTATCAAAATTGAGAGCGGAATAAAACCTTCTAAATAAATCATAAACAAATGTCCCCAAAAAATCATAAACAAAACAAAAATTAAAAAGAAATAAAAAAAATGATTGAAAGGAAACTTGAGAAAGATGAGTTGAAAAATCAAATACGTAGAAGAACTCTAACCTATTCTACATGCTTATTTGACAAATTTCTTCATCAAACAAGTCACCCTTTAAGGGAAGTTGACAAAATTTGGACGTGATTTTGATTGGTCATCCAACTAAAATTTTTTATTGATTTATTATGGTTGAAAATCTGTGACAATTGAAAAGTAGAGACCTCCCCACATGCAAAGCGTCAATAGTCGGTAACAAGGACTAAGATTCATGATTAATGGCCAGGCTCCGCTGCCAACTAAAGTACCACCAACAAATCTGAGGCCAGGCCCACTGACAGCTGCTTACTTTCACAGGGAAGATTTTATTGGAGATTATAGCCATGTGCTCTATATCACCATGTCCTGTCTCAGCAAAATAGCGATATGCCGACATATGGACACGGCTTTCGTCTCAATCAACCGACCTCAGTCCTTTTTTTTGTTCTGTAACATATCATTTTAGAAAAATAAACTTATATTTTCAAGTTTTTAGTATCTTAACCAACATCTCCTTCAACGCTTCAAACTCACGTTTTTTGTTTCACCTTTTTCACTTTGTAATTACACAATACAATCGTATAAATATATTTTTTTGTCGGCAAATTGTATATATCTTACTAGTTCTGTAATTGTGAATTTGGAGATGAAGAATGTAATATTTTATTGAACTTAAATTTTAGTCTCCATTTTTACTTACCTTTTTCCTTCAGAGAGAAGAAAAAACCTCGGCCATTTGAGTGATAATTTTTGGGTTTGGAATGTTTGAGCATCTCTCAAATGTGTTAATTTGCTTTACAGCAGAAAAGTGGAATGAAAATGGCTTTTGTAAACCATCAGTTGTGAAACGATTGTTCAAGTGGGATTTGACCTCTAGATGAATCAACATGCACCAAGACAAGAAAGGCCCTCTTAACCCCGACGACAGTCAGAATGTATTTAGGATAATGAAATATTTTCGGTGAAATTATAAATAACAAAAAATTAAAATTAAAATTAATGATAAAATATACATTTAAATATAAAAATAGTTATAAAAATGAAATAAATTATAATAAAAAATTATTTATAAAGATATTTAGATTAAATTTTATATATAATAACAATTTTAAATTATTGATATTTATAAAATTAATAAATAATTAAAAAAATAAAAAAGTATTTTTATGGTAAGTAATAATTATGTTAATAAATAATTAAAATTAATAATAATATATCTAATATTACTTTTTTATATTAAATTTAAAAAATATTTAAAAAATTTTAAATAAAAAATAAAAAAAATTAAAGTATAAGTATATTTTTGTATTTATAATAAAAATTAAAGGATAAAAAAGAAAAAAAAAATGTATTCCTCGGTGAGCCACTGCACTAAAAATGACCAGTGGCCAACTGAGATTATATTTACTTCTCACTAAAATCCAAACGCATAATTTTTATTGTGCAATGCAGTTGGCACAATCTCCCATAACAACTGAGGGTGTGATTAAATCCAAAGGCACTCTTAATCAACATGCATCGGGATAAGAAAGCTCCTCCTAACATTTCGACAGCAGCTTGCAGTTCTCTAAATCTGATTATTTTTATATATTTGTATATTTATATTGTATTTATATTATGTTAAATAAATATAAAATTTATAAAATATTTTCTTATCAAATTTATATGGATTTATTAAATACAAAAAATATTTTTTTATCATATTCATTTAAATTTTTATTAAAATTTAAAATTTTTATTATTTTTATATTTTTTATATTAATTTTACATCTTATCATATTTAAAATTATTAAATGATTCGTGTCTTATGGGCTCATAGAACCTTGTAGAAGTGCAATTACAAGCCAACTAAGTAAACCCAAAAATGAGGGCTTTGACACATTCCGATGTAAGCTAAGATACATAAGAAGGCAATGCCAAAAGACAGGAAAACCTTTCCAGGCACCAGATGAGAAGTGTAAACTGAAGGGAGATGCTATTTGTTTCTTTCCTTAAGGCCATGTTTGGTAGACAAAATAATTGAATTGATGGGATAGAAATCATTAGGAACAGATGGATCCATTTCACACAGGATTGAGACAGAACCAATGAGGCAATGATCCTACCTCCTTCCAGAAAGAACATCAAACTTTGTATTGGAAAAAAATTTATCTGTTCAATCCAATACGCTAAACAAATGCTCGAAAAGAAGACAAATTAGTCTTGACAACAAGAAGATAAATTAGCCTTGATAAAAATTGAGAGCGAGAGACAGAAAGGTAAACTTGATGGAAGCAGAAAACCAGATTGGTCTTTCTTTTTTTTTTCTCTCTGTTTTGAATTTTTGTTGCATATATTGGTGCAGAGAGAGAGGGGGGGGGGGGGGGGGCGGGCAGGATGTGGAGAGATCTCTCAGATTTTGCATGTATTTACTAAAATATCTAATACTATAACTTAAAGGATCCATAATTCACTTAGGTAATGCCACAACTAACTGAGTGTAATAATTTAAAAGATCAATGGCTGTCTGTTCTCCTTTGTATACCATGTTTCTTACACCATCAACTCAGCAGTTGATATTCTCTAGCTTTGTTTAAACCTGCTAAAATAAGACAATATTATCAAAGTTTTGAAATTTAGACTGTAACATATAAAGTAAACTTTTTAGCAAAAGTATCTTATCTAAGAAAAGAAAACATAATTTGGCAAGTAAATTCCAAACATAAACTTTACCTCTCTTCTTAAGCTTGTTACGGATACTTATTTTCCTGCTAAATGCCGTTTCCTGTAGCCAACAGAAAAAATTTAAGGCATTGCTCAACAAAATATAACTCGTCAACCAATACATAAGCACATCGAATTTATTTGTATAACAAGTTGATATAAATCTCAGACTTCCCTAATCATTGAATGACTGCCTTTGACATTTATTCAGGGAAAAAAAAAAGAAAAAAGAAAAGGGAATAGTGGAGGGGGGAACCAGGGGAGGACTTTTATCTCCTCCATCTGGGATTAAGGAGTGTAGAACTATAACTTACATAAACTGAAACTGCAAGCTTTTGGAATTACCACAGGCTGACCCAGTTTCCCAGCTGTACGAATTGCGTTAACAAGATCCCTTTTGGATTCAGTGTAGAGGCTAGTAACAACTCCAAATTGCATTGCATTCCTGATTATTATTGTTACACATTTTATTCCTATTTCTTATTTCTTTTACAGATGGCAGGAGCCATATTTAGCAAGATTTGTTCATTTATCAAGAGTATATTTTTGCCACTACATAAATGATTTAGTAAAAATAAAACACCTGGATGACATGCGAGACATTTGGAATGTCAATACCATGTGCAGCAGCATCTGTGCACACAACAGTTTCACCTTTCTTTTGGAAATCATTTAGGGTCTCAGCACCTTCTTCCAAAGAGGTCATTTTGGTAACGATAACACTCAATCCCGTCGCTTTGGAGTATATTACCCACAGCTTGAGCAGCCTTAACAGTGTTACCAAAAACCATGGTTCGACTACCACCAGCTCCATGATCTACATGTTTTTGAGTTAAATTGCTTTACAGCCTCTATTATTGCATCGATCTATGTGTCAGTGGTAACTTCAATCCATTTCTCCTTTAATCTAAAATTTGAAATGAAACAAAAATTACCAACAAAGCTAAAGTTGGCATTGAAGATGACAAAACTTAGGGGGATTGAAATGATGACTTGTTACACGGGCAGATACATGACAATTCAAAGGTGTATGGGAACTGAAATTCACGCCACAGAACAGGCCAACCGTGAAGAGGTTGGATTCTCTAAGGCTATCTTTAATGGCACATATCAAATCACCAAGATATTAGATCCTCAAGGATTAATTGGTTCAGCATTTTTTTCCAAAACAGATAAATTAACAAGTTCTGTCTTTGAACCTTTATAATAAGACACACAAGCAAGCACACCACATCTAACCAAACAAGTTCTTTAAGACTTAACTGTTTCAGCATAGATTTCCCGAAATTTCTAGGTCTCCAACCCACCCCCCGCCCCCCCAAAAAAAAAAAAGAGAAATAAATAAAATAAATAAACAAATATTAAAGTAAAAAACACACACAACAAAGGGAGATATGTACTTCAAAGTGATTCTCCCCAAATTCATATAAAAGATATTATGATATGCATGAATAATATATCTAAATAACTCGTCCAGTTACCGCGTAGATAATTATACTTTTTTAGTGGTTCAAATTAGAGTCCTTCGTGCACCAAACAGGTGTAACAGGTAGAGTTGTTATGAAATGCCATTCAACTGAGAGACATTACTATCAATGTCTAAATCAATAGACTACAATAGATCAAAGAAAGATGTAGACTTTAGAGTTTGTTTCACCTATATGCCAATTATTTGGATTATCAGCATCGCCTCTGTGCAAAGCTAACTAAATGGATCTTGTTAGCAATCGAGGCCCAAGCATCAAAATTCTTTAAACACATAAGCCGATTAAAGCATAAACAAAAAAAAAAAAGTTTTCCTTTAAATGAACATACTGATTTCTACTCTGTGGTTGGACTTACAACAACTGCACTATATTCAGGGTAAATTTGTAAAAAAAAAAAAAAAAAAAAAAAAAAAAAAAATCAGTATAGCCATCTATGATCAAAAGAAGTATCCCAGATATAAGAGTTCTTAACACATCCACATCTCCATGCATAAGAAACAGGATATCCCAAACCTCCAAGCTTTTTCCTTAGTCATGACATGCAGAGATGATTTTAAAACAAAATTGATCATCACGAGCACCAACAAGCTTAAAACAATAAATTATCAACAAAGAGATCAATATACCTTAGCTTCTAAACAATTCTAATAACTGTAACTAAATGAAGCAACATTTATACATGGAAGAGAGGAAAAAAAAGAAAGAAAAGAAAAGAGTAAAAGAATTTGGCACCTAGGGTTGTGATAATGGAGGTAGTTTCCACTAACCCAGTTGGCATCTGGATTCATCTTTTTCAATACTGCACCAGCAGTTTTCTTTCCGTTCTCTGGAAGGGTGGCTGCAACAACTGTGTACTGCTTACTACATTCATAATTTTTTCTCACTCTCCTCCAGTCCTTTTTCTTGACAGGCCAAGTTTTAGTTTCTTCTGTCAAGTCTTCAGATCAACATCATCCTCAGAAATTTCCTCTACTTCAGAGATGGATTCATTTTGTATGTCTTCCTCAACTTTGCAGTCAAATTGTGATAGAGAATTGGAATTCAGTTCTACAAGGTTTCCAAGAAAGTAGCTTTTCATCAAAACGGGGCATGTGTATAAGACGGATAACATGATTCTGAAGCATGTCTGCTTCATAAAAAACCTGCCAATTATTGTAAATAAAAAATGCCTTGCGGTTTCTCAAATGACCAATTAGAATATAAAGTCATGGGTAAGAAAACATATCACATACTTTACACCACGAATGAAATCCAAAAAATGGTTTTTTGGGGGTCTATATTGTTCAGAAGAGCTACTGGTGTTGACACAATAATATCTGATTCATTCATTCACTCGCCACCTCTGCAGTCAAGGATCTTATTAATGAAGTCATGGCTAAGAAAACGTATCACCTACTTTACACCACGAATGAAATCCAAACAGTGGTTTTTTGGGGTTTCTATATTGTTCAGAAATAATATCTGATTCATTCACTGGCCACCTCGGCAGTCAAGGATCTTATTTATGATAATCAGACTTTATCAATATAAAAAGAGCAATAAAAAATCGATACATGCATCTGACAAAATTCAAAAGCACCCTTCCAAATCCCGATAACATAGAAAGCCATGAATGCTACCAATGCCAAAGAGATACATGTGGTTGTTCACAAAAAATACCTGTCGACCACAGACCGCTGCCACTCCGAGAAGTGGTTCACCACTTTCACAAGAGATACCATTAGCCATTTGAACCACTTTTTCGCAAAGCAATACATTGGGGCAAAGAACACAGAAAAGCTACCTGAAGAACGAGATGCTTGATGGGAATCATTATCGCCATCATGCCGAGCACTAGAGAGCTTATCAATCAGGGGGACTAGATAACCATGTGTTTTACCACTACCAGTTTCTGCTGCAACTACCACATCTTTCAGGAGAGTATGGCACGCAGGCAGCCTTAAATGCCTAAGGAAAAAAATTTCAATAAACATCAAAAACCCATTACTGGGAAGCACGCATGATGGAAGAATAAAAAAGGAAATCGAAGGTGATATAACTAAAACTCCAGATTGAATTCAGAATAATGGGTACTACTTGGTATATGCATTTGCTTGTTGCTTGTGTTAGCATCTTTTGAATAGTTAAAACTAGGTAAATTTATTCTAAAAAAAAAATTGAGCAGCAAAATGTAGTGCTTAAGGAATTCAAATGCATTCATCTAAAGAAGAAGGGAAAACACCTGAACAAGGAAGGTTCTGTCCGAAACCGGCATTAGGGAGAGCTTGAGAGATAACCCTAGAGAGTTCCAGGAAACACTCTCTTCAGCAAAGAAGGTATCCTCCCACTTTTCTTTGGAACAGCGGCGCCACTGAAGGCCCTTGTTCACAGATTGAGCAAAATTAAAAGGATTTGCGGAGAGGAAGGAAGAGGAGATGAAGAAGTAGAGAGAAAAGAGCATTGCCTGAAATGAGAGAAGAGTTTTGGGGTGGTTGATAAACTAGAAATGGAGCATTGAAATTAGAAACGGCATAAAATCATTGGTTCTGATGAGATAAGTTTTTTTTTGGCTTTGAAACTCTGTTTGGGTTCAATTGGCAGAAGAAGGAGATGAGGGTTTAGGGTTTAAGCTGATAAGAACCCTCCTAATTCGCGCTATGTTGCGCTCTTTTAATCATCATCCTCCTTTTCTTTCTAACAGTGCGGCTTCTAAACGACAAGTCTTCTAAACTCAAGCTTCACTCAACACCTTTTGTGCTCTCCTTCTCATCCGCCAAGTTCATTTGCAAAGCCGCAGAGAACAAATTCCCTCACCCAATTCTCGAATTCGCTAATGCTGTAAGTTCCCAGTTCTTGCTCTTACATATTTATGGCTCCAATTTCTTGGTATGACTTATGTTGATGGAAAATCCACTTCTTGGGGTTTTTTTTTTTTTTTTTTTTGGGTGTTCAGGAAACGGGTAAGTTTAGGACGCATCTGCTCAAGAAACTGTCCAAGAAGAATAATTATGGAGACTCAGTCGAGGAAGTTGTAGGAATCTGCACTGAGGTACAGTTGTCTTTCAGTTTTGTTAGAAAATCTGTTTGCCTTTTGCTTATTTTGATGGTTGGTCGGGTGTACAATTGTCGTTTGAGTTAAATTGAAGATTACTAGTTGATTGGATACATGTTATTTCAGAATTTCCATTCACAAGTTCACGACCATAATTTTCATGAAGAATGAAGGCCACTTGCTAAACTAAAACAGCAATTTATCAGAAGGTTTGAAATTAAAATGAGAGGATACTTTCTGAAAGAAAAAGGCTTGGTTTTCCATAGCCTGTTTATGTTAGTTCTAACTGGTCTAATTCTGTGGTTGCCTTGGAAAACAAAAACATCATTTAAGCATCAGAAAAACCTAACATTTTAGTAGAAATGGTGCAACATAAGCTAGGCAGCGAGCATCATCACAATGTATTGACATTTTTATCTTATTCATTAGACTCATGGCTGGTAGGATAATGCTTGGATCACTTAGAATACACTCAGTCATAGATAATCTGTAATCCATTGTCCAAAAGAAAACAGTCAGTTAATCCCAACAGTGCCCAGTATGCATCAAGAAAACACCTTGTTTCATATGGATCCTACAATATGCGTGTCCTCAACAATTGGGTGTAATTAGATCATGAGAAATCAAGGAACTATTATACATGCATAATGCCCAGTTCACCTAATTTTTGTATGGAAGAGCAGCTCGATTGCTTGATAATTTGAATGAGTCTAATGGTTATTATTCTATTGAATCCTAAACTTGCTTGCAATCACCCATGGAATAGCCCCACTCTAGGAATGTCATGGACACGTAAGGGAGAACCCCATGGACTTTGTTCATACAAGGGTCAGAGTAGTAGCTCTGTGCTGTTTATCAATCATTAATCAGAATTCTTTAAAATAGAGGATTGTGTATGATTGTTGGCTTCAATATCTGCTTCAAGAAAAAACCTTGGAATGTAGTCAGAAAATTTGAAGCCAATTAAATCGATTGTTAATGGAGGAATGTTGAATGATGAACATGCCCCCTGTTGTATTTGCTGCTATCAATTGAGACTGATAGAATGGAGAAAAAAAAGGAAGACAAGCCTTTTTGTCTTTCATGGCAAGCACAATCTATTAAACCGGTACTTCTAATTGGCATGCAGTAGTTCAAATAAAGGTTTTATTTGAGTCCACTGCCATATTGTCTATAATAAGCATCTTCCTCCTGAGCATGCTCTGGCGCTTTAGATGATTAAGTCATGTTTGTGCTGATATACATTTTATATATCGTGGTGAACTATCTGATTATACAAGCTCTCAACTATGTTTATTCTGATTATTCTAAACAGATATTCAGTACTTTCTTGTGTACCGAATATGGTGGTCCTGGAACGCTCTTGGTCATACCTTTCCTTGACATGGCTGATAATCTAAATGAGCGGGGGTTGCTTGGAGGACCACAGGCTGCACGTGCTGCAGTCAAATGGGCTCAGGATCAATGTAGACAAGGACTGGAAAGAATGAACTGATGCCAAATAATCTAAAACCGAAAAGCCTCCTTATATCGGGGAAATTTAACATTTTTAATGTATGTTCTAAGAGATAGTTCTGGTATTGAAAAAGCTTTTATTCTTACTCTGCTTTCCTTTGAGACTGAGAAGTCATTGCGATTTGTGAACATGGCAAGTGTAAATTGATGTCTGGGAAGATTTTGTTATGATAGCAGTTTTAGAGGAAGCTTTGTATCAGAAATCCATGATGAGAATATGATCCATAAACAAAATTTTCCCATATTTGAATTAATCAGAAGAAGTTGATTTCTGGTATAAACTGTTCTGTGCTATCAATTGTCTCAGCTGCTGGCGGAAGTTTTCTAGTAGAAAAGACGTTCTATTGTCATGTGAAACAAAGAAGTGAAATCTCATAACGAAGGAGCTGGCAAGTTTTCATTTCCAAGCTGAACTGGAGAAATTATGATTGACATGAGTTACTCAAAGTGACTTAATCAGTACAAGCTGGAGTAATTTACTAGTAGAAATATAAGCTCACTGAATCAACGGTTATTTATCCCATTCAGCTCCATAACCAAAATGGAGTGCCACCAATCATATGCCATAAGCTTCCTTCTTCCACCTTGAATTCGTAATGTCAAATTCACCGTTTTCTTGCTCTTGATCTATTGGCTGTTTAGATAACTGAGATGGTTCTCTAGATTATATGAAATAAGCATGTTGCTTTATCATTGCTCACGTCAGAATCAAGTACAGAAGGCAGAAATGGAAGATGGAGGACGGAGGACGAAGTGTGAAGAAAACTGCTGAGAGGTGGATAGGACCAATCCTACAAAGTATAAATAGGACAGCATTCTCCTCATTTGTACATAAGCAAGAGAAGTTAAAGAGTGAGAAGCCACAAGCTAGATAAGGCATTAAGGACTTAAGCTTTGAGAGTCATTGTTGAGAACACATTGGCACTGTATTCAGGGAGCAATTGTACATATCCTTTAAAATAAATAAACTACTTTTGTCTTAACTTATTTCCTTACTAGCTTTCTCCTAAACTCCTGGTAAGCAAGTCTAGTTCCAGCATAAGTGTTAGGCACCCAGCCTTTGAAAGGCTGACTTTGGCATTCATATGATAGTTTTCCCCTAAGGCCATATAGTCGTTAGGCTTAAGCTTCCAGTAACAATAACATGTATCACCAATTTTTCATCTTTTTAATTTTATTTTTAATTTTTTCATTTAGAACAAAAGTTATAATATTAAAACTAAATTATTTATTACTTAATGTATGACAAAAAATAATTAATAAAAATGTCAAATTTTTTTATCAATAAAATTTAATTATTGTTTCACCTCAATATGTAATTGAATATAAAATTTTATTATTTATCAAAAAACATATTATATTTATATTTAACAAAAAAAACATAAAATTACTTTATAATATATATGTTAATAACCTTAACGAATTAAGATAAATATGCATATTAAAATTATGGTTGATAGTTTAATTTATTTTAATAAATTTTCTCTTACATTTATTAATAAATTAAAATTTTGAACTTTTATAAATTTATAATCTATTCATCTATTTATAAATTTTATACATTTTAATACCAGGTAGCACCCTCCCCTGATTTTTTTTCATTTTTTTAGCCTTTTTAATTTATAGAAAATTATAATTAATTTTTACTTAATTCAATAAAGGGGTTAGATATTTATTCGGTTCATGTACTATATGTTTTCTATTAATTCCGTACTTAGAGAATAAAAACTCGCAATTAAATACTTAAATTTTTATTTTATTAAATACTTTTATATTATGAATTAACATCGATGTGATATTAATATCTAATAAAATTATAACACATATTAAAATATCTAAACTTCGTCACATTATAAATTGCTACATCAACAATAAAAAATTTTAAAAAAAACTAAAAATTAAAAAAAATTAAAAAAGGCTAAAAGGGTCTTTAAAAGTCCAAAACATATGAAAAATAAAAACAAATCCAAAAAATCTAAACAAAATAGAAACAAAATTTCCAAAAAAGTAGAAAATTTTTTTTGAAAATTTGTAAAATCTCTAAAAAAATTCCTTTTTTTACAAATTTCTTATTTTTAAATATTCAGATATTATGTAATTTTTTATGAAAATTTTTTATTTTTTATATTTTTATATTTTTTTGGTTTTTTAAAATTTTTGTTTTTTTTAAGTTTTTAGGATTTTTATTTTTTTTTAATTTTTTAATTTTTCGTAATTTGTTTTATTATTTTTATTTTCATATATTTTCTTTTTTTTCAATTTTTTATTTTTAAAAAATTAGATTTTTTAATTTTTGGGATTTTTTCATATTTTTGGAAAATTTTAAGATTTATTTTTTAATATTTTAGATTTTTAATTTTTTTAATTTGTCAAATGTTTTTTATTTTCAAATTTCTTTGAACTTTTTAAGATTATTTTTATTTTTATTTTTTGAATTTTTTTTAATGTTAATGTGACAATTTATGATGCGAAGATAATTGAAGAGCTGCATATATATCATAATTTTATTGGATATTCATGTTATATCAACAATTTGAGTAGTTTGAAGTAATAAAGGGGATGAAAAAATAAAAAGTTTGAGTATTTAATTGCTTATTTTATTTCTTTAAGTAATAAATTGATATAAAATTTATAATACATTGAGTTATTTTTGTATTTATCCCAATATAAAATCATAATATGTATAAACAAAATATATTATATGCATATTTAATAAAAAAGATTTTATACTTTTAATTTTACTAATATATGGACACTTTTCCTTCCCCCTTTTACCATGTGGCACAAAGCTACTTTCCTTTTTTTTTTTTGTTTTTTTTTTGTTTTGTTTTCAATTTTTTTCCTCTTCCTTTTCAACTTTATTTTTTATTTTTAAAAAATTTTTTAAATATATTTTTAAAGATTTCATTTTTTAGGTGGATCTTCTATTTCTTTTTCTTTTTACAATTTTTTTCATTTTTCTAAAATCCATCTATTAAATAAATTTTGTTCTTATACGAAACTTAACTCGACTACCATGTGACACTTTTCAAATTTGTTTTAATTTTTAAAATTTTTATTGCTTTTTTTGTTTTTTTCAATATTAAATAAAATTTTTTCCTTTAATTTTTTTAAAAAGTAAGACCTACCTTATACCAATATTTTTTTGCCTTTTTCTTTTTCTTTTTTTTTTACAATTTTTTATAAATATATTTTTAAAGATTTAAATTTTTTTTGTATGAAACCCACTTGATATCAAAATATGCAACATTTTTTTAAAAACTTTTTTCATTTTTCTATTTTATTTAATAGATATTTCAAAGATTCTAAATTCTTTTTTGTGTGACCTTTGATATATAAGGTATGTCATATGACAAGTCAATTGTTTCATTTTTTCATTTTATTTTTTTAATATTTGATGAATATTTTTTAATATTATAAAATTTTTTAGAGATGCCCGTATGAAATTATTGATTAAAATTTTTTTTTATTTTTTTGTTATGTATATTTTATTATCTATTTAATTTATGTTTATATATATATTATATTAATTAAGTTATTATTTTATATCTTAATTTAAGATATTAACATTTTAAATTTGATTTAGATGTTCATATGGTAGCTCGATAATCTCTCTTTTCATTTTTTCCTTTTTTCTTTGTTTATTTATCTTTTTTCACTTATTTTTTTAATTAATTAAGTTATTATTTAATACATTGATTTAATATACTAACATTTTAAACTTAATTAGAATAATGAATGTAACATTGTGCTCGATGAGTTTCATTTTCATTTTTCATTTTCTTTTTATTTTAATGCTTTTATAATTTTTTAAGTTAAATTAATTTTGTGAAAAAGGGAAGTCAATTAAAATATTCACATAGCACCCCAATCAACTTTTTATCTTTCACATTGTTTATTTTTTGGTTAGATAAATTTTAAAATAAACACACCAATCGGTAGAGATAGCAAAATAATTTATTTCCAATGAGTTTCGATTTATTTTAATCCAATAAAGATTATTTTTTAAAAGCAAAATGGAGTCGAGATTGGATTCGGTTTTTTTAAGAGAAACAAAATTGAAATAGAATCGTGTTTAGGATACTCTATCTCAACTCATCAAAATAAAATATATAAAGTATATATATTTTATTTTAAATTTTATTATATACATTATCTTAATAAATTATTATTAGATACCTTAATTTTAGAAATTAATCTTTTAAGCTCAATGAAATAGTCTAAGTAGCATCCTCTATAATTTTTTTATTTTTGTTTTTCTTTCTTTTTTATTTTCATTTTTGTTTTTTTTGTCTTTTTTTAATTTTTTAAATAGATAAATTTTGTGAGAAAAATGAGATCATTTGAAATATGCACTTGCTATCCCCATTTGACTTTTGTTGATCTTTTATCTGTTCTTTTTTTTAATTAAAAAATTTTGTAATAAAAAATAATATTGAAAAATAGCAAAAAAAAAACCCCTCAACATCACGCCTATATTATACTAGTTTAGTTTAAAACTTATGCATTTTCCTTACTGACTACAAGATTAGCAACAATCCGGTATTATTTCCAGTCGGCCAACATTTGAGTTTTGGGAGACATTGTCTGGTAATAATGACGAAAGTAGAGGCTTCTTGAAAATAAAACCAGCAGTTGAATATGGAGAAACCATTTTCTTTCGTGCTGTTTAAATGTTAAAAAACTCATTTTCTTTGGTGCCACTACTTTTGTGTTGGTACCCTTTTCAACCATAAATTACTGGAAACATACACTTTGAATTTAAAGATGAGCTCCATGAAGGAAGAAACAATGAATAAGAAAGCCCTATTAAACCAGAACCAAGGATTCAATTTAGGATAAAATGAAATTACTTGCCTAGTGAAAGAAGATGCCAAACAATACCCTGGAGAAAAGAAAAATCAAAGTCATAAAAATAGTCTCAAAAGGCATTCACTGCCTTCCCGGCAGATGATATTATGTTCCCACAATTATGCGTTGAATATGGCTAAAATAAAACCAAAATATATGCCATATGGGGCCAATCTGGCAAATTTCAGTCAATTTTAGCTGCCGTTGACATGCCTTTGCCATAAAGAAAAATAGCATTCATATTTTGTTTGTTGCAACACGAGCTGGAAGGCCAACAATCATATAATCTTAAGGGGTTAAAACTTCTAAAAATTTTGCACCTGCACCTACACAGGAACAAACTTTAGCCCAAAGAGTGACAAAATCCTTGACTCATTTGTACTCTATAAATGTATTCTAGAACAAACCCGAAAAAAGTCTGCCTGCAATCAATTACTTAGGCTAATTCCTCCTCGATTTGACCTTCTGCAACAGTAGAAAGATGACATAAACATCCAGGAATGAATTGATTAAAATAAAACTGCAGAAATGTTAAACCGTATCCTGCAAGCCTCACCAGCAAGTTTGATAGCCAAGTTGGCTTGAGCATCAGCCTCGACATTCAACTTCTTTTAGAGGTGAGTAAGAAATGCGATCAGAAGAAAAAGTGGCAGCAAAAGAATCAAATTCAGAAATGTATTTGTATTACCCAAGCTTTAAATTATAAACACCTAAGAATAATGGTATAACAAAGAGGCAATTGTGGCAATAGAAAAAGAAACAATTATTCTACCCATTACATTGCTATTGAGCATAAAAACTGGTCATACCCTTAAAACATGATTGATCTCGAATGAAAGAAAATTATTTTTCAGTTTCTGTGCTTCCTCATACAACTCAGACAAGTGCTCATGTTTGACTCTCCATAAACCCTGCATCTGTTCAAGGAAATACCAGCTATAAGATTACTTGAACAAAGATAAATGAAGCTGCTTAACTTGAAATGATAATACTTCAATAAAATGGAAAAGTAAACTAAATGGCTTCTAAGATTTAGACCCTTATTTGAAGGCCCAGTAATATCAACACTTAGAGCTAAAAGTGTGTCCAGAGTAACAGGACAGACAAAAAAGAATAAAGATTTCCTTTCTTTCTTTTTTCTTTTTTTTTTTTTGGAAGAGAGGGAGTGTTCTAACAGGAAAGACTCTAAATCAGATTAAATACTTTTCCTATAGAACCAAGTTGAGTAGGAAAATTATGACTTTCTTATTTAAAAGTTTGTGGGGAAAAGGGGAGGAAGGGGAATGTTCTTCCCTGCAGAACCAACTAGCAACTGTCTAAAGGCTACAACTCAAAACATCTAGTCCAAACTAATGGGTCCCTAAAATGAGGAGTCTAGTAGCTCAGTAATCGAAGTCCGAGAAGAGATTGAATGGGATTGGCATACTGCATTTATTCTAAAGTATTAGCCTAGTACCAAGCATTGTCAATCCAGAATTTTCTTTCTGAGAAAAATAACATTAACAAACCAACAATAAACTGATAAAAAGTTAGAATACCTGCATACAAACGAGCTTTGAGTCACCTTTAACAGAAATGCTTGTATAACCTTTTTTAAGAGCATGTTTCAAACCTAAAATTATGGCACGATATTCAGCAGCATTACATGTTGCTATGCCCAAAGCCTCACGCAATTTGCATATCTGTTCAAATATCATATTATGGAGAGATATAGTAGTGGTAAAGAAACAATTTCTATATGGTGAATTGCATACCACATTTCCAGCATCAGTTCTCAACACAGCTGCTGCACCAGCTGGTCCAGGATTTCCTTTTGATGCACCATCAAACTCAAGAATACAGGACTGCTGCCATAAATACATAAGTTCAGGCATCAGAGCCCATTTTTGGAGCATAAATCTCATCACTTTATCCAGGCAGAAACCTTTTTCTATCCTCCCTCTCACTCTTTGCTTGAAAGAAACCCTCTTCTATCTGGTGAATAAAAAATCTAATAGCCGGATCTTAGAGCAAGAAGTACTCTAGTTTTAGGAACTAGATTCAACCATTGACTTGAAAAATAAATAAATAAACAAAGAAAAGACAATGGCCTTCACTGACTATTTTTTATTGCATCTGCTCAATTCTCTGAACTAAGATGATGCCAATATTCACCTGCATACATCAGGTGTTAACATCAAATCTACTTACACGATCAGAGGATGCTATTTGAACCTGAGCATGAGGATCCAACTTGATATGCTTTCTCACATGATCAGCTACAGCTATTGAACCAGTTGCTCCCCTTCCCTACAAAAGGTTAAAGGTGTAACACAAATTTACAAAATAATGTACATCCAATCATGTGTGTGTGCATGAGTATCAATGATGATGTTGTAAAGGAAAAATTACAACTGCTAACCTACCCCATAATCTGATTCGAACAAATCCTGTGATCTCTTTTTGGTTACATCATTCTGAGATGCTTCACCCCTGGAAGATGCTGGTTCCTTAAACACAGAAAGAAATGGGAACATTAACCTTCAAAATTATAAGAGCCAATATCTTTACCTCCTGTGAATGGTTTGAAATAGTCTTTGTAACAAAGTGAGCATGTGAAAGAAACAAAGAAGTCAAAGTACAATAGATTGATGGCATATTCAAAATCTCAAATTGCAAGTAGACCAGATTACTAGGGAGATGCAACTTGTAGGTGAAATTGCTGTCAAAAGAATTCATTCAAGTAAATAAAGACATGATGCATGTGCAGAAAGAGGGAGACAAGGTCAAAATCTTTTTTGAGCACAGTCCTCTATAAACAAACAGAAAATTCTCCATCTGCATAAGGTTCGAGCTTAAGGTCTCACCTGAAAAGGGCAGGGAATAAGTGCTCCAAAAAGATCCTCTGTCACATCTGCAGCTTTAATAGTGTAGAGGGCATTCTTAAGCCCGCAGGAGGCGAGATACTCCTCAGTATCCTTTGTCAAAGAGTAGCCTTTGTATACACTGACAGGAGGATCACATATCTACTCCAAAAAGAACAATAACAAGTCGATGTCAAAGTTAACAGAAGAGAAAGCATCCAAATTTTAACATTACTATGTTATCGCATTAGGATTATTATTTTAAATTTTAAAAAGTACATAAATAACCATAATGCAATAACATAGTCTAGCTCCATAAATAACCATAAAAGAGCGAGAAGAAATACCGAGGATCCAACTTGGGCCTGACAATCAGCAAAGCTCTTGTAAACACCAACAACATCTCCCTTTCGCACTACAAAGAATGCATCGTTATCGTTTTTCATCACCGGTTCAGGATCGACTTTTTTGGTCCTAGATGCTTTTTTTCTAGGGTTACTCTTGTGGGAAGAGTAGCACTGAGCCCGAAATCTTGTCGAGAGAAACCCTAAATCAACAGTCTTAACACCCGCGTGCTCAAAATTTCTTTTCCATAAGGGAACATGGCATTGGTTCAAAGTACTAGTTGCAATGAAATTACCAGCTTTTCTGAATATAGCCGAACCGTAAGCACGCATTTGTGAAAAGCAGTTCATCAGAGAGTAAATTCATCCAGATTGCCCAAATTTCTAGAGTTAAAAAAATATATATATATAAATTTCCAATTATATAATAAGTACCATAACAACCTTTCTATAGCATTTCGTTTTAATTGTTTCGCCCAAAAAAAACCGATGAAAAAAAAGTGATTTTGATAAGTCCTTTTCTTTTCAGCAATGGAGGACTTTCTTAGCGATAGTTAGGGAAAGGTAGTAACTGGAAACCCTAGGTAGGAAATTGATAAGGAAAACAAAGACAAAGGGAAAGACCTAAGGTGTCATATATTGTTAAAACATACCAGTGAAGCAGCCGGAATTGGAGACGAAGGTAGCTTTCCTCTGTTGATATTCACGCCAGAGGTTGAGATAAACAGAGGGAGGAAGAGTGGGAGAGATGGGCTGGGGGTTTTGGGTTTCGGCGTATTGAAAGTATAAGGGATTTGATGGTTTTACTTTTGGGTCCACTCTAACAAAATTTTCAAATTTCAAACTATTTTTAGTTTTATTTCCTTAATTTCATATTAAAAATTTTTAATTATATAAATATTTATTTTATTTTATTCTTGCTTCTCTTTCTTTCTTTTTTTTATTATTTTTGTTTTACTTTGATTTAATTTTTTTTGCCATCATTTCTTTTATTTAATTTGAATACAAGCAAATGATGTTTGTGAGAGAAGAATTGAAATAACTTTCATGAATAAAAAGATATAACTTATACAAGAAACTAGTTAATGGCCAAAAAGGAAAAAGAATTTTCTAAAATAAAAAAAAAATTGTTACAGCAAAGCTCAAATGGAAAAAGTATGCTTATGAAGACTAAATGATTCACCTTGATATGTACCACAAAGTTCTAAAGGGGTTTACATTTATTCCTGAATTACAAGCTTGTTTAAAAAGGTTTTTAAGAGGATGATCATGCCCTTTTTTCAGTTTAAACTTAAAAGCTATCATATACTAGTTTGCACCTATGTTTCATGTTTGTATCTAACAATATCAAATAATCTGACTACATATTTACTGATCATTAGGGCTTTTCCTTATGAGTCAAAGTAGTTTTCAACCCATATTAGGAAAACATCCTTAACTTGCATAAAATGATAGAAAAATTTTGAAATTCAAATCAAATTAACGTAAAAAATCATTCACCAACTTATTGCAATTATAATACAGAGGACTATATTTTAATTTGCAGATCTAAGAATATCAAACTTTTGAACCTTTTGCTGTTTAGGGACATTTTGCTGGTTTCCTTTAGCAAGTAGCTTTTTCTCTAGAGCCTTAATTTTTTCTAATGGATTTGAGGAATGTTTGTTCCATGTCATCACCACTATTTGGCTTTGATTCACTAATAACATTAAGATTGTCTATACCTTCTTTGGTGGTGTTGAGTTTCGAATTAGGGGTCAAAATCTTGAAATCACAAGAAAGAAAAGAGAGAGGTTAGGGCAGAGGTAGAGAGTGTTTCTTGCATTTGTATTCTGACGTTTAAGTTAGAGGTCATATCAAAGAGGTTGAAAGAGGAAAAAAATAATGATCTAAGAATAAAATGAGAATGGAATGATAGTACTTGAATGTTTTATTTATAGGTGAAGGGTTAGGGGTTTATGAGGTAAAAAGGTGATATAGTCGAGCTGACGTGTAACTATACATGTTAGGTCAGGCTGACATGTTAAGTCAATCCAAAAGTCAGAAATGCCTCTAACTGTCTGCTGGTGGTCTTTAATGTAAGGAATGACTTATATACCCTTTGGACCCAAAAATACCTCAAAACTCTATGCCCCATCGAACAATCTGAGTATCAAATTGATGGGTGCTTGATTGAACCCTTCTAATGTGTATACTCGGTAATCCAACCTTAGTCTTTATGAGTGCGAGCTTTTGAAAATAATGTCAAGGATCTAATCTTACATGCTAAGGTTTGACGTTGACGAGGTTGATGTGGAAGTATCGGAGAAGTTTGTGACATGTTGAGTGTAATCGTGGTTGTCTTGACTTGATGTGTGATTGTGGATGTCGAGCTAGATCTTGAGCGTGGGTTTTAAGTTGTTCATGTAGCATGTCCATTTTGAGGTTGCTGAGGTAAGTGTCTTTATGCCAATGAGCCTCGAGGTTAGGCTAACTAGCTTATGAGTAATTATTTTTGAGGCTCTTATGCCCAACATGAGACTTGTAAACTTTATTCAAAGTTTGATCCTTAAACCTAGGTTAAGGTTAGCTTGGTACTTATCATTTAACTGGTCCGCCCTGGGTTTTGTAATAAGTGTAGCCAATTTGAATAAGTGAGGAAATTTATTTACCCCTAAAATATTTGAAAATCACATTTAATGATGAAAAAGATTTTTAGGCAGTAAAATCTAGAACTAGGAAAGTGAAAAAACTCTCTCCAATAGTAGTTTGACACATGGCTTGATTTGGACTATTTATTTGATCTGAATTTTGACTACATAAATGGCTTATTATGGCCTTCATTTTTTATCTTTCTACTTTTTTGCTCTTAATCTGATCTATTTTAACCAACCTAAAAGCTTTCACCCTTTTTTCAACCTAAAAGTTTTACCTTTTTTGGTTCATCCGTCCTTCTTTCACTTTCATACATTCTATTTCTTTTTCATAATGTCTACTAATGCAAGCTTTGAGGTTCAAAGAGTTTTAAGATAATACCCAAGATAGGTCAGCTCAACTGTGAAGACAACAACAACAGGGTCCTTCAATCATTACGGGTAAGATTACAGTCAAATGGCATATTGGTTAAATCCAATGTCAAAGAAAGAGCAAAAGAGAATTGAAGACAATGCTTGCGTTAAGAGAGAGCGAGTCTATCATAGTATAGATGAGTTCTATGATGCCATTGACTTCAAGCTTTAGAACCCCTTAGTTTTATTTCCTTAGGTCCGTCAAGCTTCTCTAGCTAACCTTCATTCTTCTATTATTCTTTCTTCTGCTCATTCTGAGTCAATTGTAGTTGACATCCTTCATTACTCTTCTTTTTTTTTAGAAGTCTCTTTGTCAGTTTTCTTCCTTTGATATTATGGTGTTGTCTAACACTGTTCTAGCTCGGAATCATACTCTTGCTCAAAAGTTTAAGCCTTTTGACAATAAAAGCTCATATAATAAAGAGGGTTCTAAGAAGGAGTAATAAGGGAAGGCTAACCAAGTTGAGAAAGCTGAGGAAGAGGATGAATCCTTTTCAGATTCAAAGGCTTTGGCTCAGGTCTTTTTTTTTTTACTCCTTGTTCCTTAGGCTTAAATCCTAAGAATGTAATAAAGAGCTTAAAAGGTAGAGCTAACCTTAAGGATTACCCTAACATGTGCTCTGCTCATCACGTTTGCTCTTTAGGGGTCAACTTTGACTTTCCAAATAAAGGGTACAATGTATTAATGACAACCACCGAAGATCAGGTTACTAGTCCTCTAAAAGGTCACCAACTCTAGGTGTGCTAGGATTCAATAGTGATCGATTTAAGGTTCCATTTACATGTTTTGTTTATTGAAAATTTTTTTATAATTTAACTATCACTCAGCTCAACTTAGATTCTTTCTAGTATATAGTAGCTTTTATTTTTTCTGTAGAAATTTAGGTATTTTTTTCTCTTAAGCTTTATTTAGAAAGTTCTTTTCAGTCAAGAGGTATCTACATGATAAAATATGGTTCTATGTAATAGCTCATCCGTCTAAAAAACTATTCATAAACTACTCGAGCTCAATAAAGAACTAAATGTTATTTTTTCTTTGCATCTAGAAGGATAAAAAAAATAAAAATAATGAGCTTGAGGTGTGGGAGGTTTTGAATGAGCCCAAAATTTTTTGTGTCGAGGCCATTCATCTCTCCGTGTCTGACCAAATCGAGACAAAATTCTAAAGTTCACCAAGAGGGAAGAGTTGGTAATAGACATGAATGAGGAGACCATCTTTGAAATAGTAAACAAGTCTAAGTACTAAGTTAGGTGTAAAGTAATCTCGTAGGGTACTTAGTTTTATCAATTTTTTCTAACTGTTAGCTTGTCTTGTAGATATGTCTTCCTAACCCTCTAAGGATTTTGACTTTCACAAGTACATTCATAAGCTAAAGGCTCAAGAAAGCCAAAAGCAATTGATTCAGCTTGGGGCTTTTTCTTGAGGAGAAATAAAGTAATAAATCCCTCTACTAATCAAAAGTCGAGCTCCTTAGGTTAAATTTTTGTCGCTACCAAAGAAAAGCAAAAGTGATGGCAAGTGGACCTCGAGATCCAAATTTTGAAGCCTAGTTTGAAGAAGTTCTCTATTATCCTGGGTACGACACTGGTGAGAACCCTTTAGAGAATGTCGACATGGCCAGGAAGTTTGTAAAGGTCACGGTCCCTCTAAATAGTAAATTGTCCTTTAGTTTGGTTTTTATATTGTTCTTGTTAGTTCCACAAATTTTCAAGTTTGAGCTTTTTTTCTTTTGTAGTTTATGACAAGTTTCAATTCAACCAAGCCCTGTACCATGCTTATATGGCCTTGGCTTGTGCCTTGAAAACCAAAAAGGATCAGAAGGTTTAAGTTTGAAAAATTACAAAAATAATGACATGATTGCCAACCTATGGTCCAGCATCATTATCTCCCATAAAAAGGAGTTTGAGCAAAAGAAGAAGGATGACAACCAAATGGTCAAATTAGAATAGATGCATGTGGAAAAGGCCTTAGCTAATTCTATGAGAAAATAGGCCAAGCTTAAGCTCAATAAACCTTAAGCTAAAATTACAAGGCTGGGTCTTAATTGGAAGTTGAGCAAAAGGCAAGGGAAGAGGCCAAAGAATAATGCAAAAAGAAGATCATCAAGAAATATCTCCAATCTAGTCTAACGAAGAGGAAGAGGATGATAAGGATGATGTTGCCATGAATGCGAAACTGGAGGTTGCCTTTGCACTTAAGGCCAATGAGGTACCTGCCACTGTTGTTGAAGAAAAAAAGGATGATTGAAAAGGATAAGCTTTTTGTTTGTTATTTTTTGGTTTCTTTTTTTGTAAATTTTTGTTGAAATATTTTGTAGGTATGAGGTTGAATTTTTTGTAAGGACCTTAGGTCACTCAACCAATCTTCTATCAATCAATTTTTTGTAAACATATTCACTCAATGAAGATTTTGTCAATGAAAATAAATATTTTTTGCCCAAGTTTTAACTCGTTTTATTTTAGTACTTCTTTTGTTACTTTCATAGCTTGTTTGGATAAAGTTTCAGCTCGGATAATGAGCCTAAATAATATAAAGTGATTTAATAAATTAATCTTTTGGTAAATCAAATAACCATGAAGTCTTAGCTCAGATTAGACAAGCTTAATGGAATTTAATTAATCATTTAGAGATTCATTAAATTAACTTTAAAATCTAAATTAACACAACTCTCTGCTTGGTTATGAGGATTTAATGAATTTTCAAGGTTAGATCAGTCAACACTTGAGTTCAGGACTTTTATAATAAATGTAATCATAGTATAAACTTTATTCAATAACTTATGTATTACAAGTGTGAACTCAATTTTGTCTAAGCTATTAGTGGTAAACTTTGAGATTATCCACATTTCATGTCCTCGAGATGGGATTACCATTCATATTCTGTAATTTAAGGTTGCATCATGGGTGACCTGTTTGACTACGTAAAGGCCTTTTCAGTTTGGGTTTAACTTGCCAAATAGGTCATCAACTCTTAAGGCTTCAACCTTTTTAAGCACCAGGTCATTTTCTTTATATTTTTACGTCAAAACCTTTTGTTGTAGTAATTACTTACTTTCTCATTGTAAGCTGCTATTTTTATTCAGAACTTCATCTTTCTATTTTTCTACTAAGTCCTGGTTTTATTCTCATATTCTGATCCAAGCTCAACTCTTAAGCTAGCAAGGCTAATCTTAATAGACACCACAGCCTTTATTCCAAATGCCTAGTGAAAAGGGGTTTCTCCTATGAGACCTTAGTGGTTGTTTTCAAAGCCCATAAGACTTTATGGAGCTCATAAGCCTATTTGCTTTTGGCTTCATCAAGTTCTTTTTCAAGGCTTTTAGTATTGTCTTGTTGGCCTCCTCAACTTGGCCATTGAATTGAGGATGAGTGACAGATGTGAACCTCAGGTCAATGAGAATATTAGAACATTACTCTTTAAACCTTGAATTTTCAAACTGTTTGCCATTATCTGTTATTATGGATCAAAGTAGGTCAAATCTGTAAACTATAGTCTTCCATACAAACTTTTTAACCAAGGCTTCGACCTTAAGCAATTTTGTGAAATAATCAACTACTACCAATACAAATATTCTTTGTTCTATGATTGAAGTAAGTAGGCTGAAGATGTTTTTTTTTCATTGCATAAAGGGCCAAAGACTGATGATTGGGGTTAGCTTGGTAGATGAAAGATGTTATGCATGGATAAATCTCTAGCATTTATCACATTTATTTATAAGGTTAGTCATATCTTTCCTTATGGTTGGCCAATAATAACTTTGTCTGAGTACCTTGTAGGTGTCGTAACATATTGGTTCGGAGATTCGATTGCTAGGCGTAAAAATTTTGAAAGTTGTGAAAAACACAGGGAGTCATTACCAATTTTTTTTAGGGTGTGATTGGCCACCCAAAAATTTATCTTTTTAATAAAAGAATAAAACGGGTTTAAAGCTTTATTAAAAAGACACTTTTTGTCTACAAAAACAAGATCAGGTTTAGAGTTGGTTACATGTGGGGAAAGATTAGCACCTCCATAATACTCATAAATTATACTAATTAATTATGCGCTATCATTGGTTTTTGGATAAAAATGGTTTGATTTTGAGATTTAATTATAATTCCCTTTGTCTGTAATAAATAAAATTAGTTTTAAAAAATCTTTTATTGAGGAATATTAAGAAAATCTTCAAATTAAAGAAATACCCTCAAAGTCCCTAACATAAAGGCAGAATTCGAAAATAGTCTTTTTATCTAAGATTTATCATAACATTTCTTATAAAAATACTAAAATAACATTATTTGTAAATGATAATTATTGATGATTCTCTAATGTCTAGGCAGAGTACCAATCAATTATATTTCACATAATGCTATTTTAATTTTATTTATTTAAAACAAAAAATTTAACAAAACTTTTGATGTAAAAGAAAATGGAATGTAATACAATTAATACTAAACATCCATACTAGAGCAAACATGTATATATGCATTATAAGTGAAGACATTAATTTAAGAATGAAACATATGCAAAGTGATGATTAAGTGTGAATTTAAAAATCGAATCTTCAAATATAAAGAGACTACTTTGACTCTCCAATATCTAGGCAAAGTTTGGGTGTGAGTTTTTATATTTAAAAATCTCGTTCAATTATTTTTATTATTGTATTTTTATAATCAAGATTTTAACATAAACAAATTTATTTTTAAGCCGTGGAAATGTATGAAAATCCTTAATGAAATAAAATTTCCTAAATACCTCAACATCTAGGTAGCATTCGAGAACAGATTACTTCACAAAAGGTTTTCAAATCCTTATAAATTTAAGACAAGTTTTAGGTTTTAGGTAAGTTCAGGTTTAAATTTTAAGAATTTATGAACCTTTCTAAATGTTTCCAACATCTAGGCAAACTTTAGGATTAAGCTCATTTTTATAATTCTTTAAAAAAATGAATTTTGATATTTATTCGAAAGAAATTTTTTTTCCATAATTTCTCGAAAATAATCTTTACAACTAGTTGGAACATGCTCATTTTATAATCTCTAAAAATTACTTTTATGTTTTATACATTTTCTTTTCTAAAAAAAATTTATTTAGTTATTATTTGATAATTATCCAACATTTAGGCAGAATTATTATTTATTTTTTGAATCCCTCAAACATCTAGATAGGGACATAAAATTTTTATTATTAATGCATGGGAAATGAATGGCATCAAGAACAATATTGAAGCACGAAAATTTAAATGATCTAATAAGTATAGAGATCCAAACATTAGTACACAAAATTTTGATTTCAACAACAATGAAAGAAATACGTATGAGATCAAGTTATCCACGATGGAAAACATAGGTAATTAGACTTTTAAGAGAAAGGCTAGGTAGTAAACTTCCTTAACCCATGAGATCAATACAAGCAAAATGCTTAGAAGCAGTATGCCTACTGACATACACAAACCATTTAAAAAATGAAATTCTCGATTTTTCTTTTTCCACCATAAACCACCTTCATGGAACAAGATGGCTTCTGTGGGCATACTAAATCAAAACAACACAAAAAACAAAATAAAAACTTTAGATGTTCCAAATAGCAAAAATGATAAGCAAACAATGGTAGGACCATAAGTAAATGCAGTATGCCTATATCTATAAGTGATTCATGCACTGGTTGAATGGACAAAGCATGTAATAAAAAAAGGCCAAGCAAAAAAAAAAAAAGAACATCCTAGTTTAGGTAGGGCTTATACTACTAGAATATTTTTAGCTTTCCATTTTTTAATAAGAACCAAACTAAACAAACCCCATACCAAAGAAAAAAACTAAAAAAAAACATAAAGCTTAAAGCTTTATAGCTTGTACAAGACCTCAACATGTGAAATAAAGAGATGGAAAAAAAAAAAAAACCTAAACTTTTAAACCTTTATTCTCCTTCCAACAACTTATCTCCTTACTTTGGAAATAATTTTTCTATTAAAGCCATCTTTTTAGTCGAATAAGGGGTAGTATATAAAAACATCCAAATCATGATTGCTCATGAAAAGCTAGGCAGCACGATTTGGTCACTCCAAGCTGATTTTCATGTCTTTGTTTGTCATAGCTTAAGCTAACTAAAAACCATTCATGAAAGATGGAAAAGTTTGTGGTATAGACTGAACAACTGCTGTAAGAAGAAGAAATAGAAGCAATTTGACAGTTCTAGCTAGTTTTCAGGTCTTTATTTATTAGTTTATACTAACTAGAAAATTATTCATGCAAGATGGAAAAGCAACGGTGGAAGAGTTTATGGCATGGATTGGACTGTTGCTACCATTGGAAGAGGCAAAAGCTATTCTGCGATACTAGAAAAGAAGATTAAGTCCAATCATTTTGAAAAAAAAAATGAAACAGAAACATAGAACAAATAAAGCTTGAAGCTTTATCAATAAACACACCAAACACAAAGCATGTAAGGAATAAATAAGAATATTTTACAGAAAAGATCATGGTAGGTTTAAGAATGGTATAAAAACATGTGATATAATCGGCAAGCAAGTGCCCTTCTATGGGCTATCTTGCCTTTTTGAATTTTTTTGTTTTTTTTTTCCTTTTTTGTGTGTTTGTGCTCTCTCTCTTTTTTTTTTTTTTTTACCAAAAGTCTTCCTTCTCTTCCTTCATTTCCCAGCTAACCTTTTTTTTCTGTTTTTTTATTCAATAGACATTTCCTTAAGAGTAAGATCTTAATCTTGATCAATAAAGGGAGCCACCTTTGGCCCTTAGATAAAAAATAAGCAAAAGATCCAATGGCTCACATTAAACACTGCAAAGGTTGAATTTTTATGCCCCCTTAAACCCATGAAAAAGACCATTTCACCTATAGTGCAAAGTTTTGGTATTTATGATTATTTTCTTAGAAATCAATGTTTCCATGATCATTTTTGAGATTTTAAAGCACCAAAAATCATGAAATATTATGAAATTAAGATCTAGAAAGTTTTGTGAAAATCTATGGTTAGAAAGGTCAAATTACAAAATACCCCTATAAGGGTATTTTGGTAATTTCACATTTTGGGTATTGTTGTTGTTTTAAATGCACCAAAAATCATGAGATATTATGAAATTAAGATCTGAAAAGTTTTACAAAAATTCAATCTCAAGAAGGTTAATTTACGAAAATACCTCCTATAAAGGTATTTTGATAATTTTACCCTTCTCAGTGCACGATAAAAATTTTAGTGTTTCAAAAATATCTCAAATTTAATTTTTAACCACATTGATTTCAGTTAGGGTTTTAAGTTTTGAGAATTGATTCATGCTCTTATCTATTTTGATCAAGTTTTGTGCAATTAACTTTTTAGATCAGATTTGACTCGAGTTGACTTCAGATTTTTAAATAAGTAAATTTATAATCCTTTTATGGGTCGTAAATGGTCTTCCTAAATGGTCTCGGCCCATGTTTACAAATGAACCTCAGATCAATCATGTCAAAAAATATCCCAAATAAAATTTGGTGTTTACAGCTACCCCTCTTTGTATACTTCTGAAGAAAGAAGTAATGCAAGGACATAGACAGTGATTTTGTCTAAATAATCCTTACGAGTGAGCAAACCTTTGCTTTTTTTTTTGCTTTTGTTTGTTCTTGCAATGTCACCAGTTGGAAAGTAAGGGATGACCGGGATGACACCATAAGTTAAAAAATAAAAAATATGATCGGAACAATACTACAAGTTAAAAAATAATGGACGACTAGGACGATACCACAAGTCAAAAAATAATGGACGACTGGGATGACACCACAAGTTGGCAATAAAGAATGATCGAGATGACACCACAAGTCAGAAAATAACAAAATGACTGGAATGACACCACAAGTTGAAAATAATGGACAACTAGGATGACATCACAAGTAAGAAATAAAGAATGACTGGGATGACATCATAAGTTAGAAATAAAGAATGACTTGGACAACACCACAAGTCAAGAAATAACAAAATAACTAGGATGATACCATAAGTCAAAAAATAACAGATGACGAGGATGACATTATAAGTTAAAAATAAAGATTGATTAGGACGACACTACAAATCAAAAAATAACAGATGATCGGGATGACACCATAAGTTTGGAAATAAGAAAATGATCGAGATGATACCATAAGTAAAAAAATAATGGATGATCGGGACAACACCACAAGTTAAAAAAAATGAATGATCAGGACGACACCACAAGTTAAGAAATAAAAATAATTAAGATGATACCATAAGTCAAAAAATATGGATAACTGGGATGACACTACAAGTCGAAAAGTAAAGAATGATCGGGACGATACTATAAATCAAAAAATAAAGAACGATTGAGATGACACCACAAGTCGAAAAGTAAAGAATGACTAGGATGACTCCACAAGTCAAAAAATACGAACGATCGAAATGAAACCATAAGTCGAAAGTAAAGAATGACTGGGATGACTCCACAAGTAAAAAAATACGGACAACTGAGACGATACCATAAGTTGAAAAGTAAAGAATGACTGGGATGACACCACAAGTGAAAAAATAATGGATGACTAGTATGACATTACAAGTTAAGAAATAAGAAAATGATCGGAACGACACTATAAGTCAAAAAAATAAGAAAACGATCGAGACGATACTACGAGTCAAAAAATAACGGACAAGCATGATGACACCACAAGTCAAGAAATAAGAAAATGACTGGAAAGATACCATAAGTTAGAAAATATGGACGACCGGGATAACAAGCCAAGTTGAAAAGTAAAGAATGATCTGGACAATACCGCAAGTCAAAAAATAAAGGACGACCGGGATGACACCACAAATTGGAAAGTAAAAAATGACCAGGATGACACCATAAGTAAAAAAATATGGATGATTGGGCTGACACCACAAGTTAAAAAGTGAAGAATAATCGGGATGACACTACAAGTCAAAAAGTAAAGAATAACTGAGACAACACCACAAGTCAAAAATACAAACAATCAGGATGATATCACAAGTTAAAAAGTAAACAATGATCGGAATGAAACCATAAGTCAAAAAATAACGGATGATCGAGACTACACCATAAGTCAAGAAATAAAAAAATAACTGGGACAACACTACAAGTCAAAAAATAATGGATGAATGAGATGACACCATAAGTCAGGAAATAAGAAAATGATTGAAATGACACTACAAGTCAGAAAATAATGAACGATCAAGATGACACCACAAGTCAAGAAATAAGAAAATGATCAAGATGACACCACAAGTCAAAAAGTAAAGAATGATCGAGACGACACCGCAGTTAGAAAATAAAAAGACAATTGAGATGACACTATAAGTTAAAAAGTAAAGAATGATCGGGATAATACCACAAGTCAAAAATTACAGATGATTGGGATGACACCACAAGTCAAAAAATAATGGATGATTGAGGTGACACCACAAGTCAAAAAATAAGAAAATGATCGAGATGACACCACAAGTTAAAAAATAATAGATAATCAGGATGACATCATAAGTCAAGAAATAAGAAAATGACCTGGACGACACCATAAGTCAAAAAACAATGGACAACCAGGATGACATCGTAAGTCAGGAGATAAGAAAACAATCAAGCGATAACATAAGTCAAAAAATATGGATGATTGGGATGACACCACAAGTCAAAAAGTAAAGAATAATCAAGACGACACCATAAGTCAAAAAACTAAAAGATGATTGGGACAACATCACAAGTTAAAAAATAAAAAATAATTGAGATGACATTATAAGTAAAAAAATATGGACGACCGAAACGATACCATAAGTTAAAAAGTAAAGAATGACTAGGATGACACCATAAGTCAGAAAATAACGGATGATCAAGATAATACCACAAGTCAAAAAATAAAAAAATGATTGAAACAATACCATAAGTAAAAAAATAACGGATAATCTGGATAACACCTCAAGTCAAAAAATGAGAAAACAATTGGGATGACACTACAAGTAAAAAAAAAAAATGGATGATTGGGATGACACCACAAGTTAGGAAATAAGAAAATGACTAGGACGACACCACAAGTCGAAAATATATATGATCGCTAATTTGGGTTTATATGCTAGCTAATTTTATACTTATGTACCAGTTAATCTAGGCTCATGTTTAATCTTGTATCATATCTCATTTTTCAATAATCCTGTTGCTTTTTGCAGATCATTTTTTTTAACTTTTTAACTTTTTTGACATTTTGGTCTCCAATCAAACTATTTTTTTCTTTTTTTTTTAATCTTTTTATGATAGATTTCCTTCTCTCTTTTTGTCTTTTTTTTTCTTTTCCTCTTTCTAATATTTATAAAGTTAATAGATACAATATGATATAAATATTTGTTTCCATCAAAGATGCAAATGTCAATGCGAATGCAAGAATATGAATGCTTAATGCAAATACATGTGGCTTTTTCATAATGCAAATGCCAATGTTCCTTTTATATAAATGCCCTTACAAATACTTTTTCTATGATGCAGATAGCATGATGCAAATGCTAATGTCTTATACGAGTACAAATGTAAGTGATACAAATGCAAATGTCTTTCTTGTGATGCAGATGCAAGTGATGCAAATGCAAATGTCTTTTTTGTGATGTAGATGTGAAAGCAAATATTTTTCTAATAATGCACATGCAAGTACAAATACGAGTGATGCAAATATGAATTTTTTTATGATACAGATACGAGTGACGCAAATGTGAATATTTTTTTTGTGATGTAGATGTGAATGCAAATGTCTTTCTTGTGATGCACACGTAAATACGAATGTGAATGTCCTTTTTTATGATGTAGATGCAAATGATGCAAATACGAATATCTTTTTTGTAATGTAGATATGAATGCAAATGTCTTTTTCATGATACACATGTAAATGCAAATGCAAGTGATGCAAATGCGAATATGCTTTTTTATGATGTAGATGCAAATGATGCAAATGTGAATATTTTTTTTACATTTTTACAACATACAGATTAAATATCTTTTACAATTAGAGCAAATTCAAAGTCTTTTTTTTGTTTTATTTTTTTTAAAATCTTTGTTCAAAATTTCAAGGTTCACTTTTCACAAAAATGAACTCAATATCTTGTACAAAAATGCTTAACTAATTTATTAAGTTTTCAAAAATGATCACAAAATTGCCTCACATAAAGTATCGTTGCAATCAATGAGAAAAGTTAAAAAGTCATGACTTTCGAATCTCTAATAAATTGATGATTACTATTGGGAATGCTTATGAATGGCATGATTGACAATTCAATTTTTTCACTAGTGGGCATATTTCAAAGAAAGCTTGATGATTACTATTTGAAATATTTGAGGATGGTGTGAATGATAATTCAAAATTTTCACTGATAGGCATACTTCAAGAAAGGCTCAACAATAGTTGCAAGGATTTCTCTTGGGGTCAACAAAAAATAATTTTTTTAAAACACTTTTCTTTTATTAAAAACATGATACTTTAATGTGCATAAAAACTAATCAATATTTTTTAAGAAAGATTTGGAAAAAAAAAAAAAGGGCTAATTTTTTATTTTCATGTTTTGGTAAAATGCAAAGTCTTTAATGGGTACTGATCCTTTAAAGGGTTTTGCATTATGACTTTTTATTTTGGATGGAACCTTAGAACTCTAAAATTTTTTTGGGGTCTCAAAAGTGATTGTAGCTCTAAACTACCCTTTTTGAGTTTTTACCTTAGAATTGTATTTTTTAACAATGAAGGACTTGTTAAAATCTTCAAGGACAAAACTCTTCAATTCAAGTATCCACATCAGAATAGACTTTTCAAGGTAAATAATGTAGGCCAAGGTTTGGGGTTCAAAAAGAATGGATAAATAGGTTTAAACTATATTATTTAAGGTAATTAGGTCAAGGATCTTATAGGGCATTCTCTAAAAGAAAAAGCCATGCGTCTGTCATTCTTTGCTCTTTTTTTGTGATTTTTTTTTGTATTAACACACCATGCACTTAAAAAATTCAAAACTAATCCGAAAGAGTAAAAGAATTTTTTCAAAAGGAGTTAATGGTCCAAACAAGAAATTATGTAATAAATAGGGACTTAAAAGATTCGTGATCATTTTTTCAGGAGAAACTCTTTAATTTTAAGCTTTCATGCTTGATTCAATATGAACTTTTCAAAGGTTATAATGTAGGTTAAAGTTCAAGGTTGTCAAAGAAAAGGATATAAAGGCCCAAAACAAGTATTTAAGGGTATTTAAAACCAAAGATCATTTTCTATTCAAAGGATACACTTTGAGGTCTATTCCATTTTGCTTTCCACCCATTCATTTCTTTTCTTTTTTCTTTCCTTTCCTTTCATTTTTTTCTTTTTCTTTTTTTTTCATTTTCATTCATTTTCATTTTCATTTTCTTTCTTTCTTTTTTTCTTCTTTTACTGTGTGGATTTAAAACCTATTGTGAACTTTCATATTAAGCCTTTGTCCTAATATATGGGATTCCATTCAGATATCCCCATTCTTAACCCTTAAATGTGTTTCTTTTTTACCCTCTAGTGTAGATGGTGATCCTTAGTTAGGGATTATTTCGAAAGAATTGAACAGGCTTAAAAGGGTAACAAGAGATAAATTTTTACATTTATAAAAAGATAATGAAAGATGGCCATTTGTCATTTCAAGTATAAAAATTTAAATTGAATAGCAGTTCTCTTTAGAAAGATGATCTCGAAGAAAATTTTTCATTTCAACAATTTTTTTGGTATTTTTATTTTGGGCTTTTTTTTATTCCCTTTCTAAAACTTTGAATTTGTTAAAACTTTATTAGAATTCGTTCAAATTTCTTAAGTATATGATGTCATAATTATTTTTCATTCTCTCTTTTTTTTAGGGACATTTGACTTCATTTTTAGTAATCAATTTCTTGAATTCTATTTTCCTAAAATTTCACTCACTTCTTACCTTGGACTCTCATTTTCGAAGTGCATATTAGATGTTCTCAATATCATACACTTTTCTTGAAGTTGGACTTTTGAGGATATCCTTATTTTGCCCCCTAATTTTAAAAATAATCCTTGGTTGAGGTTTATTTTGGGAACAATAAATTTAATAGACTCAAAGAGATAGTAAGTGGATAATTTTTCTATAAGCGAAGGATAGAGAAAGATGGCCATTCATCATTTTAAACACGATCACTTGGTTAAAAGAGCAATGTATTTGAAGAAATAGATAAAAAACTCTTCTTTGTTTCTGTTTTTATTTTCATCATTTTTTATTTTTTTATTATTACCATCAATCATTTTTGTGTGACTGATGTCCTATCTTGTTTTCCTACTCAAGGTTCGTCATATGGGATGTCCCAATTTTGATTGCACAATTCACAAAAAGGCTCATTTTAGTTCTAAATTGTTTAGCATTTTGGTAAAATGAGGAAAATATTATTAAGACATGAAACAGATTGTCTTATGTGAGAAGGAAGTTTACTTCTTTTAGTCAATGTGCCTTAAAACATGAAACAATGATTACTTGAGAAAGAAAGTTCAGGCATTTTTTATGTCTATGTCACCAAAAGAATTTGGATGGTTCAATCATATTGGCAAAAGTATCAATTAAAAATTTTGAAAGAGTATCTTCCTTGGTTTTCAAGATGAGTTTTCAAAATTAACCTATTTCATTCATTGCCCAAAAAGAGATTATAGCCTAAATGTATCAAATGACAACAAGTTTCACCAGTGGAAATTCATATCCCCTCAAGGATTATGACTGGTGAGTAAAATTATTCAAAAAGATTGAAACACAAAAGTGGTCAAGGAAAAATGTAATGGTATTAGATGAGGTTTTATATATATATATATAGTAATCACCAATTACTTTGAGATTCTCGCCAAAAAAATCGTATAATTCTTTTTGAAAAAAACTTTTTTTTATTATTTTTTATATGAAAACTATTTATATAGGACTTTATTGCGAATCATTTTTTTGCTTTGAAGGTTTAACTAAAAATATAAGTACAATCATCATTCTTTATCCTTAGCTAGCATGAAAAATAATAAATTCAAATAAATTATGCATGCTATGCAAGTCAAATTTTATTATTACTGAGGATAAGCTTAAATACCCTCCTATATTCAAGTTATGTTATTTGAAGACATTATTTTGCCTCAAAAGCTTGGTTTAGGCATATTTACAACCATCATTCTTTTTTACGAACTCTTTTAGGTACATTATCATTAAAAATGAAATGTAAACAGAGACATCCATTCATTAAAAATTTAAAAGTTTTCCTTTATTCCCAAAAGTTCTAAGTTTATCAAGCACAATCCTAGGACAAAGACCACAAAATGATAGACTAGCTTTTACTTCCTCTTGCCTTACCTAAGAAATCCAAAAGAATTAGACTATGATTATTGGTAAGAAAAACCTTTGCTTTAAGGCTTCTTCTTTTCATTTATCATCTTAGTCAGTTTGACTACCACCTATAGCATTACTTGCTATCTCAACATGGATCAATGAATGATTCCAATCAAAACTTAAATATTTGACTTTCATCAAACCTGTACCCTATGTTTCAAAACCATGTAGTCTTTTAAAGAATGGCCCGCGATGCCAATATGGTATTTACATCAGGTATTGGGGTCATACCATTTGGAAAAAGGTGGTTTACTGGGTTTAGCAAGGATGAAGGTAATAAGGTAGCTTTTTAAGAGCAATGGATATAACTTTGTGTAGGATATGGGTAATGGGTTGATAAGGGTTTTTCTTTGATGAGAATTTTTTTGTTCTATAGTTGGTTTGCTTTGTTGGTAAAATGGTGGTATAGTTGGTCTTAAAGTGAATTGGGAAACCCTGGGTCAAAAATTGGGTTCAAAAGGTAGTGATAGGATAGCACGTTGAACAAGTAGTTGTGAAATGTGAAGTGGTGGGCATGAATTCAATTGTGAAATTCTAGGAGGTTGCGTGAAATTTGGGGGCTTAATCCTAAGTACTTTGAAAAGATATTGAAAACAATCATGAGAAGAATTTAGGTGTGGGTTTGGAATCGATATGGTTAGTAAGGGTTGTTTGAAGCCAGGTGACTCTGTATTGGAAATGAAACTTTTGAGTTCAATCATTTGTGTGGCCAATTCATCCATTCCTCTTTTAAGCTCACCCAAACTTTGGTCACTATTCGAATCACCTAGTGCCTTAGTATGCTTGGGAAAAATGTTGAAACTAATAGGAGCTAGTTGATTTTGATTTGATGGAATCGAAAGTGACAACGGTCCTTGAGGAGCAACAAACTCAACCATGCCATTACTTTTAACCATTTCTATCAATTGAGCAATTTGTTGTTTCATCTCTCAAAGTTCAAGCCAAAATTTCTCTTGAATCAACTCCAATACACTAATCATTGCTTCTAATTGATATCTCATTTTTGCCATTCTAATTTCCACCAAGATAGACACCTTATTCCAGGACTTAAGCCAAAAATTTTATATTATTATCTTTATTATATGAATGCCACAAAAATAATTTTTAACTTATATGACACACAGAATCATGTTTATGAATACATGAATATGATGAGGATGTAAAAAAAATCATGAAATGCAAATATGCTTAAGGCAAATGGATTTTCACATATATAAGCCCAAAATGATAAAAATTTCCTCATCCATAAATGTGTATGCAAGGAAGGTAATGTTATGTTGCAATGATGGTGGGATATGAAATGCAATGCATTTTCTATAAAACCTTACCATTCATGAACTCATATGCATGAAATGCAATGACATATTTACATGAGTGATGAGATATATACCTATGACTAATGTAACATACTTGTATGGAATGCATGAACCTATCATATGCATAAAATATATCTACTTGAAATACAATGCATGTGTTATATTGGCCTAATGAGGTTGACACTGCTTTAAAATATATGATGAGATGGAATACATGCACCACCTATTAAAATGTGCATAAGAGGCATATGCATTTATCAACATGTGCATGAAATGAGATGCATACTATCCACTAATGTGAATGGGATGCAATTCATGTATTATCTTATTATGATGTGTATCAGATAGGATGCATGTATTATCTATAAAGATGTATGGAATGAGCTGTATATACTACGTTATTATTTTTTTTTTAATCATGATAAAAATGTAAGTAAAAGATTAAATGAAAATGTAAAAGATGAAACAACATTCAAATTTAAAGTTCCTCTTTTTTCACTTCTCATCATTTTTTTTTACTACTGATGACTTTATGAATGCTTCATTTACTATCGATTGAACCAAAACAAATACCCCCTTTAAGAAGTATGATATCTATATAATGCATGTAGCAATGTTAAGAGTAAAAAAAAAAATCAGTAATGCTGATAAATAAATAAACAAACAAATAAATAGTCAAGCATAGCATAAAACAAAGTAAATTATACATAGTGTCCTAGCTTTAGGTAATTTTCTCCAAGAAGGATGGCATGGTTCTATCTTAGGTTGGATCCTTAGGGTTCTTGATATGCTGGGTTTGGATTTATATGTCTAAAGGTTCCCAGACTATTCTTTACATCATTGTTCATCATAGGCTAGTAAAGCTCCCCGATCCTCACTCATTATAGGCTACTAATGAAAAATGTTCAATCTAAGTGGAAGTATTTTGCTAGCAAATGCATAGGCTATCATCTCACAAGAGCATAACTACTTTACTTCTTCCTAAAAGAAAAAGAGCCCAAGTCTAGAGCTTCATGCATGCAAGCGCATATGCAAAAATGTGCAAAGTGAGATATTAATCAAAATATCACAAATAAATCATAAGCATAAAATTAAAATAAAGTAATAACTAACATGCAATTTATTTTATCGAAATAAAATATTAACTAACATGCAATTTATTTTATTTGTTAACTTGTATTTTTTTAAAAAAATTAAACATAAAAATAAAGGAAATTAAATTAAATATCAAATAAAACCAACTAAATCCAACAATTATTAATAGCGCATAATTAAAACTTTTGGCCTGACTCTCAAAATTTTTCAGTGAAATCACCAAGCTGTTGTAACATATCAGTCTGAAGACTCAATTGCTAAATGTAAAAATTTTAAAAGTTATGAAAAACACGGAAAGTCACCACCAATCTTTTTTAGGGTGTGATTGGCTACCCCAAAATTTATCTTTTTAATAAAACAATAAAACAAGTTTAAAACTTTATTAAAAAGATGATTTTGGTCTACAAAAACAAGATTGGGTTTGAGAGTCGATTACATGTGAGAAAGGATTAGTCATCCCACAACACCCACAAATTAGTACCAATTAATTATGTACTATCATTGGTTTTGGATAAAAATGGTTTCGTTTTGAGATTTAATTATAATTCCCTTTGTTTGTAAGAAATAAAATTATTTCAAAAAATCTTTTATTGAATTAAAAAAATCTTCAAATTAAAAAAATATCCTCGAAGTCCCCAACATAAAAACATAATTCGAAAATAATCTTTCCATTTAAGATTTATCATAACATTCCTTCTAAAAATAATAAAAAAAACATTCCTTATAAATGATATTATTGATGACTCTCCAACATCTAGGTAGAGTATCAATCAATTATATTTCACATAATAATATTTTAATTTTATATTCAAACAAAAATTTAAGAAAACTTTTAATGTAAGAAAAATGGAATGTAATACAATTAATACTAAACATCTATACTAGAGCAAACATGTATATATGCATTATAAGTGAAGACATTAATTTAAGAACAAAATATATGCAAAATGATTATTAAGTGTGAATTTAAAAATCAGGTCTTCAAATATAAAAGACCACCTAGACTCTTCAATATCTAGGCAGAGTTTGGGTGCGACTTTGTTATATTTAAAAATCCTGTTCAATTATTTTTATTATTGTATTTTTATAATCAATATTTTAACAAAACAAATTTATTTTTAACCAGTAAAATGTATGAAAATCCTTAATGAAATAAAATTTCCTAAATACCTCAATGTCTAGGCGGTATTCAGGAATAAATTACTTCACAAAAGGTTTTCAAATCCTTATAAATTTAAAACAAGTTTTAGGTTTTAGGTAAGTTCGGGTTTAAATTTTAATAATTTATGAATCTCTTTAAAAGCCTCCAACATCTAGGTAGACTTTTAAAACAAACTCATTTTTATATTTTTTTAAAAAAATGAACTTTTATATTTATTCGGACAAAATTTTGTTTTCTATAATTTGTAGAAAATAATCTTTGTAACTAGTTGGAACATGCTCATTTTATAATCTCTAAAAATTAATTTCATGTTTTATACATTTTTTTTCTAAAAAAAAATTATTTAGTTATTATTTGATAATTCCTCAACATTTAGGTGGAATTATTATTTATTCTTTGAATCCCTCCAACATCTAGGCAGGGACATAAAATTTTTATTATTAATGCATGGAAATGAATGACATCAAGAACAATATTGAAGCATGAAAATTTAGATGATCTAATAAGTATAGAGATCAAAACATTAGTACACAAAATTTTGATTTCAACTAAAATGAAAGAAATACATATGAGATCAAGTTGTTCACCAATAAGCTAAACCTAACCCACGATGGAAAACATAGGTAATTAGACTTTTAAGAGAAAGGCTAGGCAGTAATCTTTCTTAATCCCAGGATACCCATACAAGCAAACGCTTAGAAGCAGTATTTCTACTAACATACACAAACCATTTAAGAAATGAAATTCTCAAGTTTTCTTTTCCCATCGTAAACTACCTTTGGATAAAGGGAACATAGTTAAAAACTATGAGACAAAATGAGGCCTTAGGTTTCTAAGCATGGAATATAATGGCTTTTACGGGCATACTAAATCAAAATAGCAAACAAGAAACAGAATAAAAAACTTTAGACTTTCCAAATAGATAAAATGATAAACAAACAATGGTGGGACTATAAGTACATGCAGTATGTTTATATCTATAAGTGATTTTTGCATCGATTGAATGGATAAAACATACAATAAAAAAAAAGGTTGAGCAAAAGAAAAAAAGAAACATCCTAGCTTGGGTGGGGCTTGTACTACTAGAATATTTTTAGCTTTCCATTTTCTAAACAAACCCTACACAGAAGAAAGAAACCAAAAGAAAACATAAAGTTTGAAGTTTTATGGCTTGTACAAGACCTCAACAGTGAAACAAGGAGCTGGAAGAAAAAGAAAACCTAAACTTTTAAACCTTTATTCTCCCTTCAACAACTTATCTCCTTACTTTAGAAATCATTTTTTTGTTAAAATCATCTTTCCAGTCAAATTAGGGGTTCTATATAAAAAAAATCCAAATTGTGACTGCTCATGGAAAACTAGGCAGCATGGTTTGGTCACTTCAAGCTGATTTTTATGTCTTTATTTGTCCTAGCTTAAGCTAACTAAAAACCATTCATGAAAGATGGAAAAGCAAAGGTGGAAGAGTTTGTGGTATGGATCAAACAGCTACTGTAAGAAGAAAAAATAGAATAATTCAGTGGTTCCTATTGGTTTTTAAGTCTTTATTTGTTTTGAGTTTATACTAACTAAAAAATTATTCTTGCAAAATGAAAAAGCAATGGTGGAAGAGTTTGTGGCATGGACCAAACTGTTGCTGCCATTAAAAAAGGTAGAAGATATTCGGCAACACCAGAAAGAAGATAAAATTTCAACCATATTGAAAAAAAATAAAATAGAAACATAGAATAAATAAAGTTTAAAACTTTATCAACAAACACACCAAACATAAAGCATGTAAGTAATAAATAAGAACACTTTGTAGAAAAGATCATGACAGGTGCAAGAATGGTATAAAAACATATGATATAATCGATAAATTAAGTGCTCTTCTATGGGCTATCTTACCTTTTTGAATTTTTTTTATTTTTTATGTGTTTGTGCTCTCTTTTTTTTTTTTTACAAGAAGCTACCTTTCTCTTCTTTCCTCTCCCAGCCAGCCCCCTCTTTACTTTTTTATTCGGTAAACCTTTCCCTAAGAGCAAGATCTTAATCTGATCAATGAGGCCTTGGATGAAATCTCATCCAATGGCCAAGTTTCTCTTTTTCTTTTTTTCAAAAAGCGCACCTTTGGTATTTTTATGAATATCTTTAAAGCTCCAACATATAGGTAGACTTTTAAACAAACTCATTTTTTATTTTTTTTAAAAAAATGAACTTTTATATTTATTCGACAAAATTTTGTTTTCCTATAATTTTTGTAGAAATAATCTTTGTAATAGTTTGGAAATGCTCATTTTATAATCTCTAAAATTAATTTCATGTTTTATACATTTTTTTTTAAAAAAAAATTATTTAGTTATTATATGATAATCCTCAACATTAGTGGAATTATTATTTATTCTTTAATCCTCCACATCTAGGCAGGGACATAAATTTTTATTTATTAATGCATGGAAATGAATGACATCAAGACAATATTGAAGCTGAAAATTTAGATGATCTAATAAGTATAGAGATCAAAACATTAGTACACAAATTTTGATTTCAACTAAAATGAAAGAAATACATATGAGATCAAGTTGTTCACCAATAAGCTAAACCTAACCCACGATGGAAAACATAGGTAATTAGACTTTTAAGAGAAAGGCTAGGCAGTAATCTTTCTTAATCCCAGGATACCCATACAAGCAAACGCTTAGAAGCAGTATTTCTACTAACATACACAAACCATTTAAGAAATGAAATTCTCAAGTTTTCTTTTCCCATCGTAAACTACCTTTGGATAAAGGGAACATAGTTAAAAACTATGAGACAAAATGAGGCCTTAGGTTTCTAAGCATGGAATATAATGGCTTTTACGGGCATACTAAATCAAAATAGCAAACAAGAAACAGAATAAAAAACTTTAGACTTTCCAAATAGATAAAATGATAAACAAACAATGGTGGGACTATAAGTACATGCAGTATGTTTATATCTATAAGTGATTTTTGCATCGGTTGAATGGATAAAACATACAATAAAAAAAAAGGTTGAGCAAAAGAAAAAAAAAAACATCCTAGCTTGGGTGGGGCTTGTACTACTAGAATATTTTTAGCTTTCCATTTTCTAAACAAACCCTACACAGAAGAAAGAAACCAAAAGAAAACATAAAGTTTGAAGTTTTATGGCTTGTACAAGACCTCAACAGTGAAACAAGGAGCTGGAAGAAAAAGAAAACCTAAACTTTTAAACCTTTATTCTCCTTTCAACAACTTATCTCCTTACTTTAGAAATAATTTTTTTGTTAAAATCATCTTTCCAGTCAAATTAGGGGTTCTATATAAAAAAAATCCAAATTGTGACTGCTCATGGAAAACTAGGCAGCATGGTTTGGTCACTTCAAGCTGATTTTTATGTCTTTATTTGTCCTAGCTTAAGCTAACTAAAAACCATTCATGAAAGATGGAAAAGCAAAGGTGGAAGAGTTTGTGGTATGGATCAAACAGCTACTGTAAGAAGAAAAAATAGAAATAATTCAGTGGTTCCTATTGGTTTTTAAGTCTTTATTTGTTTTGAGTTTATACTAACTAAAAAATTATTCATGCAAAATGAAAAAGCAATGGTGGAAGAGTTTGTGGCATGGACCAAACTATTGCTGCCATTAAAAAAGGTAGAAGATATTCGGCAACACCAGAAAGAAGATAAAATTTCAACCATATTGAAAAAAAATAAAATAGAAACATAGAATAAATAAAGTTTGAAACTTTATCAACAAACACACCAAACATAAAGCATGTAAGTAATAAATAAGAACACTTTGTAGAAAAGATCATGACAGGTGCAAGAATGGTATAAAAACATATGATATAATCGATAAATTAAGTGCCCTTCTATGGGCTATCTTACCTTTTTGAATTTTTTTTTATTTTTTATGTGTTTGTGCTCTTTTTTTTTTTTTTTACCAGAAGCTACCTTTCTCTTCTTTTCTCTCCCAGCCAGCCCCCTCTTTACTTTTTTATTCGGTAAACCTTTCCCTAAGAGCAAGATCTTAATCTTGATCAATGAGGCCCTTGGATGAAATCTCATCCAATGGCCAAAGTTTCTCTTTTTCTTTTTTTCAAAAAGCCACCTTTGGCCCTTTGATTAAAAGTTAGCAAAAGATTCAATGGCCCACATTAAACATTGCAAAGGTTGAATTTTGCCCCCTCAAACCTAAGAAAAAAACCATTTCACCCTAGTCAAAATTTTGGCATTTATGATCATTTTCTTAGAAATCAATGTTCCCATGATCATTTTTGAGATTTCAAAGCATCAAAAATCATGAAATATTATAAAATTAAGATCTAAAAAGTTTTGTAAAAATCTAAGTTTGAGAAGGTCAAATTACAAAAATAGCTCTGTAAGGCTATTTTGATAATTTTACACTTTTGGGGGCACTGTTGTGGTTTTGAATGCACCAAAAATCATAAAATATTATGAAATTAAGATTTAAAAATTTTCATAAAAATTTGAGCTCGAAAAGATTAATTTATGAAAATACCATTATGAAGGTATTTTGGTAATTTTGCCATTTTTGAGGCACAATGAAAATTTTAGTGTTTCAAAAAAATCCAAAATTCAATTTAAAACTATATTGATTTTATTTAGGGTTTTGAGTTTTGAGAATTGATTCATGCTCTCATCCATTTTGATCAAGTTTTGTGCAATTGACTTTGTTTGATCAAATTTAATCCAAGTTGACTTTGGATTTCTGAATAGGTAAATTTGTGAGCTCTTTATAGGTCATGAATGGTCTTCCTAAATGGTCTCGGCTTATGTTCACAAATGAGTCTCAAATCAATTGTGTTGAAAAATGCCCTGGATAAAATTTAGTGTCTATAATAGGTAAATGGTCGAGGTCTAAGATAATTTTCACATATCCTATCATTTATTTCCCTAATTACATAGTTTGCCCTCATCGTTTATACATCTCAAGTAAGGCAAATTGAAAGATCTTTTGTATTATTTTTTGTTGATCATTATATATCGAGAAGCCTACCTCATTAAGGTTTTAGCTCAAGCCTTATTTTTAAGAAGTTTTCTTATAACCAAGTAGGCCTTGATCAAGGTCATCTATAATTTTTTCTCTTAGACCTGTCAGACCGATTTTTCTTCAATGCTCATTTATGCTAGCTTTTTCATCAGGATGTGGGATGAGATTTTTATTGTCATCTTCAAAGCTAGCTTAGATAAAGAATCTACCAATGTATTTTTTTATCTCGATATTTTTTTAACTTCAATCTTTTGAAAAGGTAGCTAGAAGGTTCAGTGTCTTATTTAAATACTTTTTATCCCCTTTTCTTTGGCTCCAAACTCACTGTTTATTTAGTTGACCACCAATTGTGAATCATTGTATACAATGATGTTCTTCATATTCAGCTCAGCTGCCAACCTTAGGGCAACTAGTAGTGCCACATATTTGACTTCATTGTTTAAAGCTTTAAATCCAAACTTAAAGGCATACTAGAATCAAAGTTTTCTCGTTTGATTAGGATCGGGCTTGCCCTACTTCTATGGCTGGTAGCTAACCCATCAACAAAGAGTTTCTACATTTTTTTCTCTAACTTTCTCATTCTCTTTAGGTCGATCATCGATCCTAGTCGAGGTGCATTCCATAACAAAATCTGCCAAGAGTTAGGATTTCATAGTCGACTTGGGCAATACGTGCAAGTTGTATTCATTGAGTCTATTACCCATTTAATTAATCTTTCTAATAGCTTTGGTTTCTGTAAGACTTACCTAAGTGGCTGGTTAGTTGTTACATTTATTATGTGAGCTTGAAAAAATTGTATGAGCTTTCTTGTCGATGTGATTACTACGTAAGCCAATTTTTCTATTTTAACGTAGTTTATTTCTAACCCTATTAGCATTTTGCTTGCAAAATATAATAGCCTTTACCTTTATTCTTCTTTTCGGACCAGTACCGAGTTGATAACCTGATCGATTGTTGTCAAATATAAATATAATATCTTGCCAAGTCTTGATTTAGAGAGAATAAGAGGGAATGAGATAAACTCTTTAAACTTTTCAAATACTTTATGATATTGGGGGGTTTATTTGAAGTCATTGATATTCTTAAAGATTTTGAAAAATGACAAGTAACATTCTACTGACATGGACATGAATCTACTTAAAGTAGCTATGTTGTCTATTAATCTTTGTTCCTCTTTCACTAAAATTTGTGCTTTCATGTCTATGATGGCCTAAACCTTTTCTAGGTTCACCTTTATGCTTTTTTTATTAATCATATAGCCAAAAAACTTACCTGATGTGACTTTAAAGGCATATTTGCTTGAGTTAAGTCTTATGTTGTATCTTGTCAGGGTGTCGAAGGTCTCTTTTAGGTTTTTCAGGTGCTCAATAGGGCACTTGCTTTTCACAGTTATGTCATCTATATACACTTCCAAGTTTTAGTCGATCTGATTTTTAAAAACCTTATTAATCAATCTCTGGTAGGTCGTTTATGCATTCTTTAGGTCAAAGGGCTATTTTTTCGTTATCCTCTTTCAGTGTTTTGATTTGATTATAGCCTAAATAGGCATCCATAAAACTAAAAAAATCATGCTCGACACTATCATTAATAAGCTGATCTATGCTAAGGAGAGAAAAACTATCCTTTAGGTAGGTTTTATTGAGATCGATAAAATTAATGCACATTCTCTATTTTTCATTATTCGTTTTATCATAATCATATTGGCTATCTATTTGAGGTAATAAGCTTCCCTAATGAAGCCTATTTATAGTAGTTTACTGACCTTTTCCTCAATGGCCTTTTGTCTCTTTGAGGTGAAAATGATCTTCTTTTGTCGAATTAGTTTCATACTCAGGTTCATGTGTAGCTTATGAAACATTACCTCAGGGTCAATCCCTAACATGTTAAATGATATCCATGCAAATAAATCAACATTATTTTTTAGAAGTTGAATTAAATGTTCTTTATGGTTGAGTTTGGTTCCAATTTCTATACATTTTTTAAGTTATTCTCCTAGAATGGTACAGAGATAAGGTCTTCTGTCAGTTCAAATCGATTTCATCTATCTTAAGTTTTTTATCAATTATTTCTTTTTGTTCAATTAGATTGAGATTATTTTTTACTATGATAGATCCCGACATGGCAATTAGTTTGCTGTTAATAAAATGAAGCATAATAAAAATGTAGAGTTGAACAAAATGTATATTTTCATTTCATTTTTCTTTAGTTTGCTTAAGAGCTCAATCTTTGTAAAATCAATTCAAAAATTGTAAAAAAATCTATGGCTTGCACAAGTATAGAGCTTAAGAGCTCAGAATGGCTTAAGAGCATGCTTCTTTTAGGTTGGTTTATATTGCTGCTGCTTACCCTTACTTTCTTATTTTTTTCTTCTTCTCTAACTTTAACCTCTATGGCTTTTTTTTTCACTTTTTCAACCCTAATCAAGTTGTCAATTTATTTCCTAATCCTTTTTTTCATTGTCCTGATATAGCATTGTCGTGCTACGGACTAATCTCCCTTAACTTTTTTAATCCTATGAAGTATTGAAAACTTTACTTTCAAATGGAGAGTTGAACCTATGAGCCTTATAACAGACTAACTTGGTCAGTCCAATATCATATTATAAGCTAATGGGATGTTTATAACCATTAACTCTATAACCGAGGTGACCGTTTTCGATTCTGTACCAAAAAGATTGGTAGCTTGATAGTTCTTTTGGTCGACACCTATTCATTCCCAAATTAGATCAATGTAGTGGTAATCAGTTAAGTTATCTCTATTGATTCTCATTTTCTTCATGGTATCATAGTATAAGACATCGCTCGAGCTCCTAATCCTTTTAGTCACATAATTATACACTACTACTATAATTAATATGGTGTCATTAAAAAGATGTTGGGTTCCCTTTAGATCTTTCGCATTGAAGTAGATTAGTTCATCTTTTCAGTCATTTTCTCTTTTAGCTAAGGAGCTAACTGCCATAACCAAGCCCTGACTAAATTTTCTTTTGGTCAAAATAAAGCTCCCCCAATAATTACATTAATTATGCTTGCAATAGGTTGATTATCTATAACTTAGCCTTTGTTCTCCTTTTGCTCATTTCTCTGATTTTGACCACCCTTATTGCTTTCTTCTCAGTGCTTTAGGTTTTTTTTTATCCATTTTTCTTTAATCCTTTTTCTATATTTCATGCTGCCTTGACCTTATCTCACTTAGTGCATAAGTCTATCCAATTGGCCTCTCTTGATTAGATTTTTTATTTCATTATTTAGGTCGACATAGTTTTTTATATTATGACCAATGTTTCTGTGGAAAGTACATCTCTTGGTTAAGTCTCTTATAGTATTCTACCTCAGTAGTTTTGGTTATCTGAGCTCTGAGTCTTTTTTATTTGCACCAAAATCCTCTCTCGGAAGGTATTCAATATAGTGTAATTCCTTTCTCTACATAGACTCTTGTCCCTGTGTTTTCTCTTTCTTGAAAGAGGATCATAAAATTTTTTACCTTTTTTTTTACCAAAGAGGTAGATGACCTTCTCTCACCTTGATTGTTTTTCATGGTAGCTTCAGCATTTATATATATTTCAACCATGAGTAGGATATCGACTAGTGTCATTAGTGGCTCTAGAGACAAGGTGAGCTTAAGGTGGTACTCTCTATCACTAAGTCTGCTAGTCAAGGTGGTTACAATGGCCATTTGCTTTAAATCTTTCACTTGTAGAGCTTGCACGTTAAAATGCATGATGTAATTTGCTTAAGACTCATTTTTACCTTGATAGATTGACATCAAGCTTAGAGTAGTTTTCTTAATTCTTCTACTGCTGATGAAACGAAAGAGGAAAGAGTGGCTAAGCTTTTTAAATGTGGTAATCAACCTTGACTTGAGGCTACAGTACCAGAACCAATTTGCCCATTTGAAAATTGTGGTCAATCTTTTGCACATCAGGGCTTTATCTACACCTTACAACATCATGTTAGTTCTATAAAGTTCTAAATGATCAAAGTGATCATATGTACCATCATATGTTTCTAAAGTCGACATTTTAAATCCCTTTAAGGTTATGATTCTATCAATTTCCTTGGTGAAGAATGAGGTCTCGAGGAATTTCAGTTCATCCTTAAAAGTGACAGCTTTTTTCCTCAGTTTTTTTTTCTATAGCCTGTATTATAGCGTCCAAGTCTTTGTTCGGTTGGGATTATAATTCAATTTATTTAGATTTTTATGTTGTTGCATGGGGTGAAGTTGTGGCTTGGATAATGGTGATAAATGATTGGGGTAGGTTGTTACTCTTTCCTAAAGGCTGAAAAGGCCTTTACTTCTTCATAGCTTGGTTGTCTTTCTATAGGTTATCTACCAATGGTGACCAGGTCGGGTACTTTTGAAGCTTGGGTTGGCATTATGGTTTGCAACATCTGTTTTAAGGCTTGAATTTGTTCGGTCAAGGCTTAGAATTGTTTCATGATTAGCCTCACCTGTGGTAGCAAAGGTCGGTTTATATGCTGGCTATTGTAGGTTTCGATCCTAGCCGTGACAACTGTTTTTCCTTCTTCATTAACTCTTTTTTTGGGTGGCATTGTGTTTAGCTCAACTAAAGAATAATGCCCTTGGTGCCAAACTTCGAGCTAAGGGTTAAAAACCTATAATCATAAGAAAAGAAAAAAGTAGTTAGTAAAGGTAAAAAGTGTTTTCGATGTCTGCACTCCGACATTCAAATCAAAATTTGATATAAAAAAGGTCAAAAGGGGAGGAAAATAAAGATGTAATAATAGAATGGAAATTGAATGATAGTACTCGAATGTCTCTGTTTATAAGCGAAGGGTCTGTGGGACAAGAAGGTGACATAGCCAAGTTGACGTGTCACTCTACATATCTTGTCGGGCTAATATGTCAGTCAGCTCAATAATTGAAAATGCCTTTTATATGCCCTTTTATTGCTTTTTATTGCTTTTTTTACCTTTTTTAATATTAAATAAACTTTTTTCTCTTTAAATTTTTTAAAAGTGGGACTTACCTTATAGCTTTTTTTTGCATTTTTTTTTCTTTACAATTTTTTATAAATATATTTTTAAAGATTTTAAATTTCTTTTTGTATGAAACCTACCTAATATCAAGATATGCAACATATTTGTTTTTTGTTTAACTTTTTTCATTTTTCTATTTTTTTATATATTTAATAAATATTTTAAAGATTTTAAATTCTTTTTTGTGTGACCTACTTGATACCTAAGGTATGTCATGTGTCAAGTTAATTACTTCATTTTTTTTCTTTTTATTTTCCTTTTCTAATATTTTATGAATATTTTTTAATATGATAAAATTTTTTAGTGATGGTCGTATGATATTATTGATTAAAAAGTATTTTTTTCTTTTTTTATTATCTATATTTTATTATCTATTTAATTTTATGTTTATATATATATTTATTATATTTATTTATTATTTGGTATTTTAATTGAAGATATTAATATTTTAAACTCGATTTAAATGTTCATATAATAGCTCAATGATCTCTCTTTTCCCTTTTCCTTTTTTTTTTTCTCTTTTTCTTTGTTTATTTATCTTTTTTCACTTAATTATCTTTTGTGATTTTTAATTAATTAATTTATTATTTGATACCTTAATTTGATATATTAATATTTTAAACTTAATTAGAATAATGAATGTCACATTATGCCTAATGAGTTTGATTTTCCTTTTTCTTTACTTTTCTTTATGTTTTTCTTTATGGTTTTTTAAGTTAAATTAATTTTGTGAAAAAGGAAAATCAATAAAAATGCCTGCATGGCACCCCTAATTGACTTTTTATCTTTCATATTTTTATTTTTTTATTAGATAAATTTTAAAATAAAAGTATTAATTTATAGAAATAAGAAAATAATTCGTTTTTAACGGATTTCGATCCATTATAATCCAATAAGGATAATTTTTTTAAATCGAAATGAGCTTAAGACTAAGTTGAGTTTTTTTAGAGAAAAGAAATCGAAGTAGAAACGTGATTAGGATACTCTATCTCAACTCATTTTTTTTTATATATAAAAATATATATATTCTATTTTTTAATTTATTATATACATTATACCAATAAAATTATTATTACATACTTTAATTTTAGAAATTAATCTTTTAAGCTCAATGGGAGTGTCTATGTAACATCCTCTATAATTTTTGTATTTTTTGTGTTTCCTTTTCTTTTTTCTGATTTGTCTTTTATATTTTATATTTTTTTAATTAGATAAATTTTATAAGAAAAATGAGATCATTTGAAATATTATTGTGCTACCCCCATTTGAATTTTGTTGATCTTTCATATTTTTTTAATTAAAAAAATTTTGTAATAAAAATAATATTTAAAAATAGCAAAAAAAAAAGACCTGCGACATCACTAGGGACGGCAAACTAACCCGTCTCCGACGGGTTCCAGCCTGACTCGACCCCACAAGGTCGATTTTTTTTTTTTAATTTGGATTTCGGGTCGAGTCGGGTCGAGTAAAATAAAAAAAAACAATTGGGGTCGGGTCGGGTCGGGTTCAAGTTTACCTAAAACCCGACCCAACCCGATCCGATATTATGTAAAAAATTATTTTTTAATTAAGTATTTAATTTTTTATTATATATATTTATATAATGATATTTTTAAATATTTATATTTAAAAAATAATATTTTATTTTTAAAAAAAATAATATTTTATTAATTTCGGGTCGGGTCGGAACGGATACGATTTACATGGCATCGAGGTCGGGTCGGGTTCGAGTATGAAAAAAAAAATTTCGGGTAGGGTCGAGTTCGGGACGAGCAAAACCGGCCCCGAACCCGACTGGATGCCAACCCTAGAGATCACCCCTATATTTTACTAATTTAGTTTAAAATTTATACATTTTCCTTACCTACTACAAAATTGGCGACAAGCCGGGATTATTTCAGGTCGGCCAACATTTGAGTTTTGGGAGACATTGTCTAGTAATAATGGTGAAAGTAGAGGTTTCTTGTAAACAAAACCAGCAGTTTGAAATGGAGAAATAATTTTCTTTGGTGTTGTTTAAATGTTAAAAAATTCATTTTTTTTGTGCTACTACTTTTGTGTTGGTACTCTTTTCAACCATAAATTACTGGAAACATACACTTCGAATTTAAAGATGAGTACCATGAAGGGAGAAACAATGAATATGAAAGCCCTATTAAACCAGAACCAGGTATTCAATCTTGAACAATTTCACCGGATTATAGACCCAATCTTTCTATATTAGGATAAAATGGAATTACTTGCCTAGTGAAAGAAGATGCAAAACAATACCTGGAGTAAAGAAAAATCTATGCCATAAAAATAGTCTCAAGAGGCATTCACTGCCCGGCGGATGATATTAGGTCCCTCAATTATGCGTTGAATATGGCTAAAATAAAACCAAAATATATGCCATTTGAAGCCAATCTGGCAAATTTCAGTCGATTTCAGCTGTCGTTGACATGCCTTTGCCATAAAGAAAAATGGCATTCATATTTTGTTCAACACGAGCTTGAAGGCCAACGATCATATGATCATCAGGGGTTAAAAATTCTAAAAACTTTGCACCAGCACAGGAACAAACTTTAGCCCGAGTAACAAAATCCTTGACTCGTTCTTTATAAACGTATTCTAGAACAAACCCAAAAAAAGTCTGCCTGCAATCAATTTCTTAGGCTAATTCCTCCTGGATTTGACCTTCTGCAACAGTAGAAAGATCTCATAAACATCCAGAAATAAATTGATTAAAAATAAAACTGCAGAAATGTTAAACCATATCCTGCAAGCCTCACCAGCAAGTTTGACAGCCAAGTTGGCTTGAGCATCAGCCTCGGCATTCAATTTCTTTTAGAGGAGAGGTGAGCAAGAAATGCAATCAGAAGGCAAAAGTGGCAGCAAAAGAATCTTATTCAGAAATGTATTTGTATCACCCAAGCTTTAAAAACAAAGTTATAAAACACCAGCAATGGTATAACAAAGAGGCGATTGTGGCGCTAGAAAAAGAAACAATTATTCTACCCATTGCATAGCTATCAAGAATAGAAACTGGTCATACCCTTAAAATATGATTGATCTGGAATGAAAGAAAATTATTTTTCAGTTTCAGTGCTTGCTCACACAACTCAGACATGTGCTCATGTTTGACTCTCCATAAACCCTGTATCTGTTCAAGGAAATAACAGCTATAAGCATACTTGAACAAAAGAGAAATGAAACTGCTTAGCTTGAAATGATAATACTTCAATAAAATGGAAAAGTAAACTAAATAGCTCTAAGATTTAGACCCTTATTTGAAGGCCCAGGAATATCAACACTTGAGCTACAAGTTTGTCCAGAGTAACAGGACAGACAAAAAGTAACAAAAAATTTCTTTCTTTTTTCTTTTATTTTTTGGAAGAGAGGGAGTGTTATAACAGGAAAGACTCTAAATCAGATTAAACACTTTTCCTATAGAACCAAGTTGAGAAGGAAAATTATGACTTTCTTATTTTAATAGTTTGTGGGGAAAAGGGGAGGAAAGGGAATGTTCTTCCCTGCAAGACCAACTAGCTAAGGGAACAACCGTCTAAAGGCTACAACTCAAAACATCTAGTCCAAACTAATGGGGTCCTAAAATGAGGAGTCTACTAGCTCACTAATCGAAGTCCGAGAAGAGATTGAAAAGGAATTGGCATACTGCATTTGTTCTAAAGTATTAGCCTAGTTCCCAACATTGTCAATCCAGAATTTTCTTTCTGAGAAAAATAACATCAACAAAGCAACAATAAACTGATAAAAAGTTAGAATACCTGCATACAAACGAGCTTTGAGTCACCTTTAACAGAAATGCTTGTATAACCTTTTTTAAGAGCATGTTTCAACCCTAAAATTATGGCACGATATTCAGCAGCATTACATGTTGCTATGCCCAAACCCTCACGCAATTTGCAAATCTGTTCAAATATCATATTATGGAGAGAAGTGGTAGTTGTAAAGATACAATTTCTAGATGGTGAATTGCATACCACATTTCCAGCATCAGTTCTCAACACAGCTCCTGCACCAGCTGGTCCAGGATTTCCTTTTGATGAACCATCAAACTCAAGAATACAGGACTGCTGCCATAAATACATAAGTTCAGGCATCAGAGCCTATTTTTGGAGCATAAAACTATCACTTTATCCAGTTAAATTAATTCAGAAACCCTTTACTATCCTCCCTCTCACTCTTTGCTTGAAAGAAACCCTCTTCTATCTGATGAATAAAAAACCTAATAGCCGGATCTTAAAGCAAGAAGCCCTCTAGTTTTAGGAACTAGATTCAACCGTTGACTTGAAAAAATAAATAAATAAACAAAGAAAAGACAATGGCCTTCACTGACTATTTTTTATTGCATCTGCTCAATTCTCTGAACTAAGATGATGCCTATATTCACCTGCATACATCAGGTGTTACCATCAAATCTACTTATACGATCAGAGGATGCTATTTGAACCTGAGCATGACGATCCAACTTGATATGCTTTCTCACATGATCAGCTACAGCTACTGAACCAAGTGCTCCCATTCCCTGCAAAAGGTTAAAGGTATAACGCAAAAAATAATGTTACATTCAATCATATGTGTGTGCATGAGTATTAATGATGATGTTGTAGCTCAGGAAAAATTACAACTGCCAACCTACCCCATGCTCTGATTCAAACAAATCCTGTGATCTCTTTTTGGTCGCATCATTCTGAGATGCTTCACACCTGGAAGAAGCTGGTTCCTTAAACCCAGAAAGAAATGGGAACATTAACCTTCAAAATTATAAGAGCCAATATCTTCACCTTCTGTGAATGGTTTGAAACAGTCTTTGTAACAAAGTGAGCATGTGAAAGAAGTCAAAGTACAATAGATTGATGGCAAAGTACAATAGATTGATGGCCTATTCAAGTAGACCAGATTACTAGGGAGATGCAACTTTTAGGTGAAATTGCTGTCAAAAGAATTCATTCAAGTAAACAAAGGCATGGTGCATGTGCAGAAAGAGGGAGACAAGGTCAAAATCTTTTTTGAGCACAGTCCTCTATAAACAAACAGAAAATTCTCCATCTGCATAAGGTTCAAGCTTAAGGTCCCACCTGGAAAGTGCAGGGAATAAGTGCTCCGAAAAGATCCTCTGTCACATCTGCAGCTTTAATAGTGTAGAGGGCATTCTTAAGCCCGCAGGAGGAGAGATATTCCTCAGTGTCCTTTGCCAAAGAGTAGCCTTTGTATACACTGACAGGAGGATCACATATCCACTCCAAAAAGAACAATAACAAGTCGATGTCAAAGTTAAACAGAAGAGAAAGCATCTAAATTTTAAACATTACTATGTTATTGCATTAGGATTATTATTTTAAATTTTAAAAAGTACATAAATTACCATAATGCAATAACATAGTATAGCTCCATAAATAACCATAAGAGAGCGAGAAGAAATACCAAGGATCCAACTTGGGCCTGACAATCAGCAAAGCTCTTGTAAACACCAACAACATCTCCCTTTCGCACTACAAAGAATGCATCGTTATCGTTTTTCATCATCGGTTCAGGATCGACTTTTTTGGTCCTAGATGCTTTTTTTCCAGGGTTACTCTTGTGGGAAGAGTAGCACTGAGCCCGAAATCTTGTCAAGAGAAACACTAAATCAACAGTCTTAATACCCGCGTGCTCAAAATTTCTTTTCGGTAAGGGAACATGGCACTGGTTCAAAGTACTAGTTGCAATGAAATTACCAGCTTTTCTGAATATAGCCGAACCGTAAGCACGCATTTGTGACAAGCAGTTCATCAGAGAGTAAATTTATCCAGATTGTCCAAATTTCCAGAGGTAAATATATATATATATATATATATATATAAATATATAAATTTCTAATTATATAATAACTACCAATAACAACCTTTCTGTAGTATTATGTTTTAATTGTTTTGCCCAAATAAAACCGATGAAAAAAAAGTGATCTTGGTATCTCCTTTTTTTTCAGCAATTGTTATAGAAAAGGTAGTAACTGGAAACTCTAGGTAGGAATTGACGAGGAAAACAAAGACAAAAGGGCACTTGGTAATGCCTTTCGGCCTGACCAATGCACCCTCTGCCTAACAAAACTTGATGAATAGCTTGTTTAAGCTGTGTTTGATGATATTTGTGTTAGTTTTCTTCGAGGACATCTTGATTTACTCAACTGGATGGAAACTACATTTGGAACATTTTAAGACGGTCTTTGAAGTCTTTAAGATCAATTAACTTTCCCTTAAAAGAAGCAAATGTGAATTTGGGCTCATGAGGTAGAGTACTCGGGGAATGTGATCTCGGGTAAGGGAATTTCTATGGACATCAAAAGGGTCTCGGGTGTGTTGGACTGGGCAGCACCTAAGTTTCTTAAGGAGTTGAAGAGGATTTTTAGGGCTTACGGTTACTACAGGAGATTCATTAAAGATAATGGTGTCATTGCTAAGCCCTTAACGGATTTACTTAGAAAGTATGCTTTTGGGTGGTGTGAACACGCACATGTAGCTTTTACCAAGCTGAAAAAAGCTATAACCACAGCTTCTACGCTAGCTCTCCCTGATTTCTCTCAAGATTTTGTTATTGAAACGGATGCTTTTGGAACATGTGTGGGTGCTATTTTAACCCAGGAAGGTCGGCCATTGGCTTATTTTAGTAAGGCCTTGTCCCGGAAGCACCAAGCCTTATTTGTCTATGATAAGGAGATGATGGCAGTCTTGATGGCAGTCTTGATGGCAGTCTTGGCAGTGAAAAAATGGAACGCCTACTTGGTTGGACGACACTTTAAAATTAAGACAGACCATCAAAGCCTTAAGTTCTTATTAGATCACCAAGCTACTACGCCAGTCAACAGCTTTAGGTCACCAAAATGATGGGTTATGATTATGAGGTTTGTTACCGAAAGGGAATTACGAATACCATAGCTCACTTACTTTCTAGACAACCCAAAGACACTGAAGCCGGTTTACTGGCAGTCACTACTATGGACATAGACTTGTTAGAGAGAATTAAGAGATCATGGAAGCAAGATCCTGGAACCCAGAAGTTGGTCACAGAGTTGCACCACACTCCAAACTCTAGCTCAAAACATACATACCATGGTCAGTTGCTTAAGAGGAAGGGCAAATTGGTGGTAGGCAGTGACATGGATTTAAGGAAAGAACTTCTTCACTATTTCCATAATACCCCAACTGGAGGGCATTCGGGCATACAAGCGACCATGAATTGGATAGCGGGTATATTGTATTGGAAGGGTTTGAAGAAGGAAGTTAAGAGATTTGTTAGGGAATGCTTGGTCTGCCAACAGCATAAGTATGACACTGCAGCAAGTACTGGGTTGTTACAGCCACTTCCTATACCTAACAGAGTGTGGACAGACATTTCCATGGATTTTGTTGAGGGTCTTCCTAAATTTCATGGTAATGATGTCATAATGGTGGTTATGGATCGATTAAGTAAATATGGCCATTTTATTGCCCTTGCTTATCCCTTTACTGCCTTGACAATAGCCCAAGCTTTTATGGATAATGTCTATAAGCTTCATGGGATGACAAATAGCATCGTCTCAGTTAGAGACAAGATATTTTTGAGCCATTTGTGGCAGGAGTTGTTTAAACGACATGGCACTGCTCTTAACCTCTCAACTTCTTATCACCCTCAATGCGATGGCCAAACAGAAGTAGTTAATAGGTGTTTGGAGACCTATTTACGATGCATGACGAGCGAAAAGGCTAAGGAATGGAGTCAATGGTTAGCACTTGTAGAATGGTGGTACAACACCAATTACCATACTGCAACACATACTACCCCTTATGAAATTATCTATGGTCAACCAGCTCCTGTCCATTTGCCTTATCTATTCGGAGACTATTGTTGGTACGATTGACAGAAGCCTTCACGCTAGAGTGGCATCCATATAGATGTTTAAATTCTACGTCCAGAGAGCTTAAGTAAGAATGAAGAATTTGGCTGACAAAGGAATAACTGATAGGGAGTTTGAACCAGGAAATTGGGTATATGTGAAATTGTAACCATACAGGCAAAAATCTGTTGTTAAAATGAGCTATCTAAACCTTCTACAAAGTATTTTGGTCCCTTTCAGATAACTGAAAAGGTTGGAAAGGTGGCCTACAAGTTATAGTTGCCTTCAGGATCTAAAGTGCACCTAACTTTTCTCGTGTCCCAGCTCAAAAAACACATTGGACCTCTTCCTAAACAGTCTCTACTTCCACTGGTACGAGAGGATGGCACCATTTATAAAGAACCGAAAATGATCATTGACAGATGAATTGGAAAGAAAGGTAACAGGGCTATCACTAAAGTCTTAGTGCAATGGTCCAATACGTTCCTAAAAGATGCAACTTGGGAGGTTCTACATGATTTGCAGCAGAAATTTCCATTATTCAATCCTTGAGGACAAGGATTGTTTTCAGGGGCAGGGTATTGATATATGCGGTATAACAGTGCAACTGGTTATTACCGTTATATTTAAATAATTGTAATTGGGCTGGTCAAGAGGCCTAATCAGTGTGGTGTTTTAGCCCATGCAGGTTAAGAGAGTCATTTCATTGTATAGACAATTCTGTTATAGGTTGGAAGAACTTATCCATAAGACATAAAAAATTATAAAATTATCATTGATCTTTTTTAGTTAGGTGTAATCGATTATTTGATTGAATCTATCATATTTAAAAAAAATTTCAAACTTGATTAGAATATTTTTAAAAAGTAGATTCTAGTATACAAAACTAGATTTTATATTCAGGAATACCATTATACGTGAGGAATATTATAGTTATCTTATAGTATCCATCAAAAGGATGGTATCAGTTTGATTTTAAATTATCCAAGCTTTGAAATATTTTTATAATTTTATTAAGTAATTTAATTATTAGAAATTGATTTTAAAACTACTCAAATAGTTTGGTAATAATTTAAAATAATTTTCTCACCTCAAAATTATTCATAGAGACTAATGTCCCACTCTAAAGAGGTTTTATTGTCAAGTTCATTAATATATTTTACTTAGAAAATAATCAGTAAAATCTTTAATAGTTTGGTAATATTTTACTTTGATACAGATCTCCTAATAATTTAGTGAGATTTTATTTGAAAATCAATTATAAAATTTACTTTGAAAAAATTCATTAAATCTTTCAATAATTTAGTAAAATTTAATTCAAAATTTTATTCTTTAATAGTTTAGTAGAATTAAAAAATATATTATTTTATTTAAAAAATTTATTAAATCTTTCAATAATTTAATAGTATTTAATTCAAGATTTTAATCCTCTAATAATTTGGTAAGATTGAAAATTTATTTATTTTTTATAAAATTTTATTATAAAATTCTCCAATAATTTGGTAAAATTCATAAAATAATCTAGATCAATGAAAATCTTTCAATACTTTAATAAAATTAAGATCAAAATCTTTTCGATTCATAAAATTTTCCATATTTTATTTTATCTAATATTATGCACATACAAAATATATAACGAAATAATATACATATAAAACCAAATATAAAAAATTACCTAAATAGTTTGGGCTCAACTCAAAATGAAATCCAAGATAAACATCAGACTAAATATAAACTTGGGCTCGTGAATAGCTTAGACGACTGGGCCCTGATTAGTTCAAATCTTGGTTTGCTTAGTACGGTCTTGGATAAATTTGTCAGGCCTAAGATAAAATTCATCACAGGCTAGCAGGCGGGTTTCGAAATTGGGTTGGGTTACAAAACGGGCTGAGATGCGGGTTAAAAGAACCTGGGTCCCTAATGCCAAAACGTTGCTGTTTTTACCTTGTATATGAACCCAAATTGTACTCCTCTTTCATTTTTAATTTTTTGCTTACCTCTGGAATTCCTTTTCTCCTCCACTTCTATCTAACCAGAACCCTAATCAAAAGCTAGGAACCCGTGACGTTGCCCCTTCCTGCCGTCAGTTGACGCCAGAGACTACGGCTGGCCCGGGGCCAAAAACCTTACTCCTTCGCTCTCTATTCTTCTCTTTACCGCAAATTCAAGAACAAACAACCGGTTCGCCCGCCCAAACCCAAATACCAATAGAATCCGTGACCGTCGCCTACCATCGCCATATGAAAATCAAACTACTTCTTGAACCACCAGTCGCCGTCGAAATAGCCAAGGATTTCCCTTCTCTTTAGCTTCTTCATTCTGCCTCTGTTTAATTTTGATGGGTTTTGTTTTCTGAGTTGAAGCTTTTGATTGCTTGTCTTGCTTTTGATTTGCAGGTTTCAGGTTTGGTGAGTTGATGAGTTTGCTTCGGGCTTTTCTGCTGGCTATTGGGTTTGCAAGGTTGCCTCTGGGTAGAATTTGGGTTCCTGGGAATTTGGTTTCGAAGAAGAGTGTGGGCAGATGTGGATGGTGAGCGTGGCTACTTGCTATAGCCGAAATCAATGTGTTGCCTTGCTCTGTTGAATATTTTTGCCCCCCTCCCTTGATCAGAGATTTTTTTTTTTTTTGTTATTATAATGAAATTCATGCTAAATCAATTCCCCCTAAATCTGTGATTTGATTTAATTATGAATTAATTTTTTTGTGAATGATTTAAGAATCAAGAATTAAATTCAAAGATTGAATCCAAGATTTTCCTACAAAATTTTCGTTTCATTTTCATTAGGTTTTCTGGCTTTTTTCCTTTTTTTTTCTTACTAATTAAAACACTAAAATCAAAATTAAAATCAAATTTAAACTAAAACCAAAATTAAAATTAAAATTTTTTAACTTTTAATCTTATTGGACCCATAACTTCCTAATCGAGTTCACTTTACGATTGAAACCTATTTTGATTCCGAAAAAATTTCTGAACAAAATGAAATGTCTACAACGGGGATACAAATGCTGGGGGGGGGGGGGGGGGGGATGAATGAAAAAGACAATCTGGAATCTTAAAGAATTTTGTTATTCTATTCTCTCTCTTATTTCATTTCTCCTTCTCTGTTTTCTTCTTTTTCTGTTTCTCTATTCTTTTTGTTATTTTAGCTAGACGATCTTCAAGGAGCTGCATCAAAAGACCCAAGGAGTCATATATTGTAAAAACATACCAGTGAAGCAGCCAGAATTGGAGACGAAGTTAGCCTTCCTCTGTTGATATTCACTCCAGAGAGTAAGATAAAGAGAGATTGAGGAAGAGTAGGAGAGATGGGTTGGGGGTTTAGGTGGGTTTGAGGTTTTGGGTTTCAACGAATTGAAAGTAGAAGGGTTGGATTGTTTTTATTTTTGGGTCTAGTTTAACAAACTTTTCAATTTTCGAACTATTTTTAGTTTTATTTTCTTAATTTCATATTTAAAAAAATTTAATTATACAAATATTTATTTATTTTATTCTTGCTTCTCTACATTTCTTCTTTTTTTATTAATTTGGTTTTTCTTTGATTTAATTTTTTTTGGCAATCATTTCTTTTATTTAATTTGAATATAAGCAACTGATGTTTACGAAGAGAAGAATTGAAATAACTTTCATGCATAAAAGAATATATATTATACAAGGAACCAGTTAATGGCCAAAAATAAAAAAATTGTTACAGCAAATCTCAAATGAAAAAAGTATGCTTTTGAAAATTGAATGATTCACCTTGAAATGTACCACAAAGTTCTTAGGGAGTTCACATGTATTCATGAATTACAAGCTTGTTAAAAAAGGGTTTTATGGGGAAGGCCATTCCCTTTAATGCACAGGCAGGCAGTTTAAACCTAAAAGCAATCCTGTACTAATCTGCACCTATGTTTCATGTTTGCATCTAGCAACATCAAATAATCTGACTACATATTTGCTGATGGTTAGGGCTCTTCCTTGTTAGTCGAAGCAGTTTTCAACCCATATTTGGAGAACACCCCTTAACCTACACAAATTTATAGGACAATTTTGAAATTCAAACCATATTAAAGTTAAAAATCATTCACCAACTTATTGCAATTATAATGCAGAGAACTACCTCTTAATTTGCAGATCTAGGAATATCAAGCTTTTGAACCTTTTGCTCTTTGGGGACTTTTTGTTGGTTTCCTTTAGCAAGTAGCTTTTTCTTCATAGCTTTATTTTTTTTTAAAATTTATATTTGATACATTATTAGTATATAGATTTTATATACTGTCAGTGAATTAGATTATACTGTCTTATTAATGAAACAAATCAAATAATATCATCTCATTAATAAATAAATTTTTTAAAAAATATTAACTTTTATATATTTATTTTAAGAACTATTATTTTCTCATTAATAAAGTATCGTCATATAATTTATTGAAAGTGTATAAAATTTATATAATGATAATATATCAAATATAAACTTTTTTTTTTTTATTTGAGGAACGTCAGTTCCATGTTGTCACCACTACTTAGCTCTGATTCACTAACAACTTTAAGATTGTCTCTACCTTCTCCTAGTTCTACTCTATCAAACTCATCATCCTGGTCATCAAGTTCATGGGATAAACTTTCCAATGATATATCTGAGGAAGAGTTATTCCTATCAAAATCAGCATTCGGTCCGTCTATCAAGTCAGAAAGGCAGAAACTGTCACTTCAGGTGTTATGGAATCATTGTCACTCAATTCTTCATTAGAGCAAATTCATCATCTCACAATTTATTTGCTTTTGAATCCTACTAAACGTCAGATTATCCCGAGAAATTTTGCACAAACCTGCCATAAAAGAGCATTGTTTCAGTTGAAAATCATAGTACAATAACAAATCTCTATAAACAAGTCAGATATGCCACCTGAGGTCAATCAGACCAAGATGCCATATTGCACGTAAAATAAAAACTTAAAAATCCTCCAAGAAAAATCAATCCACACCAAATACTAGTTGTTATACATAATTACTAGTGGTTTTGCAAGTTCTTCATCTGACTGTAAGAATTTCATACTGTGTTCTTAATCTTATTGTCATCAGTCTCTCTTACACAAAATTTTCAACTAACAATAATTAAAGTTTGAAATGTAATCTCTTATCATAACATACCTAGTTGCATCCACCTCACGCTTGAAATCAACAAGGGCAAAACCTTTGCAAATGTGGTCTTTAGTCTTCTTATTCCCAGAAACAGCTGGAGATAGATATTAATTATTCCTGAAACCCCATCAAAAGCAGCTTTCAAATCCATGTGAATGTTCTTTTTCTTAGGAATCTTTTAATAAATTTACAACTTTAATGAAGTTCGAAAGGCCCAATCTTTCTTGTTTTGCTGATCATCTTTCTTGGAAGCTGAGATGGCAGGATTGCTTTTGAGATTATTGACATTAACAATTTGTGCTTGTCAGCTTTTGCTCTATTTCTTCAAGCAGCTTGTCTTCAATAGAGCCTACGTGGCTTGTTCTCAAGCCACTGTCATTTTCCCGAAGAAACATCCTCTTATCTTTGTCCTCATCACCACTTTCAAATTCATCATTAAAATCAAAGAATCCATCGTCGTCGTCATCAGAACCTCCAATTTCAAAGAGGATACTGCCGACTTCGCTTCCTTTCTTAAAAGCAGAAGCCCGCAACTTATTAGAATCTATATTCGGGAAAATAGAAAAAGAAGGGAAATGGGTTGGTTGGGAAAGTGGAGGCAAAGAAAAAGAAAGAAGGGTTTTGTTGAAAGGAAAGGAGAAAAAGAAAGTGGTGTTCTTCTTCTGGTTACAAGTTACAACTGTGCTAGCTACTGCTGTTGCCTTAGTGAAGAGAAACGTTGAATTAGAAAATGAAATTGAAGATACTCTCATCTTCCGCATCTTCCACAGTTCCACTTACCTACCCACTCGGCTGCTCCTACCCTGTCCAATCGAATCTGTCTGTCTCTTTGTGAACTTAAGCTCATAAAATTGATTCAATAATTTTCATGCTTACTAAATTACACAAGATATAAAATTCTACAGAAGAATAACTGCGTTGGTATCGTGGCGTAGTTGGTTATTACGTCAGTCTAACACTCTGGAGGTATCCCGTTCGAGTTCGGGCGACGCCAACTGTTAAAAGTGTATTTTTCTATTATCTCCTTTGAGTGAGAGGGTGGAGGAAGTACGCTGGGTTTCCTTTATGTGGGCTGGATTCAAACTGGCAAATTTAAAGCCCAAGAAAACTGGACTTAATTTTTGAATTAGTTAGAACTTGTTGACGGGGTTTTTTATTTTAATTTTTTTTAAATAACATCCTTTTGAATAAAACCCACTATTATATAAATAAAAATAAAATGCCTTATAATGTCGGCTCCATAAGATCAAGGAATAAATTGATAATAAAATTTTTTAATTTCATAAACGAAATTAGAGTGTTATCAAATATCATTTAATTATTATATGATTTATCAATTTCCTTAAATATAATCTAATAAGACTTAATTTTTTGTTCAAATCTGTGTCTAATCTGTACCCAGCTATATTTGCATGTTCAATCTTTTTTTTTTTGTGTTTTCATTTTAATCACAGCATGAATAAAGTTGATATCTCATTGACATTCGTCTTAAAAGATGGGTTGATACCACTGTTAAAGACAATTATCTAATCAAAGAAACATATTTGTGAATATTCCCATTTGAACTTTAAAAATTTCAGTTCAAATATCCGAATCACTCAAAATTAAAAGATAATATCTATAAATGTATATGTTTGAATGTTTGAATTGAGATTGTCAAAGATTAATTAATTGTCCTGTCAAACACAAGTGACTGATTAAAGTGGTTGGAATGGTATGGATAAGAATTAAATAGAAATTCTAACTTTGTGATTTAATGCTCTCTTTTTCTAAAATCAATTAAAATGTTATTAATCAAACCTTTCATCTTCACTGATTTCAAAAGGTTTTTTGGTCACAATTATTATGAAGTCAAGACAAAAAATGAAAGATTAAAATTAAAATTTAAGTGACACTGCATTTTGACCAGGCACTAGGCTGGTTCCAACCCAAAAGCTAAAATATCAGAAAAAGTAGTAGAACAAATTAAACGATGAAGTGTTGTATCAAATTCTCGGGGAAGGTAACCGACGCCATTGGCATTGATACAAGGAGCACATGGAGTTCGTGTCCACATCCTCCTGCAAAACCCGCAGGCTTGCCCACTTAAGTCTCTGTCCATGGACCATTTCTACAGTACACTGCTCATTAATGGGAACAAAAAATCTCTATCAGAAATTATCATATACAGTATAATTTTTTAACTCAATAAATATGGTTAACAAGGTGATATTTAGTATATATTTAAAAAATAAAAAAATGTATCATCCTATTAATTTTACATATGGAATTAAAAAATTTCATTAACAATGTATCAAATAATTTCTCTTTGTTATTTTATTTTTTTAATATTACGGGATTTTGTCCAAAAATAACCAAACTCTAACTCAATAATTGAGAATTGAAACTCCTAGCTGGGGGAGAGGACACAGCCTGAAGTCCATACCTACTGGATACTGCTTATCTTGCCTTTCTTGTTGATTTGATGCTATAAAACAAGAAAGAAATGAAGAGTCAAATGCAAATGAATTGGACAATTGGTGAATGGAAAAAGATAGCAGAACATTATAGAAAAAAACAATGTTTTTGAGTAGACAAAACCAAAAATGCTAGGCTGTGTAGACCCCGGGAGTTAACCGATTCTAGTGTGTCCATACCATTCTTGATTTAGAATTTGCGTGTGGAAGGGGATAGGATGGGGAGGCATAGTTGCATGCATGTTGGCATCTGGTAAGTAGATGTTTTCTATAAGTTTTTTTTTTTCTTTCAGTTAGATTGACATTTGATAGTTTTTTTACTAGCGTTTGTCAAAAAGATTTCTCTTTGATTATTGAAGGATTGATTTTTATTTTTATCAACAATCATGTTAACGAATATTGACGACATAACTCTTTCGATGGTCAATAAAAGAAGGCTGAAACTTGTGCCTTTTTTCTGTGACGGTGAGGTGTGTGAGGCAAGCCTGGTGGTTGATAGGTTTTATATGTTTGCATTGAAATAAATAAACGATGCATGCCAAGTCAAATTTAACGTTAACATAAGAATTTAATTCCCTTATCCAACAAGGTACTTGGGATTTCAGTTTAAGAAATTGGGTTCCAATATCAGACAAATTAGCTAAGCATGCCATTGATGAATCAATGCTCTCAAACAAAAGATCAAATACTATTAATTAAATGCAAAGAAAGAGTTCTAATCATGGACAAGCCTATTTGTCAGTCGCGTGAACATAAGCACAAACTCACAACTCTTCCCACTTTTTGCTAAATTTTTGTCTTGAAAAATTTTAGGTTGAAGGCCTGCCCATCCACTCATATATGTCAATGATGTTGACTAAACAAGGCTCCCGGGGAAAAAAAGAAAACGTTAAAGAGTGAAGAGGACAGAAATGAGTTATATAACCCAAAAAAATGTTTTTTTTTTCTAATTTACTACTACTAGCATTTATTTTGGTTTTTTCCTTCCTGGGTTTTTATCAGACATGCATAGGTCTTGGGAGTAGAAAATTGTGGGATAAAGTATGTACTCACATGGTCAGATACTCCAATAATTGGGCATGGCAAACAAAATAAGGTGAAAATTTTATACATGTCAATCGTTTATTTATATAATATATAAATCAACCAACAACTGCATAATCTGTTGGTAAAATCCTTGATTTTTAATTTTAATAATTATATTTAAATTTTATCAACTTCAAATACAAAAAAAAAAAAAAAATCTAAATCAAACGATTGTGAGTCCTCGTTTTGTCCCCATAGTTTCAAATATGTAGATCTTGCCAAAAGATCTAATTGGGAAATTATGATAAACTTGAATGAGATTACATTGAAGATCATAAATTATATGTTTTTGTAAAAGATTGACAATTATTGATCTTGGAACATTGGCCTCCGTAGGAGCCTATTTGATTAGAAAATGTTGCAGTTGGATAATTATTTTCCCTTGATTAACTGTTATGTACCTCACATTTCTAATATGAACAAAGTCATTTGGAAGGGCTCCCCTAGTGGAATTTATTTCTCGAAATACTTCTGCAGTTGTTTCTAAACCTCGACACTTCACTCGAATAACATTGGGAAAGCTGTATGGTTCGGACTTGCTATTCCCAAGGTCGAAGTTTTTTGTTGGCAGGTTATCAATGGTAAGGGGCCGTCAAAATTGAGTTACTCAAGAGAAGGCTTATTGATCATAACTAGTGTTTTGTCCATTCTGCAAAATCGAAGCTAAATATGTTAGTTATCTATTTTTTATTTGTCAATTCTCGTAGAAAGTTTGGATGGCATATAGTAAATTATGGGGAATCGGTTGGGTTATTCCTGGCTACGCATATTCTTTCTTTAATTCTTGGCAAAAATCTTCTCCCACATAAGCAAAACATAAGAATTTGGAGAATGTTTTTCTTTGCCATTCTATGGCCTATTTGGCTTCATCGTAATGGAACTATCATTCAAGGAAAAATACCTGACTTCATGCAATTGATTGACGTAATCAAAGTTCGTCTTGTCAATTAGTGCAAAGGTCAATGGCTCTCACTTGTTGCTTCTGTTAACGACCTCTTTCTTAGCTCTCACGACATCTATTTCCCTTCCGTTACTACCAAGGCCAAGACTCCAACCTCTTGGACATGTTCTACTTTTGGGATTATGAAACTAAACATTGATGGGGTCTACTTATGCAAACTCGGGCCAATTGTGTTTAGGGATGTTTTGCGAGACCATCATAGTTCCTTTAAAAGCTTTTTTTCAAAGCTCATTGATATTGAGGATTCCAACCTTATTGAATACATGGTAATCAAAGAGGTCTTTATTTATTTGCTTATTTAGCATGGGCTAATACTCATTATCTTGTTGTGAAGAGTGACTCTACCAACCCTATACTTTGGGCTAGCAATAGTTATGTGATTCTATTTGTACCAAGCTTCAAGCTGAAGGGTAAAACTTTGAACTTATAAGAAAAAGAAAGAGAGCGATTAAGGCAGAGGCAAGAAGTATTCTTTGCGCTTACACTTCGATGCTTAAATCAGAGGTCAGCTATAAAAGGTAAATAGGATAGTAAAATAGAGAGAAAATAAAAGAAAGCAAGATGATTATATTGTACCTAAATGACCTTATTTATAGATTAAAAGTGAGGGATCTACAGGTAAATTAGTGATGTGGCCAAGATGATGTGGTATTATACATATTAGGTCAACCCAAAAGTAAAAAATGCCCTTAGTTGTCTACTGACAATTCCTAATAAAAGAAAAGACCATTAGCCCTTTATACCCAAAAAAACCCCTAATATTTTGTCCTTTCATCGAGTAGTCCAAGTATCAGACTGTTGAACGTAGACTTGGCTGATCTGGTATATGCCAAGCTGGTGTGTGCTCGATGGTGTTGAGCTTAACCTTGTGTATGGGTTTTGAATTAGACATTTAATTAGTCCATCTTAGGATTACCAAGGTGAGTGACTCGGTGTCGATGTGGGCAAAGGTTGGACCAAGTGAGCTTGTGAGTAATTGCCTATGTGATTTATATGTCTGATGTGGTGTTGAACGACGTGAGACTTTTTTTTTCTTGGTGTTGGAATTTGATTTTCTAATTTAACATAGGGTTGACCTAGTGTTTGATCAGTTTGGCCAATCTAACTTCGGTTTTAACCAATCTAATTGTCTGAGTAAATGAAATGATGATTTACCCTTATGTTGTCTAAAAGTTACATTTAATGAGGAGTGAAAAAATTAGGTGATAAAAAACCTAGAGTTGGGAATGCGAAAAATCATCCTTGGTAATCATTTGGGACACGTGGCACGATATGGAGTGTTCATCTAATCTTTAAGTTGGCTATATAAAGGGCCTTTTTGGGCCTTTATTTTTTTACTTTACAATTGTTTTGCTTTTAAACTGACATGATTTAGTTGACCTAAAATTTTCTAGCTTTCTTTAATTGATCTTTTTTTTTCTCTTTTTTATTGGTACATTTATTTTTCCTTTGTTTTTTTATCATGTCTTTTTTTTATTATGAGAATTATAGTTTAGGGGAAGTCAACTCAAAGGTCATGTGATAGATGACTTAGTCTTTTTTTTATTGTAAGAAGCGATTATTCTAAAGTTACTTTTTAGTTGAACCTGATGTCAAAACAATACTAGAAACTAGTTAAGATAATGTTCGTGCTAGAGGAGAACAAGTCCATGATGGGATGGAAGAGCTTCTGACGATATTTAACTTAGAGCTTCAAAACCTTATAGTTCTAATGTTTGAGGTCAATTTGGCTTCTTCAGCTGACCTTTCTTGTTTTTCTTTTATTCCTCTTCATCATTTTAAACCTTCTTTTGTTCCTTCTACTTTTTCTCATAGCCTTCTAAACCAATCTCAATTTTTATCCCTAATTCTTTCCTATTGTCAGATGAATCTCTTTGTCATTCTTCTTCCCCAATATCATGGTGGTCTCAGCTACTGCTCAGGCAACCAATCTTACTCTTCTAGAATCTGAGTCTTCTAAAAAAGAAAATTCTGATGGTAAGGAAAATTTTGATAAGTAGTGAGAAGAGGGGTTCAATTGAGCTAAAAAACGAGGTGAAGTGGAGGATGGGGTCTCCTTAGATTCATAGGCCTTAAGTCAGATTCTTTTTCATACTTCTAGTAACTTAGGTTCAATCCTTAAAGATATTATGAAGAGCTTGAAATGTAAGGTCAATCTCAAGGACTGTCCTAATATGTGCTCTGTACATCATGCCTGATCTTTGAAATCAACTTTGATCTCTCAAAAAAGAGATATAGTGTGTTGATGCCAACCACCAAAAATCATGAGAAGCCTGGGGTGCTGAAGATAATAAATGAACCAGCATTTTTAAGATGATCTTGTTCTTTTGACAAGCACTGACTCTAATGCTCATGATAAAATTTTAGAGTTAACCCACAGGGGAAAGTTGGTTATTGATGCCTATGAGCTGACCTCCTTCGATGTAGTCAAAGAGACCAAGTATTGGGGTAGGTCCAAGGTAACGTCATAAAGCATTTTACTTTTGTAAATTTTTTCTCACACATAGCTCATTTTGTAGATATGTTTGACACTACCAAACCTTCCAAGAAGATCAATTTTGCTCGATTTGCTCACATACCAAGGCTAAAAAAAGAAAGAAACAACTGGTTCAGGTTGGAACTCTTTCGAGGGGGCATCAAAATAACAAGTAAAAATAAAGGTGATAGTAGGTTGGGATGCAGTTTCTCAAAAAAGGCATAAAACCGAAGCCTTCTCTTCTAAAATAGCAGTTTCAAGCTTTAACCCACCTCAGAGTGTTCCTCTATCAACTTACTCCAATCTTTTTAAAGATCTGATGGTGGTACAAAATTCATGAAGGTTACAATCCTTAAGAAAAGTATGTCTTTTAGCTTGATTTTTATTGTACCTTATGTATTTCGTTATTCGCCCAAGTCTATGCTAGACTTTTCTTTTGTAGTGTCCAAAAGTCTTTTAGTCTTTCATTTTCAGTCGGTCAACTAAGGTCTGCTCAGTGCTTACAAAACTTTGGCCTATTATCATAAGACTAAAAATGACCAAAGGAAGTACGCATAGGATCTTTACAAAAGCAATGATGTCATTGCCAGCTAAGGGCCAAAAATTTTGAGATTATAATGAAAAGGAAAAGCTCAAAAAAAAATGTGATGATTTTGTTATTTAACTCGAAAATGGACAAATTTAAAAGGCCAAGGCTAAATCTCTTCAATAATAATCGGAGTAAAAGCTTGATTAAGCCCAGGCTGAAATTACAAGACTGAGATTAAAGCTTGAGGCTGATAAGAAGGCTAAAAAAAAGGCTAAAGAACAAGCAATGGCAGAGTTTATGGCATCTAAGAGGTATTATAACTTGCAAAATCAAATTTGCCAAGGAAAATGTTCTTGGTGCTTTTAATTTTACACTAGACAAAGTAAAGTTCCTCCATTCTTACATTGATGTCTCTGACATTAGCATAAACAACATCAGATCTAGTCACCACCAAGGTAGGCTGATAAGGATGGTAAAAAGGGTGGTGAGAATAAGGATGAGGATGTCGAGGTCAACGCTATTCTTGGGCCTGTGACTCTGAGCTAGAGGAGCAGAGGGGAGAGGAAAATAGAGCTACTATGAAGAAAAAAAATGAAAAAAATGAAGAGAATGAATAAGTTTTTTTTATTTTTGTTTCTCTTTATTGATTTTTTGTTCAAGTCTAAGGTCAAATTTTTTGTAAGGACCTCTGGTCAGATCATTTTACTAAAGTTTTGTTAGATCATACATTGTAAAGAACATTCAATAAAATTTCTGTCATCTCAATTTTTGTAATCACTCAATCAAAATTCTATCAATGTATCACTCAACTAAGATTCTGTCATAAGGTGAATAAAAATGTTTTTTTCTTAAAGTTTTAGTTCTACATTTACTTTTTTACTTTATAGTTTACTTTAAAGATACGATCAGAATAATTATTCAAGTCTCATCTCAAACAAAACAATTAGATTGGCTTATTGAATTTAATAAATTGACTTGAGAGTCTCTTAAATTAACTTGAAAATTTAATTGAATGATTTAAAGTATCAGCTCAGTTTAGAAATGTGAAAAAGGTTCTAACTTAAACTTTAAATATTATGTCATAAGGTGAATAAAAATATTTTTCCCTTAAAGTTTTAGTTTTGCATTTACTTTTTTACTTTATAGTTTACTTTAAAGATATGATCAGAATAATTATTCAAATCTCAGATCAAACAAAACAATTAGATTGGCTTATTGAATTTAATAAATTGAGTTAAGAATCTCTTAAATTAACTTGAAAATCTAATTGAATGATTTAAAGTATTAGCTCAGTTTAGAAATGTGAAAAAGGTTCTAACTTAAACTTTAAATATGTTATTCGAGATTTGTTTTAGGAAGATTGGATAAGAAATTTAGCCAAATACCAAGTCGAACAACCTGTTAACTCAGCCTTTGGTGTGGCACATTACCTAAATTCTAGGTTTCATAATATCCTAAAAGGTTAAATACATATTTAGCTCCTGAACTTCAAAATTTTTGTCACATTGGTACCTAAAGAAATTTTCTATCACATTGGCACTTGAACTTTCAAATCGTTATCATGTTGCTACCTCAAACTAATATTATTAGTCAACTTTGCTAACATAGTAAAAACATCCAATAAGATGCTAACATATACCAAAAAAGTCCAATTAGCACTATAGCATTATTCCGATGTCAGCTTAAAAAAGAAAAACTCAAAAAAAATTTAAAAGAAATCTTAAAAAATCTAAAACATTATAACAAATTCAAAAAATTTTAAAAAGTTCAAAAAAATTAAAAACATATAAGAAAATTTTAAGAAATTCTAAAATGATTTTATAAATTTTTTTATAAAATTTTAAAAAATTCAAATAAAAAACATTAAAAAATTTTCAAAAATTTTTAAAAATTCTAAAAAATTTTAAAAAATTTTAAAAAATTCAAAAATAATTAAGGAAACTTGAAATTTAAAAAATATATATATTTTTCATAAATTTATAATATGTTATTTTTTATGAAATTTAATTTTTTTATTTTTAAAATATTTTCAAAATTTTTAAAAGTTTTCAAATTATGATAATTTTAGAATTTATAAAAATATTCATATTTTAAATTTTTATAAATTAAAAAAAATTATAAATTTTTATAATTTTAACAATTTTTAGATTTTTTAGAATGTTTTAAAATTTTTAAATTTTTTGAGAAATTTTTATAAAAATTTTGAAAATAAAAAATTTTTATATAAAATTTTTGAATTTTAAAAAGTTTTAGTATTTTTTTAATAATTTTTTTAAATTAAATTTTTTTATAAATTTTTATAAATTTTAAAACATTTTTATAATTTTTTAAAATTCTTTTGAATTTTTTTTAAGTTTGTAAAATTTTGTTAAAGTTTTTAACATTTTTAGAAAAATTTTATAATTTTTAGAATTTTTTAAACATATTTTGAAAATTATTAAAAATTTTAAAATTTTTTTAATGTTTTAAAATTTTTAGAAATTTTTAAAAGTTTTAGAAAAATTTTTAGTTTATTTTTTGAGGATTTATTTATTTATTTATTTATTTGCTAATATGGCAATGATGATGTGGTGCTAACTAAACCTATTTAACACGTTGGCACCATATTAACAAAGTTGATTGATAGTGTTTGTCTAACGTATCAATATGATAATGATTTGCAGGGTCAGGTACCAATGTGACAGAAACATTTTTTAGGTACCAATGTGACAAAATTTTTAAAGTTTAGAAGTTAACTATGTATTTGACCCTATACTAATGTAGTTAACAGTTGAAACATGTGTTCTACAAGTATCTGTCAAAATTGTAACTGTGAGCTTGGCTTTACATCTTTTACTGGTAATAAATTTTAAGATTGTCTGTATTCCATGTCCTTAAAATGAGATTGCCATGATGTTTTACAATCTGTAGGTTACTTCATGGATAACTTCTTTTACAATGTAAAGGCTTTTCAGTTTGGGGTCAACCTTTCACCTTGCTTGTTAATTCGTGAGGCTTCTACCTATATGAGTACCAGGTTGCCTTTCCTTCTATTGTTATATCAAACTCTTTTATTGTAAAAATTAGCTACTTTCTGTTGATAGGTTGTTATTCGGGTCAAAACTATATCTTTTTATTCTTCAGTCAAATCCAAATTAGCCCTAGTGGCCTCATCGTTCTTCTTTTCAATCCGAGCTCAACTTGTAGGCCTGGAAAGCCAATCTTCATAGGTATTATGACTTGTATCCTAAATGCTAGATGAAATAGCATCTCTTCCGAAAAAAAGCTCTACCTATTAAGTACCAGGTTACCTTTTTTTTTATTTTTATATCAAACTCTTTTATTGTAAAAATTAACTACTTTATGCTAATAGGCTACTATTTTAATCAAAGCTATATCTCTTTGTTCTTCAGTCAAATCCAAATTAGACCTAATGGCCTCCTCGTTCCCCTTTTCACATCGAGCTCAACTTATAGGCTTGGGAGGTCGATCTTCATGGGCACTATAACCTCTATCCTAAATGTTAGATGAAATGGCATATTTCTTATAAGGAGTTTGGTAGTATGTTTGAGAGCCCATAATACACTAGGCAACTCGTCGATCCATTTACCTTTGGCTTCATCTAACCTCTTTTTAAAGACTTTGAGTATAGTTTTGTTGGCTACCTCAACCTAACCATTAGACTGGGGATGGACAAATGAGGTGAACCTTAGGTCAATGTGGAGATTGGCATACCATTTCTTGAACCTTGGGTTGTAAAATTATTTTCCATTATCTGTCATTATGAACTTAGGCAAACCAAATCTCTATACTATTTTTTTCTAGACAAACTTTTCAACTTGAACTTCTGTAGTAGTGGCTAAAGCCTCAGCTTCAAGCCATTTTATGAAGTAGTTAATTGCTACTATTATAAACTTTCTCTGCTCTATGGCCAGGGTGAACAAGCTAAGAACATATATTCCTTGTTATATGCAAGGTTGGGGGTTGATGATAGGGACTAGTTCAATGGATAAGAGGTGTTGTATGTGTACAAATCTCTAGCATTTGTCACATTTTTTCAACAAGTTAGTTGCATCATTTCTAATAGTTGACCAGTAATAGCCTTGTTTAAGTACCTTATAAGTGAGTGGTTGAGGTCTAAAGTGGTTGCCACAGATTCTCTCATGTATTTCCTTGAATACATAGTTTGCTTCTTCCTCATCCACACATCTCAGGTAGGGTAAACCAAAAAGTCTCCTATATAGTTTCTTATTGATCATGGTATATCAAAGAGTTTTTCTCATTAGAGTTTTAGCTTGGATCTTATCTTTGAGTACTTTTTTCATTGTTAGGTATGCTTTGATTGGAATCATGCATGATTCATTCTTTTCAATCTAGCTAATCAATTTTTTCTCAATGTTTTTCTCTATTAGCTTTTCTACTAGAACATGAGCTGAGCTTTCCATTGTCATCCTTAAAGCTAGTTTAGACAATAAGTCAGCTAATGTGTTTTTTGAACTCGATATTTTCTTAACATCAGCCTTAAAAAATACAGTCAAGTGGACTGGTGTTTTATTTAGATACTTTCTTATTCCTTATTATCTAGCTTTGAACTCTTTATTTATTTGGCTGAGCACTAGTTATGAGTCACTGTATACAATAATGTTTTTCATGTTCAACTTGGTTGCCAACTCAGGTTAATGATTAAGGCCTCATATTCAGCCTTATTATTTAAAGCTTTAAATTCGAACATTAAGGCATACTAGAACTGTAAGTTTTTTAGGCCAACATTTTGGCTAATAGCTGACCCATCAAAAAAAGTTTTCAAATTTATTCCTTTTTGATTTCACCAGCCTTTTCGAGCTATTCATCGGCTTGAATCGAGGTGCATTCGATGATAAAATATACTAACACTTGTGAATTTAAAGATGACCTAAAAAGTATGTGCATGTTGTATTTGCTAAGTTTAACCATCCACTTGATTAGTTAACCAAATAATTTTGATTTTTGCAAAATTTGCCTAAGGGATAAGTAGTTCAAGACATTAATTTATGGGCCTAAAATTATGGCATGAGTTTTTTGGCCAACATGACAATTGTATAAGCTAGTTTTTCTATTTTGGCATAGCTCATTTCAGATCCTGTCAACACTTACTTACCAAATAGATCAGTTTTTATCTTTTATCTTTTTCTCTAACCAAAACTTAGCTGATGGCTTGATCAGTCGTAGTGAGGTATAGGTAGAGCATTTCATTAGGCCTCAACTTTTATAATATAAATGGAGAGGAAAGAAATTGTTTAAGCTCTTTAATAACTTTCTGACACTATGGTGTCCATTTGAAGTCCAACATATTCCTGTAGATTTTAAAGAACATTTGGCATTGTTTTATTGACCTGAATATAAATCTACTCAAAGCTGCAATTCTCCCCGGTAGCCTTTACACCTCCTTAATTGATGTCGGCGCTTTCATGTCTAGAATAGCTTGGACTATTTCAAAGTTTGCCTCTATCCCATAATTGCTAATTTCATTTTGATATTGATCATACCAGCTAGTACGCTCTAGTTATATCAAAACACGGTACACTTAAGGATGATTTTTGTACCGAATTTGGTAAGTGATAATATCGATTGTTTTCGTTAGTTTCGACTAATTTCAATGAATTTTGGTGGAATAGCATGTTTCAACTAATATGTGAATGTGAAATATATTTTGTAATTTTTAACTTATCTTTTATTATTTCGCTATTTTTAACTTAATAAAAATAAAATTAATTGATAAAATAATCCTTAAAAGTTAAATTTCTTTATTTTTTTATTTTAACTTATTTTTTTATACCTTATTTTTTCAAACCAAAATTTATAATTTTATTTTTTATTTTTTCAAACCAAAATTTATAATTGTTTTAGCTTTTTTCAAGAAAATAATTATACTCATTTTATAAAGTCTAACAATCATAAAGCTTTGATTAAAATTCTCCATCTCTTTGTTATTATCTTAATATTTATGTAAAAAAATACTTATTTAAATATCATATGATCAAATTAAATGATTAAAAATATCATGAAAATTTATGATATTATTTCTTATGTTTTTAAACTTATTTTTTGATTTGAATATATTGCATATTTATTTTATGGCTTATTAATAATATTATAATATACAAGTTCATGTATGTTTATAAATATATTTGTACTAAACCAAAAAATCTAAAATAATAGACCAAAGCAACTAGTACTGATATATACCATATTTTTTTAAAAAAATCAAAGCGTTAGCTAGTACAATATTAACAACCTTGCTCTACCCCTTTTTGTTGACCTTATAGCAAAGAAACTTTTCCAACGTAATGCTAAAAGCAGATTTACTCGGGTTGAGTTTTATGTTGTATTTCCTCAAAGTATTGAAGGTCTCATCCAAATCTTTTAGGTGTTCAATTGAGTTTTTGCTCTTTAAAATTATGTCATCCATTTATACCTCCATATTTCAGCTTATTTGGTCCTTAAAGATCTTGTTAACTAGCCTCTGGTAAATTGCTCTAACTTTTTCAAGCTAAAGAGTATGATCTTGTAACAATATAGACCTTTTTTCTATTATGAATAATGTTTTTCTTTATCTTTTTTGAGCATTTTGATTTGATTATAGCCTGAATGAACGTCCATTAAACTAAGTAGGTCATGCTCGACACTATTATCTACCAATTGATCTATACTAGAAAAGAGAAAGTTGTCCTTTGGACAAGCTCTATTAAGGTTGGTAAACCCACACACATTTTTCATTGTTCATTATGTTTTTATCATGACCACATTAGCAATCCAATCAAGATAGTATTCCTCATTGATGAAGCTTACTTTTAATAATTTGTTGACCTCTTCCTCTATTACCTTCTGCCTCTTTAGGGCAAAAGTTTTTTTCTTTTGTCGAATTGGTTTTATGTTCGGATCGGTGTATAATTTATAAACCATCACATTGGGATCTATTCTCGGCATATCGGATGGAGTCGATGTAAATAGATAGGCATTGCTTCTTAATAACCGAATTAAATGTTCTTTATGGTGAAGCTTTGCCCTAATTTGCATACACTTTTCAAAATTATTCTCTTAGAATGGTACAGAGATGAGGTCTTTTGTCGATTCTAGTTAGTTGTCATCAATTTTTGTTCTTTGATCAATGATTTCTTTTTGCTCGGTTAGACTATAATTATTTTCAATGAGAAAAATAAATCTAGATGTAGCAGTTAGTTGATTGTCAGTGAAATAATTAGAAAAAATGTAAAACTTGATTGCAAGTATACATGTTTTCAAGCTTAATAACTCTACTTCTCTAGATCTCAAGTTTAAAAGCTTAATCTTGTTTGTCATGTATGTATATATATCAACTTAAGGGCTCAGGTTCTATAGGTTTGCTAAAAAAAATGCAAAAATCTATTATATATACAATTGTAGAGCTTAAAAGCTAAGAGCGACTTAAGAGTGAGCACTTATTTTCTTTCTTTGTTTCATGTTGTTTCTTATCAAAGTTGTTTAGCTTTGCTTTTTCCACCTCTTTGACCCTCACATTAGTTGCATCTGCTTTATTTGGTTCTTTAATTTTCGTCAAACTATCAGTCTGTTTTATAATATTGCCCTTTATCATCATTAAATAATATTATCATGTTATGGACTATTCTCTTTTGACCTCTCTATCTTCATTTGGCATTGAAAACTTGATCTTTATATTAAGAGCTAAGCCAATTAGCCACATAACAAACTAGTTAGATCGACCAAAAATCATGTTAAAATTTAAAGGTATATCCATGATCATAAACTTAATAACTAAGGTGATGTTTCTTGACTCGATGCCCAATGTGATCGGTAGCTTGATAGTTTCTTTTACTGACACTAGCTCATTCTTAAAATTGATCAAAGTGATGGCGAATAGGATTAACATTTCTTTTTTTATACTTGTTCTTAACATGGTGGCATAGTCAGTACAATGGTTAAACGTTTTCTATCAAATAAAATCCTTCTCATCATATAGTTATACAACATAATAGTAACTATTGTTACATCATTATTAGGGAATTGAATCCCTTCCAAATTCTTCTAGCTGAAGAATTTCACTTGTCTTTTCAGTTTTTTTTTCTTGGTCGAAGGTCTAATGGCCATGATCATCCCCTAATCAAACTCTCTTTTGGCTGAGGTGGAGCTCCCACTAATTATCACATTAATAATGCCCGTAATGGGCCAATTGTCTATAGCTTTACCTTCTTCCTCTTATTTATTCATTTGATTTCCACTACCATGGTTCACTTTCAGTTATCCCCCTGATACCTTTCTGGCTCTTCTTTTTTATTCCTCCTTCTATTGTCAGGCTTACCCTAACCCTGTCTTGGTCAGTCCATAAATCTGCCCAACTAACCTTTTCTAAATAGATTTTTTATGTCATTTTTTAGGTCGATACAATCTTTAGTGTTGTGGCTAGTGTCCTTGTGAAATAAATATTTTTTTGTTAGGGTTTCGTTGGGTATTCTGCCTAAGCAGCTTTGGCAATCTGAGTTCAAGGTCCCTTTTTATTTCTATCATAATTCTCTCTCTGGAAGTATTTAGTGTTTTGTAGTTTTGTTTTTTGCTCTAGCTCTTAGCCTTAAGGTACCCTTATTATCTCCTTTTTAGGGAAGAATTATAGATTTTCTTTATCTTTTTTTCTGCTAAAAAAGAAAGATAAGCCTCTCTCACCTTAACTGTCGAGATAGGGGCATGAATGTTTATCACTTCGATTTTTCATTATAGTTTCAACATTTATATATTTTCACTACAAGTAGCATGTCAATTAAAGTCTTTGGCTGTTCAAGAGAGAATGTAAGCTTTAAATGGTATTCTTGGTCACTAAGTCCATTAATTATGGTGGCAACTGAAGTGATTTGTTCTAAGCCTTTTACTTGGAGGGCTTCTACATTAAAACATGTTACATAGTCTTTTAGAAACCCGTTTTTACCTTAATAGATGGATTTTAGACTAACTGTTATTTTTTTGGTTCTTCTGCTATTGACAAAACGATATAGAAAGACATGACTAAGCTCTTTAAATGTGGTAATGGACTTCAATTTTAGACCACAATACCCAAACCGAACAACCTCATTAAGTGTCATTACCAAGTTTTTACATAAGAGAGCCTCATCTGCTCACTGTATCTTCATGTTAGTTTTATAAAGTTTCAAATGATCAAAAGGATCAGTTATACTATCATAGGTTTTTAAAGTCGACATCTTGAACCTTTTGAAAGGCATGGTCTAATCTATTTTTTTTAGTAAAGGGTGAAGTCTCCAAGAACCTTAGCTTGTCTTTATATGCAATAGCCTTTCCTTTCAATTTTTTTTCATGGTCTATATCCTAGCTTTCAGATCTCTATTCGATTGGGATTTAAGTCAATTTGTTTGGATTTTTGGATGGTGGCTTGTATTGAGGTATAAGTTTGGTAATGGCTGGTTGGGGTAATAGGTTCTTCTTGTCATGAAGTTGATGAGGCTTCAATACCCTTGTAGCTTGCCTACCTTTTAGCTGATAGTTTTTCAAAAGTGACTAGGTCGAGTACTTTTGAGGTTTACAAAGGCATGAGGCTTTGAATCATTTCCTTGAGGGACTATAATTGTTGGGTTAAGATTTGGAACTATTTCATTGTAAGACCTACCTACATAAGCGCAGGTTAATCGATAAGTCAATCGGTGGGCTGGCTGGTATGAGTTTTGATTCCAGCTTAGGTAGCTAGTTCTCTTTCGTCAAAAACTCTTTTTCTAGGTAGCATGATATTTAGCTTAGTTAAATGGTTAAATGCCCCTATCTGGCACACCAAATATTTGTGTTGAGTTTCGAGCTGAGATGTAAAACCCTTAAATCACAAGAAAGAGAAAAAAAAATGGTTAAAGGTAAAGGTAAGGTTTGTTTCTCGCACTTGCATTCTGACTCTCAAGTCAAAGGTTAGTTGTAGAAAGTTAGTAGAAGAGTAAAATAGAAAGAAAGTAAAAGAAAGTAAAATGACTAGATAATACTTGTATGGCCCTGTTTATAAATGAAAGGTAAAAGACTATAAAGCTAACATGATAATATAAATGTTAGATCAGCCTGATATGTCAGGTTGGCCCAAAAGTCACAAATGCCTCTTATTGTTTTCTAACAGTCTTTTTTTCAAACACATTTCCAACGAAGCTAACTCCATTGCAAATGGGTTAGTTAAAGCAAAAGCATCTTGTTCTCAGGACAAGATAGTTTGGTTATAAATGTTGTCATTTGCTTTTCAAGATTTCTTTTTTCATTAGTTTTGATTTTGCATCCTTGCTTCTTTTCTCTCTATTAAATATATTTGTTTATAAAAAAATTTGTAAAACGTGACATTCAACATGCAAGGGTTATGGGGTAGTCGTGTATAGTTTTTGGGTCAATTGATTGCACTCAAATTTTAAAAGTTACAATTATATGCATGTACATAATAGTAAATTTTGTATAATTTTTTTGTGTTGACCTCACTTAAATTCAATAGAAACATAAAGTGAGAGCTTAAACAAAAAAAAAAATGTTATTCATTTTTATAATGAAATATTAATATCTAGATTTCAAATAAGATAAAAATCTTTACATGTGTATAAACGCAACCATATGCTAAATACATATAAATAATACATGTAGACACTTAATTTTATCCATAAAGATTCGATTTTGTTGATTTTTATGGTTGATTTAGGCATTTTGATTTGAGTCGACTCAAGCACTCTAATAAGATCTACATAATTATGCTCATTTGGGTTTTTTTATGAATTAATTGTTTTTGAATCATTTTGTATGGTTCAAGTTCCAAACCAATTTAATTCAAGTCAGTTCAAAGTTTCATTATTTGGCCTATATGTTTAAAATGCATTATGAATTCAAGCTTAATTTTAAAAGGCCAATCTAACTGCATTTGACTTAAAGCCCAATTTAAGTCATTTCGACTTGAGAATCCCAATGAAAATCTAAAATTAATTTTAAAGCCCATTTCCATTTTATTATATTTTAAATTAATCGAAAAGAAATTAAAAAAAAAAAAAAAAAAGGCAAAGGGTCGAATACCATGACGGCAGCCTTCCCTCACTTTTCCCTGCCCCAATTTTCACTTTTCCTGCTTCCTATTTGGCCACACCATTCCTAGCTATCCCTCTGTTTTTCACCTCCCATTTTACCTAGTAACTTCTAGCATTGAATCATAAAAGACCCAATATCCTAGAACTATATGCTACATCTCCTCAAATGCATCAGTAGTTGCTGCAACAACACTCCAAAAGTCCTCAGCTAAAATCTCAAAGAGATCTCCTTCAAAGGAAGTGGTTCTATAAAGCAACAAGATTTTACACAGTCAGGTGAAGGGCACAGAAAAATGATTTAAAAAAAAGAAAGCAAGTTCGCACAACCAATTTAAAAACAAAAAAAAAAAAAAAACCCACTCCTACTAGAATTAACAAAACTAAAACCCCCTTAACCACCATCGACACCCATGACCGAAGCACTACAGATTACCAATCTCCCTTAATCAACACCATCATAAGCCACCCATCACAACAACCCAATCACCATACCCTGCCCCACTGACCACCACCACAAAAGACAGCCTCAAAACCTCATTCCTCACCCCATCATCATTAACAGACACACACCCTACTACCAATAAACAACCAAAAAATTCCTAATTGGTTCAACCCCAACAAAAAAAGAACCACTCAACACCAGCTTCAGCACTTACCAGAACCAACATCACCTTACTGAAACCCCATCTGAACTGCCTCCACCTATATAAATCCAAAAAAAAAAAAAAAAACCACCCCAAACTCACCAAAAAGTCTTAACTCGAACCAAAAAAAAATTTGAAAAAAGAAAAAGGCAACAAATAAACTAAACAAAAAAAAAAAACCAAATCTCCTGGAAGGAAACATCGCACCAAAACAAGCAAGTTAGAAAGAAAGCACAATAAACAAAAAAAAAAGAGAGGGTTTTGGTTTACAGCATTTTAAAGGGATTTAGGGCCTAGGATTTGGACGAGATGAAGTCTAGGATGAAGGTAAACACATACTAGGAGAAGGGGCAGTTCAGTACGCAGAGACTAGTGAAAAATGGGCAAGGAATTAAGGGTTTAATTTTTAGATCTACCAAAAACTAGCTAGATTTTGAAATAAGAAATAGAAAGAGGAGTAAAAAAGGAGCTAGGGGATGAATTTTGGAGTAATTCCAATGTCGACGAGTAGCGATTGGTGATTGGAGATGGAGGTCGGTAAGGTGGCTCCCAGCAACCGATTCTGATTTTTAAGGATTAACTGGTAGCGGAAGGGAGTTTGAGAAAGATAGCCTTTTTTTTTATAAGGGTTAAAATTATTTGAAAAAAAAAAGGTTAGCTTTTATCGAAAGAAACAAAAATGACATCGTTTTAAAGGGGAGGACTCAATGTCGTTTCTAGGTCCTCTTTAAGCCAGATTGGTTTGAACCGGTTTGAACTGCCCAAATCGCCATTAAATCGCCTAAACCGCCAATAAGCCACCTCAAACCGTGAAAAACCGCTCTAAACCATGTGAAGCTAGCGAATCCGCCCCTTAGACCATTAGCCGTGTTGATCAACCCATTTTGGGTAATTTTTTTTATTTTTTATTTCTTAATCATTTTTAAATTATTTGTTTATTTATCTATGCATATTTATATTTTAAATCCTTAGAAAAATTTTTCTTTAAAAAATAAAAAAATTAGTGTTAAAAAATTGTAAATTAAAGAAACAGTAAATTTTAAAAAATGCATATATATATATATATGAGATAATATAAAGAAAAAATGAAAACGAAAATCTTTTCATGAATGGGATATTAAAAAAGTTTAAATAGTGATTTCTTAAATTCTGGAGATATTTTTCTAAAATGTTACAAAAGTAATGAAATATTTAAAAAAAATATTCAATATGAATTATTTTCTTTTACTTAGTTCTTAAAAATAATAATATTATTATTATTCATAATAAATAAATAATTATGAAAGGAAAAATGAATTCTTTTTAGTAACAAAGTTAGATCATATTATGCCAAAGGTGCCTATACTTTATGAAAATTTAAAATTTAGTCATATCATAACGGATTGATTCGGAGATTTGATAACTAGATATAAAAATTAAAAATCGCTACTAATATTTTTTATTGAGGTGTGATTAGCTATTAAAATAAAACTATCCCTTTTAAAGAAATCATAAGTTTAATTAAGACTTCGTAAAAATGATTGGCTTTAATCTACATTGTAGAGCTAAATTTGAGAGTATGATTATGCATGATTAAAGATTAACACCCCTATAACGCTCGACTAAAAGCAGTACCAATTAAATTTGTGTTATCCAAAAATGGTTTTAATTAAATGGTCTTCTATTATAAATTAAACTTAATTAATTAAAATATTAAAAATTTTTGTAAGATTTTTTCATCATTTTGATAAAATCTCTAAAAAATTTTTTTACCTCAAAAGTATTCAAGGAATTGATTCAATTCCTTGAAAGAGCTACATTGTTGGATTCATGAAAACTTTTATTAAAAAGACTTTGCTTTTACATTTTAATTAGCTTTTCTTATTTATAAGAACATTTAAAATTTTCATCATTATGGCAAAATTTAAAAATGTCTTATTAACTTAAATTTTCTTCTAAGTATCACTCATTCGTGATATTTAGAATTTCATGATTCAAAGAGTTTAGACTTTTACAAGAAAATTTGGTTTTAATTTTTAATCATAAATTATCTATCATTCTGGAATAATTTAGACAAAACATGTTTTTTTTTTAAATCTTGAGGAAATTACTCATTCATAATTTTTTTTAGAATCTTATTTTTTATTAACAATCATTCTTTTATTCTGAAGATTTATTGAAATTTTATGAAAATTAAATTTAATCAATTAACATTTATTATTTTTTTATATTTTGAAATAAATATAAATCATCGATGTTAAAACTTGTTCTCCAAATTTTTCATCATTTTGATAAAATTTGGATGGGTTTTCACACTTAGGAACCTTTTATAAAATCACTCTTTAACTATTTCTTAATTCCATGATCAAGGCAATTTTCATTATTCTTAAGTTTCAAAAATCATATTCATTATTTGTTACTTTCTTAATAATTTTTAATTTGATGATAAAAAATTTAGAAATAATCTTCTCTAGAAAATTATATGTTCGTAGTTTTCTAGATTTTTATCATTGATTTTATCCCTGGAAATAACCCTTAAATAGTTGGGCCTTTAATTATTTAATTCTCTAGTTTTTATTATTTTATTTTTTGCTTTTAAAATAGATGTTATTTAAATTTTCTTCTAAATTTATCATCATTCAAGAGAAATTTAAAAGATTTTCATTCATCATTTGCATATTCACAACTGTTTGATTTTTTTGTTATTTATATATTTTATTTATTTTTGTTATTTTTAATTTTTCTTAAAATTTGTTAAATTTTATGGTAAAATTGTTATTATGTAAATAAATTTTAATTTAATACTTTATTTAGTAATTCAATTATTATTGTTTAAAAAATATCCCATGTTCTAACAAATTTAAAATTTAAACATTCATATATTCAATAAATATATAAAACATAAAAAAAATTAAAATTAAAATTAAAATTAAAATAATTACCATAATTGACCGATCAATGACAGTCAACGTCTATCAATGGTAATGTAATTTGGTTTAGAAGAGTGGTTCAGACAAGCAGTTCAGGTGGTCCAAGTCACGGTTTAGATCGACTTAGCTTGATTTAGGTCGATTCAGATAATGGGTTGTCAAGTCGGATGCACAGGTTATCAAGTTGGGTTAGGTAGGCATACAGATCCTAACCTTCAAAATGACATCGTTTTGCACTTTTTTTTTTCTTTTTAGGAACTATAAAGAAAAAAATTTTCTTTTATTTTAAACCTTCTGTCCCAAAAAAAACAAAAAACTTCAAGGCTTTCTCTTTAAAAAAAACAAAACAAAATAACCGCCCTTTTAAAATTGAAACCAAATTCCAATGGCTTCAACCACTACCATCATTGCTCCCTAGCGTCGATTGGCCTCCAAATTACATCGAAAACTCCTTTTGGTAATCTCGTCACCATTTCAGCCTTAATTTTGCCCAAAATAATCTCAAATAACTTAGATATAAGCTAAAAGTTTGGGTAAAAAACAACCAAAAACTTGAACACCACCACTCCAACAGCCTTGATCCTTTAGAATGTCATTTCCCTCCCTAAGTTCTTCATCTTTTCAAAGTTCAAAATGCTAAAATGCCTTATAACCCCTAAACCAAAAGCTTTTTTTGTATTTTTTTTTTTTTTTTGCATTGTTGTTTCATTTCAAGCATTGTGGTTCCCCACCTAGAGATGTGGTATTTTTTATGTTGTTTCTTGTTTGTGTGGGTCTTCGGCATACAGGCTTTGTGGTTTTAGAACTGAATAATAATAATAATTATTATTATTATTATTTTGTTTTAATGATGGTGGTGTTTTTGGTTTGGATAAAATGGTGTTTGGAATGGTAAGGGTTTGTTGAGTTGATAGTGGGTGAAAGGTTACGGTGGTTTCGTGGAAGTGTGCTAGATGTCAAAAAATCAAAAAAAAATTTGTAGATTTCTTGTAAAAATTTGGCCTTCTCAGATTACCCTTTTTTTGTCCATGATTACCAGCTAAATTTAAAAAGCGAAATGATGTTCAAATCCTAGATTTTTCTAGGATTTGAGAATGATTTTTTGAAACCATTATCGATGACTTTTGGTGGCCAGATTTTGTGCTATCAAGTTAAGCAAGTGATAAAATGGCTTACAATTGGTGTAATAAAAGAACTGAAGGCCTTTGGGGAAGAAGAAAAAAAAAGAAAGAAAAAAAAAGGAAAAATAGAAAAAGAAAAGATAATAATAATAATAATACCGTAATGAGTTTAATCCAAATATAAAATTAAATTGGATCCCAATAAGTTTAATCTAAATATCTGAATGAGTCCAAACAAAAATAAAAAATTGATTCACATTTATTTTTTTAGATAAAATTAATATCTATAATTGTCCCCTCTTGTACATTATTAAAAATCAGTAATAAGGCAAAGATAAAAGACAATAATTTTGTTCAAGCAAACCACTTTACCTCTACGACAAGGTATCAACAAAAACATCATCAAATATAAACAAGCCATTTGAAAAACTAGTAAACACATTAAACCCATACTTGAATGAATAAACTTAGGCACATTAAAAAAAAAAATTTTAACTACTTTTAAAACTAAATTGAAAAGAAAACCATTCCACAACTTCCATAAGTAAATTAAAAAGAAAGAAAAAAAAAAAAAACTCTTCTCATTAAATACTCCACCATTTTTAAAAATGAACTAAAATGAAAGCTCCTCTTATTAAAGGCTCTAGAAGCATTTTAAAATTGAATTAAAATGAAAGCTCCGCTCATCATAGGCTTCATAACTTTTAAAAATGAATGAAAATGAAAATTCTTCTCAATAAAAGCTCCACAATATTAAAAATCTCATTTTAAAAATGCTCATCATAAAAAAAGACTAGGCAACTTTAAAATTCTCATTTTGAAAAAGCTTTTTATAAATAGAAGCTAAAAAACTAATCTTAAATAGAGGCTAAATAACTTTAAAAATCTCATCCTAAAAAACTCTTCATAAATAGAGGCTAAGCAATTTTAAAAATCTCATTTTGGGAAAAGCTCTTTAAAATAAAAGGTATGAAACTTTTTTTTTTAAATCTCATTTGTCCTTCAAGCTTTTGATGGGGGTGATCTTGTGAATCATATTCAAAGATCTCACAAATTATGTTTATTCTCAAAAAAGTTCTCTTCACTCAAATATTTGATTTTTCGGGAAAAAAATTTCCCATTCTTGACAAATTCTCATTCTTTTTGACAAACTTGATTTTAAACTTCAAAATTCTTTTTTTTTTTTTTGCTGAGTATATGCAATAGATACGATGAATGCAGTAGATACGATGCATGCCATGTGGTGCTGGCACCAACCAATATCATTCATCCTAGTTGTGGTAACAAAGTTCTCAATACCAACTTTCTTGTTGTTTTTACTTTCTCTTTTTAGTTTGCAAACACATCTTTAAGACTTTTTTATGGATTAAATCAACCAATTATTCATGAGCTAAAATGATTTTTTAGCTCTATCATTATCCAATCACAATTTCATACTTTTTTAAAAATGTTTCCTTTCGATTGAAGCCTCAGATATTATGTCCTCTAAGGTTTTTATTCTTCACTTCTTTTTGTTTTGCATTCTTCATTTGCCCCTGTGATCTTTAAATTCTCTCTTAAAGTAATGCAATAACCTTTTATGAACACTATCAATCATTAACCAAAATTCTTGACAAATATGATGCATCAAAGTTATGGGAATAAAATGAAAAGGAACAAAGAAAATTAAATAAAATATATTCATTGCCAAAAGAAACAATAACAAATGGGTGAAAATACAATAAAGGAATACATGATTACGATGACATTATGGAAATTTGTGTAATAAAATAGCTCTCAAATAATGAACATTTGGACAATCTCGTACACCTTAAATCAGGTTTTTTAAAAACTCATTTTATTGATGCCCTTGATACTTTTGAGTTCATCAAATCAAACTTTGCCCTTGTGTGATGAAATCTTCAAATGGTGCTAATAAGTTCTTATATCTAGGTCATCCTTTCAGGTTTTCAACTTAGATAGTCATTTTTTTTTTTCTTTTTTCTCTTTTTTTGACAAATACTTCTTCACAGCATCCGAATTTATCGAATTTAGCAATTTATCAACATCCATTTTTGTTAATATTAAAGCCTCAACTGAAAAAGCTTTCTTCACCATATATGGACCTTTCCAATTTAGCATCCATTTTTGTGACTGTTGTATTGATCTGAAAGGATCTTTTTCAAAACCAATTTATCCTCCATAAAATGTCTTGGTCAGATTTTCTTACCGTGGGCTTGCATAATTCTTTTTTAGTATATTTAACCATGGCAAAATGCTATGAATCTTTTTTTTTTTCAATATGATTCAACTATTCGTATTGATTTTGAACCTAATCTGATTCTTCTAATTCAACCTCCATCAAAATTCTCAAAGAAAAGATTTTTACTTTGATTGGTAACACTACTTTCATCCCCTATACCAACGAAAATAAGGTGGCACCTGTTGAGGTACGCACTGATGTTCTATAAGCAAAGAAAATAAAAGGTAAATTCTCATGCCAATTTTTGTAAGTGTCAGTCATCTTTTCTAGTATCTTCTAGATGTTTTTATTAGTAGCCTCTATTGTCCCATTCATCTTTAGGCGATATGGTGCTAAATTATGATACTTAATCTTGAACTAAGTGAAAATTGTCCCCATCATTTTATTGTTCAAATTGCTAACATTATATGAGATAATTCTTTTTGAAAGTCTATATCAACATATTATCTTTTTTTAATGAATTTACATACCACTGCTCGTGTAATGCTAGCATAAGAAGCTGTTTCTATCCATTTCGTGAAGTAATTAATCACCACAAAAATGAAATGAGACCCTTTCAAGGCTTTTGGAGTGATAGGTCTAATCACATCCATTCTTTATATAGAAAATGGCCATGAAGGTGCTAAAACATGTAAAAAGATGGAAGGAGCATGGATCTTATTTGTATAAATCTAGCACTTATAACATTTTAAAGCATAGTCAATGCAATCGCTCTTTATTGTTAGCTAGCAATAACCTGCTCTCAGGATTTGGTTAGCCATCTATGTCCATTTGTTTGTACCCACAAACTCTTTCGTGCACTTTTTTAAGTATTTTATTACCTTCAACAGCGTCCAAACACCTAAAAAGTGTTTTATTTTGACTTTTCTTATACAAAATTTCTCCATCAAGAAAAAATCCCATAGCCAATCTTCTAATAATTCTTTTATCATTTTTTTATGCATGCTCTGGATACTGTCGGTATTTGACATACTATATGATGTCATAATATTATGGTTGCTATAAACACATAATTTTGTCTAGATAAATTTTGAATAGTTGTGAGGCTCTTAAATTTTGACCTAGTTTAAATTTAACGTTTCTTTAATTTTGACAAGTTTTCAGAATCGATTTAGAACCAATTTGACTGAAAATGCCCTAAGGTCAAAGTAGGTCAAATAAAGTCAAACTTAATTAAAATCATCAAAATCAGTTAAATGGTATTGAACTCGGGTAAATCTTCAAAATTTACAACAAAATGGGACTGATAGGGCTTAGGTTTGATTTGTGATTTTGGTTAATTTTCTAGAAAAATTTTCTCCTTGTAAGAGTATTCAAGGAATCCATTCCTTTCCTTAAAAAGCCTCTGCCATCGAATTGATGAAAACTTTTATTTAAAAATTTTTTTTAACATTTTAATTAGTTTCTTTTTATTTATAAGAGCATCTAAAATTTTTATCATTTTGGCAAAATTTAGAAATGTCTTATTCCCTAAAACTTTCTTCTAAAGATCACTTATTCCTAATCTTTAGAATCTCATGATTTAAAGAGTTCAAACTTTTACAAAAAAATAGTTTTAATTTTTAGTCATAAATTATCCATCATTCTAGAATAATTTAGACGAAACGTATATTTTTTTTTTATAAAATCTTACGAAAATTACTCCTTCATAATTTATTTTAGAATCCTATTATTAATTAATAACCATTCTTTTATTCCTAGCTAGGATTTATTGAAATTTAAAAAAAATAAAATTTAACTAATTAACATTTATTATTATTTTTTTTACTTCTATTACTTGGGAATAAATATAAATCGTCGGTGTTAAAACCTTTTCTCCAAATTTTTATTATTTTAATAAAATTTGGATGAGTTTCCACACATAGGAACCTTTTATAAAATCACTCTTTTGTGATTTCTTGTAATTCCCTTATTATGGCAATTTTCATTATTCCCAAGCTTAACAAATAATTGTCATTATTTGTTGCTTTCTTAATAATTTTTAATTATTCTTATTTTTATTTTTTATTATCTTATGGCCTTTGATATTTTATTTTTCTAATTTTTCATTTGACAATTAAAAAAATAAAAAATAATTTTCTCAAGAAAATTACATGTTCATAATTTTCTAGATTTTTATCGTTGATTTTATCCCTAGAAATGACCCTAAAATTGATAGGCCTTTAATTATTTGATTCTCTAATTTTTATTATTTTATTTTTTTACTTTAAACTAGCTATTATTGAAATTTTTTTCTAAATTTATCATCATTGTGGTGAAATTTAAAATATTTTCATTTATTAGTAGCATATTCGCAATTGTTTGAATTTTTTATTGCTTATATATTTTATTTATTTTTGTTATTTTTAATTTTTCTTAAAATTTATTAAATTTTATGATAAAATTATTATTATGTAAATAAAGTTTAATTTAATATTTTATTTAGTAATTCTATTATTATTATTATTTAAAATAAATATCCCATGTTCTAACAAATTTAAAATTTAAACATACAGATATTCAATAAATATTAAAACATAAAAACAAAAAGTTAAAATTAAAATTAACAAAAGTTTAAAAAATTACTAGAATCAACCAATCAATGGTAGTCAACTTCGATCAATAGTGGTCCAATCTAATTTCAAAGAGTAGCTCAGATGAAAGGTTCGGGTGGTCCAAGTCACGATTCAAATGGGTCTAGCTCGATTTAGGCTGGTTTAGCTAACGAGTCACTGAGTTGGCATATAAATCCCAACTTCCAAAACACTGTCGTTTTGCATTTTACTTCTTTTTTTTTTAATTATAAAGAAAAAATATTTTTTTTATTTCATTTTAAACCTTCCATTCTAAAATAAAAAAAAAAACTTCAAACTTTCTCTTCAAACAAACAAAACAAAACCACCACCCTTTTAAAAATGAAACCCAAATTCCAATGGCTTCCACTACTGCTGCCGCCACTCGTCGGAATCGGTTGGCCTCCAAATTACACCAAAAAACTCCTTTTGGTCCCTTCATCACCATTTGGGCCTTGGTTTTGCCTGAAACAAACGCAAATAACTTAGATTTAAGCCAATAGTTTTAGTCAAAAATAACCCAAAACTTGAACACAACCACTCAACAGCCTTGATCCTTCAATATATCATTAGCCTACTTAAGATCATCTCTTCACCCAAAACCCCCAAACCAAAAGCCTTTTTTTTTGCTTTGTTGTTTTCCTGTCCAGCGTTGTGGTTTCTCACTAGGGGATGTGGTATTTTTGATGTTTATTTCTTGTTTGGGTGGGTTTTAGGCATATAGGCACATGGTTTTGGGATTGAGTTATGAATTTTTTTTTTTTTTTGATGATGATGGTGGTGTTTTTGGTTTAGGGAAAATGGAGACAGGAATGGTAGTGGTTTATTGAGTTGACAGTGGGTGGAAGGCTACGGTAGTTTTGTGGGAGTGTGGTGGTAGTAAAAAAATAAAAAAATTTTGGTATATTTCTAATAAAAATTTGGCCTTTTCAAAAATTTGCCCCTATTTTGTTTGTGATTATCAGCTTAATTTAAAGAGTCAAATGAATTTCAAATGTCAGATTTTCTAAAATTTGAGAATGACATTTTAAAACCACTGCCGGTGACTTTGGGTGGTCAGATTTTGTGCTGCCAAATTGTTAGGTGACAGAGCAGTTTGCAGGCAATGTAATAAATGAACTAAAGACCTTCGATAAAGAAAAAAAAAAAAAGGGAAAAGAAATGTATAATAATAATAATAATAATAAAAAAAAAAAAAACTAGATTCATAATAAGTTTAATATCCGTATCTGAATGAATCCGAACAAAAATTGAGAATTCATTAACACTTATTTTTTGGACAAGATTGATATTTATAAGTTCATATACTATAATTTATAAAAATTTAATCATCGTATTATTTCAATTTGATAATTTTGATTTAATCACTAACTCTATTATTTTTTTACCATTAAAAATGTTAATATGCATTGCCTTAATGATGTAGGTGTTGACTTTAAAGACTTGACACTAATTTATTGATGTGGCAACTAGAATAGATAAAATTAGTTGTAAAATTATGTAAATAATTCATATACTCATATAAAATTTAAAATTTAATCATTGTACTTACATAAAATTTGAAATTTAGTTCTTATACTCTCACAAACTCAAAACTTTAGTTCCTCTAATATTAAAAATATTTTGAAATAATTTGAATTTATTTAGTTTTTTAAAAATATTAAATTTTAAAAATATTTTAGTCCTTCTAACATAAAAATATTTTTTGAATGAATTAGTTTTATTATATATAATTAATTATTAATTATATTATATTAATAACATTATTATTATCTTATATTAATCAATCATAATGTTAATAATTTAAATTAATATATCAAAGTTAATATTATTCTAATTAGTTTAAATATATTATATAATAAAATTTATAATGAAACAAACTGTTAAATAAAGTTACTTTATAATGAATTCGAAATAGATTATGAATGAAATGACCATTCTATCCAATCAAACAAAATAAGAAATTCAAATATAGAATTTTACAATGGACAAGCTCTTATCTATTTGAAGCACAAATTCTAAATCTTAATAAAATGAAAAGAGAAAATGATTTATTTGATAAACAAAAATATCAATATCGTGTATCATAATGACAACTTTCAATTTTTTAGATGATTGCAAAAAAAATTATTTAAATAATTATGTTAAATTAAATAATAAAAATTAATTTTAAAACTAATACACATTAAGTTTAGTAAATTACTTTAATACATTTAGAATCTTATTTGATTATAAAAAATCATTTAATTAAGTTAATTATAATTCTAATTCATTTAATAAATAATAAAAAATAATTTTATTAAAATTAGATAGGGACATATTTTTATCATATATTGACAAATTTGTGATAGATTTTTAATAGATTTGTGTAAGATTTTTTTTTTTCATATAGCCACAATATACAACAATTGTAACAAAAAAGTGTAACAAAATTAGTAATAGATTTATATTTTATGACAAAATGTAACAAGAAATAGTAGCAAAAATAGTAACTATATTTCACATGTGTGACAAAATTGTGATAGATTTAATGACAATATATGAAAATTGTGATTGAATATTATGATAAAATTTTCAATATTATGACAAAATATTATGAAAGAATATTGTAACCATTTCAAATTTCGTGCGAGTATAGGCACTAAATTTTAAATTTTGTATGAATACAGGGATTATTTGCATAATTTCATAATTGATTTTATCAATTTTAATTGTCACATTAGTAAGTTAATGGCACATCAGCAAAGTTAACACCATGCCAGTATTTGTAATGGCAAAATTTTGATAGAGTTAGTGATTAAACTAAATTATCAAATCGAAATAGTGTGAGGACTAAATTTAGTTGAGTTATAGTACATAGACTAAATTTTAAATTTTCATGAATTTTAAATTTTCGCCAAGTATGAAGACTTCTGGCATATTTTGCCCGTAAAGTTATACATAATAATGCATGAATGTTCGCATTAATTAATTTTATTTTTTTTTTAAGAAAGAAACAAAAATGAAAATTTTTGAGAATGAGATTTTAAGGAAATCTGAATAGTGATTCCTAAGAAATTTATGGTAAGAAAATTTTTTTGAAATTCTACTAAAATATTGGAGTATTTAGGATAATTTTAATAAATGTTTTTATTTTATTAAAAATTAAAAAGATGAATTTTTATAAAAGATAAAAAATAAATTATTATTTAAATAAAGTTATGGTCCATGTTATTTATATTATAAATTTCGATTTTAAAGATAAATATGAATCATCGAAGATGGAATTCTTGATAAGACCAAGTAGTGGTTTTTAAAAATTTTTTGGGTAAAAATGTTCCTTTTAATATTATCAAAATATTGAAATATTTTTGAAAATTTTTTAATATATAAGGTTCTTATTTATTTTTTAAGCAAAAGATTAAGAAAAAAAAAGTAAAAAAGATGTTCTGGTGTAATAAATCGAGGAAATTATTTCTAAATATCAAAAGTAAGACATTTTTGTCAAAATTAAAGGATAACAAAAGATTAATAGATACCTTTTTTAAAACAGCTATTGTGAGGGTGCTAATTTTTTTTCGTGTGTAATCGTACTTCTAGACCTAATTTTGCTTTTTGTAGATCAAAAAATTATCTTTTTAATAAGTTTTAATTAACATTAAGATTTTATTAAAAAAATAAATTTTTAGGTGACTAATCAAATCTAACAAAAAAACTTAGTGACAATTCTCCCAATTTAAAATTTTTTTAAATTTTCGTCTAGTGATCTCAAAACTGTTATAATAATATCCAAATATCCTTTCGAATTTTACTAAAAATTAAAAATGAATCATCAATATTTTTTTGTATTAAATTAAGAATTATCAAATTTTATTTTGTTATAATTAAAATATTGATATTATAAAATAATAAATTTTCATTGAAAGTTTTTCTTCTAAAATATCTTTTAAGCCATGCCCAATCCCCCAATTAATCCTATACATATGACCTGTTATTAGGCAAAATAACTAAATGATGGGTTGTAATATCAATCAACCATAAACCCCCAATCATTGGATCTAATCCTTAAAAGTAAAAAAACTAATAAAAAAAAACAAAACATGCATATTTTGATTGCCAATTCAAGGTAAGAAATGGAGTTGCTTTCTTGATAAAATTATGATGAAGTTGAGTCAAAAGATCATGATTCGAAATAAGTTCATAACTGGAGAATATAATTTATAAGAAATATCTAGATAAATAAAAAATAATATTAAAATAATATTCAATTCAATTTAGAAATTTAAGAATGATTATATAAGAGATAATATCACATTATAGTAATTTATTTATAAAAATACACTTTTATAATATTAAAAATAATTTAATTTAAGGCAAATGTTTTAATAATACAATGTAAAAAGTACTTATGTATTTATATAAAATGATTTAATATATGAATATGAGCCCACTAAAATTATTTTCCCGCTCCGTCACTATGTATAAGGTTCAAATCTTAATATCTATAATTTTTTCATTTTTCTCTAAGTCCTAGTTTAGCATTGTCATTAAAAGTAACTTTTGCATTCAAAAACTACTTTGAATCTAACCTCAATGCTAAACAAAAAAAAAAAAGCATTTTCAATTTAAAAATCTGATTTTGTAACCCAAACCAAAAAAAAACTATTAAAGAGATGTTTTTGGATAGAAAATCACTGTATTTTCTAATATTTCTAAATTTTATTATTGGTTAAATTATAATAATGGTCCATGTACTTTAATAAAATAGGTAATTTAGTACTTTTACTCTAATTCATAGAAATATAGTCTTTATATTATTTTGATTTAATAATTTTAGTTCAATCACTAACTCTGTCAAATTTTTGTTGTTAAAAATACTAATGTGGTCATTGATTTGATGACGTAGGCATTGTCTTTGCTGACATTGCAACATAGATGAATGAAATTCATTGTCAAATAATGTAAATGGTCAATGTACTCGCATAAAATTTAAATTTTAATTCTTTTGATATAATTCATGAAAATATCATTCTCATACAAAATTGATTTTGATAATGTTTATCCAATTACTAATTTAATCAATTACCATGTTTAATTTAATGTTTTTAAAAAATTAAAAAAAGATTGAAAAATTAGGTTTTTTTTTATTTTACATTTTATCATTTTTTAAATATTTCAAAATTTTTTTAATTTTTTAAGTCTTTTTAATTTTTAGATTTTTTCTAAAAAGATAATGATTACGCTGACAAAATTAACAGAGAGTAATTAATTGCATTAGTAATTAGATCAATATTATCAAATTCAATTTGTACAAAGACTAGAATTCTATAAATTATATATAGGACTAAAATTCTAATTTTGTATGAGTATATGAACTATTTGTATAATATGACAATTGATTTCATTCATATATGTTACCACATCAACAAAGTTAACACCACATTAGCAATGTCAAAGCCTACATTATCATGTCAATGTCTACGTCAACTTTTTTAATGACAAAAATTCGATGAGATTAGTGATAAGATTAAAATTATCAAATTAAAATAGTATAAAGATCACATTTCTAATAAATTATAATAGAGTGGCTAGATTTCAAATTTTGTTAAAGTACAAGGCCATTATCATATCTTGACGTTTATTATTTTATACATATCTTTTTAGACATTTCAATTATTCATAATACATTTTCACAATAATACTAAATACTTAAAATTTTTAATTACATTTTTTAAATACATTTTTTATACGTTTTTTTTTTCAATTAAAATTTTTTCTACAAAAAATAACAATACCAAATTAACCCTAAATCTAAATCTAAGTTACCTAACAACTAAGGTGCCATTGTAGTGGTGGGCGTGAATGGCCTAAAATTAAACACAATTAATAGAATTAATCTGCAAGTTTTAGCAATTTTAAAAGGAAGATATATCCATTATTATCGAGTTCTAGAAATCATATTAGTTTAATTAAACCAATGAAAGCTACCAAACTTTATAGCATGCTAAAAGAAGAACCTAAGGAGGGTTAGATTTTAAGTACTAACAATAACCCTTCACTCCGCATTCAGTGCATAGCATGATCATCATTTGCTGATAGACACATATTTCACAAAGATTCTTCATTATTTTTGCACTTGGAAATTTGTTTAGTAAACAACACAAAAGGGCATAAACCATAAATTCAAAACCTTTGTTCATTGGAGGTTAGACTTGAAATACCAAATTGGATGTCTTAATCTCTCCCTCACCGACCAATGTCCCAAAAGGCAATTTAATTATTGGTCCAATTGATTCTCTCTCTCTATATATATATGTGTGTGTGTGTGTGTGTGTGTGTGTGTGTCTAATTTTTGGGAGTGCAAAAATAGTCATTGATAAGAACTGATACCAGAATGAATCTTAAGACCTAAAACTAGACTTATCTCTGATCTAATATCACCATAAAGGGTGGTCTAGTCGAAGGGAAAGGGGGGAAAAAAAGAAGAAAGAAAGAGAGAAAATTTAAAGCCATCTCTCTAGTCTTCATTTTATTGCAAGAGGGAAATGTATAAGGATGAAGCAACTGAAATAGAAAAGGGAAATATATAATACAGGGCTGAAAATGACGTTCCCACTTTGTAATTTTTAATTAATTTCCCTGAGTATACAAAAACTGTATGCTATGAGACAAATTTTAAAATGGTGACCCTGTTTAGAACCAGGAAAATAAGGAAAGAAAACTAATCAACTCCCACCCCAAAACACATCCCCCGTTTTCATCCCCAGGATGGGCAGCATGCTCATTTCTTAGGCTATTCATGTAATTATATTATGAACATATTACATATCCGTGCTTCTCAAATTGACATATTTTGCATTTTCAAATTGAGATATAATTGTAGAATAACTTTAAAAGCACGCAAACGCACTTATTCACGTACGTATATATATTTGAAAATTAATATATATAAACGGGTATGAAGCAATTTAATGAAAGATGTCATAATATATAGATTCATGGATCTATCGTTAGACATGAATTAGAGAAGTCGTCACTAATCTTTTTTGTGTAAGTATGATTAGCCACCTGAATGAATCTGTCTTATTTAAAGAGAAATCCTAAGATTGACTTAGGTATCTTTAAATAATATATTCTGATATACAAAATCAGAGTTTAGGTTCAATATACGGTTACGCATGAGAAAGATTATAGCATCCCTACAATGCCCGTCTAAAAGATGATACCAGTTTGACTTCAGATTATTCAAGCCTTGATCATTTTTATAATTTATCAAATTGTTTAATATTAAAAATTAATCTTAAAATTATCTCAATAGTTTGGTAGCAATTTAAGACAATTTTATTACCTCAAGAGTATTCATGGAGACTAAGGTCCCACTCTGAAAAGACTCCGTTGTTAGATTTATTAAAGCATTTTACTCTGAAAAATAGTAAATTCTCCCAATAGTTTAGTAAGACTTACTTTGAAGCAGATCTCCCAACAATTTGGTGAGATTTTATTGTAAAAGATTTGTAAAAGTTTTTTGAGAATTTCATTAAATCTCTCAATAGTTTGATAGGATTTAATTTAAAGCAATCTCCAATAGTTTAGAGGATTAAAGATTTTTTATTTTTTTATTGTTTTGAAAATTGATTTATGAAATTTCTCAATAGTTTATTGAATTCCATTTTAAAAATTTAATTCATGAAAATTTTTCAATAGTTTGGTAGAATTTATAAATTTATTTTGTAAGGATTTTTATTTTAAAAAAATTTTTTTATTAAAAGGATTTTTTTGTTTTTATACATTTTTTGAAAACTCATTTGAAAAGATTTATTTTTATTTTTATTTTTTTATTTGTTTTCCAAAAAGAAAAGATTTTTTTTCTTTATAAATATTGAATTACTAAATAAGATTAATAATTAAAAACCAGTAAAATAGAATAACAATTTGAAAATAAAATCTTAAAATATGAAAATAAATGAAAATAAAAAATAAAATAAAAAAAAAAAAACCTTGCGATCGGGTCGGGTCAATATGCAGGTCGACGTGTGGGTTAACGGGTCAAAGCGTGGATCCTAGACTACCAAAACGCTACCATTTTGGAGCGATATAAAAGCCAAGTCCTAGCATTTAATCTTCAGACGTCCTTTACTCTTTCTCTCTCTAGGTTTAGTTTTCTCTCCTTTCTCTCTAGAATTTTCCTAGAAATTCAATCGAAAACTGGATTTGTCACCAGTTTATGAAAAATTGGCCAAAATCTAACTAAAAAAATCAAACTTTTTCTAGAAAATTCATAGGTAAATTCAAGTGTTCTTCCTTAAAAACCCAATTTTCCTAAAAACTTCCAAAAACTTCCAAATTTTTTCAGATCCCTCAAACAACCATTTAGAACCTTAATCTCAACCCCTAGAAACCTAAAATTGAACCTAAAACTTCAAATCAATCCCAGATTCCCAAAAACCAAAATTTCAAAAACCCCACACTACCTAGAAACTTATTTTTTAGATTTTTCAAACACTAAGTCTTTCTTTCTCCAAATCCACTGTTTCCTTACTGTCCCCCTAAAAATCCATTCTCCAAAAAATCCCCTTGTGTTGGTTCAATTTATAGGCCTCTTTAGGGATCGGACAGAATCCAATCCTAAGGTTCAAGCTTGGATTGGTTCTGTCCGAGCATGACTCCTGGCTAGATTTTTAGTGAAACTAAAAGCCTTTGATTTCTTATTTAAAAAACATTGACTAAAAGAATTGAATTCAATCTAAATTGGTTTCTTTGATCATCGGCAATTAAGAAAAAAAGGAAGAAAATAATAATAATAATAATAATAATAATAATAATAATAATAATAATAATAATAATATGATATAACACCATATAATATAATAATAATATAATAATAATAATAATGATATAGTAATAATAATAATATAATATAGTATAACAAAAATAATAAAACATGGTCCAATTGACCCTAGACACAGTTCGATTGATCCCGAACACAAATGGTTATCTAAAAGAATTGAATTCAATCTAAATTGGTTTCCTTGATCACCGACAATTAAGAAAAAAAGGAAGAAAATAATAATAATAATAATAATAATAATAATAATAATAATATAATAATAATAATAATAATATAATAACAATAATAATAATAATATGATATAACACCATATAATATAATAATAATAATAATAATAATAATAATAATAATAATAATGATATAGTAATAATAATAATATAATATAGTATAACAAAAATAATAAAACATGGTCCAATTGACCCTAGACACAGTTCGATTGATCCCGGACACAAATGGTTATCTACAGCTACCCTTCTTTGCATATTCCTGTCAGACAAGAATGATGCAAAGACTTAGACGCTCACTCTATTCTAAGAGTCAACCTAATAAGCCAAAATGACCGGGACTGAGTCGTAAGTCAGGACAATGATCGAGGTCAAAAGGTGAAGAAGATGATTTGGACTTAGTCAAGATAAAAAAGTTAGGAAAATGATCTGGACCAAGCTGAGACCAAATTACCATGGTTCAAGTTTGGATTGGTTCTGTCCCAGAAACTTCCCTAAAACCCAAATTTCCTAAAAACTTCCAAAAACTTCCAAATTTTTTCAGATCCCTCAAGTAACCATCTAGAACCTTAATTTTAACCCCTAGAAACCTAAAATCGAACCCAAAACTTCAAATCAATCCTATAATCCCAAAAACCCCATACTACCTAAAAAACCAATTTTTTAGATTTTTCAAACACTAAGTCTTTCCTTCTCCAAATCCATTGTTTCCCTATTGTCCCCCCAAAAATCCACTCTCCAAAAAATCCCCTTATGTTGGTTCAATTTATAGGCCTTTTTAGGGATCGAATAGAATCCAATCCCATGGTTCAAACTTGGATTAGTTCTGTCCGAGCATGATTCCTAGCTAGATTTTTAGTGAAATTGAAAGCCTTTGATTTCTGATTTAAAATACATTGACCAAAAGAATTGAATCAATCTAAATCAGTTTACTTGATCATCGACAATTAAGAAAAAAAGGAAAAAAAATAATATAACACCATATAATATACTAATAATATAATAATGATATAGTAATAATAATACTATAATATAATATAACAAAAATAATAAAACACGGTCTAATTGACCCTGGACACGGTTCGATTGACCTCGGATTGGGTTCGATTGACCCCGAACACAAATGGGTATCTACAGCTATCTTTTTTTTTGCATATTCCTATCAGACAAGGATGATGTAAAAACTTAGACACCCACTCTATTCTAAGAGTTAACCTAATAAGCAAAAATGATCGGGACTGAGTTATAAGTCAAGACAATGATCGAGGTTAAAAGGTAAAAAAAATGATCTGAACTTAGCCGAGATAAAAAAGTTAGGAAGATGATCTGGACCAAGCTGAGACCAGATTACCAGGATGAAACCATGAATAGATAAAGCAACCAGAACCTAGTCGAAGTAGAAGATGATAAACCGAGATAGAACCACGAATCAAAAAAATGATTTGGACGGAGCCGAGATCAAATGACTGAGATGAAACTGTGAGTCGAAAAGATAAAGCAACCAAGACTAAGTCAATGTAGAAGATGGCTGATCGAAATGGAATCACGAGTCAAAAAATAATTTGGACAGAACTGAGATCGAATGACCAAGATGAAAGATAAAGCGCCAGGACCAAGTTGAGGTAAAAAATGATTGATTAGGATAGACTCGTGAGTCAGGAAATGATCTAGACAAAGTCATAATCGAATGATCAAGATGAAATTATGAGTCAAAAAGAAAAAGTGACCAGGACCGAGTCGAGGTCTAAGATGACTGACCAGGATGTACTATGAATCAGGATGATTTGGATGGAACTGAGATCGAATAATTAGGATAAAACCACGAGTTAAAAAGATAAAGCAACTAGGATCGAGTCAAGGTCAAAGATAATTGATCGGGATAGAACTGTGAATAAAAAAAATGATCTAAACAGAATCGAGATCGAATGACAAGGATAAAATCACGAGTCAAAAAGATAAAGTGATCAGGATAGAGTCGAAGTAAAAAATGATTGATTGGGATAGAACCATGAGTCAGCAAATAATTGAGATTGAACCGAGATCGAATAAGTGATAAGTGATATTGCAATGATGCAAATGCATGTCCTCTCTAGGATACAAATATAAACACAATGTGTGTAATACTGATATCATGAAATTTCAATTGTGGCAATAAGGTTCTTAGGATGCCACCCGTCTTTTTTGGTTTTTTAGCATTTTAAAACAAATTTTGTCAACCAATCTGTTACTTTTCAGCTGGTCATAACTTGTTAGCCATGTCGACCAACCTATTACTGAATTATCACTGAGTTACCTTGTTTGCCTCCCTGTAAATCATTTTCTCATGTTTTTTTTCATTTATCTCATCTTAGATTTTTTTTTCAAAAGAACAAAAAACTCTTTATGAAACATGTCATTCATTTACTTGTCATTATTCAAATCAATGACAGACATGATATATTTTCTTGGTTCATTCAAGGAATATTCACTTAGTGAAGGATAATAAGAATGGATTTTTATTGTTGAAAGAATAAAAGGTATAGTTAAGAATAGCTTAAAAGGTGAACAAAGGCAAAATAATGTGATTCATTCAAATAGGATATTAACATCCAAAATAATAATTGTTCAGATAATTTTGAACCTCAACTCAGAATTCTCTTTAAAAAATGTAACTCCATCAATATCATCCTCATTCTTTGGACCCTCAGATGGAATTGTGTCTCCAAGTTTTTATCTTTACTTAAATTACTTTTTCAGGTTTTCAGTTTAAATCCCTATTTTTCCTCTTTTATTTTTTTACCCTTTTTTTTTCCTTTTTTTTTGCACACCTTTTCTCACTTTTTCTTTTTCTTCTTGGTTCATCAATAATACTTTGATCAAAGCTTCAAACAATCCAACGACAAACCTGTCCTAGTTCAATTCATGTTCTTTCATATCAAGTATTCACGTTCAATTGAAATAGACTTTTAAGGGACGTAACATAGGCTAGGATAAAGGTTGCCAAAGAAATAGATAAAATAGGCTGAAATTGTATTTAAAGGGTAATCAAACCAAGGATCATTTCTTCATGTGGAGTACTTTAACATTTTGCCATATTAATTTTTTTTTTTAGTGGAGCACCTTGGCATTTTATCCTATCAAAAAAATTTTTTTTTCTTTTCTTTTTTTCTTTGTGAATGTTGGCATTTTACCACTATTAATTTCTCTTTCATTTTTTTTCTTTTTTATTTGTTGAAAAACTTGAGCACAAAAGGGCATTGCCCCTAAAATCACTAAAGATGAACAAGTTTCTCAAACTTTGCCTCTTAGTGTAGGGGTGATCCTTGGTTAGGTTTTCTCAAAAAAAAATTTTAACAAGCTTAAATGGGGTAACAAGGGATTTTTTTTTTAAAGATAAAAGAAAGATGGTCATTTATCATTTTGAGCGTGAATGCTCTCAAAGGAAAATCTTTATTGACTAGAAGCAAACTTGTAAATGAACAATCACAAAGATCATGTGTCACATCACTTTCATCTTTCAATAGGCCAAACTTTCACTAAAGCTATATTTTTTAATAGTTATAATAATATCAAATTTATTAATCAAACCATCACAAATAGTATCGAATCCTGAACTATCATCTTGATTGTCTGAACATTCATTATTTGAAATCAAAAAAATGGGTATGAAAAAAGGTACAATAAGGTAAAAATAAATAATAGGTATTCATACAAAAGAGAAATATCATCAAAATGCATCCAATATGTCACTTTATTAAAATAATAAAAAATAAGATAAGTTCAAGTACATAAAAGGTTCATATTTTTAAGAAATCCAAGATGATAAGCAGTTCCAATCAGTCTTCCCAAAATTATGCCCTTGGATGATTGGTTGATAGGTTACCATTGACATTAGATGCCATGTTTCCATTGGTATTGAAATTTATTAACCTTTTTTTGATCAAATTTTGCACCATACATTTTAAAGGGATGCAACTTTCGGTGGAATGGCCTGCCACCCCAAAATGATAATCATAGTGGGCAAAGAGGTCATACCATTTGGGATAGAGAGGTTTGAGTTATGTTGTAGGAATGAGAGCAATCAAATGGTTCTTGTAAAGTTATTGGTACAAATCTGCATAACTCATAGGGATAGGGTCAAATGTAGGCTTTTTTTTTATTTTGTGATTTTTGGGCACCACTTGTTGGGTAGTTGAACGAACAGAAGGCAGAAGGACTAAAAAAAGATTGATAAGAATGTCGTGGAGTTGATTGGTACACTACCACAAAGCATGACTTACAAGTGAATAATTTATGGGATAGATTGGTTGAGGGTAATTTTTGAATTATTGCTTGTCGAAACTCACAGCTTGAATTTTACTTTCCTTTTTCATGGACATCTTTTTAGTTGTAGATGATTTTCATCCTTTTCATTTACCACTCTTGATTGCATTTTTAATGATCTCTCATGAAATCACCATGTTGACAATTTTTTTAGTCACATCCCCTACCATCTTCTCATAGTATAATAACTTTAGAGTGCTTACAAATAGCACCGTTATTTTTTTCTCTGTTAGGAGAGGTTATACATGAGCAGTAACATCTCACCATTTTTTAGAATATTCCTTGAAAGACTTAGATGCTTTCTTCTCTATGCCTTATAACAAAAGGCGATTAAGAGCCATGTCTATTATGTGACGGTGTTGGTTGATAAAAGATCGAGTCAAATCTTTCTATGACTTAATGCGAGTCCTATCCAACTGGACATACCATCTTGTAGCAGACCCAATCAAGCTATCTTGAAACATATGATGAGCAGCTTCTCATTGTTGGCGTGAGCTACCATCTTACGATAGTACATTGTGATATGCGTAATATGACACTTTGTACCATCATACTTCTCAAATTTTGGTACATTAAACTTTAGAGGAATCACAACATCTAGAACCAAACAAAGGTTGACAATATCTATGGAACCATAGAAATCAATGCCTTTTATAGCTTACAATCTTTCCTCAATCATGCCCATAAGTTGGACGATTTTATAATCTTATAAAGGTACAATTATCTGTAGCTTTTTTTCTCTTTTGTTTTATCCAAAGTAGGAAATTGAATGGGCTTGACTGCCTTTTTAGTGAAATGAGATTATTATAACTCTGGACATTCTCATGATCGGGTGCATACATCATTTTCGAATATTTGTAATTCGAAAACACAGCCTATTATGGGTGAAAACTTAGGGCGGTCTGAGTCTGATGTGGGTTGAAACTTGGAGGATATGCTGATTCAGTAGTTTCTTATGAGGTATCTTTTTCGTTGATTTTTCTCTATTTGTTTTTTTCAAGGCTTTCAAAATTTTGCTCAATTTTTCTTCAAGTATCTCTTGAGCTTTTTCTATCCTTTTAAGATGATTTGTATTATCTTACTTAATTGTCTTGGCTCTAGCTCGAGTGTAGTATTGATGTTGAGTTATCTTTAAAATTTGATTTCTTACAATGTGCAAATTTAAAATAATATTTATGGAACTTTCAGATTATGTATGAGAATTAATACAATGATGTATGAATGCATGCATACAAAACAAAAAAAGGTTAGTAAGCATAATATGTAATCCACATGTATATTTATGAATAAGTATAAAAGAAATAAAAAAAAGATAAAAAAAACAGTTAATTATCTTAATAAAAAAAAAACACTGCAAAGTAAGTAAAATAACAACATGATCCTAAATTTTGGGTTAACTATAAAGGGTGAAAGGATATGGCTTTATCTATGGTTAGGCTCTTAAAGTTAAGAAATCATTTGCTGGCTTGACTCTCAATTTTTCTAATAGAGTCGTTAAACTATCATAACGTATAGATCTGTGAACCTGCCGCTAGACATGGATTAGAAGAGTCACCACCAATCTTTTTTGTTTAGGGTGATTGGTCACCTGATTGAATCTGTTTTATTTAAAGAAAAATTTTGAGATTGACTTAGGTATCTTTAAATAGTAGATTCTTATCTACGAAATCAGAGTTTAAGTTTGAAAGTACGATTATACGTGAAAAAAGTTATAACACCCCTATGAAAGTATGATTATACGTGAGAATGTTATAACATCCCTATAACGCCCATCTAATGGATGGTACTAGTTTGACTTCAGATTATCTAAGCTTTGATCATATTTATAATTTATAATATTAAAAATTAGTCTTAAAATTGTCCCAATAGTTTGGTAGTAATTTAAGACAATTTTTTTACCTCAAAAGTATTCATGGAAACTAAGGTCCCATTCTGAAGAGGGTCCGTTGTCGGATTTATTAATATATTTTATTCTAAAAAAATAGTAAAATCTCTTAATAATTTGGTAGAATTTACTTTGAAGCAAATCTCCAACAGTTTGATGAGATTTTATTGTAAAAGATTTGTAAAATTTTTTTGAAAATTTTATAAAATCTCCCAATAATTTGATAAGACTTAATTTGAAGCAATCCTCCAATAGTTTAGAGGATTAAAATTTTTTTTTATTTTTTATTTTTTTTAAAACTAATTTATGAAATTTTCCAATAGTTTAGTGAATTTCATTTTAAAAATTTAATCAATGAAAATTTTTCAATAGTTTGACAAAATTCATGAATTTATTTTGTAATGATTTTTATTTTAGAAAATTTTTTTTATTAAAAAGCATTTTTTTTTTGTCTTTATACATTTTTTGAAAACTTATTTGAAAAGTTTTTTTTTTTGTTTTTGTTTTTGTTTATTTGTTTTCCAAAAAGAAAAGATTTTTTTCTTTATAAATATTGAATTACTAAATAAGATTAATAATTAAAAACCAGTAAAATAAAATAAAATCTTAAAATATGAAAATAAATAAAAATAAAAAAATAAAATAAAAATGAAGAAAGAAACCTTACGATCGGGTCAGGTCAGTACGCAGGTCGACATGCAAGTCAGTGGGTCACAGCACGGATCCTGGGCTGCCAAAATGCTACTGTTTTGAAGTAGCATAAAAGCTAAGTCCCAATATTTAATCATCAACGTCCCTTGCTCCCTTTCTCTCTAGGTTTAGTTTTCTCTTCCTTCTCTATAGAATTTCCCTAGAAATTCAATCGAAAACTAGGTTTGTCACCAGTTTATGAAAAATTGATCAAAATTTGATCGAAAAATTCAAACTTCCATAAAAAAATTCATAGGCAAATTCAAGTGTTATTCCCCAAAAAATTAGTTTTCCTAAAAATTCTTAGAAACTTCAAAATTTTTTCAGATCCTTCTAGCAACCATCCAGAACCTTAATCTCAACCCCTAGAAACCTAAAATTGAACCTAAAACTTTAAATTAATCCCAAAATCCCAAAAACCAAAATTCTAGAAACCCTCTACTACCCAGAAATGTATTTTTTAGATTTTTCAAACACTAAGCCTTTCCTTCTCCAAATCCACTTTTTCCTTACTGTCCCTCTAAAAATCCACCCTCCAAAAAATCTCCTTGTGTTAGTTCAATTTATAGGCCTCTTTAAGGATCAGGCAGAATCCAATTCCATGGTTCAAGCTTATATTGGTTTTGTCCGAGTATGATTTCTAGCTAGATTTTTGGTGAAACTAAAAGCCTTTGATTTCTAATTTAAAATCCATTGATCAAAAGAATTGAATTCAATCCAAATCGATTTCCTTGATCACCGACAGTTAAGAAAAAAATAATAAAATAATAATAATAATAATATAATGATATAGTAATAATGATACTGTAATATAATATAACAAAAATAATAAAACATGATCCAATTGACCCTGGACACGGTTTGATTGACTTCGGATATAGTTCAATTGATCCTAGATACAAATGAATGTCTACAAAAGATATATTTATATATATATATATATATTGCATATAGACATATACATAAAGAAAAAGAAAAGTTGAGTCGTCACCAAATGGAAACAAGGACCCTTCAAAGTGTCTTATCAAAACAATTGCTCAAGTAATGAGTTACAGTTTCAAAATAGGGATAACCAATTACTTTTGTTAATGCCAAGATATAAGAGTATGCATATATACATAAGTAAAATTAATGGTGCGTAGCTGCAGATTACTGAAGGATTATTGTGGGGCACTCGATCACGTGCTGAGGGAAAGAGTCTCTCTAATCAGACAAACAGTTTGAGATTGACCACATCATAATACACAGACAACAACCCTGTGAAAGATCAAAATTTTTTTCCTCCCATTTACCCATAGCTATAAAATTTTCTTAATCAGCACAAACATGACATGAGCATCCAAAGTCCTTTTCCTTGCTGGAATTATCTGGTCTTAAAATTATATCTGATGATTTCACAGGTCTTAGATGGTTTGCTGAGACAAATATATTCGAATAGTATTATGATGAGGTGGATTTGGAGTTTCTTAATAACTTTTCTTTGAACAAAAAAGTAGATTAATAACTTTTCTTTCGTCTTGATGTGGGTTTAGATTTTCTTTAGATTTCAGCTTTTCCCTTTTTTTTTTTTTATTTTCTTATAATTGGTATTGCCAAACATGTATCATGCCAGCTCTAGGACTAGAACTAGGAGCCATTGTCTCTATAATGTGGAAAAAGGAAAAATAGCACACCATGCTTCCACTATATGTTGGGTGAGGAGTCTACAGCTTATGATGTATATGTGCTTCAAAGTAGAAAGATTTAGAAGAACATTTAGCAAATACCTATTCAATGCTTCTGCGTCTTTGTGATGGTCACCAACTCTCTTCCATATGCCATTAATGCTGAAGAAAACTTTTGCAACATTCATGAAGGAAAAAGAAGATATACTGTTACATATATAAGCAAAAACAGATCATTGTTTCTGGAATGAAGTACATGTATGACAATAATATTCAAACTCTTTGCAGATGATCAAGAGGAGTAGACAATTTTTTATTCTGAGTGCTTCATGATCATAAATATAGCATATATCTATGCTACTCTAATTTTTCATTTTTCAAGAAATATTTGTATCTAATATATATATATATATATATATGACAGATATGGATTCAAAAATTTGACCTTTCTATAAAACCAAATATATATATATATCTATATATATATATTAGCGGGAATACGTTTCCTTTTTTATTTTTACCAAAAAAGAAATTATGTGGAACGACATGAAATATATGAGCAAAAATGTATATATAGTTGCTTATAGACTTGTACTTAACCATAGTAGAAACATCTAATCAAAGCAATTACTAAAAGGTAGTGATTTAAGCAAAATGTCAGCTTACCTGACGGGGAGGGGACATTTTTCGTATTGGCTTTTTTGATAAGATAACTATCCGTTTGAATTAATTGGTTAATTTCTGTTGGTTGGGAGGATGCAACAGTGTTGCAATTTTTTCCATGTTCAAATAATTAAAATTTGAGCAAAGGGACAAAGCTATATCAAATTATTGTTTTTAAGCATAGAGGAATTTCATTTTCGAGAGATACTTGGAATCCAACTTTTGGCGAAAGAACCAAGGAAAATCAGGGGATAAAAGCAAAAATGGCACATAAACTTTTAATAACTTTGTTATTAGGATTCAGAGGTGAGTGTCAATATATTTGAAAAAATATATATATTTAATATAGGTATGATTAATTTTTTTTAATTTTTAAATATTAAAAAATTTTATTTTTATATTTATATTCATCCAATATATATGTGTCAAGTATGAATTTTTTTTTAAATTAAAAAATTGAATATATTTTAAGATATTTGAAGAGTGTTAATTATAAGAATTTAATTATTATCAGAAAGTTAATAATATTGCAATAAGATTTGAATTTCACTCCTTACAGATCAGATTAAATAATTAATTTTTTGTAATTTAATCAATAATTAAAACGAAAAAGCTGATTTAACTACATCATGATCACCAGAAAAAGCAAGATTGAAAACAATGAAATTGATAATGATTAAATAAAATAGTGTGTGCAACTTTTTTCCTAGTTCAAGATGTTAAATCACTCCAAATTACTTAAATACATGAATGATATGGGCGGCACACTTTATATCATTTCGGAAACTATACATAATTCTTTTTTTTTATAAGGGTTCAATTAGTTATATCGTGTCCACTCCAATAAAAAGTTCGCGTGTGCCACGTCACCTTTTGATCCATTCATAAAAGCTATATAATTTGAGGCTGAAGCTTTTAGGTATCGTTTGGGTTTTAGGGCAATTTTGAGAGGTTTTCTTGTTATAGAGGAAGAATCTTTGGGATATTGAGTAGGTAGCATTCGAAAGACGTGATCATATATTTTCAAACATGAGATGTGACTGATTCGTCTCCACCAAATTTTGGTGCATTAATTTCAAAAAGCAGCTTATGGACAATTATTTCATTATCAAAGTTATGTTATGTTACTGAATTTTCTTTCTTGTTCAGAAGAAAAGAAATAGATGCCTTTAAATCTGTGACGGAAACTATTTTTAATTTACATCCTTTCTTAATGAGTTTCAGATCTCGTTTGATTTCATCACACTTTCTGTCAATTGAATATATTTTTCAATTGGAATAGGTCATAATCGATTGTTTTTGGTCTGATAATTAATGATTATATTTAATTTTATCATTATTATTGCGTTATATTTAAATATATATTTTTATCATTAATTTTAATTTTATTATTACATTAAAAAAATAAAACTAAAGAAATCTCTATAACCAACAAACTGTGTTATTGCCATGTGCTCAAACAAGGCAGTCAAAATGGCATACGAAGCTGTTTGGAAATTGGAAGAATCATGACATCGTAAACTGTGACAAATGATGTCATACCCCAATTTGGCAATTTGGATGGACGAACTAATCCCTACTTCTAAAAGCAATTACGTTTAAGATTGACCCCTTAATTCTTGAAGCACGATCTACCTTTTCTTTTTTTGTTGGGGGGAGGGGGTTAGTTCTCTTAATTTTGATGTGGGGGCAATTATTGAAATGCAATGGGGGTAGGGTGGTGATTTAAGGTCTCCAATTGAAACAGAAGGGCATGGGGTGGAATCTTCCTTCCGTATGGCCGGCAAGTATTTTCGCTATAAATGCGTCTAGGACATGTTTAATCAAAGATTTCGACCTTTTTGTTTGTGAAAGGAAGGGGAAAGTGATGCCAACTCCAATATCAAGACTTTTTTCCCCTCAAACACCATCGATCGGGGTGTCATTAATTTGTCCAGTGGTCTACCAGCGTATCATATTAAAAAATTCGAGGATAAATACGAAATTTGATTTTTTGAGGGGAAAGATCATATTTTTTTGAAGGTTGTTATGATTTTAAGATATAATAAATCTTCAAAATTTTTTAGAGAAAAATAATAAAAATGATTTTATAAAAAGGATTTTTTATATTATTAACAAAAACACATATCTTTTTATAAAACAAACTCATGAATAATAAGAATAATATTTCATCAATAATTAAATAACTGTTAATTAAATCCATAAGCAAGTTACTTATTTCATTGGTTTGGATATTTTTATTTTATTTCGAGTATTATTATTATTATTATTATTATTATTATTATTATTATGTATTTTGTCGGTTTTGAATAATTAATAATATGCATAAGCAAGTTAGTGATTTTTCTCAAAAGAATTGATAACATTGCATTGATAGTTCGAGAATGACGGTGCTTATTAAGATAGCTAGGTAGATTAATCTTTTTTAGTTTTTCAAATCAAACCTAATGAGAGCCTTAAAAAGTTGACTATTGTTGTCATCTTTATGTTTTCTTGCACGCAAAACTTCAATGGTTGGGGGAGAGTTGGTGGTGTTCATTTTGCACATGGAGCCAGCCACCAACATACCTTTTTAACTGGGTTCAGTAATAATCATAACATAGAAAAGATTTCAACATAATTGTCATTAGCATATGCAAATTGTAACATGTTTTCATATTCTCATCATTTGATGAATGCCCATTGCCCTGCCTGCCCTAAATCAAATGCCCCAAATCCATTTTTATACTAAAACTTAACTGCCAATTATGGGGGTTGGGGTACTAGTACTACCCAAAGACCAAAAGCTAGCAAGGGGCCACCAATATTTTGATCAAGACTTTGATTTAATCACTTTAATACTGGGACGCCCAAATATAAAGAGATAAATAATTTTTGCGATCAAAAAATATTTTTATTTAATTTTAATGTTAAATAATTAAAAATATATAATTTTTTAATTTAAAATTTTGACTTTTAAATCTAAATAAAAAATATATGTTTACGTTAAAAAAATATATTTAAAATAAAAAATAATTATATATATTTTATTATTTTATATATATTTTTTATATTTCAATTACTGGTAATATTTCTATTACAATATCAAACACTTAACATTTTTAACTATAGTTTTTTATCGTACTTTTTAAATATATTTTTTAAAATTGTTTTGATCGTTAACAATAATGCTAAAGAAGATGTCGATATCTTATATATGTAAGCTAATTAAATGAGTTAATTTAATAGGCGTTTGAGTTTAGCTTTAGTCCTTAAGATAATGACAAAGAAGGGAACGGAAAAGCATTGGGAAAGGGTGGGGGAAAGAGACATCCACTATTCTTCTTTAGTTTCCTTGTCAAAGAAATTGTGGAAATCAGCTGCGGCTTATACAGATGATTATATATTTATTTGTGACCCTTGACTATCAATTCCTGCCATTGATTGACAAGTGAATTATTGAAGTATATACGGTCTTCTTTTCTTTTTTTTTTTTTTAAATTAAAGTCGCTGTCTTTACAGGATTAATGCATACGCAGAACTTTTTTCATCAAAAGAAAAGAAAAACTTGTTAGACTTTGTTGAATTCTTTATTTTATATATCTACAATTCTCTACATTTAGTTGACGATTACTTGGAATCCAAAGAAATCCACGACAGTCGTTTATAGTATGGCTGAAAAGCATTTCGCAATTTGTATATTTATATTATATTAAATACATATAACATATAATAATTATTATATTACAATTTATACAAATATTTCAAATATAAAATATTTATCAAATTTATATACTATTTGTATTAAAATTTAAGAAATATTAGTTTTAATTTTTTACATAAATTTTATGTTATATAATTTTATCATATCTAAAATTATCATATTTATTTTTAATCCAATCATTATGAATTCTTAAGTTACCGCATGTAATTATACACTTGATTACAATATATGCTCAAGATTATTGTAAAGTACCTTTATTATATATAAAAAAAAAGAAAACAACTCATGATTAGATTAGATAATAATTGGGAATATTTTAACAAAAAAATCCAAAATTATCAACAAATTTATAATTTTTTTAAACAACAAATTTCTTTGATAGTAAATAATAATTATGATTTTGGGCTTTAGACAAGGAAAAAAAAAGAATGATTATGGTAGATTAGAATAGTTCAATCAATGGAGGAGATTAGAAGGAATAAATGATTGAGGAAAGATTAATTCAACTACTCTGTTACCATTGATTAAAATTTCTTCAGCAAAGCAAGGCAGTTGGAGCCTTACTTATTTAGAGCATCCTCCTTGTCAGTTAGTGCATTACTTACTTGAAGATCACTGAGGTGTTTCTGGACCTAGGTCTTGTCTGACTTAGCAGACTTAATATGATTATCTGTATAAAAAAAACAAAAACACTAATCCGACTATCGCTCAAACTTTTACCTAACAAACAGCCTGCCAAACGTGTTAGCCTAAATAATGCCACAAAACTCAAACAAACTCCCAGTCCTAGCAGTAGTAATAAAACTTCTTCACTACCCTCCCAAAATGGAAGCTCGTTTTCCTGGGGAAATCTTGTCCTCTCATTTTTCAACCCAACCAAACCAAAAAAAAAAAATACAAAATTAAAACGACAAATCCCTCTCAGATATTTATATCCCAACCCAAACTAACAGGTACAATAGAACCATCAAAAGCTACAATCAAAACCCCAAAGCCAAAGCCAAAGCCATTTCCCTTTCTCTCCTTCTCCTCCTCTCTATCCATTCCCACGTCACACGCGCATGCGCCCGTTATTAGAAACATCTCCGTCGCTTTGTGTCGTCGATATTGCTAAATCAAGGGTGGATATGGAGACAGAATGAGGAAGAATCTACTGCTACAATTGCCGTCAACGTCATCGTTATTATCATCATCAAAACCACCATCGATATGTCGGTATCGTGTTCCGATCGCTTCACGGACTTGCTCTGCAGTGAGGATTCCGACGAGGTTTTTTCCGGCGCCTCGCCGGCTTGTTCGTCGGAGCTGGGCTCTCCGTCCTCTTGCATCGAGGAATCCTCCATCGCTAGCTTCATCGAAGATGAAAGGAATTTTGTTCCCGGATTTGATTACCTAGCTCGGTTTCAGTCTCAGTCTCTTGACGCGTCAGCTCGAGAGGAATCTGTTGCATGGATTCTCAAGGTAAACTGTAACTGACTAAGCTCTACCTCAATGTCTCTGTTCTTTGATATAGCGACAATACCACTGGCGCACGTTAGCTGAGCCTCTCTCAGTTTTGCTAAAACGCATTAGGTGATGACGCTTTCAAAAAAAAAAAAAGAGATCTGCTGACAGCCGTTCGATGGACGGAGATGAATCATCGATTGGCGGCTGTTAACAACTTTTTCCATTCAACTTTTTTTTTTCTCAATAGTGCTAATATTTCCTTTTTGTTTGTTTGCAGGTACAAGCATACTATAGTTTCCAGCCTTTGACGGCGTATCTTTCCATTAACTATCTTGATCGGTTTCTGTATTCCCGCCGCTTATCGGTGAGCTTTCGTTTCCGTCACTGTGAAGTTTATAAAACTTAGTAGTGAAGGGCCTTATTAGCTGGATAATAAAATTTTGTTGGCGAATTTTGAGTATTTAGCATTTTTTATTATTTGGTGTAATTACGTTTGACTTTTCAACGTCGATGAAACCTTGAAAAGGACCTGAGTACTTTACTACACAAGTCAGTAATAAATATATATATTTTATAATTATAAAAATATGATTTTAAAAAAAATTTTAATAAGAGAAGTAATCATGTCATAAAATTTAAATTTAGATTTATTAAATGTTAAGTCTAAAAAAGATTGCACTATCATCTAAATTAAATTTTGGATTCAATTTTTTTATATTAAAGAGGATATACTTAAATTTTGTGTGATCTATTTTTTTTAACGATTTTAAAAGTACTTTTTCTTGTTCAATACAATATTGCATTCAAAATTTTATTATCCTGTTTCAACTTGACCAAAAGAAAAAGTCATACTAAGCTAATCCTTAACTTGTTGGTAATATAATTTTTTTTGGTTGAATCAAACAGTGGCTTTTATTCTTGGGAGAAAAAAAGACAGTGGCTTAACTTTTCATTAATTACAGTACGAGACTTTTATTGAAGTGTATTTATTAAGCTTTTTTTTTTTTTAATCTTATATGTGGTACTATGACCTTTATGATGGTATATGTAATATACTTTCAATAAAGTTTTACTAGTAGTAGTGTTATTCTTGTTTTGACGTGTAGTTGGTAGAACTTTTCTTTTAATGTGCTGAATAAATGTGGATAAAATTCACGTTAATAATTCCCACAAAAAGTTCATGTGTTAGATTAGATTTTTATTATTGTTGATTACTAATGGATGATAATTTGTGGTGATTAACAACGGCTTTTTTTTTTTTTTTTTACAATTCAGCAAACTGGTGGGTGGAGATTGCAACTTTTATCTGTTGCGTGCTTGTCGTTAGCGGCCAAGATGGAGGAACTTCTTGTTCCATCTCTTTTAGATCTTCAGGTATATTTCTTCTTTAATGAACTTTTCAGGGTTAAAATCATTAATTCCTTGTATTTTTTTTTTTTCAATGAGCATTAGTGTAAATTCAACATGCTGCTATATATGCAGGTAGAGGGTGCAAAATATATTTTTGAACCAAAAACAATTCGCAGAATGGAACTGCTTGTGCTTACGGTTTTGGATTGGAGGCTGCGATCAGTAACGCCATTCAGTTTCGTTAGTTTCTTTGCATGCAAGCTCGATCCAGCAGGAACTTTTTCCGGGTTCCTGATTTCAAGGGCAACGAATATCATTTTATCCAATATGAAAGGTATTATTATTGTAGATGCAAATGAGTTTTATTCTCTGCCGGTTGATATAATTAAATACATGCATATATTAAACAACATTTGTATTCGTAATTGTGAATATACGCATACATGTACATATATGAAGAAAAAAGAGGCTTATAATAATCATTAGTTCAAATAAAAATTTTTGGTTACTGTCAGCAGAGGCCAGCTTTCTAGAGCATAGGCCGTCAAGCATTGCTGCTGCAGCGATACTTTGTGCATCCGATGACATTCCAAATTTGCCTCTTGTTAATCCTGAGCATGCTGAGTCATGGTGTGATGGACTAAGCAAGGTAAACTCAATTAATGTGTAAATGCAATTCTTGGTTAAACAAGAAATTAGTATGCCAACTTGGAATAATATCCAATTTTGCAGGAGAAAATCCTTAGCTGCTACCAGTTAATGCAAGAACTTGTGCATGACAATGCCAGGAGGCAACCACCAAAGCTCTTACCGCAGCTTCGAGTAACGATACGGGCCAGAATGAGATCTAGTGACTCATCATCCTCATCATCTCATCTTCATCGTCCTCGTCACCTTCTTATAAAAGGAGAAAATTAAATAACTGCTTGTGGGTAGATGATGACAAAGGAAACTCCGAGTAAGGGGAGGAGGGAAATTTATAATAAAGAAAAAGGGGAAAGAAAAATAAAAAAGAAAAAAAAAATTTGTGGCCCCGCCCACGTATTCTAGAAACCTCTATTTTATTTTTTGGAGGGTTTTGAGAGGAAATTGACTTGCGTGACGTAGATTGCTTAGTATATATATGTATGTATGAAAGAGTTTGGAGATTTACTAATTTTTTCGTTGGTGGTAATTGCCATTTATTAATGGCTTTGCAGATTCCCAAAGGAGTGGGAGTTGTTACATAAAATATTTTTGTGTGGGAAAGTTAGGGAAAGACATGAAAAAAAAGCTATGTTTAATATGGTTGGTAGTGGGGGAGATTGAATTCAAAGCCTACATTGATTATTGAATGAAAGGGGAGGAGATGGCGGGTCCCTGTGGGCACTGGGGTTAGAGGGAAAGACGAGAAAATTCTGAGATGGGGTTTGGCGGATTTAGGGATTGAACGTTGAAGTTTGAGCTGTGTTCATTCAGAGATGAGATGGATTAAAGTCAAGCTGCCCATCCATGCCATTATCATTGCTTCAACTTCTCCTTCCCTCTCTGCCAACTTCTTGCTTTTTTTATTTTTTTTGAGTGGATTGTACTTTGTGTGCACACGCATTTGGCATGTGTGGCATGCACGTGTGTATGTTTGCTTTTTTGGCGGGAAACACCTTTTCTTTTCCTTCTTCCAATGGCCTTGACCTTTGGCGTAACCCATACTGGACTTTTACCAATGGCGTTAATGCGTGTGACGGTGACACGTGTGTATGCCTTTTTGTTTTTCTATTTTTTTATTTTTTGTTTACCTCAAAGGAGAAAGAAAACTTCTTTCAAGGCCAGCGTTTGGCGTGACATATACGAAGGTCTTTGGGGCCTTTCAAGGGTGTTGTATTTTATTTGTGAATAAATAAATAATCAAATTATAAGTTACAGATCTTCTCTCTTTCCTTTCTTTTATTTATTTTTTCTTTTTCTCTGTGCAACGCACGTGATTGACAATACATAATTTGTAGCTTTGCCATTGATTTTATTGTTACCGTATCTGAAGAAAATTTTAATGAATCAATGGAATTTTGCGGAGGAATCGCTCAGTGAAGGGACTGGGACTTGGTCCCGCAGGCAATAAAGGCGCTTCATTCTAGCAATTGCCACTCGTGACCGCCCCATGGCAGCTGGTTTCCTCTCTTCCATCTTTAAATATATATCACACAACTGATCTCTGCCTCACATGCTATCGTTATCGAAGTCTCAAGTCTCTACTCTCAACGTATAAGTCAAACAATTTAAATGGCCGATTCCCAAGATGTCTTGTCTCGTTTGCTCGAGTCCTCAGTGATATTCAAACCACTACAAGTAAAATGTTTATTGGATTTCCTAATTAATTATCCCATCCCAACTATATATAAGGTAATTAGAAGCATCAATATATTTGCGATAAAAACAGAGCAATACATCGAAGTTGGGATACAGTGAGATGGACAAGGTTTGAAAAAGCAAGCAATTGTAAGTATTGAAGTTTTTTTTATTATTATTTTTGGGTAACATTATAAATAGAAAAAGTCCATAAAAGAAGTTGTCAATTTGCCCTGGATCCCCGACATAGGGTATATTATCTTTGAATGTGGTAGCAATACACAATGGCCCTTTAAAAATGGTGCGTAAAGGGTAACCAAGCATTTTAGTGCAACTCCACCCACCGTCACGCAAACCTTATCACCTCCACTCGCAAAACGTACGTGGTATCTCAGCTGTTAACCCATGCTCCATCACATCCACCGCCCGCCCCCCTGGCCTGTTCTCTCCTTCGATTCATGACATGAGAAAGTTTTATATGCCAGTTTCCTCCATGGACCACGGAGACAGCTCATCAGTACAGTTTTATCCAACTCTCTTGAATTTGTTACTCATAAGCTTCCCCATCGATCAAGGGATGTGAGGACAACAAGCAACACCATATAAATTTAGGGTTTTTAATTAATTTGACATTGATGATCTCAAGTCTTTGTTTAATTGTTCTGATTAATTACCCACCCCCCCCCCCCCCCCCAAAAAAAAAAAAAAGAAAAATACAAGCACGGTACTCTCCTCACTAGGTAGCTTTTTCTAGTTATTCCAACAGTGTGGATCCCATAAGCAAACGTGTAAGAATCCACTTGGACCCCTCCCAATCAATTAATCGGATGTGGCGTTTCCTGATTGGCAGAGGTACGTAGGTGGGAGCCATGAAGATTTTGGATTAAAGGACTAAAAAGGTTACATTAAAACTAAATGCCGACACGATTCAGTGATCGACAACTGATAACTATAATTAATCCACAACAGCCCACCCTGTGGAGGTTATGTGACAAAAAAAAGCATCAAATGGGAATACAATAGGCCAAGGTTTTGGAATGCAATGACGTAATTATTAGCTAAGAAATTACAACAATTTCCAAATTCTTAAAAGGAAAATAAAAAAAGTTGCATAAAGCACGTGTCTTCACTTGCGATATAATATTTAAAACAATACTAATAGATACATTCTATATATGTAAGATAGATAATTAACTTGGGCTAAATAGCAATGCCTGTACTAGATATATATCCCTTTAGCCTGTATCAAGGATATTATCTACGTACATAAACGTTTCACTACTTTTGTTTCCAACAACTCATGATGGGGCTGGAGCGTATAAATGTTGCCATCAAATTGGGGCTTCGATGAGGACGTGACATCTTGGGTGTCGGATATGAAAAGGAAGGTGGGCCGGGGGGAGGTGGGGTTTACGAACGGAACGAGAGGTTTTGGATTTTGTCAGCAACAGGTTCCCACCATCATTCTGTATGTTACATGAAAAATAATTTTCAAAAAACAATTTCTATATATTTTTGCTGTTTGTTTGATAAAAACATATTGACCAATAAAAATGATTTATTGGTTAATAAAAAATAAGATATTTTTTAGAAAATTAAAAAAATAATTTTTTAAAAATAACTGTTTATAAGTATACCTTATTAAGTTTTATTAAGGAAAACATGCTTTTACTCAAGCCACATTATTTCTTTTAAGTTCAAATTTAATTTGATTTAATTTAAAAATATTATTATACTAATTAAAAATATTTTTATTTAATTTTATTTAAAAATCTTAAAATATTTAAATTAAAATTTTTTAATATTTTAATTTTAAACATTTTGCAGTTCTACTCAAGTCTAGCATATTTTAAGCTGGCACTTGATTAGACTAGACTCAAAATATTATTATATTAATAAAAAATATTTTTATTCAATTTTAATTAAGATATTAAAATATTACAAGTTTTTATATTTTAATTTTAATTATCAAATATAAATATTTTTAATATGTCAATATTAAATAGTATTATATAATAATATTATTATTTTAATAATATGGATATTGGTATTATTTTAATAATAATAAATATTAATATTATTTTAATTATATAAATAATATTTTAATAACAAATATAAATAATAATATTTTTGTTATGATATAATAATAAATAATTTTAATATAAGATATAATTATTTTAATAATATAAATATTTTTGTTATTTTAATAATAAATATTACTATTTTTAATATTATTATATTAATAAAAAATATTTTAAGAATAGAAATAATATTTTAAATATTTTAAAATATTAATATAAATAATAAATATTTTTTAAGTGTTTATATTAGTAGTAATATTTTATTAATATTTTAATAATAAATAATTTTAATATTTAAATAACTATGTCAATCAATTAATGAAAACAAAATTTTCATAAAATAATTAAATAACAAAAAAATTTTTTCTTTAATTCATCTAAATCATACAAAATTTAAAATTTTTAAAAATAATTTTTAAAAATCAATTCTCTCAAAACAAAGTAACCTGTAATTCAACTATAATAATATCTATAATGACATGTGGTAAGTCCATTGCTTACCATGTGTTATATTTTTTTTTATCATTTTTAGTTTTTTTCAAATATTTTTAATGGTTAATATATTAACATGTGATGAATCTTTTACTTATCATGTGAAAAATTTTAAAAATAAAAAAAATCTAAAAAATATTTATTTGCTTAATTGTAATTATAATAAAAAATATAATAGAAGTTGAGTATAAGATGATGATTTGTTAGCAATTATAATGCCCTTAAATACTTTTATAAAGAAAAAAAAAGTATCTAGATAATAAAAAAAATTCATAAAATATATTTAACTTATCAAAGAAAAAACCAACCTTCATAATCTTAAAACTAACTAACATATTGAATTTTAATCACTTATTAAGATAAAAAAAAATTTTTGTAACTAAAAATAATCGATTAAAAAAATAACCTATATGAAAATCAATTAAAAGATCTAAAAAAAAATCTTTAAAAATTATCAAATTTAAAATTTAAATATTTTTTTAATATCTTTTAAAAACAAAAAAATATATAATTAAAAAATAAAAATATTATATTTGAAATTTTTTAATAAATTATAAAAAAATTAACAACAACAAATCAATACAAACAACCGTATAAAAACAATTCTAAATATAAGATTTTCAAATTCTTATTTTTAATCTAAAAATTTTAAAAATTAAAAAAAAATTGAATTATTTTTTTGTAAAAATTAAAAAATCCTTGTGCAAAGGAGGGATAATATTCTAATTTTTATCAAAAGAGCGGAAAGCGGTAATAATCAGACAACAGTATACAAAAATAATAATGGTAATGACTGTTTAACACTTGCTCTACACCAATGGGGGAGCGGCACATGTCGCTCACACTAGCAGGGGAGGACCCCATCTGCCAGCGGCCGCTTTATTTTATTAATCTCAATCAATTGCCGGAGATTTTTTAAGTTGAGCTTAGAGGGCCAAAAGGGCCCCCAACTGATGCACTAAAAAATGCACATGCCCACACACTTTCCTCTAAAAATGATACATAAAGCGAGGAATCCTAAGTAAAAGCCCAAAAGCCAAATTTTCTTTTCGAGGGGGGATTTAGGGGTCTGTAGGTTGCAGAAGCTAGGCTGCTTTACCAACTCTTTTATCTTGCTCGAGCAATATTTTCTACTTTAGATGGGAATGACAAAATTGGAGGACCCTAAAGTCAGCTTTTGAGGATGATTTTTCGTTGCAAAAACAAACCCGTGGGGTTCTCTGTAAAAGTTCATATTGGCCCATACGCTAAAGAGTTCAAAAGATAAAATGATATGTTGAATTTCAGATATGGTTTTTGATTTAATGCTGAAAACAAGACATTGCCATTTTTCTCCAGTCCATTGGGTACTTCAAAAAAAAAAAAAAGTGTCCCCATCGAAGCTCACAGTCGGTGAGCTTAAAGAAAAAAAAAAAAAGCAAGTGTACGTATGATATCTTGATCATATATATACCCCCCTCAATTTACCTAAGAGGAAATCCATATTTTGTCTCTTTAATTTTTGAAAATGGATCGCCGCATATATCCATTTTGCAGTTTCATTCAGTACTTGATAGTTGATACTGTGATATCTGTTTAATGAATTCTGTAATTATTTTATTTAAAGTTAATTTTTTTTATACTTGAATTTAAAAAAAACGTACAAATGGGTATGTTAAAAAATAAAATATATAATTTACATTTTAAATTTTTAAATAATATATTATTTTAATTTAAATCATAATATTATTAACTTCACTCGTTTATATGTTATTTAATCAATATAATTTTATTTTATCAATATCATTTATTAAATGAAAGTATTGAATATTTTGTACAAATTTCTACGTGGATGTCATATCACAAAAAAATGATTGACTGATTTTAAAAAGCTTTTATGGTTCATGTAAAATCATTTATATTTTCAATTTATATAAAAAAAAAGATATTAATAACATGTGTGATGAATATATAACTCAATAATATTTATTAAATGTTACATATATAAGTTGATATGGTAAAAGGGATTAGAATTTAGATTAATATAGTATATAATTTGAAAGTTTAGAATATAAATGATACATTATTTAAAATTTTAGAATATAATAATACATTTTATTTCTTTAAATATTAATTTATATATTTTTTAAAATTCGGATAGAAAAATGTAATTAACTCGTTTATTAAATTCCCATTTAGATTTATATGGTCAGATATGAATCAAGTGAAATGGATACCATTTAAAGTGTATATTTTTGGGCGGCAATGAATGTCGTTGTAGACTGTAGAGTAAAGCAATAAAAGATTGTCCTTTAGGTAGAGAAAGAGGGCCTGTTTTTGGCTTTCCAACTCAAAATTTACTCTCTTTGGATGCCATTAAAAGAAAGGGGAAGGATGGTTGTGTTGTGGCTACTCTCGAGGGAGCGTGGGTACTGTCGTCCTGTTGTTCTTTATTTTGCCTTTGTCATTAGTGCATGCCTGGACCTCCATTTGCAAGAGTGGAGACAAAAGGGTCTTCCATTTAATCATCAACATTCGACAACCTCTCCTTGCCCTCCCTAATCAGATCACCCTGTATTTTGTTCATAATTAACGCGGTTTAGCTCAAGACAAGAGAAAACATGAATTTGTGCTTAGCCTTACAGTTAAAAACAGTCACCATATGAAAGACGTAAAGAAAAAGGAACCTGGTTTTGGTCAGCTGGGCAAGAAATGAACAGCTGGGACATTGCAAAAAGCAACTGCGGTTTAGCCGAAAGCTTTGTACCTGAATGGCTATGTATAAAATGATGGTAATTGAAAAGTTTAAAGGGTTCTTGAAAGTACAGCAAAAATCTAAAGATAAGACTGACATCGGGAGGCATGCATGGATTATTGGTTTAATATATCAAACCCATATCTTTTTTTAAATCATACAATTCTTATTTCTAATTACCTAGCTTGGAGTCTGATTAGGTATTTTTTTTTCAATTATTTTTATATTTTAAAATCATCAAAAATTAAATTTTAATTACTAAAATTAAAAACTCAACATTTTATCAATTTAAGTATAATTTCACATAATTATGGTTTAACGATTATGCATATCCTTTCGGTCTGACGAGTCTCATCTGATCTAAGCAATGGCAGGTCGTAAAAGGAGAAAGAAAAAGTGTGTAAAATATCCATTATTCTAGTGCATTCCAACTCAAAATCCCACCTCATAAAATATTTTCCAGCTCGACGACAAGGGAAAAAAGGGGCATAGAGCAGTAAGAAATTCCAAGTTTGGGATCATATTCAATAAACCTTCTGATAATTAATCTGGAGCATTGGAGACCAGATATTTATATTGATCTTTCCATGCCACTTGATCCGTTACTGTCAAGAAAAATGAAGTATTTAGTTGATTATAACATGCATGTCTTTTGAATTTGTCATTTGCTAGACCTCCAGCAACAAATCATTGAAAAATGGAAATATGTTTTTGGAGCACAAGTTAATAGTTGATTATAAATTTTATAATTCGTGTATTTATATTATGTTTGTTAGATATTAAATATATGTAAAATATAAAAATTATCGTATTATATTTTATATTGAGATATTAAATATAAAATATATTTCTAAATTTTATCAAATTTATGTCATTTTTATCAAAATTTTAAGATATATTATTTTTTTATTACATTATCATATTATGTTTAAAATTATCAAATTTAATTTACGAGATATAGCATCCAATCCTTTTAGAATTTTAGTAAGGAAAAAGAATGCCGGGTATGAAAACTAAACCAATTAGAAATTTGTTTAAAGGTTTCTTCCTTCTATTGGTTTTTAAATTGACTTGTTTTAATCAGCCGTCCCCTTCATGAGTAATTACATATGTGAGAGAGATTTATACTTGCCTATACGCACTTATAGTTTGAGCAATTTTTCATTTTTCGTTTTTTCATTTTTTCACTTGTAGGAACCAGAAATAACTTCCAGTTTCATTTCACAGTACGAAAATGTTGATGGAGATTGCACTTTTTGTGAACCATGTTTCTAGGCTAAGTTGTAAGTGCTTCTTATCATATATCACTTGTTAATATTGCATTAAATTTTTAATTTTAATGATTAAGATTTAAAACTTGATAAATTTAAATATAAAAAAACTAATGTAAAAAGATTGGCAAAGAAAATACTAAAAAATACACAAGTGTTAGAACTCTGAATTCTAATTTTATGAAAATCTGGTGAGTGAGATGGGTCTTGTTGCATTCATTTTTGTTAACTAATTTAAAATAGGTTGGGCCATTTTTGTGCTCGATTGGGGCCTTATGCAAATCTTCAACTCAACCAAAAGGAAAACGAAAAATCCTAGGTCTGATCACATAAAATAAATCCATTCTCAAAACTGGTAAGCCGTTTTTTAGGTTGGATTCCAACTTTCAACATGGGCTGCTTTTTGTGGGATTCTATACCTCTCTAATCTTCTCTTTCAAACTTTGGCACCCAAAGCCGAAGAACACCAAGAGCAACAGCCTAATGGGCTAAAGTTAGAATAAATACAAATAGGCTTTAAACTTGATAATATTGCAGAACGAAAAAAGCCCCAAACTAACTCAATCCCAATCAAATTAAAAGTCCAACTCCAACGCAATCACCCGAAATGGCCGCTTCATCGCGGGTCTCGATTCTAATCAGGCGCCATTAACTCCCGCCAAAACCCCAATATCCATCACACTTTTTATCTTGCGCACCGCCGGCCTTATTCTACACCCTCCTCACTCATTCCTTCCTCTCTTCAAAATCCATCTCCGTAAAAGTGTTCTTGAGCCCTCTCGGAGCCTTACCTTCCTAGAAATACGTGTACTCTGACCCTATCCTTGAGTCCGGTGAAGCCGTAAGTATATACACTCTTATATGTATAAGAAAACGTATTTTAACGACTACATGAAGCTCCATTGGTTCATTTTCTTTGATTATTTTTGTGGGTTATTTGGTATAACAAGAGATCTAGAAGTTTAAAAGTGAGCTATTTAAGAAGTTATCTAAAGATAGACAAAGACAAATTTAGTGATGATTTTGATGCTGTCATTGAGGTCAGCGTTGAGGTAAAGATCTAAACCTATTAACTAGCATGCTTACAAAGTATACAGCGATTAAGTAACAGAAATAGAAAGTGTATCTTCAGTCATAGCATTTCAAATAAAAAGTCAGAATCCTTCAGGTTTTTTTATTTAGAGCAACCACATTAGATGAGTATTATACATATTTTTGATTGCATAGATTAGGGATATGATAGGTGGTTATTTATAAGTTCTTTCTGTTAAAGAGACAATTATCATTTACACCACAAATATCGTGAAAATAATGATGAATTATGTCAAATTTTAAAATGATAAAGTAATCCTTTTAAATAAATATTATATTTATTTCAAATTTAAATTAATCTAAGAGAGAACTGTTTAACATTCTCCGACTTGATTTGAACATTTTCACATTGATACTTATAACACGATGTTGTAAAATTTCATGCTTACATGAAAAGATAAATTATATAAATCATGGCGATAAGACCTCTTCAAACAAGTTTTGCTTTTCATATATTACAAATATTCTCTCTTTTCGAATAAATTATATATGTGGTATTTTATACTTTATAAATAAGCTCAAATGCTTATTCTAGGTTCTCATAAGATATTTATTATTCACACACACACACACACACACACATATATATATATATATACAAAAATTTAAAGGAAAAGATAAATTAATCATTTAGAGTTTTAAAATATATCAACTCAAATAAAATAGATTGAACTAAAATAAGTCTCATTTGCATTATATGATCCTTAAATGATTTTGGTGGCATGCTTTGTGTTAAAGAATCTACAATCATCGATTCAATACTAATGTGTTCAATACACACCTCATTTGCTTTAACATGCTTTCTCAAGGTTAAATACTTTATGTCAATGTGTTTACTTCGACTTTCACTCTTATTATTCTTAGCCAAGAATACCACAACTAAATTGTCACAATAAATCTTTATTAGCTTAGAGATTGAATTTACAATTCAAAGTCTAAAAATGAAACTCTTAATTTAAAAACCCGATGATGTTGCATCAAAACAAGAAACGAACTTTGCTTTCATGGTAGAAGTAACAATTAAAGATTGCTTTACACTTATTCAAGATACACTTCTCCAGCAAGCATGAAGATATAACTAGATGTTGATTTACAAGAATCAACATAACCAGCAAAGTTAGAATTCGAGTATCCAATGACTTCCAAATCATCTGAACGTCCTTATGTAAGCATGTGATCTTCGATTCCTTGAAGGTACCTCACAAATTTTTTTGCAGCTCTCAGATGGTCTAAACCAAGATTACTTTAATATCTTCATAACATTTCAACAGCAAAAGTAATGCCAAGTCATGTGTAAACCTGAGCATACATGAGGTTTTCAACAACTAAAGTATAAGGAATGTTTTTCATTTGTTCCCTTTCAAGATTGTTCTTTAGACATTGGTTTAAGCTAAACTTATCACCTTTTATGATGGATGTTATAGATAATGAACAATCTTTCATTCGAAATCTCTTAAGAACCTTATTGATATAGGCTTTCTAAAACAAACTCAATATCTATTGAGATCTGTCTCAATGTTTCTTAATACCAATGACATAAGATATCTCACCTATATCTTTTATATCAAAATGTTGAGAGAGAAATAGTTTTACCTAATGTAACAAACTCTTATCATTGGTTGCAAGAAGGATATTATTAATAAACCAAATCAAAAAGATGATTTTGCTCCTACTGAACTTGTGGTATATATATTGATCCATAATGTTCTCGACAAAACCCATGAAGAGATAACATCATGAAATTTCAAGCACCACTGACAAGAAGTTTGCTTTAGTTTATAAATAGATTACTTGAGTTTGCAAATTAAATGATTTCCATTGCTAGAGAAAAATCGATTAGGTTGTTTCATATAAAACTCTTCCTTTAAATCACCATTGAGAAAAAGATGTTTTCACATCCATATGATATAATTCTAAGTTAAAATGAGCGACTAATGCTATGATGATAAGAAAAAATCTTTCTTAAAAACAAGAGAGAAAATTTCCTTATAATCTACTCATTCATTTTATGTGAATCCTTTGGAAATGACTCTTACTTTATATCTTTCAATGTTGGACAATGAGTCTTTTTTTATTTTAAAGACCCATTTATATTCAATGGCCTTCACCCCATTAGACAACTTAATTAGATCCCAAACTTGATTCTTTGCTATAAAATCCATTTAATCTCTCATAGTATCATACCACAACTTAGAATTACTACTAACCATGGCTTGTAAAAATGTTTTAGGTTTATTCTTTACACCAATATCATAGTCAAATTCTTGCAAGTACATAACATAATCACTACATATTGTTGATTTTTTCGTTCTAGTTTATCTCCTTAATACTCTATCAACATTCTCTTATTGAGTTTGTAGCTCAACAGGATTCACCTCTTATAGAGGTTGATAATACTTTATAGAACCCTTTTTTGTGAAGGTTGTTACTTTGTAGGAGCCACCTTTTATGAAGGTTGTTATTTAAAGGGATCAACTTGAATATCTTTAACAGGTTGTAGAGCTTTAATGGTTGGTAGGTCAATGTCCATCTGATCTTGATGGATGTCATTTGTCATAACCAATTTGTTACTTGATATGGGAGTTGTATAAAAAACATGAATCATTTTCAAAATTCAATGCTTGAGATTGAACATTCCCATTAACCACATCATTATTAAGAATTTTAGCATTTCTTGATTTAACAATTCTACTATTATGGATTGGATGATAAAATCTATACCTTTTGGGCCTTTAGGCTTTTCAGCATATCCATTAAAATATTCTCTAATAGTTCTAATTTTCAACTTTTTTTTATGGGTTATAAATCCTAACTTCAATTGAGCAACCTGAAACACGTATATGCCTCAAACTTGGTTTCCAACCTTTCTACAACTCAAATGGCATTTTAGGCTTCATTTTGGTTGGAATTCTATTTAATATACATGTTGTAGTTTTAAAGGCTTTCATTCACAGTGATACAAGAAGTATGGAGTTGTAAAGCATGCTCTAACCATCTCCATTATAGTTCGATTCCTTCTTTCTACTTCATTTTGGGATGGTGTGCTAGGTAAGGTGTACTAGGCTCTAATACCTTGTTTTTTAAGAAACTTTGAAAATGGACTTGTTGCATGTCCAGTTTTTATGTACCTATCATAATATTTTTCACTTTGATCTGATCTCATGATTTTGATTTCTTTACTATATTATTCCTCTATCTTTGCTTTACGACTTTTAAAAGCATCCAACACTTCATCGTTGTTATGAAGTAAGTAAAAATACATGTATCGTGAATAATCATCAATGAATGAGATGAACCATTCGAGCTCATATTAGGGCAACAAATATTAGTATGTATGATCTTTAATATGTTAAAACTCATGGCAACTTTTTTGGTTTTGTTGGCTTGTTTTCTTTTAATGCAGTCAACACATAAATCACAATCTATAAGGTTAAGAGTATTAAGCACTCCGTCATTTACTAGCTTTTTTATTCTTTCAATGGAGATATGTCCTAGTCTCCGATGCCATAATATGAAGGATTTCTCATTCATAACACAACACTTAGTACCAACATTATCATGATAAAACTATAAAGAACATTATGATTTAAATGAATTTTAAATAAACCATCAATCATTGTACCATTACCAATAATAATTGAGTTTTGTTATAAATCAAAAGATATTTTAAAAAATTTAAAGGCAAAATCCAAAGGTACTCAAAATAAAAATAAAATTTCTTGAAAAACTAGGAATGTAATAAATTCATTCCAAATCCAAAACAAAACCAATATTTAAAACTAGTCTACAAGTTCCTAAAACTTCTATATGTGAACGTATCCGATTGCCAGAATGGATGCTACTTTTACTTTCCATTCGATTTTCTTTGGTTTTGAAAACCTTGCATTGTATTAGAAATATGGATTGTAGAAACAGATTCAATCCACCAAGTGTTATGAAAAACATTAACCATAATAGATTTATAACACACTAAAGACGTGGGATTACTTTTTTTTTTTAGCCAAGCCCTGAGTTTAAAGCATTCCTTCCTTATGCGTCTTTTTTTTTTTTTTTTATAAAAGAAACACTTGGGGTCCTTTTTCTTAGTATGGGTAGGTATTTTTCCTTTCTTTTTTGGCTTGCCGACTTGTTTCTTACCTTTATCTTGAGTCACCATATGTGCACTTTAACTCATCTTCGAGATCAATTTGCCTTTTTCTTGAACATACATGGTCAGAAGTTCCCTAATTGACCATTTTTCCTTACGCATGTTATAGAAAGTTTTAAAAGGTTAATATTGTGAAGGGAGAGAATTCAGAATGAAATGCACTAGAAAGGTCTATAAAATCTTAATCTTCAATGACTTTAGCTAAACAACTATATCTCTCATTTGCATGATATGCTCGCGCACTTCTTTGGTGCCACTTAGCTTCATTGATGACAATTTTCTTGTTAGGGTGCTAGCCAATGCCTTATTTGAAAATTCAAACTACTCATCAATAGCCTACATCAATTCTTTGACATTCTTGCACTTAGTATAGACCCACAAATACTAGTCATAATGTGAGATTTGATGAACATCATACTCAAGCGATTAGATCGCTCCCAACATTCTCTTATAGCAATCTTAATTAAGGTTCTAGCATCCGTGAGTATTGATGGCTCATCTTTATAAAAAGCATAGTCATGGTCCATGCACCCTAAACGAAGAAGAATTTTCTCTTTCCAAATTTTATAATTGTCACCACTTAAATATGGAACATTAGATTTTTCATCAAAATCAATCAAAAGTTTAACAACTGCAATTAAACAAAATTAAAATGCTTACAACAATTTATTAATTGAGGCATAACACATAACAATATGATATATTTACCAATGCAAAACATATATATATATATATATATATATATATGAATCGGGTATCATTAAAATTTACCTATGGGCAAAGAATTCAACACACAATTGATCCATAAGACTATGATAAAACTAGCAATTACTAATATTTTTTAATACTTGTGGGCAAATTAAGAAATAAATAATTTTTATTTCATCCTAATTAATCATAGAACTCTAATAACTTCCTTATAGGAGAAAGTTATGGCATTATTATGATTAATTAGAATTGATGTCATTCATAATAAAACGCAATAAAAAATAAATCCTTAATGCATATATTATTGTAATTAAAGTATGCTGTGACTATTCCTTAATTATTTTACACACAGATTATATGACATCATTATAATGGATTTCAATTTAAACAAATAAACTCTTCATAATTCAATTAATTATTAAGCTCAAAGTAAAATTAAAACATATGTAACACAAATTAATCATTTACTTAAAATATGTTCTAATTAAAATGAATTTAGTAGTTTACTTTAATGTTCAAATTTTATTATATAATAGTCCAAGCAACTTCATTTAAAGGCCCACAATTAAGATAATGCAAAATGGCCAAACGTAAATAACTTGAGTTGTCGAAAGTTAAATTTCGTTAATCAAATAGAAGTTGCACATTTAAATTAAATGAGGCAAAAGACACAAATAATTAATTAATAACAATGGCCAACAAAGATTAAAACAATAATACCATATAATCAATGTCATGCAACAATCCAAAATAAATAAAACATGACCCAACAATTAAATGAATAACAATAGTCTAATAAAAATTAATGTAAACGTCACAATATAAAACAAAAATTTAAAGGCTGTGTCTAACTTAAAAGAAGGGCCATCATAATTACAGTAAATTGCAATGCCAAATATCGTTGGCCAAAAAGGACAAATGCATTTTTTTAATGGTTTTTTCCTCACCTTTTGAGTGAAGTTGCAGGAAGCGGGTTAAAAACCTGACCCAAAGGTAATACTCAAAATAATTTCGATTTAGGCAATAAAATTAAAATTTTTAGAACTCATTACAAGGATGATTTTCGAGCTTAGCTAGGTAGAGAAAATAAAGCCATAACCTTTCAATTTGAGTCAAAATCTTTAAAGTTTTCTAATATAGAGCCACCACGTTAGATAATAATTATACATATTTTTTATTGTATAATTTAGGGACTTGATGAGCGGCTATTTATAGATTTTTTTTATTAAAGAAATAATTACCACTTATATCATAAACATTGTGAAAATAATTATAAACCATATTAGATTTTAAAAGAATAAAAATAATCCTTTTAAATAGAAATTAGATTTATTTTAAATTCAAATTAATCTAAAAGAGAAATATCTAAGGAAGGGTTCTTCTCTTCTTCTTTTAAATATCACCGCTCCTTTAATGGCTACTTTCTTGGTTCATTTTAATGGCAAGTGATTGATGGGGCATTGTTATTACTAGATTCCTTTGCTTAATTGTTAAACATATTAGGAATGGTTTTTGTTTGTATAGTTTTTTATTCAATGGTGTTTGAAGGACCTGTTATTTGTTGTTAAATGTTAAAATTTTATACTTTTACTAATGAATCAGTTAAGATATATCCATTAATGAGCTTAACCTACTTGAAAGACGGTGCCACTGATAACACAATTTCCTTCAAATAATTTATTCTTTTTTATCTGTGCTCGTGTGTCATCAAAAGAGACATACTGACTATTGGATTTTTTTTTTTATGCCTTCGGATTACTAGAAAAAATGCCTTATTTCTGAGAGTTGAAGGAATCAGGTTTTTTTTTCATTTTATCCTAGTTTCGTTCTCAAGAGTCAAAACCATATACTCTAGCTTCATTACTCTTAGAAGCAGAATTAGTGTTGAATATTCTTCACCTCATCCCGTTTCTTTCACATTGTTATACTACATATCAATAGATGGAGTGTAGGTACCAATACCATTGATTAGCCTCGTTGCACAATGCTATAAAATTGTAATTTCTACAAGTATCTCGAAACTTAAACATGCTCATGAATGCGTAAGGCTCTTTTCTTATCGGAAAGAATTGCAGAAAGGTTGTCCGAAAAGTGCCTTACATCAAATAATAAGAAAGACGAGCAACTGCTTAAAAAAGTTATGTAAATTGCAAACTTCTATCATTTTTTTTTTCTAGAAGAGCTTAGCCGTAAGAAAGTTCTTAACCAGAAATATGTTTTTAGATCATTTGAAGAAGGGATATATCGTCATACTTCTTTATTCCAATTATGACCCAGAAAATATGATGTTTGTATGCACATTAATAGTATGAGTTGAGTAGCCGAAATACAACCATCACATTTTTCTATGTATGACACATTAATGTTAATGAAAATCACCTGAATTCTATAGTAAGGGACATCAGTAGAGCATAAGTGCACAAGTGGCTTCATCATGCTTGAAAGAAGTTATTATTCTGTTGATAAGTGCTGATGCAACATGTGGTCCTAGAATTGACATTCTTTTGTGAACCAGGTTATTTCTGGCTTATTTTAAACATGGTTCGAGTTGAGTATGTCATTGTTCGTTATTGATCCACCTACTTGAGTAGGTTAACTACCTATTTAGCGGAGCACGGGAAAACTTAATCCGCAATGGAACTTAGTCCACAAAGCTCGCTCGGGACAAATAGCCCATCTGTTGCTTTTTTTTATTGTTCTTTTTTTTAGGGAAGGGATTGGGGGGGGGGGGGGGGTGTTGAGAAGGTTGATAAGATTTTCTGGCAAATGAAGTGGTAAAAATGCGTGCGAAGGAGGCATTTCTAATAAAATCATATCATTGATTTCCTTAGCTGGGAAAGCTTGCTGATTAGTTTTTCCTTTCTTGTAAACTCGGTAATATTAGCAGGAAATGTTCTTTACCGTGGAAAAGACACAACAAGCTTTGTAACTGAAATACAAACATCACTATTATCACCCACAATAGCTTCATTTCTTTTGGCTTCACAGTCAAATTTGCATGTTGGAATTTGAAGGGAAAAAGAAGCATGGTGATCGTAATCACTAATTAAGCCTTACTTGTTAAACCCTATAATCTTAGGATCATACAACAGGTTGAGAATGGTGGTTCACATCCTTTTATACAAATCTTTCAATCCAGACAACTTCCTTAGTTTTTAATTGCCTACTTTTGATTGTTTATCGCCTTTATCAACAATGATCTCTTCTAAATCAAACATTTGTTCATCTTTTCTAGGAGGCTTGGTTTTTGCTTGACCTGGAAAAAGTTCAATAATTGACCCAAAAAGACATATCTGGCATGACAATAACTAATCACTCTTTTCCTGATAGCGACTGTCACGTTCTTCTTTCTGTGAATGTTTGGCCCAATGTTGATATTTCTCTAAATTAGGCTCTACCTGTATGTGATGGTTAGTGTTGAATTATGCTTCTACCTTTATTAGGCTTTACCTACAGAACATTCAAGTTTTGATATGAAAATTTAAATTTTTGTGAAGCTTACTAGTTTCTATTGTTGAAAACATATATTTAACAATTTCTTGCACAGTGAGTATGGAGGGCCTGAGAGACTGAGCATCTGTGGCTGCTCGGGCATCCATGTTATTGGCCCAAAACTAGGTTGATCATGATTGAGAGGTTTGGAACTCAAACTCACCCAAGTGATTCCTCAAACATAATTCGTAACATTTTTTTTTCACATTATCTTCACATTTTACTGTAGTAACAAGTAACTGATAAAGTTTGGAATTTGTATAAACAGTGAGTGAAAGACCTAATTTCATATCAGAATATTACTTGTAATACAATGCAGGATCCAGTACTTTCCTGAACTCAGAAGCTATGCAGATGTTTTATTTCTTGAAACAGATTTAAATTTGGGAGCTTTGATTGCTATTCGAAATCTTGGTTACCACCTTCATTCATTTCGTGAATTTCTATTTTCCATAATTTGGGGTTTTCATCATGAAGAGCATCATTAAATGAAAGAGGCAGTTCATTCCCATTCTTAAAACCCAATCTGCACCTTACAAATGAAACCTGAAAACAACACCATTAGCTTCCGGCCTCAGAGATGCTCTGTAATGACGGCCGCCATGATTTTGACATCATTGCAACAGCGTTCACAGGTGTTGTCCTTGAGCTTTGTCTTTCATGTTTTATCTCCTGGAAATTTTAGAACATAAGTGCCAAGTATTTAGGAATGAACGAGAATGAAAGATTCAAATGAAACATGAAAACTATTTCAACTGATATTTCTTAGTATTCTGTTTCTACTCTAATGCAGACAGAAACTTTATAAAGTATTTTGTGTTATCCTTTTCATTTGATTATCTTGCTTTATTTTTAGTACCACTGGGTCACAGAGAGTAAATGGTGTCTTGAGGAGCCTCATTCACAGATTTATATATTCTTGCAAAACATATGCATCAAGTTGCACACTACAGCCGGTTTTCCATACCAGAGAACTAAGGCTTTCTAGTGAAATAAAATCTATTAATAAACTACTTGGTGAGGCCATAAGGGCGCAGTGAGACATACTTGGTGGGTGCTCTCTGTGTCAGACTTTTCTCCTGACTCACGTTCTGAACTTTGCTTCTCTTGTCCATGCTGCAACATTTTATTTGATTCCAGCTGCTGCCTTTTCGTTTTTGCATATTTCTTTGCTCTTAGGACCTTCCTGACCTCTGCAGGCCCAGGAAACAACAATAAGTTTCATAATCAATATAAAGAAGAATATGAAGCAACAATCAGGCTTGGAAGTGAACAATATGGTACCTTGGGAAGTGATAAGGCGATAAGCATGGCCGAGGGCAAGAGTATCACTAGGCCGGAGAAGCTTAACACGGGCGAAACGTACAGTCTTGTGATCTTTATTCTCTTCCTCAGATAGAGGCAATGGTATAATCAGAGAAACGTAATGACCTGGATTCATTCTCATCACTTCACTTGCCGGCATAGGCCAATATAATCTCTCTATCCTCCCACATGGATGCTGTACAACCAACGCCGCCGCATCTATGGCTTGACAGTTCCCCATCTCTCTCTCTCTTTGTGGAAAGATAGAACGAAAGAGCAAGAAGATTGAAAGATAAGGAAGAAGGAAAGAAGGAGGTTAAGTAAGTAGCAGTCTCTTTCTATACAGCTCCCCACCACCCTGCGGATATGGTAATAAGAGTCTCACTCCAACAGCCGTCCCTCGTTTCCCAACTAACGTATTCTACGTTAGATCAATTCACATCAAATTGACATTCAAAACGGTAAGGTAAAAAAAAAAAAAAAACCTTATATGATTTTGGAAGTTAACTAAATTGATTTATACAATTATCTTTAAAAGATAATATTTAATAAATTTAATGTTTAAATTCTAACATTTATAATTTTTTTTTGTAATCTTCTTTTTATAAAAATATATTATTCACGTCAATATAAAAGGAGGTGGTTGTTATTAGATTATTGTAGTACTAATTTATGTTACAAAAGCCTTAACCACTTTAAGGCATGCCCAATGGGCACCGGCCCAAGTCCTCGGAAGGCGGCACGTGGAGAAATTACAGGAAGTGGAGAGCTTGGAGTACTGGCATGGCTCGGCGGTGTCGACGGGGTCAAGGGTTGAACTTTAGACGGGGCAGATAGGCTGTATAGTCTGACTAAGCATGCGTGTGGGGGAGATTCCTTTGGCTGGACAATGACACACCCCACCACCTTATCCGCGTTATGCTTATGTCAATCTCATTTGGCCTTTCATCCGATCCAAATCCCCTCAACTTCAAATTTTTCACCAAACGAAAAGAAAAACTTTCGATCTTCTTAACATATAGATAAGTAGACTTATCATTAGATATTGATTAAAGCAGTCATCATTAATTTTTTTTATTTATGTATGATTAATCATCTGATAGAATCTATCACATTTAAAGTAGAGTCTTAAGATTAACTTAAACATCTTTAAATAATATATTATAATTTACGAAATCAGATTTTAAGTTCGAAAGTGAGGTTACGCGTGAGTATAGTTACAACACCCTCACAACGTCAATTTAAAAGATGATACCAGTTTGATTTCAAATTATCCAAGTCTTAAAATATTTTTTAATTTTACCAAATCATTTAATTATTGAAAACTAATCTTAAATTTGTTTCAATAGTTTAGTAGCAATTTAAGATAATTTTTTCACCTCAAGAGTATTTATGGAGACTAATATTTCACTCTAAATAGGCTTTGTTGTCGAGTTAATTAATATATTTTTATTCAAGAAAATAATTAATAAAATCTTTTAATAGGTTGATAGGATTTACTTGGATGTAGATCTCTCAATAGTTTAATAAGATTTTCATGTAAATTTATTTTTAAAAAATGTATTAAATATTTCAATAGTTTAGTAAGACTTAATATAAGATGTAAATCTTCTAATAATTTGATAAGATCGAAACAAAATATTTTTTAATAATATTTTTTATAAAAAAATTGATTAATGAAATTTGTAAAATTCATAAAAATTTAAATTTATGAAAAATCCTCCAATAATTGGTAGAATTCATGAATTTACTTTAGAAATATTTTTTAGTTATTATTTTAATAATAAATAAAAAATGAAATTCGTAAAGGCATTTAAAGAAAATAAATAATAAAATTTTCAATTTAAAGTAATGAGCCAAATAATAATTAAAGATAAAAATAATATGAGCCAAATAATAATTAAAGATAAAAATAATAATAATAAGTAAAAATAAAATGAAAAAAATAGAAAAAAAGTAAAATCAAAAATAAAAAATAGGATAAAAAAAGGAAAGCAAATACCTGCGATTGGGTCTGGTACTGTCCACTGGTGATGCGCAAGTTACATGTGGGTTCACGTGGGTTAAGGTTCCAAAACGGTGCCATTTTGGGGTGGCTATAAAAAAGAAAAAAATTGTTTTTTTCTTCAATTGCCTTAGTCGCTTCTTTTTCTCTAGCTCTAATTCCTTTTGACTTCTCTTTAGAGTCTTCATCGGAAACCAAAAATTCCCCAGATCCTGGCCATAAATCCAGATTTCGATGTCAAAATCTTTAAATAGCTATCAGAATATTCAAGTGAACATAGAAACCACTGTCTCCAGCCATCGTGGATCATTGGAATCTTCAAAGGTTTACTGAAAAATTCATCCAAACCCCAGACTAACCTAAAAATCTTAAGAACCCCAAATGTCCTAGAATTCGACCTAACACCTAGACTTGAAACTCTGCTTAAAAATTCCTAGATGATCCTAAAAAAAAATGCTGAATGATGAATTAAATCTCAGAAAATAGATTCAAAAACAAAATCCAAGAAATAAAATCGATTCCCAAAAAACTCTGAATGCAAAAAACCTTTTTATATTATTTTTGTATATTTCTTTCAAGAATTTCTCTCCATTTTTCCTTCTATGCTTGACCATGATTTATAGAGTTTTTTAACAAAACATTTTGAGATTTAATAGATTTAATTAATGCTTGAATCCTAGGATTTTATTCTTATTCAATTGGGGTCAATGGCTATATGATTGATTCTGTTTCTAATGCAGATGAAATTCCAAAGATCCTCTCTTGCCCGATTTCAGCAAACTTTACTTTAATTTGATTTTCTTTCCTTTTTTTTTATTCTTTTGACTTTTTAAACAATTAAAATAAATAAATAAGTAAATAAAAAATAAAACAAATTAAATCAAATTAAAACTAAAAAATTTTCTATTGGGCGCGAAACTTTTCAATCGAGCCCAATTTACAGTTGAAGCTCATTTTTTATTTCAAAAAAAAATTTCAAACAAAATGGGATATCTACAGTTATCCCTTTTTGCATAATTTTTGTGAAACAAGAATTATATAAAGATATAGATATCCATTTTGTTTAGGTCCAAATTATTCAACATTGGTTTTAGTTTTTTTTGAAAGGCTACTAAAAAACGAAGGCACATAACTTCTTATAAATCTCATCAGAAAAACTTGAAAATTAAGCTTGAAGGCCTTACAAATTATTCTTAACATTAAAAAAAAAATCTTTCAAAAAAAAGGCTTCACACCTTTTAAAAAAGGTATTTGTAAGATCATACCTAGAGGTTTTATAGATCATGTCTAGAGGATTTGGAGACTACATTTGGAGGTATTAGAGATTACGCTTGGAGGTCTTATAAATCTTGACTTTAAAATGGATTCAGCTCAGAAGGCTTACGAATTTTACTTGGAATACTTAGAGATTAAGCCCGTAGGTCTTACAAATCTCAACTCTAAAACAGATTCAGTTTGAAAGACTTATGAATCTTACATGGAGGATTTGAAGATTATATTCGAAGGTCATATAAATCTTAACTTTAAAACAAATTCAACTTAAAAACTTATGAATCTTGCCCAAAAGTCTAACATATCAAACCTTGAAAAAGTTTCTTTAAAACAAATGTTTAACCACTTTAAAAAGAAAATAGATATTTAAATATTTAAAAAAAAAATCATGCCTGGATGTTTTATATATCTTGTTAGAAAGACTTTAAAAAGAGTTTAACAGTTTAAAGATATACTCAGAGGTTTTAATAAGAATTATTCTGAGGTTTTTAAGACTGATACTAAAAATTTTAACAAATATATCCTAAGGTAAAATCTTGTTTAATCAAAAAAATTTTTTATAAAAATTAAAGTTAACACCTTTTTCCCTTGAAAAATATGAATGTAATATATGAAATAGATGTGATGTATACAATACAGGAAATGCAAGAACTACAATAAATGCAATGCATGAATTCTATGCCAAATGTCCTTAATTGTGGTAATAGGATTCTCAAAACTTTTTCTTCTTTTCATCTTTCTATGACATCCTCTCTGAATTAGTTGATAAGTTTTTTCACCCCTTAAAGCAGATTTTCTCAAATTTTCATTCTTGAAAACTATTCTTCTTCTCTAGTGAGTTGTTTCAATATTGATCCCTTGCATTTGGCATTTTCTTGCCCTAAAAAAATCTCTTATAGCATTCACCTATCTCCTACCACGAGCATTAAGATCCATTATATTTTGAACATTTCTCAAAACTTCCCAAGAATAGCAATGGAAATTGCCTTACACAACTCTTTTCCATATGTTATTAAATCTCTTAAAAACTAGTGATTACTACTTAGAATGAGGATGATGAATAATAAATTTGGTCTTTTAAAAGGATGCAATGGTTCGGCACATTAAGAAAGATATTAATTACCGAAAGAATTTGGCCACTAAATGAGAACATGAACATCTTTTCATCTGGGCTCACAATTGAAAATAGTATTTTAAAGTGCAATTTATTTTGGCACTCCTTTCAATTCTTGATATGTGATATTTTAATAAATGTCAAGAACAACTATATCAAGCTCAAAATTTTAGGTTTGAAAAAAGAACAAGGCCTAAATTTTAGGGGGAATCTTCATAATGAGATCGATCTCTTTGAGCTTTTAAAGAAAAGTCTCCTTGGTGCTATATGAAAAGTCATGAGTTGCTTTTAGAGTTTCAATCTTGCTGTAGACTACCTTTTCGAGTTTTCCCCTTTGAGCTTTATTCTTTTCTTTTTTTTTTTTATATATTCCATCATTCATTTAAGCATTCAAAATTCATAAAAAAATAAAAAAGTAATGGTGATTTCCTAAAGAAAAGCTCATCAAATTAGATATCCACATTTAATCAAAATGGATATTTTAAAGGATGTAATGTAGGCTGGGGTTTAGGGTTTTAAAAGAAAAGATAAATAGACCCAAAAATGTATTTACAGGTGATTAAACCAAGGATCATTTTCTTTCTAGAAATAATTTTCCTTTTCTCAAAACATGCCTTTTTGCTTTTCTCTTTTTCTTTCTTTCTTTTTTTTTTTTTGCAAGAGTTTAAAATTTTTGAAACTCATATTAGTTTAAGCTTGCTTCTTAACATAAGGCATTATTTTTTAACCCTTAGAACAATATCATATGCCATCTTGATGAGAACCTTTTTTTCTTGAACTTGCCCTTCAAATTTAAATGGTGATCCTTAGGAAGGGTTCATTTAGAAAGAATAATCAATAGGCTCAAAAGGGGTAGCAAATACATATTTTCTTCTTTTGTGAAGGGAATTTGAAAGATGACCATTTTTCATTTCAAGTATGGATACCTATTGAAAATCAGTTCTCAGGAGACAACTATTTTTCTAATTGATTTTATGTTCATTTGAATGCCTCACACACATGATTTCACAATCAACTTTTTTTTTTTTTTTTTTTCAACTCATACTCATAACGCATTTTGATAACAAACCCATCGAATGTTCATCAGTTAGAATGGTCAAAAGGGTTATTTAAGACATCAAGTAAATTTGGCTTTTTCTTAAAATGAGTACAGAGGATCACTTGGTACAAGATTAAAAAAGAAAATGAATGTAGCATAAGCCAAAATACTGAACAAATTGAAAAAATATTACTCAAGGAATTTAGGTGGTGACATGTTTAAAATAACCTTGACATTTATTAAATCACCAAAAAAAAAAAGCTTAGGAGAGTAACTTAAAAGATTTTACAAATTAATAAACTATCTCATTGTTTATAGCCCAAATGAAGATCAATAAAATTTTAAAGTTCATCATGGTCAAATAGGGTGAAGTTCTGAAACTTTCATCCTAGAAATTCTCAATGGTTTTAATCTTCTAATTGAAAGGAATGAAATGTTTAGAGAAATGGCTTAAGATACCCATTCCTAATAATGATCACCAAGTTTCTTGATTTTTTTTTTTAACATGTATTTGTAAGAACCCAAACAATCAAAACTCATCAGAAACCAATGATTTCATGTCTAAAAAATCAATATATAAAGAGAAATCAATATATAAAGAATAATCAACCTATGATAAAATAACTTTCCATTACTCAAAAAGCTTTTGGGTCAAGGTGCCACCATGGATGAGGCTTTCAAACTTTTTTTCAACTATCTGCATTTCTTAGTCGAGTACCCAATTGGCCTCATGTGATAATCACATTTATTATTTAGATCATAACTCTTGGTTGATGGATTTGAAGTTACTTTAAAAGGTATTGGGGTGAGGTACTGGTATTTTACTAGTAAAGGTAAAAGATTAAAAATTGGAATTGGGATTTTTTGTAAACTGTTTCTTGATCTTTTTTATCCATTCAATAGTTGAGTAGTAGATTTAGGATAATGACTTATGGGAGGAGTTGATTGTTACATTGGTCAGTAAAAATAAGGATTCTGAGAAAGATTATTTACAATAGGGTGGCAAGGTTGGTACATCATGTGTAGGGTAAAGCTTCCAACCTGTTTCCCTTCATACATCACGACTTGAACATCTTCTATTTCCATTCTTGACACACACACATCCATTATGCCAGGTGCATTATCTTTTTTAAGTTTTTCACTTTTTATGGCATTCTCTATTATCTCTACTGATATGATCATATCTGTAAAATTTTTTATTGTATTTTCAATCATATTTTCATAGTATAGAGCTTTAAGAGTGTTGGTAAATAAGATTATAGTTTATTTTTCTGTTAAAAAAGGTTGAACCTAGGCAGCATCATCCTTCCACCTTTGAGCATATGTTTTGAAACTCTCAACATCTTTTTTCTTCATATTTTGTAGAGACAATCAATATAAGGCTAACTTTATAATATACTTGTACTAAGTTATGAATGCTCTAGCCAATTCTTTTCACGAAGTGATTTGAGTTCTATCCAACTAAGTATACCATCTAGCAATAAGTCCTGTTAGACTATCTTAGAATACATGAATCATGAGTTTGTCACCACAGGCATGGGTAGCCATTTTTTCTATTATACATAGTGACATGGGTCATCAAGCATTTAGTCCCATCATAGTTTTTAAATTTTAAGGCTTTGAATTTGGGTGAAACAATCACATCTGGCACCAAGCAAAGCTCCAATACATACACAGATCCATAAAAATCTATTTCTTCAATAGCTCGAAACCTTTTTTCATGAGATCCATTTTTTTTTAGCACTTGAATCTTTTATTACTCCAAATGAACTTTCCTTCAGTTTTGCTAGAGTTTTAGAATCATCAAGGACTAGAATTGGTGAAGCTATTGAAGTTATTCAAAATAAGAGTATACCCCAAAAAGTGGTACTTATTATGATTGTACCCTTTGGGATGCTTGTATACGAACTTTTTCCACCTCTTTCTCTCTATTCAAAATTTTCAACATTTCCATTATCTAGGCCAAATTTACTCTCATTTTCTTAATTTGGCTATGTTATTTTGGCTCCATAAGTGGCAAAAGGATTACCTTGATGGTCAGGCTCTTGAACCTTATTGCCACAATTAAGAATTAGGATAATGTCTATTGTGAATTATGCAAGAAAAGAAAAAAGTTTATATGTGAATGAATGGATGCATGCATTAAATTCTATCTCATAATACAAAAGAGAAGAAAAAAAATCTTTAATTTAAAATTAAAAATTATTCTAACAAAAAAATCCAAAAACATTCTTAGGAAAAATCCTAAAATCTATTGCCTAATCCTATTCTTCAACTTTAAGATCCCGGTACTATCATAAATAAGTTTTTCAGCCACTATGACTAGGTAATACCTTGGGCTCTTTTTTATCCTTAAAACTCAATGCACCATCTTTGATTAGACCTTACACCTTAAGTTTGAAAGCAATGCAATTTTTTGTTGAATGGCCCGTATTCCCAAAGTGATAATACATCATATCATACCATTTAAGATAAGGTGGTTTTAGTGGCTCTAGAGGAACTTGTACAATTAGATAATTTTTGAGGTGTAGCAAAAATAATTCAGTGTCAGTAATAGGGATTGGATCAATGATGGCCTTTTTTTTTTTTACGCATTGATTTTTTAAGTTGAGTAATTTTTTGACTCACAGGTACAGATCTTGGAGTAGAATTAGGTGTATGTACCCAAAGGTTCATTGGAAAGCTTACCTGTTGGATGGGCGGATAAACACTAAGGTTTTAAAAAGCATAATTCATAATAAAAAAAATATATGGGCATGGGCCAATTTGTTTAGGATGCCAAAAGAGATTGTTTAGGAATAACCAGTTGGGGATTTGGGTATGAACCAATCTATAGACTGGTGTAAGGTTAGAAAGCCTTATCTCTTTTGCTTTTTTTTGACTTAGTCTTTTCTTGGGTCGTTGGATGCATTGACATGACTCGGACGGGCATTAGTATTATGAGAGGCTTTCTGAACTTGACAAGATGGTTGCTTAATGCACACATGAATTGGAGTTGATGAGAATTCTCGAGAATGGGCGACTTTAAGATTTTTCACCCTTTCCACTAGCTTTTTGAGTTGCATTTTTATTTTTTATAGGTATTGTCCAAATTCCTCTTGGTTGAGTTCCAAAGCTTGGATCTGTGCTTTTAACTAATCTCCCATCTCTTTTGGATTGTTGCCTTAGATGAGCAAATGATTTCCATTATGCATTGACATGATGAATGAATGATGATGATGATCTATGAATGAAAGAAATGTATGAAAAGAATGAAAATAGATAGGCAAATAAACAAACAAACAAATAAATAAATAAATGCAAACTTATTAATGTTAACATAATTCATGCAAAAGGAAATAGCAAGCAAGAACAAAGTTAGCATCCAATATAAAAACACAAAACAAAACAAAACAAGTTAATGTTTAACTCAAAAGATATGTGACCTAATTTGGATTATTTCTAAAAAAAAAAGGACATAGCTCTACCTATGGGTATTATGGCTCACTATATATAGTTTAGGATCGACTCTATAAGTTCCCAAATTATTTATCACATCATTGTCTTTCACATATTAGTAAGACATTTCAATCCTTACCTATTATAGGTTAAAAGTAGAAAAGGTTAAATTTGAGTGGGAGTGTTTCACTAGCTTATGTGGAGACATGAAATCTCACAAAAGCATAGGTACTTTACTCCCTCATAAAAGATAGAACTTGAGTGTAGAGCTCATGTTATATATATACAAGTGAATGATAGATAGGATAAATAAGTAAATAAATAAAATACAAATAAGAAGAAAAATAATCAAATAATTTTTAAATTTATTAAGTTAGGTGTGGCTAATAAGAAATTATTTACTAGCCTTACTGTCAAATAGCACCAATCTTTTTTGTTTAGGTATAATTAGCCAGCTAATAGAATATGTCACATTTAAAGAAAAGTCCTAAGATTGATTTAGGTATCTTTAAATAGTATATTCTAGTCCACGAAATCAGATTTAAGGTTTGAGAGTGTAGTTACGCGTGAGGAAGATTATAACACCATCATAGCACCCATCTAAAGGATGGTAGCAGTTTAATTTCAAATTATCCAAGCCTTAAAATATTCTTATAATTTACCAAATCATTTAATTATTGAAAACTAATCCTAAATTTACTTCAATACTTTGGTAACAATTTAAGATAATTTTCTCACCTCATGAGTATTTATAAAGACTAGTATCCCACTCTAAAAGGCTCTATCGTTGGGTTCATTAATATACTTTTATTCAAGAAAATAATTAGTAAAATCTTCTAATAGTTTAGTAAGATTTATTTGATACAAATATCTCAATAGTTTGGTGAGATTTCTTTATAAATTTATTTTTAGAAACTGTATTAAATCTTTCAATAGTTTGGTAAGACTTAATGTAAGATGCAAATCCTCCAATAGATTGATAGGATTGAAATAAAATATTTTTTTAAATATTTTTTTCATAAAAAAATTGATTTATGAAATTCTTCAATAGTTTGGTAGAATTCATAAAAATTTAAATTTATGAAAAATCCTCCAATAATTTGATAAAATTCATGAATTTACTTTAAAAACATTTTTTAGTTATTATTTTAATAATAAATAAAAAATGAAATTTGTAAAGGCATTTAATGAAAATAAATAATAAAATTTCTAATTTAAAGTAATAAGCGAAATAATAATTAAAGATAAAAATAGTAATAATAAGTAAAAATAAAAAATCTAAAAATAAAATAAAAAATAAAAAAATCAAATCAAATCAAATCAAAACAAAATATATGATGAAAAAAAAAGGAAAGCAAATACCTACGATCGTGTCAGGTAATGTCCATGGGCAACACATAGGTTACATGCAGGTTCACACAGGTCAGGGTTCCAAAATGGTGCCATTTTGATATGGGTATAAAAAGGCAAAATTTTTTTTTCTTCAGTTGCCTCGATCCCCTTTTTTCTAGTTCCAACTCCCTTTGACTTCTTTCTATGAGTCTCCATCGAAACCTTCAAGTTCCCCAGATCCCAGCCATAAATCCAGATTTTAGCATAGAAATCTTTAAGTAGCCACCAAAATATTCAAGTGAACTCAGAAACCACCATCTTCGGCTATTATGAATCACTAGAATCTTCAAAAGTTTACCGAAAAATTCATCCAAATCCAAAACTAACCCAAAAATCCCAAGAACCCCTAAATGGTCCAAAAATCGACCTAACACCTAAACTTGAACCTCTGTTTAGAAATTCCTAGATGATTTTTTTAAAAAAAACATTGGTTGAAGAATCAAATCTTAAAAAAAAAAACAAATTCAAAAACAAAAACCAAGAAATAAAATCGATTCCTAAAAAACTCCGAATACAAAAAACCCTTTTATCCTTTATGCATATTTCCTTCAAGAATTTCTCTCGATTTTTCCTTCTGTGCTTAAGCATGGTTTATACTTTTTTAACAAAATTTTTTTAGATTTAACGAATTCAATCAATGCTTGAATCATGGGATTTTATTCTTATTCGATTGAAGTCAATGGTTGTATATTGATTATGTTTCTAATGAAGATGAAATCCTAAATATCCTCCCTTGTTCGATTCTAGTAAACTTTACTTTGATTCGATTTTTTTTTTTTTTTTTTGACTTTTTTTAAACAATTAAAATAAATAAATAAGTAAATAAACAAGTAAAAAAAATTAAATCAAATTAAAACTATAAAATTTTCTATTGGGCATAAAGCTTCCCAATTAGGCTCAATTTATAGCTGAAACTCCTTTTCGGTTCCAAAAAAAATCTTGGACAAAATGAGATGTCTACACTTCTTAAAGTAACTTTCATTCTTATCCAGTTCTAAAATCTACCTCATTCTTTTCCAATAAGTAGGATTTTCTGTAAAAGCATTTTTCAAAAATAAATTAAAATTTGGCACACTGATTAATATTAGAGAGCTTTGTTTAAGTGATCCTCTATTTTGAAAATGTTATTATCACTCAAAGAACTAAATGGCTGGACAAACAAAAAGCACCCCACTTTCTCAGTATGGAATATTAAGACATTAAGCACAACCTTTTGTAAAGTTCCAAAGTCCAATGTGAATTCAAGTAAACCTAAAGTAACATATAATCAAGATTTCTATTAAGATCCTAGTTAGGGTAAAATATGAGTAATATGAAATTTAATTCATTTAATTTATATAATTATTAAAAAATGGCATAAAATAAGTATGAAATTTAAATCTCAATATTTACAAAATTCCTTACAACTAAATCTTGTATATAAAAAAAAGAAGAGCAAAACATTAGCAAGCCATAGTTCTTTAAAAGAAATACACGGGTTTTGTATTGGGGGTTCATTTTAATTTGATGGATGGAGGATGTGGAAAGTGAAGAGGAAACAAATTGTTAGAATCCCTTTGCAATAAAATAGGTAACGAACAAAACAAGGTTGATACTAGCCTACTTATGAGCTAGGTGGCCCATCCGAATTTGAAAGTCTGTTCGAAATAGTGAAGGGTTTAAACATGAATATTAAGCCTATTAAATGAGCATGAACAAATAAATGAACTTTGATTAAAAAATAGTGCCGGACTTGGATTTCACTATTTAAGGTCTAGGCCTAAGCTTAACCCACCCAACCCAAAAATTAAAATTTTTTTTTATCATAATGAGAGAAAGCTCATTTGCTTTATTTTTATAATGGATAAGGCTTATTTACTTTATTACTTATAATATGATAAAACTCATTTTTCTTTATACAAAACAATAATCCAATTTTAAATTATATTTATCAAAATTGAATTAGATAAAGCCCAAATGACTCATAAATTCAATTAAAATTAATTAAATTAGTTAAATTAATAATTTACAAAAAATTAAAAAAAAACTCTTTTCTTCGATTTTAAATATCAGTGTTTTGGGTGATTATGGATTTTATTATTACATGTAAGAAAATGTTTAGATAGAAAATAAGTCCCAAAAAATTAGGTTAGGACGGGCTTGGGCTTGCTTAAAATGCTAAATATCATGTTAGGTTTGGTCCAAACTTGACCTATTCGGCTTATGAGTAGGTTTAGCCAATACTTACAAAAAATCTATTTTTTTTCTCCTTTTGGTACAACAAAACAAATTTAATGTCAATAATTTATCACTTAAGGTGACAATCGACAGTTTTCATTCATCTTATTTGGACAAAGTTGAACCTTTTTACCTATCTCTTTTATCACTCTCATCATTTTACTTATGGTACTAAACTTATACTACTAAGGATGAAAAGGAAAAAAAAAGAAAAAAATGAAGTTACAAATAGAAATTACCACAAAATTAATATATCCATTTAACTATTGGAGATTTCGAGGCAAATTCTGAGCAATAGAAAGATAGAGATCAATAAATTGTCAAATAATAAACATTTATGAAAATGAACCTAATGCTCGAGTATTTCATTTCTTCCTATCATTTAACTTTTAATAAATTTTTTGTTTTTAGGTTAAGAGCAAAAGACTGATCTTTAGATAGGAAATTTGCTTGAGGATTTTTACTATTGTAAATCCGATTCAGCTTAAACTTTTTGAACCACAAATTTGGAAATTACATTTTTTGCATTCCAACTATATATATAGAGAATGGATCACTTTATATAGTCTAAATCAAAACAAATTTATACATTGTTGAACCATTGATCAACTTATATAATGTAAACTAAAAAATTATATATATTTTTTAATTATTGATTTTAATAAATTTAAGGGATAAAATTAACTTTTTTTTTTTATTTTTACTTATCTCTTTTGTTGTTTGAATTTATCGAAATTAATGGCTAAAAAATTTGTAAGATTTTTTAATTTATAATGTAATTGATATGTGTGTGTAAACACCTTGGATTCATGTCGGTCCATGTATGCTATGTATGCCATGTAAGGTGTTAGGAATCTCTGGTTCACATATTAAATGATAAAGTAAACTATTTCTTCTTCAAACAAGATTCTTGTAAGGGACTACAATCCTCACCCCCTAATTTAAAAATTGAAAGTGCTCTTTACTTGTTATATGGCTTTTAGAGAGAGGCTAACCTTTCAATTCTAAATAACTACAAGTAGGGTATCTTTTTTTTTTTTTTATTGTAGAGGACAACATTAAAAAAAAAAAAAAACAAAAATGGTAGTGGATTAATTTAGCCTTTGCAATGTAGGGGCAGCAAATTTAGGTATTGCATGTCTTTACCTTGCCTTTTGAACATTCTAATTTCTAAATAAAAGCTTTCTCATTCCAAATATTTTAGTTTGAAAGGTTTGGCTAGTGGGGTTTTGTTCTTTGATTTTTTCTATTAATTATTGTTCAAAAGATGCTTCTTTTTCCACCCTTATGCTTACAAAGCAATAACTATCAATTTAAGACCAGTCAGTCTAGCTTAAAAGAATGTTTGTATGTGAAAATTATTGTAGTAGTGTTCAAGATCTAAATGATAACATGAAAAAAAACAAAATGAAAGAAAAGCTATATTTAACTCATTAATTCAAGGGGGAAGAAGTTCATATATAGTGTATAATGCATTCTTTTACAACATTAAAAGACATATCCTTAAACTAAATTCAATAAAGAGTATAGCCAAACTCAGAACCATCCTAAGATGTTGCTCATGGCAGAAATAATCATATAAATGCAGCACAAATTCGAGAACATCGTTAATTCAATAAAATGAAGTAATAGATAAACTTAGTTTTACTTTTCCTAAAAGGTTAGAATAGAAACAAAATTAAGGAATTTGTAACTTGGGCGAGAAAGTGAGAATCTTACAGTAGACAATCAAGTGGCAAGTGATAATTCATTTAAGTAAATTACCTATAACTACTGTAGAATTACCATTCACATTAACATGATTTCCAATATAATCTTGTGAATAAGGTGCTTTTTAAAGAAGATCTGACAAAATTATGAACCCAATGGAACAAAAGCAACATGATTGGGAGGTTAATCTTTTCTTATAATAGAGTTAGCCTACCAATAATAAATTGATATTTAGCTAATTTGACAAATTGTTATAGGTGAAATGAAACACATTAGGAAAAATTAAAATCATCTCCAGATCAATGTAAGATGGGTCTTTCCCAATGAAAATTGCAACAAACAACATAGGGAAAGGAATCCATGTGGATTTAAGGGTCTTTAAGGTGTTTGAACCTAAGGCAGGATCATTTTCTTGGGATCCATTTGAATATGAAGTTTAGTGATTAATAATCCTCTAGATGACAAAATAATATCAACAGTAAATATAGGTAAACCTTACCCAAAAAAATAATAATATCAAAACCCATATATTCAACTTACACATATCTGGAGTATAAATGTTCTTTGAGTTGTTGTATAACATAAGAAAATAAGAATAAAGATTGCCTCATGATAATGAACAATTTGAATTTATGTAATAGAAGTAAATCTAATTTGATGAGCAGCAACAATGAGTGTGTCTATAGATGTGACGAATTTATACATAAGAGAAAGTAGAAAGCTACCTAAAACAACATTAAAGTATCTCAACTGAAAAGAGATAATCACAGAGTACTAGGATATAAACCTTTGAGATCAAAGTTACAAAGATTGAAGCAGCAAGTGCTAGCAAGGCGAATAGTTCATTGAGTGATGGAATGAAATGGCAAATGCGTTCTACCCTTTCTTGTTTAGAGCTTCAATCCTCATATAAGCTACAACAACTTGGAATATGTGTTAGTGAGTGGTAGTGTCAAAGAATATTTATCGGTAAAATTACTTAAATGCATACGAATGAAAAATTTAGGTGCATCAAATGTTCATTCAACAACGATGAAACCATTGGTTCCCATGCTATCTCATAACTTAAAAAATTACGGAAGACATCACTAATGCCATTTATGGCATTGGCAATAGCTAAAGCTTTCAATCATATCCATCTAATTTTAAAGAAATAAAAATAACATATTGAATCTTAAATGAAGAAATTGATAAATGTTAATAAATTTTAAAATGAGCATTTAGCTTATGTAAATTTTTTTAAAAATATTTTATATACTAATTCTAACAATTGTTCAATGCTTCCAATTGGTCAAATTGTTCAATGTGTTCACAATCAATCACAGAATATATTTTTATTTTGTTCTTAAACCAAGGTCAATACCCTTAAAAAGTTAAGAAATAATGGTGGCGGACTTGATTTGTGTTTTGAACAAAATCTATAATTTATTTTTGTGAAAGGAAGAATCATTAGCACATAATTCATGCTTTCTTGAAACCTTGCAATTAGTGACTGAAATTTTAGGCAGCTTAGCACTATTGACTGTATTCATTAAGATGACGACAGCATAAAAAACAATAACAACAACAACAATAAAGTGTTAGTCTACCTAAATAATTTAATAGAAGCAAGAGAGAAAAAAGAAAAATATTTTAATTTAATGATTAAGTTACAAATTAAGTTGTTTTATTATGTAATTAGATGATTACTTTTATGCCATGCTTAGAACAGGCATAATGTGCATTAACATAAAAGGCAAGGAAAATCCATTTTATCATTGTGCTATGACTTAGGTTTTTATTATCTCCATAGCTTACATACTTTGCAGGCTTTCTAACATCTTTCCTTCTCCTTTTTACCTAGACAATACTATTAAATACATTAGAATATTTGCAATTTAGTGTAGGCCTTGATACATTTTGCTATTTTAGATTATCTTCTAAAATAATTAAGCAAAAGAATATCAAATAGTTTATTTAAGTAAAGTGATACCTTACCAACAAATATAAAAGAAAAAAACATCTTAAGTATAAAAGCTAATGCTTGCACTCCATAACAGAAAGCGCTAAAGTTGAAATAATTGATTAATAATGTTTAACTTGATGAAGAAAATACAATGAAAATACTAACATTAAACCTTTATAGTTCATTGAACTACTTACATCTTGCAAATCCTTGAATTTTACACCCTAATTAGCTTCAGCCCCCACGGATTTGCTCTATTACGAATTAAATCAACAATATGACAAAAAGGAATAAATTTATAACACATATAAAAATGTTCAAAAAAATTAAAAAATGACCAATCCAATATTATTAGGCTGAAAAAATAAATTTTTATTCTCTCAAATTATAGATAAGATATGACTTCTTGCAAGATTAGAACTCCACTTTTGTGTTTAGAACCATTGCAAGCTTATAAATTACATTTAAGCTAAAATATCCAAGGGTAAAACCAAGGGTATGGATCAACTTTTCATAACATTCTAAAATTTTAAAAGTTGTCATACCTATGTGAAAAATTCAAAGAGCTATTTTGTTATTCTTTAAAGCACTTCAATATCATTAGTAGCAAATGAAACCTATTGTAATATTGGTATTATAATCCTTAAATGTGAAATATTAGTGGAATGTGTATATGCACATGTCTCTTTATTAATATGTCATGTTCTAAGCATGACATAAAAGAAAAAAATACCTTTAAGTGTGGAAGTTTGCCCTTGTACCTATATCCCTATTAGTATAATAAAACTTCATTGCAAAAGGTTTAAAAGGAAGTGCTAAGGTTGAAATAATTTATTAATGATGTTTAACTCGATAAAAAAAAAGAAAAGATAATGAAAAAACTACCATTGAACCTTTATATAACATCAAAGTACTTTCATTTTGCAAATCCTTGAATCTTGCACCCTAATTAACTTTAGCCCCATAGACTTATTTTTTCGCAAATCAAATCAACAACATGCAACCCAAAAATAAAAAATAGAAACAAATATCATCAAACAGCATATAATGAAACAAAATCTCATTCAAACTATTATCCTAAAGACCCAAACAAAACAAAACTCCAAACTGTTGACTCACTTTGATTTAATTAGCAAACAGCTTTGAACAACTCTTGAAAAATAAAATAAAATAGTAATCCAATAAACACCATAAGGCAATCTTGGAAAAAATTCCATTCCATCCATCATTTATACAATCCAATCTTAAACAAAACTATCCTTAAACCATTTGAAATCAGAATAAAACAACATATAGATCTCAAAGTACTAACAATGAATCAAATACAAAAATAACTCAAAACCAAACATGAAAATAAAAACATTAACCTGTAACCCATAAAAAAAAACACAATTTAAACAAATGTCACCCAATAACATGCAACAAAAAAAAAAATCTCATTCAAACTATCATCCCAAAACCTAAAAAAATAAAAAAAAACCAAACCATTCACCCACCTTCAACTTAATCATAGAATAACACTTAACAATTCCTAGAGAAAAATAGTAATCAAATAAAAACACAAAGCAATTTGAAAAAAAATCTCATTTCAATAGTTATTCATGCAACCCAATTTCAAATAATACTACCTTTAAATCATTTTAAATTAGAATAAAATAATCAAAGAACATAGAAACCCTACAAATTGTAAAAAAATACAATAAAAGAAACAAAAAATAGAAAAAAAAACCTTTCACTATAGTGGTTGATATTATCTCGTGCTTTCTCATTTTTTTTATTTTATTATTCATTTTTCTTTTCCTATTTTCCTTTCCTCTTCTGCTCTAAACTCTTTCTTTTTATTTGTTTTTAAAAAGAAAGAAAAAATATTAAAAAAGGAACCCAATAGGTTTATGATACAAACCCAAATGTCAATTTCAATTACAAGTATTAAATTTAGACTATCTGACTGTCATCTAGATGTTAATACCAGAGTACCAATTGGCACTCAAAAACTGATGAAGAGTTTAAGCATAGGAACCCTTCGATGGCAAATAAGAAAAAAATAACAATGACGAATATCAAAGCTAGGATCCTTCAAGATCTTTTTGATATATATTTGTATTGATCAGATGATCATAATAAATGAGAAAGGAAAAATAAATTTTAGTTCAAAATTAATTTTTTTATGTAGAACTTTTCAATCATTAGATAAAAAAAGTTGATGTAAAATTATGCCATTATGAAGCATAGCTATTGAGCCATGAAAGTTAAAAAGACTATAATTATGCTCTTGCATTTGTCTTCTACCACAGACTAGAGTTGTAGCCAATATCTATTAGGAACAAAGCTGATTTTGTCTTAACGTTAGCAAGAATTGTAATGGCTGTAAGAAAGTGAAACAAGAAAAATTTCAACTTTGACATCATTATTAATAATTGTGACATTATAGTATATCTATGGTTTAATACAATGAAAGTTTTTTACTTGTTTTGCTTTTGACATTCATGTAATATACCAAATGCTTTCTTTTGTTCTTGATAATAACTTTAAACAACACCATCAACGTCATTTTTCTCTTAACTTTATTCTTTTTGCAAACAAATATTACACATATGATGTTTATAGCCAAAATCATGCATGATGAAAAATAGAGCTCTACTTTTTTTTTCTCTTTCCCATGATTGATAATTGCAATTGGTCCTTTGCATGCATGTGAAATCAAAGCTAATAGACATGTTTAATACGTGCATTATTGATTGGTTAGGCAACGACATGTCAAAGGGAAGAGAAATAAAAGATTGACCCCATGATACATGGTGGTTTGCTTGTCACCTTGTAGTTGTAAATTATATCAAATCAAACCAAGGGGGTCGCCTTATTTTTTTGAGACACATAAAAGGTTATTATGAACTAATCTATTTCTTAAAGGGATTGGTTTCATTAGTAGTCGGTTCAGGTAAACCTACATTGACTACACTTTTTTTTTCCTTTAGACACACATCTTTAACCATCTGTTTTACTACTTACATTTCATTCCATTATTTTTAATTACAAAAATAGGATTAGGGCTCCTTATTTCATAGAAATGTTTAAGCATCTAATTCAAAATTAATTGGTTATAAGCAAGGGTTTAATAAATATGAAATAATATCATTTCACAAATAGATAGAATAAAATAAATGTGAGTTTTGATATCATATTAATTATTTAATTTAAAATAAATTTTAAATCATTGATTGTAATCCTCTATTGAAAAGATCATATCAATTATTAAAAGAATAACTTTTTTTGATTAAATGACAAAAAAAAAACAGATATTGACCGATAAATCTAAACTCTGTAAAATGAATATTTTTTTATAATATGAACTTACCTTGTCTAAAAAAAGTTTCTATTAACTTTTTCAAAAGTTTTTAAGCTATAAGGTTATGTTGTTCAATGTTGTTCAATGTTGTTCAAAGTTGTTACAAAATGTCAACTAGCTCCAAAAAGTGTTGGAACAATTGTAGTGCCATAATGGAACAATATTACAAGTAATAATCATCGGATTTAGAAAATGGTTGGCCGAAAAAAACAACTTTACAAAAAATTTACATTTAATTAATTTGTGGTCTTAATAACTTGGAAAAGGAAATTTGAACTCAATTTTTTCATTGATATGCAGCTCATATGGGATTGTTTTAGCATGATTTTTGAGATCAAATAAAAATTGATTATAAAATGCAGCATGTTTTCTAATCTATACCTGCTTAATTTATGACTAAAATAAATGATAGAAATGAATTGTTAGGGGTATTTTTTGGTCATAAAAGTATAATTGTCTTTTATTATAAGAGAATGACTAACAATTGGTCAATGTTATTTTCATCATTTGGTCAAAGATAACATGGTAAATCGACCTAGACACATTTACCATACCAACCTAATAGGTCACCAATCCCTTAAATATAAATACCCTTCACTCTTTTTAGGTTGGGGGTCTAATATTTTTTTAATGATCTTATTCTAATCTTTGAGCTCTTCTTTTTCTCTTTTACTTCACTGACTTGAATGTTGAAGCACAAACACTAGATACAACTCTAACTTTTGCTCTTAATCGACCTCACACTTGTATTTTTAGATTCTTGCCCTTCAGTCCGAGTTTAGCACCATCATTTTAGCGTGCCAAGTAAAGGTTTTTTTAGCTAAGTTTAGAATGGAGCCATGAGTGCATGTGCTATATAAAAAAGCTCGATATTACCTTCATAAATGTTTAACTTGACCACCTCAACCAAAGAGCTTATTCTAAAAATTGTGGTCATAAAGGCCCACCTTGGTAAAAGATCTCAGCTAGATAAATTACTTTCATAAAAGCTTAACTCTACAAAAGAGCTTATCTTGGTAATTGCCTTCATAAAGGTTTAGCTTGGTCACCTTAGCCAAAAAGCTCATATTGATAAATTACATTCATAAATACCTACTTTAACAAAATAGTTTAATTCAACAAATTATCTTCATAAAAGCTCAATTCAGCAATTAGCTTTATAAAGGCTTAGCTTAATCACCTCGGCCAAAAAGCTCATATCAACAAATTACCTTCATAAAAGCTCATTTCAATAAAAGAGTTCAATTCAACAAATTATTTTCATAAAAGCCCAACTCAACAAATTGCTTTATTAAAGGCTTAGCTTAGCTACCTTGTCCAAAAACTCACTGAGAAAAATTGTCTTCATAAAAACTTTGCTCAACAAATTATTTTCTTAAAGGCTTAACTTGGTCACCTCGATCAAAGAGCTTATTTAGACAAATTACCTTTATAAAGGCTCAGCTCGGTAAAAGAACTCATTTTGACAATTACCTTCATAAAAGCTTAACTCGACCACTTCAATCAAAGATCTATCTTGACGAATTACCTTTATAAAGGCTCACTTTGGTAAAAGAGTTCATCTCAATAAATTATCCTCATAAAGGCCCTATTCAGCAAAAAATCTTTAAAAATGCTTAGCTTAGCTAAATTTTCTAAAAGTTTAGCACGATCAAAATGCATCAATAATGGATTAACTCAACTAAAATACTTTCACAAAAACTCAGCTCAAGCAAAAATTTTTTATAAAGGCTCAGCTCAACCATTGCATTTATAAAGTAAAAGCTCAATTAAAATGCTTTCATAAAAATTCAACTCGATCAAATTTTATTAATGAAGTATTATCTTTGACATCAAGCTCATGTTCATAAGATGATACGAGATCAGGGGAGGATGAACGAAATTCATAGTTGAATAGTAAACTGGTGGAAAATGGTGATATTATCAAAAGAGAGGGAGATAGTCAGCTAGCAGGTTTAAGAGTAGTAATAGACAAAATGATTAAGAGTCTATGGGAAACTGGTGATACAGCTGGCACGGCCTTCAATCCGCCGTCAGTTTCAAATGGTATTCATGCAAAAGATTTCCAAGTTGACGTTGAAATGCTGTTAAAGGACAATAATGGGAAATATGCCTTTTGGAAGAAAGATTGACTTGTGATGAAGATATCAGGGAAGAGAGTAAAAGTCAACAGCTTGCAAAAAGGGGTGAGGGGGCTAAGGATGATGGACTGCATGACAAACCATACTCCAATCCAATCAACAACGGGTTGGATGTAAGGACACAAATTTCTATTGAATTGGCTTAGGAAGCTGGAGATGCAGGAGAACTGAAACAAGGGCCACAACAATATGGGCCAAGTAGAAATAAGGAATGTCATGAAGATTCAGAATATGCCAGGGCCTATGAAGAAGTTAGCAGACCAAGAAGGAATAGAAAGTAGCTAGTTATTGATGAACAAAGACTAGAAACATACAAAGCAGCAAAACAGGGCAGAAGAAATAAGAAAGGGAAAACATCATTTCATCATGGATCTACAAGGAAGACAGATGAGTTGAAAAGCCAGATTCTTGAAGATTCTAACTTATCAGATGAAGATATAAGAAGTAGAAAGAGAGCATTTAGAATGGAAGTGGCAAGAACGCTAAAGGTGGGGAAAATGCTAAGATTAACGACATGAGGGGATCAAGAGGTAATGATTGAGAAATTAATGGCCATGGAGATGAAAGAGGTAGAATGGGAAGGCAATCTCTGATCTGACTCATGTGATAGCTATTGTTTTGGGGATTTATTTTGTCTTAATGAAGATAATTTCAATAAACATAAGGGGGATAGGTGCGAAAGAAAAAAGGAGAGTTGCAAAAAGCTTATTTGCAACGAAAGGCCAAGTTTGGTTTTTATACAAGATTCAAAATTATCAGGGGTTACAGGGAGGATCATCAATCAGCTCTGGAGTAACAACGGCATTAGTTTCAGACATAGTGATGCATGCGGGTCGGCAGGAGGCTTGATCAGTATGTGGGCAGACAACAATTTTATCCTTATTTCAGCAATGATCAAAGAGTGTTACATCCATTTAAGAGGCAAATTCCCTAGATACGAAGGCGTGTTTAATTTTTTCAATGCAGTACTGACAGAGGAAGAACGGTTTGGTTTGTCGGATATTATAAGATCAACAAATGACTTCAATAATTTTGTAAATGTTATTGAGCTTGTGGATCTACCGCTTGCTGGGAGGAAGTATACTTGGTACAAGAGGAGCAACAAAATGGCAATGAGCAGGTTAGATAGTTTCCTTCTATCTCCAAATTGGTAACACACTTTCCCTTTGATAAACCAATGGTGCTTGGAAGGATCAATTTCAGGTCACGTGGCCATTTGTTTTGGAATTGACAACACTGATTGGGGTCTTAAATTGTTTAAATTTTTCAACCATTGGCTCGATAATGGCGACTTTAACTGTTTGATAGAAGAGAAATGGAGAAGTTAGGAGGTAGATGGTTACGCTAGCTTTCGACTCATACAAAAACTTAGTTGTTGAAAAATGATATCAGAGTATGGAACAGATATAGGGATAGTAATGTAACAGAGTCAATCAAATCTGTTAATAAAGAGATCTCAGAGTTAGAAAAAGACCATGAAGCTCACCCATCTTATGATGCCATCGGTATCCTTATCAACTCAAAAAGAAAGAGCTCTGGCACTTGCAACGAATTGAGGAAAAAACATGGAGGTAGAAAGCAAGAATCTAGTTGATCCAGGATGGAGACAAAAATATGAGATTTTTTCACTGTATTGCAAATAGCAGATGAAGGAACAATTCTCTAAGTCACATCTCTTACAACGGAAAGCTGCTTACTAATCCAAAAGAAGTCAGGCAAGCCGTGGAAGGACATTTCTAAGAGCACTTAAAAAAAAACTACAAGACCAAGTCTGGAATTTATCAACATGGAGATGGGAAAGTTAACCCCATTGCAAGCTTAACAACTTGACTACCATTCACAAAGGATGACGTATGGGCAGCGGTGGAAGATTGTGAAGGGGACAAAGCTCTAGGGCCTGACGGGTTCGATTTTAACTTCATAAAAAAGCAACGAAATTTCTTAAAACAAGACATTTTGGTTTTTCTAGAGGAATTTCACAACTCAAGTCATTGGTCTTGCGACTAATAAATAATGCACAAAAACCCTTAATGATTTTAGACCAATTTCCTTTATTGGAAGCATGTATAAAGTACTTGCCAAGCTCCTGGCCAGTAGAATGAAGCGGGTAATGGCAGCTCTGATACATGTAACTCAAATCAGCCTTAGTGGAAGGAAGACAAATAATGGATAGCGTTTTGATCGCGAATAAGGTCTAGACAGTATAAAAAAGCCCAACCGGAGGGGTCTAACGTTTAACTTGGATTTTGAAAAAGCTTTTGATAGTGTGGAGTGGGAATTTCTCACGACCATAATGAGAAAAATGAGCTTTGGCAGGAAATGGATCTCATGGATTATGGAGAGTGTCACAGCAGCATCAGTATCAGTATTAATAAATAGCTCCCTAACAAACCCCATCAAGATGCAGAAAGGTCTTCGTCTAGGTGATCCGTTTGTCTCCTTTTCTATTCATTATAGTGGCGGAAGGTTTAAGCTTGCTATTAAGAAAAGCCTTGAACATGAACCTATTCAATGGGATTAAAATTGGCCAGATGAGCCTTTATATTTCTCAATTGCAATATGCAGATGACACAATAGCCTTTTGTGAGGCAGATGTCGAGCAACTGCTACAGGTTAAGAGAATATTACGATGTTTTCACTTATGTTCTGGCCTGAAAAGTAAACTTAACCAAGAGTGCTCTGTTTAGGATTAATATTGGCCAATAGACTGTTGTCAACTGGGCTTCAAAAATTCACTGTAAGGCGGACTCTCTTCCATTAAAATACCTCAGGCTTCCGTTGGGAGCAAATCCAGTAAGGATTTCAATTTGGCAACCGGTTATTGATACTTGCAAGAAAAGACTCAGTAATTGGAAGGGTAAGCTACTATCAATTGGAGGTAAAGTGGCCTTAATCAAATTTGTCCTTTCCAATCCCCTAATTTACTATATGTCGTTATTCAGAATACCGAATAGGGTGAGGAAGGAATGAAAAAAGAAAAATGAGGATGGTTGATTAGAACACGGTCTGTAATAGCAAACAGCATAGTGGTCTGGGAATTATAGGACTAGATCCTTGCAATCAATCTCTATTTGTGAAATGGCCTTGGAGATATGGGAGAGAGGTTAATGCACTGTGGAGGGAAGTGGTCTGTGACAAATACAATATGCTTGTTGCTAAATTATGGTCTTCTCCCTACTCAAACCGTTTACTTTCTAGTGTGTGGTGTGATATATAGTCAAATTGGCAAATAAGGAAGAATGCTAACTTTATAATATCTAGTATTTTTCTCTGTACAGGTGATGGTTCGAGGATTTCTTTTTGTAGTGACAAATGGGCGAATGACTCATTCTTAAAAATGTATTTGGCAGAATCAACCGTCTAGTTGTGAATAATAAAGGTTCAATAAAAGATTTCGTTAAATAGAATAGTGGTAATTGGTGCTAGCACATTCCACTGAGACAGAATCTTTTTGATTGGGAAATTGAACTTTGGCAGCAATTCATGACCACTATATCTACGATCACTTTACCACCAATGAAACCTGACAGGGCTGCTTGGTCTCACACAACAAATGCGCACTTCAATCCAAAGTTTTCTCGGTATAAACTCTCTAAATTAAACAATGAGTCGACTGTGATTGAAAGCTTCATAGGGAAAGGTATTGCACCCCCGAAAGTCAAAATTTTTTGCTGGCAAGTTATTGGAGGTAGCATCCCAGTAGTGGAGGTTCTTCATTCGAGAGGCTACCTAAGGAACAAGGAAAACAAATGCGCTTTTTGCATGTAAGCTGAAACTGCCAGTCACCTCTTCTCATGGTGTTCCTTTCAATGGAAAATTTAGTGCAAGTGCTGTCTCCAATGGCAGATTGTACCAGGATCCTTAAAAGAAGCTTTTCAATACTGGAGCAATCTAATTTTTAAGCAAGACCAGAAATTGGTATAGGAAACATTGTTTTATGCAGTTGTGTGGTTCATCCGGCTGGCGCGTAATGAGGTGGTGTTCAACCAAAAAATAATTACCATTGATCAGATTTTTGACTTGGTTAAAGTCCGACTCGGTTGGTGGTTGAAAGCCAAATTCCCCAAGTAGAATTTCATGATCTCAAACTTCACGACCAAATGCAAGATATTTCTATTCTCCTGCCAAAGAAGCCCAGTAGAAAGGTTACTTACTGGTCCCCTCCTCCAAAAGGATTATGGAAGTTCAACGTGGATGGTTCTACATCGGAAAGCTTGGACCAGCAAGAGTTGGAGGAGTGCTTCAAGATTGGGATGAAAAAGTTAAGCTTTTATTTTCCAAGAGTTGGGATTAAGGACTCAAACCTAGTAGAATTCATGGCTGTGACAGAGGCTCTCTCAGTCGTGGTGGAAGCGAACTGCCAGGTATTATCATTGAAAGCAACTCTAAAGTGGTTATTTCATGGATAAATCAAGTCTGTGATAGCCCATGGAAATTCAGTAACGTCCTTAATCATCTGTGTAATTTATATGCGGCAGTAAAAAAATGTCTCGTTTATTTATATGCCAATGGAAGTAAATCGTTTTTGCGGACTCCCTGGACTTAATAGCGTGGCTTTAACATTGTAATTCTTTTAGTTCTAATAAATTTTAATTTAAAAAAAAAATTGCTTCACTATACTTCTTTAATAAATAATTAGTTTTGTCAAAAGAAATCAGTTTGACCAAAAGAGTTAAGCTTGATCAAATTTCATTAATAAAATATTAATTTCACTACATTTTCTTAATAAAGGATTAGCTTAATTAAAGGATATCAATTTGGTCAAAAAATCTCAGCTTAGTCAAATTTTTTTAATAAAGTATCAGTTTTGGCATATTTTCTTAATAAAGGATTAGTTCAACTAAAAGAGATCAGTTCGGCTAAACAAAATGCTCAACTCGATCAAATTTCATTGACAAAGTATTAGTTTTGCTATATTTCTTTAATAAAGGATTAGTTCAGCTAAAAACGATTAGTTTAGCCTAAAGAACTCAACTCAGTCAATCTTCATTGATAAAGTATAAGTTTCACCATTTTTCCTTAACAAAATATTAGCTTAACCACAAGAGATCAGCTCGACCAAAAGATCTTAATTTAACCAAATGTCTTTGATAAAATATTAATTTTACCTTATTTCCTTAACGAAGGATTACCTTAGTCAAAAGAGATCAGTTTGGCCAAAAGAGTTCAATAAGGCTAAATTTTCTTGGTAAAGTATTAGCTTCACCATATTTTTTTAATAAAGGATTAGCTTGACCAAAAGAAATTAGCTTAGCCAAATTTTATTGATAAAATATCAGTTTTATCTTATTTCTTTAATAAAAGATTAGCTTGGCTAAAACAAATAAACTCTGCCAAAAGAGTTCAGCTTAACTAAATTTCATTAATAAAGTATTAGTTTCATCATATTTTTTTAATAAAGGATTAACTAAGCTAAAAGAAATTAGTTTGGCCAAATTTTATTGATAAAGTATTAGCTTTGTCATATTTCCTTTATAAGGGATTAGCTAGGCTAAAAGAGATCAGTTTGGTCAAAAAAGCTCAACTTAGCTAAATTTGATTAATAAAATATTAGCTTTTTCATATGTCATTAATAAAAGATTAAATTAGCCAAAAGAGATCAACTTGGTCAAAAGAGCTTAGCTATGCTAGATTTCATTGATAAAATATTAGCTTTATCATATTTCCTTAATAAAGGATTAGCTTAGCCAAAATAGATTTTCTCGACCAAAAGAGCTAACTTAGTTAGATTTCATTGATAAATTACTATGTTCTTCATTTTTTTAAAATAAAGAATTAACTCGGTGTTATAACATATAGATCTGAAAATCTATAGCTAAACTTAGCAAATGGAGTCGCCACTAATATTTTTTAACTAGGTGTAATGAATCTATCCTTTTAAGGAGCTCTTAAGCTTGACTAAAGGTCCCTAAAAGAATAAGTTTTGGTCTTCTAATCAGAACAGGATTCGAAAATTCGGTTACATATGAAAAATGTTATAGCACCCCCACATGTCTATTCAAAGGATGGTACCATTTTATTTTAAATTATCCTAAAGTCTTGATTCTAATGGTCTTAAGTTTTAGTGTTTAAATATTGGAAATAATTCTTAAAATTCTCCATCAATTTGGTAGAATTCTTAAAAATATTTTTTCACCTCAAAAGTATTCAAGAATTTCATTTATTTTCTTGAAAAGGCTCCGTCGTTGGAAAAAGATTTAATTATTTTTTTTACTTTTTGGTTTGTTTTTATTGAAAATATATCTAATTATTCTACTATTTGGGCCAAATTAGAAATATCTTTTCTTTTTAATTTCTAAAATTTTCACAATTTGGGTCTATTTAGAAATTTTTTTTATTTCTAAATTTTTCATCATTTGAGTCTATTTAGAATTTTTTTTATTTCTCTTTGGAAATAAAATAATATGATAACTATTTTCTTGAAATTTCGTTCAAAATTCTTCTACAATTTGAGACAAATTTAAAGAAATTTCTCACCTAGAGATTTCTTAGGAAATTTACTATTTGAAATTTCTAAGAATTTCATCATTGAATAATTTTCAAATATTTCCAACCAAAATTTTTATTATTTTTTTTAAAATTAAAAATAAATATTAATTATTGTTATTGAAACTTTCTTTAAAATAAATTTAGAAAAAATTTCTCACCTAAAAATTTTATAAACATTACCATTTGAAATTTAAAAAAATTCTATTATTGGATAATTAGTACTTACTTTCAAAACTTTTATTTTATTTATTTTATATTTTATTATGTTTTTAAAATTTAATCATACAAAAAAATAAATAAATAAAATAAAAAATAATACCAAAAAAATGGCTTGGCTAAAATGGCTTGGCTAAAGACATAGATAGTGGTTCAGAGATGTAGCTAAAGAGGTTTAGCTTGTCTGAAGGCCTTAGCTGGAATGTGGGTCAGCAGAATGGTTGCACTCGGGTCGAGTCACCTGCTGGGAAAACAAGCGGATCTTAGGGGTTGTCTAAGGCCAAAATGATGTCATTTTGGTAAGGGTATAAAAGCTCGAATTCTTCCTTTTTCCTTAAATTTTCCTTCCTTTATCTCTCTCCTCTCCTCTTTTCTCTTTCTCTCTCTAAAAATAAAAAAACTTCAATTGAATCTTCATCAGATTCTAAAAATTTGATCAAAATCTGGGTTGGTTGATCGAACGTTTATCAGTTTCTGGAAAACTGACATTGAAAATTGGAAAACTCTTCGAAATTTGGAAATGTTGCCAGAAAGTTGCTGAAAAATTCCAAAATCACCAAAAAATTCTACTAAAAACTAGAAATTTTTCACAAAATTTCTAGAAAAGATTTTTTTTTAACCCAAAAAATTTTTGAACTTTCTAAGTGCTTTATGGTGTGTTTTTCCTCTTTGCTTTTCTATGTGTCTTTTTGATCTTTTTGTGTTTTTCCTTCCGTGTGGCATATATTTATAAGGTTCTAATCCAAAGAACCCTAATTCGGATAGAAATCTCAATTTCTTTTAAACTTTAACTTCAAACCTCAAATTCAACTCAAACTCATCAAACAAACAACTTCAATGAAACTTAACCACCTATTTTTTCATTTTTTAAATATTTTTAATATTTAATATTTAATTATTTTTATTAACAAAAAAAAATCAAGTAGATTTTCAAACAGATTAGGGTGTCTACAGCTACCCTTCTTTGCACATTTTTTATGAAACAAAAATTGTGCAAAGACATAAACAATACAATCGAGAATCAACACGACAATTTTTTTTTTCTAAGCATACTCAGACTTCTTGTATAACATAAAAATTCCTCTAAACAGAGGCTTCACAACTTTTAAGAAATAAATAAGGCTACTTTAAGCAGAGGCTCAACGACTTTGAAAAATAAGCAAAGCTCCTCTAAGCAAAGGTTCAATGCCTTTTAAAAAATAAACAAAGCTTTTCTAAACAGAGGCTCAATCACGTTGAAAAATAAACAAAGCTCTTCTAAGTAGAGGCTCAATGATTTTTAAAAAAAATAAATAAGGCTCCTCTAAACAGAGGCTCAATGACTTTGAAAAATAAATAAGACTCTTCTAAACAGAGGCTCAACAACTTTAAAAAATAAATAAAACTCCTATAAACAGAGGCTCAACAACTTTGAAAAATAAAGCTCCTTGATAATTATGTCCAGAGGAGTCATAGATCGTGTCATAAGAAATTTTAGGAGATTATGCCCGGAGGTTTTACAAATTTTCCTAATATTGAGAAATATTTTTTTTCAAGGATCAAAATCTTACCTCAGAGGTATTCTTTTTTCAAATGAGAAGTTGAAATTCTTTCATTGGAAAGTTTTCATATTTATCTTTTCCATGGGGAATCTTGAAATATCCTTGCTTCATGCACTGAACATTCTCACATGCAATGCATGCTATGCACTAAACATTCAAAAATACAATGCATGCTATGCAAATGTCAAGCTTTCTTCCAAAAGTTCAAAATCTTTTGTCAGAAAAATTATCAATCTTTCATCAAAGTCAAAACTTTGTAAAAAATATCATAATAATGATGCAAATGCTTTTTTAATGAAGCAAATGCAATAGTCTATATTCTCAAAATACTACAGATGTCATATTCTAAATCATAATTCATATGTTCATTGTATGATGCAAGCGCATAGCCAAACTAAAGTTTTAAATATTCTCTAACAACAATGCGAATGCAATGCATGTAATGCAGATGTCAATGTCATGAAATTCTAGTTAAATGTGGTAACATGATTCTCAAGACCCCACCATCTCACATTTCCCCCCTTTTAGCTTCTTAACACTAACCATTTTAGATCAAGTTCCATCAATTGATCCTTATTATTTCTATCACTTGATCACAATTCATAGGCTTTTCAGCACTGATAATTTCATAACAAGTTTCATCCATTGATCCATATTATTTCTATCACAACTCACAAGCTTCTCAGAACTAGCCATTTCAGAATAAATTCTATTAACTAATCCATATTATTTTCATCATTTGATCATAACTCACAAGTTATGTCTACTAATCCATCATCATATTCATCACTTGGTTACACCATGTGTCTTTCCAAATCATCTTTTCAAGTTTTTGACATCTTTTCATTTTTTTGCCCCCTATCATCTTGGATTTCTTTTCAAAGGAATACAAGAAACTTTTATGAACACTATCATTTCATATCATGATAAATATGATGCAATCATACATTTTTTAGATTTATTTTAGGGATGCAAAAATAAAAGAGCATAAGGTGAATTAGAAAAAAGATAATTAATGAGGAATGAGTTTGGTACAAAAATAAATGGATAAAGGAATAAATTTAAAGCATGTCATTAGGACAAATGGTATTGAATGGTACCATAATATCCAAATAATGAATACTTAGACAATTCTTAACATTAATCCAGAATCATTTTTCAAAAACTCATTCCATTGACTTTTGAAATCATTTTAAGCTTATTGAACTTTATCTTAACTTTGAGAGATCTTCAAATGCCTTAATCTTCCATATATTTGAACTGTCTATCCAACTTTCAGCTTAGATGCTATTTTACCCAAATCATCCTTTCAGGTTTTCAATTTGAGTCTTTATTTTCTCTTTATTTATATTTTTTTTATTTTCTCATTTTGTCTATTTTTTTTTTTTCCATTTTTTCATTTTTCTTTCTAATTTTTTTCATCCATTATTGATATCTCTTACATATCAATCTCTAAAATACAAGAACATAGCACAATTCTATTGCTCCATCTCAAGCATGCCTTAGCCTAACATATAATCATTCAATTCTAGCATTCACATTTGATTAAAATGAACTTTTAAAGGTTGTAATGTAGGCTATGGTGAGAGGTTATGAAAAAAATGGATAAAATAGGCTCAAAATGCATGTTTAAGAGGTTTAAAACCAAAAGATCATTTCCCATCATCTTATGCAATTTGGCATTTTACCCCATTCCATATCATTTCATTACTTTTTCCATTCATCTTATTTCTCACAAAAGAATTCTCATTACCTTGCCCTAACTCATTTGTGGCATTCATTTTTTTTGGTTTTTATTTTTATTTTTTTTTTACTTTCTATCTTTGAGATATTTTGTGATCTTTTACCTCTTTTCTTTTTCAAGTATGTTCTTTTCAAAATTTGCCCCTTAGTATGGAGGGTGATCCTTGGTTGGGGTTCTTTAGAAAAAGAAATCCTAATAGGTTTAAAAAGGGTAGCAATAGATGATTTTATGAATGGTAAAAACAATCATTTTTCATCTCAAACATTAATGCTTTCTTTGAATATCATCTACTAAACAAAGATAAACTCATGGATCTTTATAAAGGACTGCATATCTAACTCATTGATCTTTATAAAGGACCATATCTATTTCATTACCAACAACTTACTTTTTTTTGCTCAAATAATCTTACATATTGAACTTTATCAATGTGAATGAGTTTCCAAAATTAAATCCCAAAGTTATTATTATCATTGTCTAAACATTTATCATTTGAAATTTGAGAATGGGAATGAAAAGATATAACAAATAACAAAGCATGGAATAATGGCTTGGATGAGAGAGAAAATGTAATGAAATGCATCAATTTACCTTTTATTAGAATGATAACAAATGAAATCTTATCGCATAAAAGAAATCCTAACATTACTCTGAAAAAAATCTTAAAATGACAAGTAACTCTCAACTAGCTTTAGCATCATCTTTAAAATTATACCTCTATGTGATCAAGTGAAGGATTTTTTTTGACATCTGGCCCCCTGATTCACTGAAGCTTACTAAACCTTTTTGAATCAAACTCGCTCTTGATCCTCTTTCAGAGCATTGATACTACGATTGGGCAATGGATTGCCACTAATATTAAGTGTTGTTATCTTTACTGTATCGAAGTTTATCATTCCATCCTTGATCAATCATTGCACTTTATGCTTTACGTTAGTATAATTTTTAGTGGAATGACTAGTAATTCTATAATGGTAGTCACAATGAGCTGTAGAATCATACCACTTGGGATAGGGTGCTTAAGCAACTCTAGACGGTTGGAGGCAATCAAGTAGTTATTATAGAGCTCTCGATATAATTTTATATAAGTCATAGGGATTGGGTCAAATATAATTTTTCTCGAGTAGGTCATTGTTCTTGTGAACCACCCATCGGACTAGCAGGATGAATCTAAAGTCTTATGGGAGGTTGAGTGTTAGAATTGTATATGGCATTTTGGGGTCTAAAAATAAGTTGATACGTTAGAAAGTGGGATGGTTGTGGAGTAGGCTAATATAGGTAGCGTGAAGCATTATTCATTGCAGGGTAATATAGGAAGTAAACTTGTGGCAGATAAGGTTGATAACCTTTGAACTATTTTTTATCAAAGTTCACAGCTTGAGCTTCAGTCTCTTTCTTCTTTAGGGCTTTCTTAGTGGAAGCTTTTCTTTTTTCTAACTTGTCATTCTTAATGGCATTCTCAATGATTTTGCCTAAGATCACCATGTCAGTGAAATTTTTTATTGCATTTCCTATCATTTTTTCATAATAGAGAGATTTTAAAGTGCTAATAAAAAACACTATGGCTTCTTTCTTAGTTAGAAGAGGCTACACTTGAGTAGCTATGTCTCTTCACCTCTGGGTATATTCCTTGAATGATTCAGTTGCCTTTTTCTTCATATTTTACAAAGACAAATGATTAGGAGCTAGATTTATGATATGTCGATATTGACTGATAAAGTCATAGGCTATATCACTCCAAGACTGAATGCGAGTCTTATCCAGCTGAACATAACACCAAGCAATAGAGCTAGTAAGGTTATCTTGAAACACATACATTAGCAACTTCTCATTATTAGCATAGGCCACCATCTTTTGATAATATATAATAATATTAGTTTTTGAACACATTGTACCATCATTCTTCTCAAACTTCAGTACCTTGAACTTTGGAGGAATAACAACATCTAAGACTAAACAGAGCCAAGCAACATAACAGAACCAAAAAAATCAATTCTCTTCACTGTTCATAACCTTTCTTCCAAAATAGTCATCTTCATATTAGCTATTGAGTTTCTCGACAACTTGTCCCCTTTTAGTTTTAATTTTTTTTTCTCTTTTGAATCATCCAAATTCACAACCTGGATTGGTTCCACTACCTTTTCAGTAAAGATAGGATTCATATAGCTCTAGCATATTTGAAGCTGATGGCATTATGGGGTATGTGTACCTTATAGGGTATGTGAATTACTATGGATGGTACATCATATGTGGACTGATGGGGCTCAAAATCGAAAGGGTACAGAAAGGTCAATCACCTCTTATGATGGATGGTCCTGTTGGCTAGTATTTTCTTCTATCCTCTTTCCTTTATATAACTTGTTCAAAGCATTCAGAATCTTACCCAACTTCCCTTTAAGTTTCTTTTGAGCTTTCTTTATCCTTTCGAGACTACTAAAATTTTCTTGTTCCATTTGTTTAGCTCGAGCTCTTGTATTATATTTGTAAGTTGATTATGTGAGGTTCTTGCTTGGTGGACTATCCTTGAACCTTGACTACCATAATTACATTATAAAAAATGCTATGCTTTATGTTTGGTATTTTGATGCATGAATGGAATGTACTAATATTTGCAACATAACTATCATTAATAAAAAAAATCTCAATTTGAAACTTTATTTAGTAAAATTTGAAAACTACATCCTAACAAAGTCAAAACAATACTTTAAAGTTCTAAACATTAGCATTACTCTAATGCCTTCTTATAGATTTCTTAGCTTACTGGTAATGATCTTATGCCTTATTTAAGAAGTCAGGCAATTATTGCCTATGAGCTCTTACGGGTTGCACCATAGCTTTCAAATCTTTCACTTTTTTTTTCATCTCTTATGCCTTATCTGTAATAGTGCATAACTAATTGACTAGGTGCTTTAGATATGTTTGTTTTTCTGTACATATGCCCTTCTATAGCTCACTTTATTTAGCATGTTTCTTACATTCATTAGTCAAATCTTCTACCTGTGATGTGTATTGATCCACTATCCCTTATAGCATCTGGCTATGCTTGTACACCCTAGCAACGGCCTTTTGTCCTTCTTCCACCCTTGCTTTCAATAATTCATTTTCTTTTAAGAGTCGGACAAGCTCGGGTGTAATGGATGAATGTGTCTTGTCCAGATCATTGAATAAGGCTTTCCATTAATCCTTTTGCTCACTGAAGCTTTGAATTTTTTGCTCTTGGAACTTCAAATTTTATTCCATTTCTATCTTTAATCACTTATTTTCTTGCTATAGTTCATCTTTCTCATTTGGAGTTTTTTTTTAGCCGTTTCCACTTTAGCAAGAGATTTTGAGGAATCGACTTTAGGGAATGGTCAATGATTTGTTATCGAGGAAGCACAATGTCCTTACCTCTCCTTATATGCCACACAATATATTCTAGGGTGACATAATAAGTAAACCTCCCCTGGTTAACCCTAATGGTTTGTTTTCATGCCTTTTTGATCATTTCAATCATTCCATATGCTCATTTTTCAGTGAAAGAAAATTTTCACTAGTTAAGTCCATAGGTTTCTACAATAAATTGCTCACATCCAGATTGTCTTCTTACCAAAGTTGAGTTATGAGTAACAGCATCCCATAAGCCCAATAAGAACACCCAAGGTCGATTCCCACAACTATATAGCATCATATCATGTCGCACCCAAGATGTTCTCCAAATTATCCTTTGGCTATCAAACGCACGAAAATATAAAACCCATTCTTCTTTTGACTTTGCTTTAAGCCATGTGCTGCAACAAAACTTCTTGATTGGAATACTGGAACAAAGGTATAGTTTACAAAATTGGTTTTTTTCATACTCAATATGACTCTTCATCCATACATAAAACAGCTATAAACACCCATTAAATTGACCTTTACCATTTTTACGATAAAAATTCAAAGATCGAATGGTTTTTACTAAATGGTTGGTACTGCATTGACTTTGTATACTAACTGATCGACAAAGTCTATCACTGTGACATTAACATATCCAATGACTTTTGGAAAGATTACCAATCCGTATAGAGTTATAGTTATTGTCACTAACCCTTGATCATCATCCAAATGCCCTTAGATGAAGTCTCGTAGAAAACTTCATGGGATAGCCTTACTTTCACCTTTTGTCTTGATACATGCATCAACTTGAGGTAAGCTAAGTTCAAGCATTTGCACAAGCTTCTTACAATAACCTACCTTATTTGACTAATAAATCTTATATGGGTTTGGCAAATAAAAGTAACGTAGAACCATATATTCTTTAATTATAGGCACCATATCTGCTTTATTGAAGATGAAACACCTATAAGAAGGATCTTAAAACTATAAAATGGCTTTGATTAGGTTATTGTCAACTTCCACTTAGAGCAGTGAAGCTATGTTTCCATATTTATTCTCAAATACCTCCTACTTTGTTTTACTCATACATCCCCAAATATTGCTTAGGTTAGCCAGGTCATTTTGTTGGAGATTAAGATGAACTCTCTTAGGTAATGATGAGATAAAACCTTCAGGTAAGCAATTACCTTATTTTCTTTAACCTTTCTCTGACTTGATTTTCAATTGAGGAACAGATTCATAACAAACTAATGTAAACTTTGATTGCATTTCACTTTCCATGGATGTAGGTGTGAGATCGGTTTATCAATAATTGCTATATGGCAAATATTTCCTATATGAGAATGATGCAAAGGATAATGTTAAATATGATAATGAAAATGATGTATGGAATTAAATGATATTGAAATGATGTAAATGCACAAAGTCAAATAAACAAAATGGTTAGATCATAAACTATTCCTTATTATGTCCTAATTTCGAGGTATATCTCTCATTAGGTAAGAATGGCTCTATCTTAAGGCTAGCCTTTTAAATGTAGATTATATGCAAGGTTAAGTGACTTTGACCACTAAAGGTTCCCAAATTATTCCTTACATTATGGTCCATTACAGACTAGTAAGGCATTCTGATCTTCACTCATCACAGGCTACCAAATAAAAAGATTCAATTTGAGTGGGAGTATTTCGCTAGTCATTATAGAGATTATCATCTCACAAGAGTGTAGGTACTTTACTCATTTCTATGAGGGATGGAGCTCAGGTATAGAGCTAATGTAATGCAAATGCATGTGATAGTGCGTGTGAAGGAACATATAATTATCAACCCCAATAAATCAAATGATAGACAAAAAAAGGGAAAAATGTTAGTAAATAAATAATTATAATTTAAAACCATTAGATCAAATGATAGGATAAATTTAAAAATTTATGGCTTGACTCTCTAGAGATTCCCTAGTAGAGTCGCCAAACTGTCATAACATATAGATTCGAAAATCTATAGCTAGATTTAACTAATAAAGTTACCACCAATATTTTTTAACTAGGTGTGATTAGCCACCTAGTGAATCTATCTTTTTAAGGAGCTTCTAAGCTTGACTAAAGGTCCTTAAAAGAATAGGTTCTGGTCTTATAATTAGAACAGGGTTCAGGAGTTCGATTACATATGGGGAAGGTTATAGTACCCCCACATGCCCATCCAAATGATGGTACCATTTTATTCTAAATTATCCTAAGGTCTTGATTCTAATGGTCTTAAGTTTTAATGTTTAAATATTTGAAATAATTCTTAAGATTGTCTATCAATCTGGTAGAATTCTTAAAAATATTTTCTCACCTCAAGAGTATTTAAGAATCCTATTTGTTTTCTTGAAGAGGTTTCGTCATTGGAAAAAGATTTAATTATTTTTTTCATTTTTTGGTTTGTTTTTATTGAAAATATATCTAATTATTCCACCATTTTGGTTAAATTAAAAAATATCTTCTCTTTTTAATTTCTAAATTTTTCACATTTTGGGCCTATTTAGAAAATTTTTTTATTTCTAAAATTTTCACCATTTAGGTTTATTTAGAAATTTTTTATTTCTCTTTGGAAAGAAAATAATATGACAACTATTTTCTTTAAATTTCATTTAAATTCTTCCACTATTTGAGATAAATTTAAAGAAATTTCTCACCTATAGATTTCTTAGGAAATTTTTTATTTGAAATTTTTAAAAATCTCATCATTAGATAATTGTCAAATATTTTCAACCAAAATTTTTATTATTTTTTTAAATTGAAAATAAATATTAATTATTGTTATTAAAACTTTTTCTAAATTATTCCACAATTTGGGACAAATTTAGAAAAAATTTCTCACCTAGGAATTTTATAAAAATTTACCATTTAAAATTTTTAAAAATTTTATCATTGGATAATTAGTACTTACTTTCAAAAATTTATTTTATTTATTTTATATTTTATATTTTTTTCTAAATTTGATCATGCAAAAAAATAATAAATAAATAAATAATAAGATATAAAAATAAAAAATAATAGCAAAAAAATCGGTTTGGCTTAGTTGGAGACATAGATAACGGCTCAAAGATGAGGCTCAAGAGACTTGGCTAAACTCGGTTCGGTTGAAGGCCTTGGCTGTGACTCGGTTTGGCTAAAGGCCTTGGCTGTGACTCGGTTTAGCTCAAGGCCTTGGTTGGAACACGAGTCAACAAAATTGGTTGCGCTCGAGTCGGGTCACCTGTTAGGAAAATACGCAGATCCTAGGCATTGTAAGGCTAAAATGACATCATTTAGGTGAGGGTATAAAAGCCTAAATTCTTTTTTTCCCTCAAATTTTCCTTTTCCTTTTTCTTTCCTATTCTCTTTGCTCTCCTTCTCTCTTTAAAACTTAAAAAACTTCGGTTAAATCTTCACCGGATTCTGAAAAATCTCATTGAAATATGGGTTAGTTCGCTAGATGTTCATCAAAAGTTTATCAGTTTCTAAAAAATTAATGCTTGAAATTAGAAAACTCATCGAAATTTGGAATCTTACTAGAAAGTCATCGAAAAATTCAAAAATAACATAAAAATTCTATTGAAAACTAGAAACCTTTTAGAAAATTTCCAAAAAAAAAATTTCTTTTTAACCTAAAAAAATTTTGAACTTTTTGGCTGCTTTTATGGCGTGTTTTTTCTCTTTGCTTTTTTGTGTGTCTCTCTGATCTTTATGTGTTTTTCCTTCTATGTGGGCATATATTTATAGGGTTATGATCTAAAGAACCCTAATCCGGATAGAAATCTCAATTTCTTTTAAACTTCAACTTCAAACCTCAAGTTCAACTCAAACTCAAACAAGTAACTTTAATCAAACTCAACCACCTATTTTTTCTTTATTCATTTTTTATTGCTTTTATTAACAAAAACAAAAATCAAGTAGATCCCTAGATAGAATGGGGTGTCTACACTTGGACAAAAAATATCAATTGACCAAAAAAGCTTAAATCGACTAAATTTCATTAATAAAGTATCAGTTTCATCATATTTCTTTAACAAAAGATTAGCTCAACAAAAAATAGATTAGCTTGGCAAAAAAATATTAGCTCGACCAAAAACATTCAGTTTGGCCAATTTTCATTGACAAAGTATTAGATTCACTATATTTCTTTAATAAAAGGATTAGCGTAGTCAAAACAAATCAATTCAGTTAAAAGAACTCAACTCAGCTAAATTTTATTGATAAATTATTAGTTTTGCCATATTAACTTAGCCAAAAAAAATCACCTCAGCCAAAAGAGTTTAGATCAAGCAAATTTCGTTGAAAAAGTATCAGCTTGGCAAAATTTTATTGATAAATTATTAGCTTTGCCATATTTCCTTAATAAAGGATTAGTTTGGCTAAAAAATATAGGCTCAACTAAAAGAGAATACTTTGGTCAAAAGAGATTAGTTCAGTTAAAAAAGCTCAATTTGATCAAATTTCATTAATAAAGTATCAGTTTCACCACATTTCTTTGATAAGGGATTGGTTTGGCCAAAAGAGCTGATCTCAGCCAAATTGGCTTCATAAATTATCAATCGAGCTAAATTTCTTGATAAATGATCAACTTGGTCAAATTTTTTTCATAAAGGCTTAGCTCAAGAAAAATGCTTTAAAAAAAGCTTAGCTCGATAAAATTGCCTTTATAAAGGCTTAACTCGGCAATGAGCTTAGCTCAACATTGAGCTTGGCTTAAATCAGTAAAAAAGTTCATCTTGAACAAATTACATTCATAAAGACCTAGCTTGGTAAAATTTCTTGGATAATGGAATATCTTGGCAAAGTCATAAAAGCTTAGTTCAGCAAAAAAGCTTAGTTCAACCAAATTACTCAACTTAGTAAAAAAGCTCATTATAGCAAAAATTGTATTCGAAAGAGTTCACCTTGGTAAATTTTCTTTTAATAAAACTCCTTTCAGTAAAATTATCTTCACAATAGCTTAGCTCGACATAAGACATCTAGGAAAAAATTCACTTCCACAAAGGTCATCTTGGCATAAGTACACCTGAATATACATCAACTTGTTCTAAATCCACCTCAGCATAAAAATGAAGAAGAAATATTAAACTCAAGCATAAATAACATAAGATCATAATTTACCTCACACAAATTCACCTTGACACAGATTAACCTCGACGTAAATTACCTTGGCACATATTCACCTTATTGTAAAACATCTTAGCACAGATTCATTTCGGTGTAAATCACCTAGGCATAGATTTACCTTGGTGTAAATTTTTCAGTACAAATGAATTAGGAATCTCATTATATAAACTATCAAGTGTTACCTCAGTTATAAGATAACTAAATTAGATGACCAAAAGCCCCTAGGTCAGTCACTTATTAAACTCGGCTAGAGTTAAATATTTAGCAAACAAAGTCAAACAAATATTAAGATCCTAGTGGTCATCCATGTCATATGAATTGTAAACCGACATCTCATCACGTCAGTGCCTTAGACCATTTGTGTCACTAAAAGATTGGATAAACCAAACCAACATTCAAAATTCAAACTCGAATGTATCCTTAAAGTTCAATAAACTAACTAAACCCAAAATAAGTTAGGCACCTGAGCTCAACCTTTGTCTAAATTTTCAAACTGTTTGTTAGGGGGACAAATTGTTAAGGGCATTTTTTGTCATAGGGTATAATTATCTTTTACTATAAATGAATGACTCACAATTGGATCAGGGCTAGTTTGGTCATTTGGTTTGAATTAATGTGGCAGACCGAGCTGATGTGACAAATCAACCTGAGAACATCTAGCCAATGCCATCCTAGAAGGTCACCAATCCCTCAAGTATAAATAACCCTTCACTCCCTTTAGGTGGAAGGGTAATTTTTTCTTTTAATTCTCTTATTCCTATATTTGAACTCTTTCTCTTCTCTTTTACTTTATTGACTTAAATGTCGGAGTACAAATGTTGCAAACAATTTTAGCCTTTGCTTTTAACCAGCCTACTTATAATTTTAGGTTCTTGCCCTCCACTTTGAGCTTAGCACCCAGACTAATAAAACTAAGCATTTTGCTTGATGGCTTCTGGTGTATTGATAGGCACATGACAAGCATAGGGTTCAAGCTGAAGTCATCTTTTCCTTGGAGACAGATTAGTTAATTTCAAAATGAAAGGAAAGTTTCTTAAATTATATATTGATTTGAATAAAAGTTCTAAAAATTTATGTTACATGAACTCAAGATACATATATACATATATATACACACACACACTAGTTTTTGGCACATGCATAATGCACTTGTAATTCTTATCTTTAAAAGTTTATTTCATTAAATAATATTTTATGTTATGATAAGAATGATAAATGCTAATAATTTAATTTTGATTTTAGTATAATATAGGTGAAATTTGATAACTTTTTATTTAATTTTCATTTTGATAACTTTTGATAAAATTTTGGAAACTTTCGATACAATTTTGGTAATCTTCAATATTAGTTTGATAATCTTATATAAATATATAAAAGTTAAAGCCTCTAATAAAAAAAATAATCTGATGTGAGTAGTCTATATTTTCGACATATGGACAATCAAAATAATTGACATTTGTTCAAAATTAATTATGCACTTCAAATTTAAAATTTAGAATTTAATTATAAAATAAATTTAATATAAAATATCTTATTTCTATTATTATAAAACAAATTTAATGATTCTTATGAACATTTATTTTTAAATTACTAATTGACTAAAATAAATTAAGAACAAAATCAAGAGTAATAGTGTTTTAAATTAAGAGTAATTTATACTTGACAATTAGAATAGTCAAGTTCAATGTGTATTCCATGTGGTTAGAAGAAATGAGAAATTTTTTTTTTAAATTAATGTAATAATGAAAATAAAATTAATTTAATTTGACATACTAAAATTAATTTTAGTTGATTTGATTATCTATTAATCATTTTAAAATTAATATTATATAAATTTATAGCTTGAAAGGATGAGCCAATAGATCCTACTTTTAAAAAGATTGAAAAGTATTTTTTTTTAATAAATATACTTCTAAGAGTTAAATATTCATAATGAAGAAAGAGACATAAAATTATTTTATTTATTAATAATGGCAATCAAAATTTTAACACATTTCATATGAATTTAATGAGAGTGATTTATGGTAAATAATAAAAAATAATAATTGTAGTCAATTTAGTATTTTAAATCATTTTTTAAATTAAAAATATATAAAATAAAATAAAACAAAATACATTTATTAGAGGAAACATGGCATTTTTTAAAATCATTTACATGTCAATAATATAAAACTATTCACATTGGACATTTTCCTTTTTGCCAAAGACTATGTCTTTTATCTATTTAAATAAATAATGAAATAAATTTAAATTTAAATTTAAATTATTATTGGAAAATTAAACTTCAATTTTATATATTATCTTTCTAATATTATGATACTACATTAAATGGAGAACTTTCTACCATGTGAGAAAAGAATTTAAATTACTTCCAATTAATTAATCCATATAAAAAACATATTTAAAAAACTTATTACCTATCAATTATTTGATATTCGAACAAAAGCTTATAATATTTGCAAACTATATAATCATTTAAACAATTAGATGTATCCTTAAACCATTCGTGTTACAAAAATGTTGGATAACAAACCAACACTCAAAGTTCGAACTCAAATGTATCCTTAAAGTTCAATAGACCAATTAAACCCAAAGTAGGTCGGCACCTTGGCTCGACCTTCGTCTAAATTTTTAGACTATTTATTAAAGGGATAGATTGTTAAGGTTAACATAAAATTATCTTTTACTATAAATGAATGACTCACAATTGGATTAGGACTAGTTTGGTCATTTGGTCTGAATTGACATGGTAGATCGATCTAGTGTGGCAAATTAACCTAAGAACACCTAACCAATGCCAGCCTAGTAGGTCACGAATCCTTCAAATATAAATTACCCTTCACTCCTTCTAGATGGGAGGGTAATTTTTTCTCTTAATTCTCTCATTTCTATATATGAACTCTTTCTTTTCTCCTTTACTTCAACCTTGATTACATTTAAACCAACCTTTAACCTTGTACTTATAATTTCAGGTTCTTGCCCTCCACTTCAAGCTTAGCACCAAGACTAATCAAACTGAGCATTTTGCTTGATGGCTTCCATTGTATTAATAGGCACATGAGAAGCATACAGTTATGACAAGCATAGGGTTCAAGTTGAAGTTATCCTTTCCTTGGAGACAGATTAGTTAATTTCAAATTGTTGAAAAATGAGATTAATTTGTACAAGTTCAAAATGAAAGGAAAGCTTCTTAAATTATATATTGATTTGAATAAAAGTTCCAGAAATTTATGTTACATGAACTCAAGATACATACATATATACATACATACATACAAACATACATACATGGATACATATATTTGGCACTTGTGTAATGCATGTGTAATTCTTATCTTTAAAATTTTATTTCAATAAATAATTTTTTATACTATGATAATAATGATAAATACTAATACTATAATTTTGATTTTAGTATAATATAAGTGAAATTTGATAACTTTTGATAAAATTTTGGTAACCTTTAGTACAATTTTGGTAATCTTCAATATTAGTTTGACAATTTATGATATAATTTCATTGACCATTGATAAAATTTTGGTAGCGTTTTGATGTAATTTTAGTAATTAACATTTTTGTAACTTATGATATACTTTTAGTAATTATTGATAAAATTTATGTCATCATATAGTTAACAATAGATTCTTATAGGAAAGTGTGTAGTTAATTCTAATATAAGATAATTTTTTTTATATAGTAACATTATTGTTTCATTCAAATTTAGAATTTTTTTCACTAAATTTATTTGTTGAATAGGTTCATGGTAAATTTATCCAAATCTCCTAAGATGAAATTTTTAGCTTCATTTCCACTATTAACTAAGGTTCAATTCCTTACAATTTTAAATATTAAAAAAATATATCAATAACTAACAATTAAGTTATCATTAATTTACTATTATCTTATTAACTATTTACTACTAGGCGATCAATAATTAAGTTATCATTAACTTACTATTATGTTATCGAGTATTTACTACTAGGTTATCAATGGTATACTGTTAAATTATGAATGATTTACTACTAAATTACCATTGATTTAGTACTCATTTATAAATGATTTACTATAAAGTTATGAACAATTTACTACTAAATTATTAATGATTTACTACTAAGTTAATGATGATTTATTATATTATTATAACTGATTTATTATTAATTTATTGATGATTTACTACAAAGTTATCAATTACTAACTAATTTACTACTAAATTATAAGTGATTTACAATTAAGTTATTAATGATTTACTACTAAATTATCAATAATTTACATCTAAATTATCATTGATTTACTACTTAGTTTTTTTATTATTTATTATAAAATCATCACATATTTATTACTTAATTAACCACAATTTATTATTAAGTTATCACCAATTTATATTAAATTATCCATAATTTACATTAAATTATCCATAATTTACTATTAAGTTATTTAACTATTAAGCTATTGATGATTAACTAATACTAATTTATATTAATTTACTTTTACGTTTTTAATGATTAACTACTAAATTATTTTGATTTACTATAAAATAATTTATGATTTGCTATTGCTAAACGGAAACTAATTTACTATTAAGATATCATTGACTTATTTTTAAGTTATTAATTATTAACTATTAAGTTATCATTTATTTTTTATTAACTTGTAATTGATTTACTAATTTATTATTATGCATTTACAACTATGAAACATGGAATTTAAAAGGTCCACTAATAATAATTTATGAGAAAATTTTCTTTTTATATAATAAAGTTTTTGATTTATTCAAGTTTATTGAATAAGTTCATGGTAGGTTTATTTTAGCCCTTAAAATGAAAGTTTTGACTTTGTTTATGCTAATAACCATGGCTCAATCCTTAGCAACTTTAAGTATAAAAGAAATTATCAATGATTGATAATTAAGTTTTCAATTATTTATTACTAAATGACCAGTAATTTACTTCTAATTTCTAAATGATATGCCATTAAATTATGAATGATTTTTACTAAATTGTTGGTGATTTACCACAAGTTATTGATGACTTATTATAAAGTTATAACTTATTTATCACTAATTTACAAATGATTCCCTAAAAAGTTATCAATGATTAATTAATTTACTACTAAATTATCACTAATTTACAACTAAATTATTAATAATTTACTATTAGGTTATTAGTGATTTCTTACTAAGTTATTACTTTAATACTAAATTATCACTGATTTACTATTATATTTTTATACATTTACTATTATATTATCATTAAATTACTATTTAATTTTTTATTATTTACTCTAAAATTGTCACGATTTACCACTAAATTATCTATGATTCACTACTGAGTTATTACTGATTTATTTAAATTTTGCATGATTTATTATTAAGTTATCACTGATTACTCATACATTATTGATAATTTACTACTAAATTATATTGATTTACTTTTAAGTTTTTAATGATTAACTACTAAATTATCAATTATTTACTACTAATTTATTTTTTATTTACTAAGTTATTTATGATTTGTTACTTTCAATTAAATACTATTAAACTGAAAATTACTATTTAATTATTAATAATTTACTATTAAATTATTATTGATTTATTGCTAAGTTATTAATGATTAACTGCTAACTTATCATTTATTTTTTATTAAGTTATCTTTAATTTAATACTATGTTATTATGTATTTACAACTATATTATAATTGATTTACCATTAAGGTATTATACATATATTATTATATTATTACTGATTTATTAAAAATTTTAATTATTTACAATTAAATTATCATTCATTTGTTATTAAGTTATCATTAATTTACTAATAAGTTATTGATGATTACTATTAAGTTATACTAATTACATTTAAGTTTTCAATAATTAATTATTATGTTATTAATTATGTTATCATTGATTTGTGTATATCTAAAAAGAAAGTAACCATAATATATCCTAGATGATGTAATTTGTAAGGTGGAGAATAAAAAGAAGAAAAAGTTCCAAGTTTAAATGACTTGAAAATCATGAGTAAATACTCTTAATTTACTATCCGTAATTTAACACGTAATAATAAGTTAAAATCATAAATTTTATAATAATACAAGTATTAAAACTAAATTAAATAAATATATACAATATATTTTTAAGTCAAGATTTCTAAGATATTCTTCAAAATTTTTTAGTTAATGGTAAATAGTACATTTTAATATAACTATTATTAATGATTTAATTGAGTTATTAGTGAATGTATTTTCATACCAGTTAGCGAAATATAATTGCATAAAAATATTGAACATTTTGAAATATTTTGTCACCAATAGAAGTAATAAACTTTGCCTTATATTTCTATTTTTAAGTATACAATTTTGGGTAAAAATTTTATTATCTATATAACAAAAGTAATGAGAATAAATTAACTAAATAAAATTTATAAAAATTATACAAACAATAATTTAAAAAAAAATTAAATTTACAATAATTACCTTCGCATTATCCATAAAAAATTTCTTCTATTAAATGAAAAAAAAGGTATATTTTAAATTGTTACTTCATTCTTATTACCATAATCCAAAATAACTTTTTTGATATTTTGATACCAATCAACTTTTCCATTTAGAAAGAGTAAAGAATATTTTGCATTTTCCATAAAAAAATCTTCCAATAAAAGAAAAGATGGTATATTTTTAATTGTCGCATCATCATTCAAAATTACCTTTTTGTTATTTTGATGTCAATTAATTTTTTCATTTGAAAAAAGTAAAGAATATTGTAAGGGGTCATAATTGTAGACACCCCATTTTGTTTGAGAATATTTTTTTTGAAATTTGGCTTCAATTGTAATTGAGAGATTTTTTAGATTTAATTCTAGAATCAACTGGCATTAACAATGATGTGGAGAGATTGTTAGAATTTAATTCCATAATCAATTCACATTAAATTGATAAGGAGAGATTTTGGGAATTAATTTTAGAATCAATTCTCATTAAAACAGAAATAAAATAAAATCATAGATCTAAGGGGAATTGATTGAGCATGAATTCTTATATAAATCTGTGATCAAAGCAAATGGGGGAGGGAGAGAAAAAAAGATTATATAAAAACTTTTGAGAGAAAAGAAAAAAATTTGTTTAGCAACTAAAAGGTTTTAAGTTCTGGGTTTGATTTGTTTACATTTTCTAGAGTTGGGATTTGGTGTTTTTAAGTTTGAATTTGTGTAGGGTTTTGCATTCTAGGGATTCCTGAGTTTAGCTTTCTAAACAATTTGTTGAGTTTCTAAAAATTCTCTGTCAGCTTTTGAGATTTATACGTCAATTTTTGAAAATCAATTAGAGAAAAAATAAAAGAATATCTATGTGTTTTACTATATTGCAAGTATTCTATTCCTATTTTCCACTCTATTTTCTGTTTTGACTTTATTTTTTTATTTTATTTATGTTATTTTGTTTATTTTTATTTACTCTTATTACTTCTTATTTTAAATTAAAAAAAATACATTACTTGTTATTGTGATTCTTTTTCTTTGTGAGTTTCATTTTACTTATTTACAAAAGAATAAAATAAAAATAAAAATAAAAATAAATCTTTTAAATAAATTTATGAATTCTACCAAACTATTAGAAAATTTTTATGGATTTAAATTTTGTGGAATTCACCAAACTATTGGAAAATTTCATAAAATCAATTTTCAAAAAAAAAAAACAAAAACAAAAAATGTTTTCATCCTCCAAACAATTGGATGATTGCTTTTTAAATTAAGTCTTACAAAACTATTAGGAGACTTAATGAGATTCTCAAAATTTTTACAAACTTTTTACAATAAAATCTCACCAAACTATTGGGAGATCTACCTCAAAGTAAGTCTTACCAAATTATTGAAGGATTTCACTAATTTTTCTAAATAAAAGTACATTAATAAATCGACAACAGAGCCTCTTCAGAGTAGGAAACTAGCCTCCATAAATATTACTAAGGTGAGAGAATTATCTTAAATTGCTACCAAACTATTGGGACAATTTTAGGGTTAATTTTCAATATTAAACAATTTGGTAAATTACAAATATGATTAAGGCTTTGATAATCTGAAACAAACTAGAAATGTTCTTTGGATTGGGCGCTATGGGGGTGCTATAACCATCCCCATGCATAACCGTACTCTTGAACCTAAACTCTAGTTTTATGGATTAGAATATACTTCAAGTGGCCCGTCACACCTAAACAAAAACGACTTTTTTTCATCTATTTCTAACAGTAGGTCGATGGATCTATATGTTATGACAGTTTGATAACTTCATTGGGGAAATCGAGAGTCAAGCTAGTAAATAATTTCTTATTATCCAAGCCTTGCTTAATAAACATTAGATTATTTTCTATCTTTCCTATTTTTTTCTTTTCATTGTCTATATTTGATTAATTATTTATTTATTTTCACTTCTTCTCATTGTTTATATTTGTTTAATTATTTATTATATATATCAGTCATTCATTTGCATGTGCATCATATAAGCCCTTCACCCATGCTCTACCTTTAGAAGGGAATGAAGTACTTATGCCCTCGTGAGATTTCATGTCTTCGCATGAGCTTGTGAAACACTCTCACTCAAATTGAACATTTTTTGCTTTTAGCCTATGATAGGTGAGGATTAAAGTACCTTATTAGTCTGTAATGGACAATGATGTAAGGAAACAATTTGAGAACCTTTTAGAAGTAACCCAAATTGCATATAGTTAACATTAAGAGCCTAACTATAGATAGAGCCACGTCCTTCATCCCTTTATAGTTAACCTAAAATTTAGGGTCATGTTATTATTTTCTTGCTTTATACTATTTATTCTTTATTTTTTTTATTGAGGTGACTAATTGATTTTCTTGTCTTTTTTTTTTGTTTCTTTTCTTCTTATGAATATTCATAAACATATATACAGATTACATATTATGCTTACTAACCCTTCTTTTTATTATGTATGCATACATTTATGTATCACTACATTTATCCTCATGTATAATCTGATAGGTCCATAAATATCATTCTAAATTTGCATCATAAATGTGAAAAATCAAGGTTTGAGGATAGCTCAACACTAGTACTACACTTGGGCCAGAGACAAGAAGATGGAACAAGACAATGCGAACTGATTTGAGAGATTAGAAAAGGCCCAAGAGATACTTAAGGAAAAATTAAAGAAGATTCTAGACGCTCTTAAAAAGATAAATAAAGAAAAAGAGGTGGAAAAAGATGGTTCACAAGAAGTTACCGAATCACCATACCCACCAGGTTTTGGTCCACATCAGACCTAAACTACTTTAAGCCTTCAGCCATAGTAGACCACATTCTTGAATTATAGAATGCCTCACATACCTAATTAAGGGATTGTTCAGAGCTATACCAATGCTGTTTTTGTTGAAAAGACAAATGAGCCCATAAAAATGGATGAGACTAAAGAAAAAGTGAAATTGCATACGACTACACCTTTGGAATATTCAAAGACTGATTAAGCTATGAGCATGATTGAGGAAAGATTACAGGCTATAAAAGGTATTGATTTCTATGGATCCATAGATACTACTAACCTTTGTCTAGTTCTAAATGTTATAATTATTCCAAAATTCAAGGTACCAAAATTTAAGAAATACAACAGTACTAAGTGCGCCATTACACACATCACAATGTATTGTCGTAAAAAGGTAACACATGCCAACAATAAGAAACTGCTAATGTATGTGTTCCAGGATAGTTTAACCAGGTCTGCTACAAGGTGGTATGTTCAGTTGGATAGAACTTACATTAAGTTGTGGAAAGATTTGACTAAGCCCTTTCATTAACCAATATCCCTACATCATTGATATGGCTCCTGATCGTCTTTCATTACAAGAAATAAAGAAAAAAACATCTGAGTCTTTCAAGGAGTATGCCTAAAGATGGTGGGATGTAGCTGTTCAAGTGTAGCTGTTCAAGTGTAGCCACCCTTAACTGAAAAGGAAACAATGATTTTGTTTGTAAGTATTTTAAAGTCACCCTATTAAAAAAATGACAGAGAACGCAACAAAGAATATTATTGATATGATAATCTCAAGGGAAATTATTGAAAAGGCCATAAAGAGCGGCAAGTTTGAAGAGAGAAAGATTAATAATGCTAAAGAAGGTGAGACGCCTAGGAAAAAAGAAGATAAAGCCCAAGTAGTGAGTTTTAAAGGGCAGTAATCCAGAAGTTTTACCCCATATCCACTATATGTTCATCCTGTTTATTACCCAATAGCTAATAATATTACATAAGTTCCTTACTAGCCTTATTTCCCAACCATGAACAACATCACTCTATGTCTTTATCAACCAACTTTTCAAGCACCTACATACAGGCCTAATCTTATTACTATACCAATTTCAAGGCCTAATAATCAAGCGAGTGGTTTGGGAAGATCTAAGGGCAATCAAGAGAGAGCTAGCATTGATCCTATCTTCGTAACCTATACTAAGCTATTTTTAGAATTGGTCAAGAATGACCTAGTATCCCTAATCTTTTTAGAATCATTGAAACCACCTTATCCTAAATGGTACAATGTTAATGCCACATGTGACTATCATAATGAAAATATGGGTCCTCCATAAAAACCTACCCTGCTTTTAAGCATAAGGTGCAAAGTTTGATTCAAGTAGGCTTAATAAGCTTCAATGAATCAAGAGAGCTGAATATCCATAAAGATCCATTACCCGATCATCCAAGGGCATGACTTTGGAAAGGCTATTGAAACTGATTATCATCTTAGGATTTCTTGATAATATAAACATTTTCATGTACTTGGATTTCATTTTATTTTTTATTATTTTAATAAATTGACATGTTTGATGCATTTTCATGATATTTCTTTTTTGTGTGAATACCTATTATTTATTTTTACCTTCTTATACCTTTTCCCCATATCCATTATTCATTTCCAAATAATAAATGTTTAGACAATCATGATGATAGTTCAGGATTTGATTTTGAAAACATCACCCGATGATCTGATTGATAAATGGAAATTACTAATCCATAAGGACTACTGAATAAAGGGACAAGTCTAGGAAAGAATTTCAAAAGTGATGCAACACTTGATCTATACTCATTCACAAGTATGCTCTTAGTCAATGAAAATTCTCCATTGAAAGTATTCATGTTTGAAATGAAAAATGGTCATCTTTCTTCTATCTTTTAAAAAAAATTATTATATCTTACTACCCCATTGAGCCTAGTGAAAATTTCTTTCGAGAAATCTTAACCAAAGATCACTCCACACTAGAGGGCAAAGTCAAGAAGTTTGTAATTTCAAGAGCAAAGCCTTTTTGTGTTCAAATTTTTATGAAAAATAAAAATTAAAAATAAAAAAAATTAAAAAAAATTGATGAGGTAAAATGTTAATGTGCTCCATGAAAAAAAAGAGTAAAAAAAGAAGAAAAAGAAGATGGGGCAAAACGTCAAAGTATTCCACATGAAGAAATGATCATTGGTTTAATTACCCTTCAAACACAATTAGAGCCTGTTTTATCCCTTTCTTTGGCACCCTTTACCCTATCCTACGTTTTGTCCCTTAAAAGTCCATTTTAATCGAACGTGAACACTCGATTTGGAGAATCATAAATTGAATTGGGATAGATTTGCCATTGGATTATTTGAACCTCTGATCAAAGTGTCATTAATGAATAAAAAAGAAAGAGAAATAAAAAAAAATAAGAAAAAATATGTAAAAAAAAAGTAAAAAAAAAGGTAAAAAAAATTAAAAAAAAAAGAAAGAAAAGCAAATGAAAAAAGAAAGAAAAAGAGACAAAAGAAAAAAAAGGAAGACTTAAACTAAAAATCTAAATGAGTAGTTTAAGTGAGGATGAAAACTTGAAAAAAATAACTTCATGTGAAGGTCTTCGGAATGAAGATGATCGTTAGCTCAAAGATTGAAGATATTAATGAATGTGTTTTTTAAGGATGATCATGAGTTAGAGTTCAAAATTATCTGAGCAATCATTATTTTGGATGTTAATATCCTATTTGAATAAATCATGGCATTTTACCTTTGTTCATCTTTGAGTTGTTCTTGACCCTACCTTTTATTCTTTTAATAATAAAGATCCATTTTTTTTACCCTTCACCAAATGAACATTTTTTAAATGAACCAAGAAAATATATCATGTCTGTCACTGATTTGAATGATGACAAATAAATGAATGCCATTTTTCATAAAGAGTTTTTCATTCTTTTGAAAGAAATCTAAGATGAGATAAATGAAAAGAAGCATGAGAAAATGATTTGCAAGGGCACAAACAAGATGACTTAGTGATGAATTCAATGATAAATTGGTTGACACGACTTATGAGTTGTGACCAAATAAAAAGAATGACATGGATTAGCTGACAAAATTTACTCTGAGACTATTAATACTGAAAGCTAAGAAGAACTGGTGGAGTTTTGAGAACCTTGCAACCACAATTGAAATTTCATGATATCAACATTACATACATTGCATTATATTTACATCTTGGATAAGGCATACATTCATATCATTGCATAATCATTCATTATAGGTTCTGATCCTAGCTTGGTCTGGATCATTTTTAATACTCGTGGCATTATCCCGATCATTCGATCTCGGCTCAGTCTAGATCATTTTCTTGACTCGTAGTATCATCTCAGTCATTCATCTTTGACCTCGACTCGACGCTGGTTGCTTTTAGGTTCACGATATCATTTTGGTTACTCAATCTCGATTCAATCCATATTATTTTTTTAACTTGTGGCATCATCCTGGTCATTCATCTTCGACCTCGACTCGGTCTTGATCATTTTTAGACTCTCGGCATCATCCTAATCATTTGATCTTTGCTCAGTCCAGATCATTTTCTTGACTTGTGGCATTGTCTCGATTATTCATTTTTTACTTGGACTTGATCTTGATCGCTTTCAGACTCATGGCATCATCCTGATCATTTGATCTTGGCTTAATCCAGATCATTTTTTTTATTTGCGACATCATCTCGATCATTCATCTTTGACTTTGACTCAGTCTTGGTCACTTTTAGACTTACGACATCGTCCCGATTATTCGATATCGACTCAGTTCAGATCATTTTCTTGACTTACAACATCATCCTAGTTATTCATCTATGCCCTCGACTAGATCTTGATGGTTCCTAGACTCACGATATCATCCCGATCATTCATCTACTATCTCAACTCAATCTTGGTCACTTTCAAACTCGTGGCATCATCCCAGTCATTCGAGCTTGACTTAGTCCAGATCATTTTTTTGACATTTGTGAAACTTGAAATCTTGCGAATATTTCTTTCTTACGAATCTAAAAGTCTTTGTAAACTTAAAATCTTTGTGAATCTAAAACCTTTACGAAACTTAGAATCTTATGAATCTTTTTTTCTTGTGAATCTGAAAGTCCTTGTGAACCTAAAATCTTTATGAATCTAGAACCTTTACGAAACTTAAAATCTTGCGAATTTGAAAGTTCTTGTGAACCTGGAATTTTTGCGAATCTAGAATCCTTGTGAAACTTGAAATCATGTGAATCTTTTTTTCTTGCGAATCTAAAAATCCTTGCAAACCTGAAATCTTTATGAATCTAGAACCTTTACGAAACTTGAAATCTTGCAAATCTTCAATTCTTGTGAATCTGAAAAGCTTTGTAAATCTTGAATATTTGCGATTTTGTTAACTTGGAATATTCAGATCTTTTAGCTTTTGTTATGAAATCTCACAAACTTTTGAATGTCCAAATTGTGAATCTTTGGATTTAAAGTGAAATTTTAAACTTTATTTTTTTTGCTTGTTGTTCAATTTTGATCACTCACTTCAATCTCGGCTCAATCCAGATCATTTTTTTTTACTCACGGTTCAATCTTGATCACCTATTTTGATCTCGACTCAGTCTAGATTATTTTATTTCTTGTTTTACAGTTCAATCTAGATCATTTTAGCATACTTTGATCACTTTTTAAATCTCGACTTTTAGATCAAAATAAAATGGATGTTTTTTTATCTTTGTGCAATTCATGTTCTATAGAAAATGCATAAAGAGGGGCAGCTGTAGACACCCCATTTTGTTCGATAATATTTTTTTGAAATTAGGCTTCAACCATAATTGAGATATTTTTGGGATTTAATTCTAGAATCAATTGGCATTAAAAATGATGTGGAGAGATTGTCGGGATTTAATTCCATAATTAATTTACATTAAATTGATAGGAGAGATTTTGGGAATTGATTTTAGAATCAATTCTCATTAAAAAGGAAATCAAATAAAATCATAGATTTAAGAGGAATTGATTGAGCATGAATTCCTATATAAATCTGTGATCAAAGCAAATGGGGGAGGGAGAGAAAAAAAGATTATGTAAAAACTCTTGAGAGAAAAGAGAAAATTTGTTTAGCAACCAAGAGGTTTTAAGTTCTGGGTTTGATTTGTTTAGATTTTCTAGAGTTGGGATTTAATGTTTTTGAGTTTGAATTTGTGTAGGGTTTTACATTCTACGAATTCTTGGGTTTAGCTTTCTAGACAATTTGTTGAGTTTCTGGAAATTCTCTGTTAGCTTTTGAGATTTATTTATCAATTTTTGAAAATTAATTAGAGAAAAGATAGAAGAATAATTATTTTAGAAAGAGAGATATACTCAAACACTTTTGAAGAAAAGCCTAAAATTTAAGGCATCTAAATCTGTGTTTTACCATATTGCAAGTATTCTCTTCCTATTTTCCACTTTATTTTTTGTTTTGACTTTATTTTTCTTATTTAATTTATGTTATTTTGTTTATTTTTATTTACTCTTATTATTTCTTATTTTAAATTGAAAAAAATACATTACTTATTATTGTGATTTTTTTTCTTTGTGAGTTTCATTTTATTTATTTACAAAAAATAAAAAAAAAAATATCTTCAAATAAATTCATGAATGCTACCAAACTATTAGAGAATTTTCATAGATTTAAATTTTATGGAATCCACCAAACTATTGGAAAATTTCATAAAATCAGTTTTTAAAAAAAAAAAACAAAAACAAAAAATGTTTTCATCCTTCAAATGATTGGAGGATTGCTTTCTAAATTAAGTCTTACCAAACTATTAGGAGACTTAATGAGATTCTCAAAATTTTTACAAAACTTTTTATAATAAATTCTCACCAAACTATTAGGAGATCTACCTCAGAGTAAAGTCCTACCAAATTATTTGAAGACTTTAGTAATTTTTCTGAATAAAAGTACATTAATAAATCTAACAACAGTGCCTCTTCAGAGTGAGACACTAGTCTCCATGAATATTCTTGAGGTGAGAGAATTATCCCAAATTGCTACCAAACTATTGGAACAATTTTTGGGTTAATTTTCAATATTAAACAATTTGGTAAATTATAAATATGATTAAGGCTTGGATAATCTGAAATCAAACTAGTACTATCCTTTAGAGGGCGCTATGATGGTGTTATAACCATCCCCATGCGTAATCGTACTCCCAAACCTAAACTCTGGTTTTATGGATCAGAATTTGCTTCAAGTGGCCAATCACACCTAAACAAAAAAGATTGGTGGTGACTCTTTTTCATCCATTTCTGGTGGTAAGTCCACGGATCTATACGTTATGATAGTTTGGTGACTTTACTGGGGACATCGAGAGTCAAGCCAGTAAATGATTTCTTATTATCTAAGCCTTGCTTAATAAACTTGAGATTATTTTCTATCTTTCCTATTTTTTTCTTTTCATTGTCTATATTTGATTAATTATTTTTTATTTTCACTTCTTCTCACTATTTATATTTGCTTAATTATTTATTATATATATCTGTCATTCATTTGTATGTGCATAACATAAACCTTTCACCCGGGCTCTACCTTTAGGAGGGAGTGAAGTATCCATGCCCTCGTGAGATTGCATGTCTTCGTATGGTCCTGCGAAACACTCTCACTCAAATTGAACCCTTTTTGCTTGTAGCCTATAATAGATGAGGATTGGGTACCTTATTAGTCTATAATAGACAATGATATAAAGAACAATTTTGAGAACCTTTTAGAAGTAATCCAAACTTCATATAGTTAACAGTAAGAGCCAAACCATAGATAGAGCCATGTCTTTCATCCCTTTATAGTTAACCTAAAATTTAGGGTCATGTTGTTTTTTTCTTGCTTTATGGTGTTTATTCTTTATTTTTTTATAGAGGTGACTAGCTGATTTTCTTGTCTTCTTTTTATTTCTCTTCTTCTTGTGCATATTCATAAACATACATGTAGATTACATATTATGCTTACTAACCTTTTTTTTTTATTGTGTATGCATACATTCATGTATCATTGCATTTATCCTCATTTATAATTTGATAGGTCCATAAACATCATTCAAATTTTGCACCATAATTATGGAAAATCAAGGTTTGAGGATAGCCCAACACTAATACTACACTCTAGCCAAAGATAAGAAGATGGACAAGACAATGCCAATTGATTTGAGAGGTTAGAAAAGGCCCAAGAGATACTTGAGGAAAAATTAAGCAAGATTCTAGACACTCTTAAAAAGATAAATAAAGGAAAATAGGTGAAAAAAGATGGTTCACATGAAGTTACCAAATCACCATACCCATAAGGTTTTGGTCCACATCAAACCCAAACTACTTCAAGTCTTCAGCCACAGCAGACCACATTCTTGAATTACATAATGCCTCACATACCCAATCAAGGGAATGTTCAGAGCTACACCAATGTTGTTTTCGTTGAAAAGATAGATGAGCCCATCTAAATGGATGAAACTAAAAAAGAAGTGAAATTACATATGACTACACCTTCAAAAGATTCAAAGACTGATTAAGCTATGAGCATGATTGAAAAAAGATTGTGGGCTATAAAAGGTATTGATTTCTATGGATCCATGGATGCTGCTAACCTTTGTTTAGTTCTAAATGTTGTAATTTTTCCAAAATTCAAGGTACCAAATTTTGAGAAATACGATGATACTAAGTGCCGCATTACACGTATCACAATGTACTGTCGTTATATGCCAGCACATGTCAACAATGGAAAACTACTAATGTATGTGTTTTAAGATAGCTTAACTGGGTCTGCTACAAGGTGGTATGTTCAGTTGGATAGAACCTGCATTAAGTCGTGAAAAGATTTGACTTGATTCTTCATCAACCAATATTACCACATTATTGATATGGCTCCTTATCATCTTTCATTGTAAGGAATGAAGGCAAAAAGCATCTGAGTTGTTCAATGAGTATGCTTAAAGATGGCGGGATGTCACTACTTAAGTGTAGCCACCCTTAACTAAAAAAGAAACAATGGTTTTGTTTGTAAGTACTTTGGAGTCACTCTATTATGAAAAGATGATACAGAACGCAATAAAAAATTTTGTTGATATGGTAATCTCAGGGGAAATTGTTGAAAAAGACATAAAGAATGGCAAGCTTGAAGAGGAAAAGACTAATAATGTCAAGAAATGTGAGACACTTAGGAAAAAAGAGGATAAAGCCCAAGTGGTGAGTTTTGAAGGGCAGCAATCCAAAAGTTATGCCCCATATCCACTATATGTTCATCTTGTTTATTACCCAATAACCAATAATATTGCATAAGTTCTTTACCAGCCTTATTTCCCAACCATGAACAACATCATTCTAAGTCTTCATCAATTTGCTTTTCAAGCACTTGTATACGGGTCTAATCTTGTTACTATACCAGTTTCAAGACCTAACAATCGAGCGAGTGATTTGAGAAGATCTATGGGCAATCAAGAGAGAGCTCACATTGATATTATCCCTGTAACTTATACTAAGCTATTTCCAAAATTAGTTAAGAATGACCTAGTATCCCTAGTCTTTTTAGAACCATTGAAGTCACCCTATCCCAAATGGTATAATGTTAATGCCCTATGTGACTATCATAATGAGAATGTGGGTCACTCCATAAAAACCTACCCTGTTTTCAAGAATAAGGTGCAAAGTTTGACTCGAGCAAGCTTGATAAGCTTTAGTGAATCAGAAGAGCTGAATATCCATAAGGACCCTTTTCTCGATCATCTAAGGGTATGACTTTGGAAAGGCTAATTGGAACTGATTATCATTTTAGGATTTCTTAGTAATGTAGACCTTTTTATTGTACTTGGATTTTATCTTATTTTTTTATCATTTTAATAAAGTGATATGTTTGATGCATTTTCATGATATTTCTTTTTTGTGTGAATACCTATTATTTATTTTTACCTTATTAAATCTTTTCCCCATATCCATTCTTTGTTTCCAAATAATGAATTTCAGACAATCATGATGATAGTTTAGGATTTGATTTTAAAAACATCACTCGACGATCTGATTGATAAATGGAAATTGCTAATCCATAAGGACTGCTGAATAAAGGGACAAGTCTGAGAAAGAATTTCAAAAGTGATGCAACACATGATCTTTACTCATTCACAAGTCTACTCGTAGTTAGTAAAGATTCTCCATTGAAAGTATTCATGTTCGAAATGAAAAATGGCCATCTTTCTTCTATCTTGCAAAGAAAAATTATTATCCTTTACTACCCCATTTGAGCCTGTTGAAAATTTCTTTCAAGAAACCCTTACAAAAGATCCCCTCCACACTAGGGGGTAAAGTCAAGAAGTTTATAATTTCAGGGGTAAAGCCTTTTTGTGTTCAAATTTTTAGGAAAAATAAAAAAAACTAAAAAGAAAAAAAATAAAAATTGATGGGGCAAAACGTCAAAGTGTTCCACATGAAGAAATGATCTTTGGTTTGATTACCCTTCAAATATAATTTGAGCCTGTTTTATCCCTTTCTTTGGCACCGTTTACCCTAGCCTACGTTACATCCCTTAAAAGTTCATTTTGATCAAACGTGAATACTCGATTTAGAGAATCATGAATTGAATTGGGGCGAATTTGCCATTGGATTATTTAAAGCTTTGATCAAAGTGTCATTGATGAATAAAAAAGAAAGAGAAATGAAAAAATAAGAAAAAAGTGTGTAAAAAAAAGCAAAAAAAAAGGTAAAAAAGAAAAAATTGTAAAAAAAAAAGAAAAAAAAACAAATGAAAAAAGAAGCAAAAAGAAAAGAGACAAAGGAGGAAAAAAAAAACTTAAACTGAAAAATCGAAGTGGCAGTTTAAGCGAGGATGAAAACTTGAAAAAAACAACTTTATGTGAAGGTCTCTGGAATGAGGATGATTATTAGCTCAAAGATTAAAGATATTAATGAATGTGTTTTAAAGGATGATCCTAAATTGGAGTTCCAAATTGTTTGAGCAATCATTATTTTGGATGTTAATATCTTATTTGAATAAATCATGGCATTTTACCTTTGTTCATCCTTGAGTTATTCTTGACCCTACTTTTTATTCTTTCAATAATAAAGATCCATTTTTCTTACCTTTCACCAAATGAACATTCCCTAAATGAACAAAGAAAATATATCATGTCTGTCATTGATTTGAATGATGGCAAATAAATGAATGCCATTTTTCATAAAAGAGTTTTTCATTCTTTTGAAAGAAAGCTAGGACGAGATAAATGAAAAGAAGCATGAGAAAATGATTTACAAGGGGGCAAACAAGATGACTCGATGATGAATTCAATGATAAACTGCTTGACACGACTTATGAGTTATGACTAGATGAGAAGAATGACATGGATTAGCTAACAAAATTTACTTTAAGACTATTAATACTGAGAAGCTAAGAAGAACTGGTGGAGTCTTGAGAACCTTGCAACCACAATTGAAATTTCATGATATCAACATTACATACATTATGTTTATATTTACATCTTAGATAAGGCATACAATCATATCATTGCATAATCATTCATCATAGGTTTTAATCCTAGTTTGGTCTAGATCATTTTTAAGACTTGTAGCATTATCTAGATTATTTAATCTTGACTCAATCCAAATCATTTTCTTGACTCACACCATCGTCTTAGTCACTCATCTTCAATCTTGACTCAGTCGTGATCACTTTTAGACTCACGGTATCATCTCGACATTCGATCTTGATTCAGTTCAAATCATTTTCTTAACTTGCGACATCATCCTTATCATTCATCTTCGACCTCGACTCAGTCCTGATCACTTTTAGACTCGCGGTATCATCTTAATTATTCGATCTTGGCTCAGTCTAAATTATTTTCTTGACTTGTGGCATTATCTCGATCATTCATCTTCGACCTGGACTCGATCTTGGTTGCTTTTAAACTCGTGGCTTCATCCCGATCATTCGATCTCGACTCAATTTAGATCATTTTTTAACTTACGGCATCATTTTGATTATTTATTTTTGACCTCGACTCGATCCTAGTCGCTTTTAGACTTGCAATATCATCTCGATTATTCGATCTCGACTCAATCCAAATCATTTTTTTGACTTGTGATGTCAGCCCGGCTCTTCATCTATGTCCTCAACTCGATTTTGATCACTTCTAGACTTATGGCATCATCCCGATCATTCATCTATAACCTCGACTCGATCTTAGTCACTTTCAGACTCACGACATCGTCTCAATCATTCGATCTTGACTTAGTTCAAATCATTTTTTGACCTTTGCAAAACTTAAAATCTTATGAATCTTTTTTTCTTACGAATCTGAAAGTTCTTGTAAACCTAAAATCTTTGCGAATTTAGAACCTTTATGAAACTTGAAATCTTACGAATCTTTCTTTCTTGTGAATCTGAAAGTCCTTGTGAACCTAAAATCTTTGCGAATCTATAACCTTTGTGAAACTTGGAATCTTGTGAATTTGAAAGTTCTTATGAACTTAGAATTTTACGAATCTAGAATCTTTGCAAAACTTAGAATTTTGAGAATCTTTCTTTCTTGTGATTTTGAAAGTCCTTGCAAACCTAAAATCTTTGCAAATGTAGAAGCTATGCGAAACTTGAAATCTTGCGAATCTTTCATTCTTGCAAATCTGTAAACCTTTGTAAATCTTGAATCTTTGTGATTTTGTTAAACTTGGAATATTGGGATCTTTCAACTTTTGTTATGGAACCTCACAAATTTTTGAATGTCCAAATTGTGAATCTTTGGATTTAAAGTGAAATTTTAAACTTTATTTTTTTGACTTGCTGTTCAATCTCGATCACTCACTTCAATCTCAGCTCAGTCCAGATCATTTTAGTTTTCTGGCTCGCGGTTCAATCTCGATCACCTGTTTTGATCTTGACTCGGTCTAGATTATTTTATTTCTTGTTTTACAGTTCAATCTTGATCATTCTAACATACTTTGATCACTTTTTAAATCTTGACTTTTAGACCCAAACAAAAATGGATGTTTTTTTGTCTTTGTGCAATTCATGTTCTATAGAAAATGCACAAAAAGGGGCAGTTGAAGGCACCCAATTTTATTCAAAAATATTTTTTTTTAAATTAGGCTTCAACCGAAATTGAGAGATTTTTTAGATTTAATTCTAGAATCAATTGGCATTAAAAATGATATGGAGAGATTGTTGGGATTTAATTCCATAATCAATTCACATTAAATTGATAAGGAAAGATTTTAGGATTTAATTTTAGAGTCAATTCTCATTAAAATGAAAATCAAATAAAATCATAGATTTAAGGGGCATTGATTGAGCATGAATTCCTATATAAACCTGTGATAAAAGCAAATGGGGGAGGGAGAGCAAAAAAGATTATGCATAAACTTTTGAAAGGAAAGATAAATTTTTGTTTAGCAACCAAAAGGTTTTAGGTTATGGGTTTGATTTGTTTAGATTTTCTAGAGTTGGGATTTGGTGTTTTTGAGTTTGAATTTGTGTAGGGTTCTGCATTTTAGGGATTTTTGGGTTTAGCTTTCTAGATAATTTGTTAGATTTCTGAAAATTCTTTGTCAACTTTTGAGATTTATTCATCAATTTCTGGAAATTAGTTAGAAAGAAGATAGAAGAATAACCATTTTAGAAAGGGAGGCATACTCAAACACTTCTAAAGAAAAGTTTGAAATTTGAGGCATTTAAATTTGTGTGTTTTACTCTGACCCGATCGCAAGTATTCTCTTCCTATTTTTCACTCCATTTTCTGTTTTGACTTTATTTTACTTATTTTATTTTTGTTATTTTGTTATTTTATTTACTCTTATTATTTCTTGTTTTAAATTGAAAAAAATACATTACTTATTATTTTGATTTTTTTCTTTTTGAGTTTCATTTTACTTATTTACAAAATAAAAAAATAAAAACAATCTTTTCAAATAAATTCATGAATCCACTAAACTATTAGAGAATTTTCATGGATTTTATTTTTATGGAATCCACCAAACTATTAAAAAATTTCATAAAATCAGTTTTCAAAACAAAAACAAAAACAAAAAATGTTTTCATCCTCCAAATGATTAGAGGATTGCTTTCTAAATTAAGTCTTACCAAACTATTAGGAGACTTAATGAGATTTTCAAAATTTTTACAAATCTTTTCACAACAAAATCTCGCCAAACTATTAGGAGATCTACCTCAAAGTAAGTTTTACCAAACTATTGGAAGACTTTACTAATTTTTTTAAATAAAAGTACATTAATAAATTTAACGATTGGGCCTTTTCAGAATGGGACACTGGTCTCCATGAATACTCTTGAGGTGAGAGAATTATCCTAAATTGCTACCAAACTATTGGGATAATTTTAGGATTAATTTTCAATATTAAATATTTTTGTAAATTATAAATATGATTAAAGCTTAGATAATTTGAAATCAAACTGATACCATCCTTTGGATGGGCACTATGGGGTGCTATAACCTTTCCCATGCATAATTGTACTTTCGAACCTAAACTCTAGTTTTATGGATCAAAATCTGCTTCAGGTGACCAATCACACTTAAATAAGAAAGATTGGTGGCAACTCCCTTTCATCCATATCTAATGATAGGTTTACAGATCTATACGTTATGACAATAATAACCCAAATAATGTTTAACTCTATAATGTCTTCATAAATGAGTTTGAATTATGATATGATCTTTTTCAAATGAAAATTTTGAATTGTTTTCCTCAACTCATATAGCATCAACTTGATTAACAAATGAACGATTATAAACTTATTGATCTAAATTAACATTTCTGCAATATGAATTTTAAAATTCTTAAAAAAGATTTATCATTTAATCTTTGTAAAACTTGGGCATAAGGGCTTTTTTCTAAAGTTATCATTAGTATCTCTATCACTTTTGTAGTTATATTTTTTTTTTTGTGTTGTATTCTCATTATATCGTAAAATTTATTACTGATGTCATAATAGTATAGCTAAAATAACATGGATTAATCAACTTAAACTTGAAATAATTTAAAACTCAAATTGAGTAGAAATAATTTTTTTCTCATTTTAAATTTTAATTTAATTAAAAATAATATAATACACATAATTATAAAAATGAACTAATTTGACTTGATTTTAATTGATTTTAAAAAGTTAATATATTAGTAGTTATTTAAAACCTGAAATGATTGAATATAACTAAAATCCAAATTAAAATAACAACCAAATCAAAATTAATATTAGTTACTCATTTTCCATAACAATTTAAAAGTTTCTTATTTAAACTTTTTTCCCTTCATTTTCAATGGTTTATTTTTATTATCTTTATGATTAAATTAATTAATTAATTTTAACACTATTTCTAAGTGAAATCACAATTATAAGTAATTGGGTATACCTTTTTTATTTGAATTTAGAATGATTTTGTATCCAGCTTTTTAAATAAAGATAAGCATGCACAAATTATTAAGTTAGATTTACTCACATGCATAAGTGAATAGAAGTACATGATAAAACTTGATTCGTCATTGATCCAAAGTTTAAAATTCAACTCAAAATTATAAAAAAATAAAAAATAAAAATGATTAAAATACTAAATGCGCAACTAAATAAAGATTTATCAAATAAAATTTGCTAGTGAATGCCTTTAAATCACTTTTAAATTTAATTAAATTATAATTGATAATAGAATTTTTTATTTTAGATGTAAAGTGATAATTAATTTGATGAATTTCAATTTTTTTGAACAAATATTACCTAATATAGTAACATTAAAAATTTTGATATGACAATAAACATTTTTTAACTGATATAAAAGAGAAAATGAATGAGTATACAATGTTTCTTCAAATAAAAAATTTTATATTAATCCTAAAAAAATTAAAATTAATACATTTGTATATTTTTCATTAAAACATCATATAGCACAACTTTTTTTGTCATATGGAGAAGATAAAGTTACACATAATCATTTAATCTTTTATCTTGTTTTTATGATTAGAATAATCTTCTATTGGTACCTCTATTAATTGATAGAATGTACAATTACATTCAATTTTTATTACACATAAATTTTTATTATATAAAGTATCGTAATATATAATTTTAAAAAATAAAATAAAATAAATTTTTAACCTTGATACTTGTTATATTTTCTTAAAAAAATTCAAAATTTAAGAATAATAAACTTGTGATGTAATACATATGTAATTTATAATGATATCATTTTTAACATTAGCAACATAATTTTCATGAATGAATATAACCTTGACATAAACACATTCAAAAAATAGTTCCAATGAATTTTGTTACACCTTGAAAGAATTCACCAAAAACAATTAATTTTACTTCACTTAATAATTTTTTACTAAGAATAATTTATGTTAGATCGTTCAATCACCTAGACAAAAAAAAAAAAGTAAGTTAATATAATTGAGAAAGATTAAATAATCTTCATATATAAATTAATCATATATATGCATATTAAAATAAAAGTTGAGAGAAAATTAAATCAATTATTATTTCAATCAAAGAGAACAATTCTTTTGGCAATTTGATGAGATCTTATCTTTAGCTATTGGTAGCTTCACAGTCTCCTGAATCATCTAATTCTACAAGTGAAAAGTCGAATTAAAGTGTTCAATGAATCATATAATACTAATTGTTCGTGAAGGGGATGTAATTGATTTGTATTTGATTTGATATTAATTTTTATTCATGAGAATAATAATTATAAAATTCTAAAGGAAAAAGTACAAAAGAAGAATTAATTATAGAGGTTAGACCAAACTGTAAGAATGATATATTAAATAATTTTTTAAGGAATTGGAAAGATTTAATTATGTTATCAATCATTAAATGATCAACTCATAAAACATATAAATAATAAAATCATTAACATACATATATAGTTAATATATTAAAACAAAAAATTGAAAGACAAAAAATAGAAAAAAAAAACAAATATATTTTAATGACTTAATTATTATTATCTTTAATAAATTTATTTATCAACATAAACTATTATATAATTGCTTGTACAACAACTAAACAAACTCCAAATAATTGTTTTATTTCTATGTACACTAAACTTTAATCTCGTTCTATTTATATTTTCATTTGATGTGAAAAATCATTCTATTCATAAAAAAAGTTTAATAATAAAAAAGTCATTTAAATTAAAATTTATAAAAAATAATGGTATTTTAATCAATCACTTTTAACATTATTTAAATTAAAATTTTATTAAGGGTATTTTAGTTAATCACTTTTAACACCTTTTTAATCTAATAATAAAAAAATTAATTTAAATTAAACTTTATAAAAATATTTATTAAGGATAGTTTAGCCAATCACTTTTAATATGTTTACATATTAAAGAAGTTTAATTTCACATAAACTCTATTTTTAATTTTAGTTTATTTAAATTAAACTTAAATAAATTAATAAAAGTTATATATTTAAGAATAAATTTTTTAATTTAAAAATTTATAAAAATATTTAGATAAATCAAAATTAATAATTTTAGAATTCATGTTTTTATATATAGGTGATAGATAATATATATATATATATACAAATTTGACTGAGTATGTCTTGTTCTCGACAACTTTGTCATACCTATTATGAACAGTGAAGTATTATACAGGAAATGTCGGGCTCGGATAGATTAGGTGGTAAAGAGCCCATGTAATACTGCAAAAAAGGAGGAAACCGTCGATTTAGTAGGTGCTTTGTGAAGATGGGAGCCATGCTTGGTTACAGTCAATTTCTTGTATATAATATTTGGGACTTACTTTGAATGGTTCATCTAATTTTAAGAAATGGACTTTCAATGGTGGGATTTGATCCCAACACTCGCAAATTCTCTCTCTTTCTCTGTCTCTGTCTCTCTTTTTTTTTTTTCTTTTAAACTTTGATCTCCTTAATAAAGCAAACTATTGCCTATGACCATAAACAATTTATATTGATTCCTGAAAATCTAAATTATATGGGATTATAGATTAAAGTAGAAACCCATTAATCGAAAAACTTTTCAGCTTTACACGTGGAACAAACTATTATTTCTTTGTGCATTTTCAACACTGATATAGAGCAAAAGACAATAAAGAAAAAGCCAACAAGAAGAGAAATAAAAGGAAGTACAATTGCATTGCAGCCAAGGATTTTAATATTGAATCACGAAATGAACGTTTTCTAAATTGAATGAGGATTTTGTTTTTACTAGAACAAGAATGAATTTTCTCAGCCAATAATTTTGACTAGAGTTTCACTATTGCAACCGCGAAATTGGGGCTTATGTATAAAGATGGAATTTCAATTTATTTTCTTTTAATGTAACACAACTTTATTTATTTTATAAATTTATATTTGATATATTATTTGTGTATAAATTTAATATTTTGTCAATGGATTACAGATCATCACATTATTAATTTGTTTTCTAATCTTAAGTTAAAAATGCAGGTTCAATGGATGTTGGACATCGTAACGTATACACATCAATGAAGATCTTTCTCATATCCTAAAATTAATTTTTTTTTATGAGAAGTAGTGAAAGTGAAAAGAAACTAGTAATTCGAAAGTATGGTAAAGACTCAAGAAGTTTGCAATTTGGAAGGAGCTTATTCAAAGAAAGCTTGTAAATGGGGTGCCTAGAAATGGTTGGGTTTTGATGTTTGTAGGAAAAGAAAGAAAAGAACAGGAAAAAAGAACAAAACAGAAGCATTACTTGCAGTTTTAAATGTTATACTTCATAGTACTATGGAATTCACTAATTTCAAATGGATGCCTGATCAGATTCGCCAAACGACTAGTTTCGGGATTTGTGGGCGGCACAATAGTCCTTTCCCACTTGTATTCTGATAATAGCCAGTCAGAAAAAGAGACCGGTCCTACCGGGATGGGAGTGACGACCCTCATCTTCCGCACGACCAAACTTTGGCATCTTACAATTTAAACTATTTAAGTTTTGATTGCAAGTACCGTTTGTTTTGTTCTTTTTTTTTTGTATTTCGTCCATATAAAAGATTAAATAATTAATTATTATATTATAATTAAATTATAAGTATTTCAATAAAAAAAGATAATCGAGGTTGAATAGTAAGTTTAGAAATAAAGATGATTATGAGAAAATCACAAGTCAAAAAATAAATATGACTAAGATGAAATTACAAGTCAAAAAATAAATATGACTAAGATGAAATCACAAGTCAAAAAATAAAAATGACTATGATGAAACCACAAGTCAAAAAATAAGATGGTCGAGATGAAACCTCAAGTTGAGAAATAAATACAATTGGAATGAAGCTACAAGTCAGAAAATAAAATGACAGGGATAAAACCTTAAGTTAGGAACAAGGATGATTAGAATGACGCTACAAGTCAAGAAATAAATATGACTGAGATAAAGTCACAATTCAAGAAATAAATACGATCAAGATGAAGCTTCAAGTCAGGAACAAAGATGACCAGGATTGAACTATAGGTCAGAAATAAAAGATGATTAGGATAAAGCTACAAGTTAGAAAATAAAGATGATTAGGATGAAGCCGTAAGTTAGGAACAAATATGACTAATATGAAGCTGCAAGTCAAAAAATAAAGATGACCAGGGTCGAAGCCACAAGTTAGGAACAAAGATTATCGGAATTGAACTATAGGTTAAGAAATAAAAATGACTGGGACAAAGTCACAAGTTAAAAATAAAGATGACTAAAACGAAATCGCAAGTCAAAATAAATATAACTGGGATTGAACCATAGGTTAGGAAATAAAGATGGCTGAGTCGAAACTATAAGTCAGAAAATAAAGGTTACTAGGACGAAACCAAAAATCAGGAACAATGATGATTAGGACAAAGTCATAAGTCGAGAAATAAATACAACTGGAACGAAGTTGCAAGTGAGAAAATAAAGATTAATGGGACGAAGCTACAAGTCAAAAAATAAAGATGAATGAGACAAAATCATAAGTTAGGAACAAAGATGATCAGGATGAAACTGTAAGTCAAGAAATAAATACGATCGGGATAAAGTCGCAAGTGAAAAAATAAATATGATCGAGATGAAACCGCAAGTTGAGAACAAGGATGATTGGGATTAAACTGTAGGTCAAAAAATAAAGATGATTAAGACGAAGTCACAAGTCAAAAAATAAAAATGGCTGGGGTAAAACCGTAAGTTAAGAAATAAAGATGACTAGAGATGAATCCGTAAGTCATGAACAAAGATGATCAGGATTGAGCCATAGGTCAAGAAATAAAAGTGATTAGGATGAAGCCATAAGTCAAAAAATAAAGATGACTAGGATGGAGCCACAAGTCAGGAATAAGGTTAACCAGAATGAAGCCGCAAGTCAAAAAATAAAATCACTGAAACTAAGTCGCAAGTTAAAAAATAAAGATGACCGTTAATCTGGGTTTAATGTGCCATCTAATTTGAGCTTACATATCATTTGGTTGCCAACTAAACTAGGCTTAAATCTTATCTTGTATCATATCTCATCTTTTTCATTCATTTTTTCAACAACCTTTCCACCTTTTACAGATCATTTTACCTTCGACTTTTCAAACCTTGTTGATATTTTGGTGTTTTGTCAAAATATTTCATTTTTTTATTTTTCTCTTATCTTTTTTATGATAAACTTTCTAATCCTTTTTTCTTTTTTTTTTTTTTGCTATTTTTTGTATTTTTTTTTTTTCATTTAACTACTTAAAATATTTCTATTCCATTTTTTCCCTTTTTTTCTAATATTTAAAAAGTTGACAAACACAATCATGATACAAATTTCTATTTCCATCAAATGATGCAAATGTAAATGTCAATGCGAATGCAAATGTCAATACGAATGCAAGTATGCGAATGCTTGATGCAAATACAAGTGATTTTTTCATAATGCAAATGCCAATATTTCTTTCACGTAAATGCCCTTACAAATACTTTTTCTATAATGTAGATAAAAATATGCAAATGCAAAGACAAATACCTTTCTTATGATGCAAATGCGAATGTCTTGGTTATGATGTAGATAATATAAATATGAATGTTTTTCTCATGATATAGATGTAAATGAAGTAAATGCAAATGTCTTTTTCATGATATAGATGTGAATATGAATGTCTTTCTCATGATGCACATGTCAATATGAATGTAAGTGATACAAATGCAAATGTCCCTTTTATGATGTAGATGTGAATATGAATGTCTTTCTCATGATGCATATGCAAGTGCAATGTAAGTTATACAAATGCAAATTTTTTTTTTTTTGCAGCATGCAAATCAAATATCTTTTACAAGTAATGCAAATTTGAAAACTTTTTTTGTTTGTTTTTTAAGATCTTTGTTCCAATTTTCAATGTTCATTCTTCATTAATAATGATTTCAATAATTTGTACAAAATGCTCAAATAATCTCTAAACTTTTTAAAAATGATCACAAAATTACCCACATAAAGTATCTTCATAATCAGTTAGAAAAGTTGACAACTCGTGACTTTTGAATCTCTTGAAAATTGATGATTACTATTTAGAATGCTTAGGGATGTGGGTAATTGACAATTCAATTCTTTTCATTGGTGGACATATCTTAAGAAAAGTTCGATGAGAGTTGCAAGGATTACTCTTCAGCTCACAAAAAAGATAATTTTTCTAAAACATTTTTCTTTTGTTGAAAACATGATACTTCAATGTGCATCAAAACTAACCATTATTTTTTGAAAAAGATTTGGGAAGAAAAAAGGGCTAGTTTTTTATTTTCACTCTTTAGTGAGATGTAAAGTCTTTAATGGGTACTAATTCATCAAAAGGCTTTGCATTGTGACTTTTTATTCTAGATAAAACCTTAGAACTTTCAAATTCTATTGGGACTTCAAGAGTGGCTCTAGCTCTAAACTACCCTTTTTGGGTTTTCACCTTAGAGCTATATTTCTAACAATAAAAAAATTGGTAAAGTCTTGCCAATTAATAATGGGTATATAGAAATTTTCTAGGACATAGCTCTTAAATTCAACCATCCACATTTTGATCATAATAGACTTTTTAAGGTATACAATGTAGGCCACGATTCAAGGTTCTGAAAGAATAGATAAATAGGCTCAAAATATATTATTTAAGGTAATTAGGCCAACGATCTTATGGAGCATTCTCAAGATAAAAAGTCATGTATCTTTCTTTCTTTGCTCTTTTTTCTTTTTTTTGAAACATTTGACTTCAACATTTTATATTCTTGAATTCTATCTTTTTTTTTTTAGATTCTAATTGAAGCTTTATGTATTTATTTTTTTACCCCAAACTCTTATCTCCAAAGTGCATGTCTTTCTTTTTTTTATTTTTTTTCTTTTTTGGAGACATCTGACTTTAACTTCAACATTTTACTTTTTTGAATTTTATCTTCTTTTTTTTTTTAGATTTTAACAAAAGCTTTATTCATTTTTTTGCCTTTGATCCTCATTTCTAAGATACATGTCTTTCTTTTTTTTTTTCTTTTTTGAAACATTTGACTTCATATTTAGCAAACTGGTTTTCTTGAGTTTTTGAAATTCTAAATGAAACCTCATTCACTTTTTGCCATGGGCTCTCTTTTCCAAGGTGTATGTTAGATGCTCTCAATTCAAATATTTTTCTTAAAGTTAGGCTCTTGAAATGTCTTTATTTTGCCCTCTAATGTAAAAGATGATCATTGGCCAATGTTCATTTTAGAATGAAAAATTTAATAGGTTCAAATGGGTAACAAGTGAATAATTTTTTTATATGTAAAGGATAGAGAAAGATGGTTATTCATCATTTCAAATGCGTCACTTAGTTAGAAAAGCAAATTATTTTAAAAAAGAGATAAAAAGCTACTTTTTTCTTTATTTTTGTGTTATAACTTAATCATTTTTGCATAACTAATACCCAATCTTATTTTTCACTCAAGTTTCTTATGATAGTAAAAATTAGGTTGTATGAGATATCTCAAATTTAATCACATAGTTTATAAAAAGACTTATTTTGGTTTGAAATTATCTGACATTTTTGGTATAATGAGGGGAAAAGTATTACTGCATGAAACAAATTATAGGTGAGAATAAATTTTACTTTTTTTAGTCAATGTCCCTTAAGACATGAAATAATGGCTACTTGAGAGAGAAGGTTCAAGCATTTTTCGTGTCTATGATCATTGAAAGAATTTAAATGATTTAATCATATTAGCAAAATTTGACACATATTAAATTACCAATTAAAAATTTGAAAAGTATCTTGCTTGGTTTTCGAAATTCAAAATTAATTTTCAAAATTGATCTCTTTTGTTCATTGCCAAGAAAATATTATTATCTCAATACATGAAATGATGATAAGGTTCATAGGTTAAAATTCATGCCCCTTAAAAGATTATGACTGGTGAGTGAGGTTAGTCAAAAGGATTAAACCATATGAGCTATCAAGGAAACGTGTGAATGTATTAGATGAGTTTATTTTTACTAGTAATCACCAATTACTTCGAGACTCCTTCTATCTTTTATTACAAAAGAAAACTTCTTTTTCTCTTTCTTTTTCTTTTCTTTTCTTTTTCTTTTTTGTGAAACACTTTTCATTTTATGGTTTTGAAAATTAATTATGTGCGACTACTATTCAAATAATTGCATAAAAATAAAATTTCATAGAAAAATTGAAAGCATTCATTTATTTTCAAAATAAAGTTCAACAATATTAATTTAAATAACTTCCAGGGACCCCATACATAAATGGTCAAATGTTTAAAAGAAAACCATCCTATCTTAATTGTTCAACACTTGAAACTTTCTTCCACATTTTAACTCCTCACATTTTGCAACTAGATAGAGTCAACTTCTATTGTTCCATTAGTTCTGGACTTAGAATACCACACTTAATAAGATCCTCAACCTTTTCCTTTAGCTATCTACATATTTTTTAGTTAAATAACCAATTACTCCCATGTGATAATCGTACTTACCATTAAGATCATAAGTCCTTACTGATGGATTTGGCATTATTTTTGGAGGCAAAAAAGTGAGGTACTGACTTTTTATTAGCAAAGGCAAAAGGTAAAAAATAGGAATTGAAAATTTCTCTTGATCATTCTTTAGTTTTTTTTTTGGTTGAGTGGTAAGCTCAAAAGTAGGGACAAGATCCTGAATGGTCATTTAAGGACAAGAATTTGCTAGAAAGCTTAGATGCTGGCTTGGTTGACAAAGATATGGGTTTTGAAAGATATTGCCTGTAACAAGGAAGTGGGGTTGATAAAAAGGATAAAAATTACACGAGACAAAGTTATTTGGTAGATGCCCTTCAAGTGTGACTACTTGAAACTCCCCTTCATTCTTTTTCAATGTATTTCAATTTTCAACATTAGTTGTATCTTTCAACTTAATCTTGCCTTTCTTGGTTGCATTTTCTATCATTTCCTCGACAATCACCATATCAACAAAATTTTTAGAGATACTCCAAATCATTCTTTTGTAATAAGGAGTGTTTAGGGAATTGACAAATAGAACAGTGATTTTTTTCTCTGATAGAGGTGGTTATACTTAGGCTGTTATGTCTTTCTATCTGTGTGCATATTCTTTGAAAGTTTTGATTACCTTTTTTCTCTATGTTTTGCAGAAACAACTTATATGGTGCCATATCTTCAGTATGCCTGTATTATGCTTGAAAAACCCTAGCCAAGTCATTTTAGAAGAAAATCTTACTTTGGTCTATTTGGGCATACCACTTTGATTTAGACCTAGTGATACTATCTTGAAAGTAATAAATTAGCAACTTATCATCATAAGTGTAGCCTATCATCTTTTGATAGTATATGGTGATGTGGGTCAAGGGGCATTTTGTTCTATCATACTTTTCAAATTTTAGGGCTTTAAACTTTGACGAAATGACGAGATTAGGCACTATACTAAGTTTAGTGGCATCAACACTCTCATATATATATCATGGCTTTCAATTGCTTTCAGTCTTTCTTTCAACAAATCACATTTATCCTTCATTACCATATCTCTTGATGGATTGACACCCTTTTTAATTTCTCTCATTCTTTTGGATCATTCAGATTAGGCACAGCAATAGAGTTGTAAGGAGTAGGCCTGGGGTTGGCATTTATTTAAATTGGAGGAAACTTAGCAGAAGTGTCAATATAAGGTTGATAGGTTATTGAAAGTGCTTATGACATATGAGGGTCTTGAACATATGGATATATGAACCTAAGTGAACACAATGGTGCTGCAACAGCTGTCTTTTTCCTTGCCCCATGTGTTTCAACAATTCATTTTCCTTTTGTCAAACCTACTAGCATCTTTTTTTTAATTCTGTAAACTATCTGTCCATATTCTATTGTATTCGTATAATTATTTTCCTGATCTCTCTTTGGGTCTTTTCCATTCTATCCGTCCAACTTACATTTTCATTTTTCAAGATTTTAATACAGGCTTGAGTGTTATAAGTGCACAGATTTAACTGATCTTGTTTCCTATGATGCATTATCCTTGAACCTCTTATTAATTACAAAAGTCAAAATTATATGACATGAATTCTATTATTAAAACTTTTAAAAATATCTTTTTGTTTCAAGAGTATATTCACAATCAATATTCCTTATCCCTAGCTGGCATAAAAAGAATGAATTTAAACAAATGATGCATGACATGCAAGTTAAATTTTATTATTATGGACAATGAGCTCAAATTCCCTCATATATTCAAGTTGGGTTATTTAAAGCACTATTTTGCCTCAAAAGTTCGGTGAAAGCATATTTTCAACTATCTTTCTTTTCCACAGGTTTCTTTAGGTGTACCATTATTTAAAAAATGTAAATAGATACATCAATTTATAGAAAATTCAAGCCAAGAAAGGTTTTCATTTATTCCCAAAAGTTTAAAGTTTATACATTAAGAACCATTTTTAGACTAGGGCCATAAAGTGCTAGATTTATTTATACTTCCCCTTGCCTCATCTAAGAAATCCAAAAGAAATTGACTATGATTGCTAGTGAGAATAACCATTTGCCTTAAAGCTTTTTTATTCCTTATCTTGGCCAATTTGACTATTGCCTATAACACTGCTTGTTATCTTGACATGGATTGATGAATGATTCATGTAAATGATTGGCTTCATTTTGACATTAAAACCTAAAAATCTAACTTTTATCAACCCCTGTACCCTATATTTCAAAAATGTTTAGTTTTTCAGATAATGGCCCATAATGCCATAATGGTATTCACATCTAGCATTGGGGTCGTACCATTTGGGATAAAATGGTTTTAGGGGTTTAATAGGGACAAGGGCAATGAGTAGTTTTTCTAGAGTTATAGGTATAAATCTGTGTAGGACATAGGTATTTCCTTTAGTGTTGCAAGATTTTTTTTGTTCTATGATTAGTTTGCTTTGTTGGAAAACAGTGGTATAGTTGGTCTTGGAGTGAATTGAGAAATTTTTGGTCAAAAATTTGGTTGAAAAGGTGGTGATTGGATAGCATACTGAATAAGTGGTTGTGAAATGTGAGGTGGTGGACATGAATTTAGATGTGAAACTCTTGAAGGTTGCATGAAGTTTGTGGGCCTAATCTTAAGTGCTTGGAAATGAGGTTGAAAGTAGTCATAAGAAGGATTTAGGTATGAAGTTCGACTCGAGATAGTTGGTGATGGTTGTTTGAAGCCAAGTTACTCTATCTTGAAAATTAAACTTTTGAGTTCAGTCATTTGTGTGGCCAATTCACCTATTCTTCTCTTGAGCTTACCTAAACTTTGATCACTATTTGAATCACCCAATGCCTTAGTATGCTTAGGAAAGTGCTAGAACTAATAAGAGCCAGTTGATCTTGATTTAATGAAATCAAAAGTGACAACAATCCTTGAGGAGCAACAAACGTAACCCCACCACTACCTTTAACCATTTCTATCAATTAAGCCATATATTATTCATTTCCCAAAGCTCAAGCCAAAATTTCTCATAAGTCAATTCTAACGCACTAATTCTTACTTCCAATTGATATCTCATTTTCATCATTCTGATTCCCATCAAGACAGACACTTTATTTCGTGACTTAGACATAAAATTCTATATATTATTACCTTTATTGAATGAATGCCACAAAATAATTTCCAACTTAAATGGCAAATAAAGCATTTTTATGAATATGATGAGGATGTAAAAAAAAAATGTCATGAAATGCAAATATGCCTAAGACAATGGATTTTTACATGTACAAGCCCTAAATAATAAAAATTTCATCATCCATGAATGTGTATACAAGGAATGTAATGTTATGTTGTAGGGATGGTGCAGTATATTCATGTGAAATGCAATGCATACTTTATAAAACCCTACCATTTATGAACCTATATGCATGAAATGCAACAACATACTACATGATTGATGAGATATATTCCTATGACTAATGCAATATACTTATATGAAAATGCATTGACATATTATATGCATGAGATATGTCTATATGAAATGCAACACATGTGTTGTGTTGGCCTAATGAGGTTGACACTGCTTTAAAATATGTAATAAGATAGAGTGCATGCACTCTCTATTAAGATGTGTATAAGATGCATGTGTATAAAATGAAATACATGTACTATCTATTGATATGGATGGGATAGAATGCATGTATTATCTTCTTATGATGTCCATCAGATGGATGCATATACTACCTATTAAGATGCCTAAAATGTGATACTTGTAATATCTATTAAGATGTATGGGATGAGTGTATAGATTATCTAATTATTTCTTTTTTAAAAAATGATAAGAATGTATGAAAATGTGAAGGATGAAACAACATTAAAACTTAAAGTTTTTTTTTCTTTTTTTTTTTGTTTTAGGAAAAAGGAAAAATTCAAGAACATACATTTGTTATCACATAGAATAACTAGGATTCAAAGATTTTTCTATTTTTTTTCATTAATTTTTATTTGGTCAATAAACAAAGAATTCAAGAAAACCTCTATTTTCACTTGAATTTTTTTTTGGCATAACGTTGAAAAGAAAGAAATAAAATTTCTTCATTTTATTTTAAAACATTTTTAAAAAAGCAAATTTTGGATAACCATAAAATGAATCAACTATATGTTAAAATAAAATTTTCTCTTTATTTTTAATAAAAAATGCTTTTTTATTTCTTTTTTTTTTCAAAATATTAATTTTACCTGCACCATTATTATTCCTAAATGTATATTGTATTAGAGTTTTCTAATTTAGGGTAATTTTTACAAAAAGGTTAGTAAGGCTTTACCTAAGACTAGTCCTTTAAAGTTCATGATATGTTAAGTGAGGATTTATGTGTATAAAGGTTCTCAAATTTTTCTCATTGACATCTACATAGGACTAGTAAGGCACCCCCAATCCTCACCCATTATTGGTTACAAACGAAAATGGTTTAATTTAAATAGAAGTATTTCACTTGCTATTGTAGAGATTATCACTTCATAAGAGTATAGGTACTCTACTTCCTCCTAAAAGGGACAAAACTTAGGTATAGAACTCATGCATGATGTGAAATGTGTCATTGTGTATTTTTTAGAGAAAATGACATCATAATTTCTATCATACATGCCCCACAATTTATTAAGAATAATATATATAAATAATAGACAAATAACATAATTTAAATGAAATGCATGTAAATTTTTATTACTATTGTTATTTAAAAAAAATCAAAATTAAAATCAAGAAACTAAAATTAAATACCAGTTAAGACTTTTAAATCAAAATTAAAGATAACATATAATTAATTTTTTGGCCTGACTCTCTTAAAAATTATGTCTCCAATGGAGTCGCCAAACTGTCGTAATAATTTTTTGATCCATTAGACGAATTTGAAAACAAAAAGGAGTCACCACCAATTTTTTTTCGTTAAGTGTGATTGAAAACCTATTAAAGTTTACCTTTTTAATAAAAATTTTAAAATTAATTAAAACTTTATCAAAAAGATAATTTTTGGGTTTACGAAAATAGTTCGGATCCGAAAGTCAGTTACACATGATGAAGGATTAGCAATCCCACAACGTCCGTTTAAAACAATACTAATTAATTATTTATTATCCTTTTAATTGTGACTAAAATGGTCTTAATTTTGGTATTTAAAATTTAATTTTCCTAATTTTCTTTATTGTAAAAAAACATATTTATTATATTATTATTTTTTAGCACTTTTGTTTGGAAAAAAATAATAATCTTGTTTATTGAAAATTCTCAAAAATATTTCAATACTTTTGGCAATATTAAAATAAACTTTCTCACCTCAGTATCTCTTAAGAATCACTACTCAAAATTCTCAAAAATCCCATTATTAGTGGTTCATATTTATTTTCAAAAACAATATTTATAGTGCATGTAATAAAATATGGTAACTATAATTCAAATAATATTTTCTAAAATTCATTTCTTATACTAAATTAAAAAATGAAAAGTCTTTATTGAAAATTATTCTAAATGCTCCAATACATTAGAGGCATTTTCAATGAATTTTCTCACCTAAAGATTTTCAAAAAATCACTACTCAGACTTTCTTTAAAAACTTATCCTCGAAGATTTTATTTACTTTTATAACTGGTATAAAAAATATTGATGCATATGGATTAATTTGTGATGCTATTGCATGAAAGTTTTTTTTTAGAAATAAAAAGTAACCAAAAATTTTTTTGTATTGAGAATCATTTTAAATATTCCAATCCATTGGCAATATTCATAAAAAATTTTCTCACTTAGAGAATTATTAGGAATCACTACTCTGATTTCCAAAACCTCATCATTGAAAATTCTCATTTAATTAATTTAATTATTAATTTTTAAAAATTATATAATAATATAGTTATCTATAAATTTATTTTTTTTAAAAATGCATACTCTTATAAACATAATGTAGTTTTATTTCTTAAAAATTCAAATTAAGGAAAAATAAAAATCTTTGTATTGAAAAAAGTTTTTAAATATTCCAATACTTTGGTAATTTTTTGAAATCTTTTCTCACCTAGAAAATTCTCGAAAATCACTACTCGGACTTCCTAGAGTCTTATCCTTAAAATTTTCATTTACTTTTATTTTCTTATTTAATTCTTCATTCTAATCTTAATTTTTTAATCTTTTAATTTCTATCATTATTAATCATTATTATATTTTTAATTAATTAATTTCTTTTAAATTTTTTTGAAAGATACAAGTAGTTAATCATAATATTCATGTATCACTATATTAATTTTATTCCTAAAAGAATAATTATGTTATTTTATCAACATTTAACATAATTTTTAGGAAACTAAATGAATGAAAATCTTTTATATTAAATATTTTCCTAAATACTCCATTACTTTGGTAATATTTTTTTAAAAAATATTTTCATCTAGATATTTTAAAGAATCACTATTCGAATTTCTTTAAAATCTCATACTTAGAGATTTTCATTATTATTATTATTATTTTGTTTTATATGAATCTAAAGTGTATGAAAAGCAAAGTGCATCTAAATAAATTAAAACATAAAAGAAAAAAATGCGTCAATAGATTTCATTAACTTAAATTAAATATGGGAATCCAAACAACCTAAGAAATTCATTAATATACGAAGTGAAAAAAATGATTCATTTAAGCACACCAAAAGAATTTGCAGGGGAGTTAAAGGTTTGCTAGACCTTTCATAATCAAGGCTTGTAGAGCTCCAGTCAAAAAATATGGCAATATTTTTCACTAAAAACAAGGTTTTGGATTTTTTTTCCTCCCTTTAAATGTACCACATGCATGGGGATAACAAAAAAGTAAAGCTCCCCATTCTTACAAATAACCACTATGCAAATGACACACTTTCACCTACCTTTTTTTCTTATACTACCACTCATTTCTATTTTATACTGAAAAACAACGAGGAAAAAGAGATATAATAATATAACATCCTTCGAGGTTTCAAGTTCTATCATTCTTGCTTTGTAAAAATACCTACCATTCTTAAACTTTTTGGGTTCTAACAAAACCTATTTGCACTAGCTGCCATAACCCATACCAAAACGAATGAACTTTTAAAACTCCTAACAGTCTTCATACAAATAGGTTTTCATTGCAACCCAAAGTACAAATCACACACAACTCATACTCTTACAGCCAACAACAAAGAAAGTTTAAAGCTTAAGGTTTTCAAGCACGCAATGAACTAGTAGCTAGAAACGAATCATGATCAGTAAAAACAGAAACTTTCAACCCCCTTTCAAGCGTAGCTGCATATGAAAATAAAAAAAGCAAATAACCGTAGACTATTGTAAGTCTTATGCAAGCTTAAAAAGAAAGACAATCTCTTAAGGAAATCCCACTATGCATTTTTTATTTTCAAAACAGAAACCTAAACTTTCACACAACCCTTATGTGAAAAAGACCAACAACCATGAATCGAGGTACAGTTTTAAATTTCTATGAACAAACCATATGCAAGAAAGGGAGAAGACTAACATGCACAAAACAGGAAACTCCATGTTTCTGCAACTTGACTATACGCAATAACCATTTTGAAGAGGAAAAATATGCAACCCAAAAAAAAATTTGTTTTTGGGCTTTCATAATGTGCAACGGAAGGAGATGAAACAATAAATCCTTAGAGTTCTCCAAAACTTTCAGTTCTTATGGTGTTTCTTGCTTATTTGAAGATTATTATGCCTGAACAATAATAAAAGGAAGATCAAGAAGTTCTCCTTCAACTTTGCATGGGAACATGACATGTATAAAAATAAAATGATTACTTTTTCAAGTTCTTGCTTTTCCTTTCAGGCGAAACTTTCTTTCTTTCCAGCTAGCAAAGTTTCACCTTTCTTTTTTTTTTCGGCTATGCTTTTTCCTTTTCCTCTCCTAAACCACCCTGCTTTTCGCTTCCTTAAAAATTCAAACTACTAAAAACCTCCTCAAGGCTTCCAAATTTCTCCCTTTTTCTTTCCACTCATTTGTTTGTTTTTGTACCCACCAAGCCTTCCTCCCCATGTTTTTCTTTTTAGTATAGCCACTAACATTTGTTTTTTACTGGTTAGTTTGGTGCAGGTTTACTGCTACAACTTCAGCTTGTCTTTTGTTGATTGCCCCCTTTCATACAAATTCTTAAACCCACACATGTCACACCCGATTGGGTTATCCAAATTGTGAAACTTCCTTTGCTGTTACAGGCTACCCCTTTTCTTTTCTTTTTGTTATCTTGGGCATATGCTTTAGGCCATATTTTGATTTATACAACGGCCCTCTAAATGGGCCTTTAAAATAAGCTATACATGGGCTATGTAATGGGCCCTCTTATTGGTCTACGTGATGGGCCTAAATTAATGACTCTAACCCATATTTAAAAACGAGCTTGGGTAAACCACATTAAAATGTTTCAAACAAAATTCGGTGTAAACCACCATGAGATTTGGAAGTAAGGAAGAAGTTTATAAACCATTATACTTAATGGATGAGACTACAATTCAAAGGTACAAGAATCTTTCTTTCTAATTTATTGTATTTGACAACTATTGTGTAAACAGTGACTTTTTACCTCTTTAAGATGAATTTTTCCCTCTTTTTCTCTTTCTAAAATGAAAAACCTATTTCTTGGCTTTCTGAAATTATCCGATGAATGAACCTTTTTTTTACATTACTCTATTATTCAGATAAAGCTGCATTTTAATTTACATGGGTTTTTTTTTTTTTTGAAATGCTTTTTAATTTATTAGTTGGCAATGTCTCTAACTTTATGTGAATAATCAACTAATATTAGTTTCACTTTTACCTGCTTGTTTTTACCATATAGAAATCCTTCAACAGGCAACAAGGTGGCAATCATTTTTCATTAACAGCTTCTTCTGTTCAACACAATGTACATCATGTTAAATGTCCTTATCATATGAAGATGTTTCCAATCTCAAACCAAGTGATTTCTGTTTCTGTGAGCAACCCATTCATGTAGAAACCACAATTACTTGGAGGAATTCTAATGATTACTCCACATTTAATTCTTCCTACCCTTGGTTCTATTGGTGAAAACATTGAACCATGGTAAACTTAAAGATTTTATGCCTGAGTCCAATTACTTTAGCCAAAATGTTGACAATAGGATATTAAAACTTGGTTGGAATTCTTGGCTTTTTAAACATTTCTAAAAGGCTCGTTCCTCCTTAATGGACTCTGCATTGCTTTTTTTTTTATTAAAAACTCCATATTGCTTTGTCTATGTAGATGAAGATGTATTATATCTTACTTTTCTTTGATACATAAATTCTTAGATTGACTTTGTTTTGATTATTTGTTTTTTAGTATACTATTTTTTTTATATATTTGAAATTTTTAATTATGCTAAATAAAAGAAAAAAACCCATAGTGAAGCATGGGCATTGTACTTTGTAACATCTGATACCAATCTAGTACTCTAAACTATTTCAAAGTTTCTTCATAGTTTCATAATTATTCAATAATTGATTCATGCTAATTATTGTTAGTATATAACTGAATTATTATATTTAACTAAAGCTTCACATTTCACATGCATGTTACATATATATATATGGTGGCAATTAGATTGTGTATAAATTTTTGAATCTGAATGCATGATTAATTCAATAGTCTATTTGTGCAATTACAAGTACAATAATAATAATAAAAAAAGATAAATGGGTTTCCATGGAAATGGAACCACTAACAAACAAAATGAGAAATGCAAACCAACTGACAAACACAAATTATCAATGTGGCTCAAATAAAAGCAATGAAATGCAAGAGCAAGATCCCAATCTAAAGATGAGAACCAACAATTGATGAGCAAAATAGGCATTTGCATTTTGGGATTTTTATTAAAGGGAAGACGAGCCTATCAAAGTAATTATTTCTATCAAAATCAATCTTAAGATTGTTGAAATAATGAAGCAAGAACAAAAAATTAATTTACATAAAACAAATATCCGTATCTCTTGATGTCAATGTCTCATGTTATCCTCAAATTGATGGAATATGCCATGTGCTTTGGAACTTATATTACTTATTTCAGAAAAACATCAAAAGCTTTGATTGCCCTGGGACTTGGGTGTTAAAGGATAAAAACAAATTCAACCCTTATTTATTATTGAAGATGGAAGTTAGTTGTTGTAATTTTCTCCATTAGTTGTAAATTATTAGTATGAGTCAAATTTAGTTGATAGAAGTTGTAATTAATTAAAAGCTTAAACTCCATCAATAAAAAGAGGCCTTGGTTGGTGCTTTAGTATGCAAGTATAAAGTGAAGAAGTGAGAAGTAAGAGAAATAAAAGAGAAAGAGTTAGAGAGCTAGTGCAAAATATAGAAAGTAAAAGATAGTTCTTCTCATTTGTAATTTTTCATCTTCATCATTGTAAAATATTTGCAGTGGTTTTAAAATTGGACGTAACTCTCATATTGAGAGTGAACCATTATAAATCTTTAATGTTTTTATGCAATATTTTTATTCTTTGTATATTTTATCACTTTTAGTTTGCAGGATAGGCTTTTAATTTCCAACAACTAGTATCAAAGCCATAAGGCTGAAGTTTTATCATAAGTAGCATTGTTCAAGTATACGATACTATTCATGTATATGTTCACGTATACAAAAATTTAGTGTTGTGGATAAATACAATTCTAAGAGTTATATCTAAGGATATTGGGTTTTAAGTGGGATAAGTTTTGACCCCTCCAATCTTTCTTAGGTACATACCTAATGAAAGTATTATTCACATGATACTATATTTTGCATACTTTATAGCCCATAATTTTGTGATTTGAAAGTGATGGCTAGTGGAAATGATGTAGCACATCGAATCAACAAATTTAATGGAGCAAACTATTCTTTTTGGAGAATGCAAATGAAAGATTATCTGTTTGGTAGAAAGTTACATTTACCTCTTTTGGATATAAAACCAAAAAATCTGTTAGAGGAATATTGGAAACTCCTTGACAAACAAGTGTTAGAAGTCATTCTATTAACACTATCAAAGAACATAGCTCACAATGTAGCTAAGAAGCATCAACCATAGATTGCTAAAAGTGCTTTCTAATATGTATGAAAAACCTACTATAAACAATAATGTTTTTTTTTTTTTTATGAAGAAACTATTTCATTTGAAAATGGCTAAAGGTGTTTAAGTGGCATTGCATCTTAATAAGTTCAACACAATTATCAATCAATTGACTTCCATTGAAATTCATTTTGCTAATGAGATTTGTACCCTAATTCGTGCCTTATTTCTTTTAGCATCCCTACCAAACAATTGAGAACCAGTGAAGGCAATGGTTAGTAATTCTATTAGTACTACAAAATTGAAATTTAATTATGTTAAAAACCAAGTTCTCGTTGAAAAAATTTGCAAAACTGACTCTGGTGAAATGACGACATCAAGTTCTGCCTTAAATCTTGATAATAGAGGTAGAGCAAATAACATAAATTTTAACAAAAATAAAAGAAGATTAAAGTCTATAAGCAAAAAAAGTAATTCCAACTTTGAACGGAATATAGAGTGTTGGAATTATGAAAAAATGGGCTATTAGTGAAGAGATGAATGATATATTGTTCTTATCTGTCAATATCCTAAATGACTATTAGGTTTTAGGCTTTAGAGCGTCTTTTTATATCATTGTTCACTATGACATGATGAAAAACTATGTTGTTAGAAATTATGGAAAGGTTTATCTAACTGATAAAAAAACCTTTGGATATTATTGGTATGGGTGACGTTCATTTGAAGATGCTAAACGGATTTTTGTGGATGATTTAGAAAATGACGCATGTATTGAAGTTAATGCATAACCTGATTTCAGTAAGATAGCTTGACGATGAAAGGCATAAAAAGCAATACATAGAAAGTCATACAAAGATTTGCTCGATGAAGCAAAATGGGGACTTTTTATATGACCTCAAGTTGTAGAGATACAGTAATGGCAATTAATACTAATCTAAACTCCAATTTATGGCATTGCAAGCTCGAGTATATAAACCTAAAAGGAATGAAGATATTTGCATTAAAAGAAAAACTTTCTAGATTAAAATTTGTTGAACATCAACTATATGAAAGTTGTATTTTTTGACATTAGAAAAGTGTTAGCTTTTCAAAAGCTTGAAATAAGTTGAAACAAAAAAAAAATAGAGTTGATCCAATCTAACGTATTAGGGCCTTCACCTGTTACTTCTCTTTGAGGATTAAGTTACTATGTAATATTTATTGATGACTCAACTAAAAAGGTATGAGTTTATTTTTTGAAGAATAAATCTGATGTGTTTAATACATTTAAAATATAGAAAGCAATGGTTGCGAATGAAACAAATCTAAAAGTGAAATGTTTTAAGTCCAATAATAGGGGAAAATACTTCAACAGTAATTTCATATTTTACTATGTTGAGAACGAGATTAAAATATTAAAAATAATTTTGGGGACACCTCAACAGAAAAAAGTAGTCGAAAGGATGAATAAAACCCTAAATGTATGTGTAAGAAATATAAGAATTCACATGAGGCTACCTAAAGCATTTTGAGTAAATGCAGTCAACATTGTTGTTTTCTTGATCAACAAAGGTCCTTTAATACCTTTGGGTTGCAAAATACCAAAAGAGGTTTAGAGTGACAAAAAAATGCAACTCTTGTGTAGACACCCAATTGGGTCCAGGCCCAGATCAATTGGGCCTGGCCCAAATGGGTAAGGCCCAATTGAATTTTTATCCTGTATTTTTTTTCTCTTTTTTCTTTTTTGTATATCTGTATTTATTTATTTTTATTTAGAATATATTCATATGTATATAGTTATATATTATTATATTATTATTATTTATTATTATTATTATTTTTTTTTAATATATTTTTGGGTTTATCTTATTTTATTTTTTTAAATTATCTGTTAATTTTATCTGATTCTTTTTGATTATCTGATTGTTATTTTTTTTATTTTTTTTATTTATCCTAGCTTTTCTAAAGTATCTATTTTTTTTTATTTATTTATTTGATTTTGGAGGGCTGGGATTGAAAGTTGAAGAATCTCACTGAGAATGGGAATTCAATCAGAAGAGTCCAGACTGGATTCAAAGATTGAATTCCCGTCCAAAGGGGAATTGGGATTGATCAGAAACTCCTGATCAATCCTTATATAAAGGACCCCTAGGGTAGACTGAAACACAAAGAAAACAGTAAACAAAGCTACTGATTTGAGAGAAAAGGAGGCGTATAGGAAGCTAGAAAAAGTTTAGGAGTGTTCTGGGAGTGAGAAAAAATTTTTAGAAATTTTTGGCAAAAAATTTTTCTGGAAATTTTTGGGAAATTTCCAGATTCCGACGAAAATTCCGGCAAAATTTGAATTTTTCGACGACAATTCCGGCGAACATTGAAGTTTTCGACAACTTGCCCAGTTTTCGGTGAACATTCCCAGAAATCGGTGATATTCCGGCCAACTTCTGACGAAATTTCTAGATTTCGGTGACATTTTCCAGAATCCGGCACCGGTGTTCTTTGGCTTTTAAAGAGAAGGGAGAGGAAAAGGGAAGAAGAGAGAGAGAGGGGAGGAGCGTTCTGCCGAAAAATGAAGGGGATTGCCTTTTATACCCTTCCAAAACGACGTCGTTTTGGCTTTAAGTTAATCAGAGGACCCGCGCGTGCTTGCCCCCTCCGAGCCGCGCCAAGCCGCTCCCCCCGAGCCGTTTTTTCTTCCTTGAGCCGAGCCGAGCTGCAATCCGAGCCGCTCTAGGTTTTTTTTTTTCTTTGAATGTTTTTTTATTTGTTTATTTGTTTTTTATTTTTTTATTTATTATGTTAGGTTTATTTAATATTCTTTTTATCTTAGTTTTATTTTTATTTTTGTTTTACTTTTCTTTATTTTTTATTATTCTATTTTCTTCAAATAAAAATCAAATTTTCCAAAAAAAAATATTTTTAAGGAAAAGTTGAAAGTATCAATTTTCCTTAGAAATACATTTTCAAAAAAGAGATTTTTGAGGAAAAATTGAAAGTATCAATTTTCCTTAGAAATAAATTTCCAAAAAATATTTTTGGGGAAAAGTTGAAAGTATCAATTTTCCTTAAAAATAAATTTTCAAAAAAAAAAGATTTTTGAGGAAAAGTTGAAAGTATCAATTTTCCTTGGAAATCAAAGTTTCAAAAAAATATTTTTGAAGAAAAGTTGAAAGTATCAATTTTCCTTAGAAATAAATTTTCAAAAAATATTTTTGGGGAAAAGTTGAAAGTATCAATTTTTCTCAGAAATAAATTTCACAAAAAAATATTTTTAGGGAAAAGTTGAAATTGAAAGTATCAATTTTCCTTAGAAATAAATTTCCAAAAAATATTTTTGGGGAAAAGTTGAAAGTATCAATTTTTCCTACACAAAAACGATCATTCTTTCCTTCCTTTCTATTCTGATTTCTATTTTGATTTTTATTTTGATTTTTCTTTAACTAATCCGACGACGGAGCCTTTGCAAGTGAAATAGTAGTTTTTCTTGCATACTCTTGAGGTGAGGGAATTTTCTCAATTTTCTGCTAAAAGTATTAGAGTCAATTGAAAAAATTTCCAATAATTAATTACTTGGTAAAATTTTAAGGCTTTTGGATAACACAAATTTAAGCTGGTACCATCTTTTGATGGGCGTTGTGAGGGTGCTATAACCTTCCTCACACGTAACCGAACTCCCGAACCCTGTTCTGGTTTGTAGACCTGGACCTATTCTTTTAGGGACCCTTAAAACTTAGGTGTTCCCTGAAAGGACAGATTCCTTAGGTGGCCAATCGCACCTAGATAAAAAAGATTGGTTTTTTTAAAAGTGTATGGATGTCTTACCTATGTTCATATTAATGATGCTGACAAAAGTAAACTTGATCCAAAATCTAAGAAATGCTACTTCATCAACTTTAGAGACACTAAGTTTGGTTATCATTTTTAAGATGATCAAAATCAAAAAATTATCAAGAGTAGAGATGTGATCTTTAATGAGTAAATTTTGTATCAAGACAAGCTAAATAAGAATTTGCAAACTACAGATTTTGAAATGAAAAGGCTTAAGGTAACTCATTTAAAAGACTTTTCAATGAATGATTTATAGCAAAATGCTTAAGAAATTTCGATAGACATACCTATAAAAGAGCAATAGAATATAATCTTAGATGTCAATCAATCCATTTCAGAGTATAACTCAAAAGATCTTCAAGGACAATCAAGCCACCATAAAAATTTTCTTCATCGTAGAATTATATTTTTTTAATTAACAAATGTGAACCAAAATGTAATGAAGAAGCATTAAAAGTTGATGATTCAATCAAGTGGGAGCTAGCCATAAAAGATGAGATGGATTTGTTGATGTTGAACCAAACATGATAGTTAGCAAAACTACCAACAAAAAAGAAAGCATTACAGAATAAATAGGTTTATCAGATAAAAGAATATCATGATGATAGTAAATGATATAAAGCAAGGGTAGTGGGCTTTAACAAAAGAAAGGCATTGATTACATCGAGAATTTTTCTCCAGTGGTTAAATTGACTACAATAAGAACTTTGCTTAGGCTAATGGCAAAAGAAGATCTGCACTTACAACAGATGGATGTAAAAATAGCTTTTCTTCATAGTGACTTAGAAAAAGAGATTTACATATAATAGCCATAAGGTTTTAAGGTTCAAGAAAAGAAAAAATGGTTTGTAAAATTCCAAAAGAGCCTATATGGTCTTAAATAAGCTCCCAAACAATGGTATAAGAAGTTCAACAACTTCATTTGTAATAATGGTTTTTTGAGGTGTCAAGTAGATCATTACTATTATATCAAAAAATTTGATGGTTTTTACATTATAGTTTTATTGTATGTTGATGATATGTTGATTGCCAGAACAAGCATCAAGAAATTGAAAATTAAAAAAAAAAAAAAGCTCTCAGAGGAATTTTCAATAAAGGATTTGGGTGTTGCAAAACAAATCTTTTGAATGAAAATCACTAGAAATAAAGAAGTCGTTGAGCTATCATAAGAAACAAATACAAAGAAGGTGTTCTACAGATTCAATATAAATGGAGCAATATCTACGAGTACTCCTCTGGCTAGTCATTTCAAATTTTCTAAAGATCAATCACCTACAACAAAGCAAAAAAAAGCCTACATCGTTAAAATGCCTTATACTTCTGCTATTGGTAGTGGATTCTTAAATACCTAAAAAATGCAACATATCTAGCTCTACGTTTCAATAAATCAAACTCAAGATTGCATAGTTATGTTGATGCTGACATGGCTGGCTATATAGACAATAGAAACAGTATCACTGATTATGTTTATGTATTGGGTGGTATAGCAATTAGTTAGGTTTCAAAGTTGCAAAATATAGCTACACTTTCTACTACTAAGATAGAATATGTTGCCGTGACAAAGATTAGTAAATAGATGATACGGTTGCAATCTTTCTTGGATGAACTTGGTCATAAGTTTGATAGAAATATGTTGCATTGTGACTGTAAAAATGCCATTAATTTGGCAAAAAATACTATTTATCATACTAGGACAAAGCTTATTCAAATCCAATATCACTTCATAAGATCAACTTTAGAATATAGTGTCTTAATGCTTGAGAAGATTCAAAGGAATCAGAATCTAGCTGATATGTTAACTAAGACTCTAACAACTGAGAAACTAAAGTTGTGTGCAATTTCAGTTAGACTTTTCTACTAAAGAACGAGAAGTCATAGCTGCTACAAAAAGAGATAGTTGATAATGAATTAGTCTCCTGGTGGAAGAATGTTAGAAAATGCGAAGACAAATTTAACTTTTATTGTTGGAGATAGAAGTTAGTTGTTGCAACTTTCACCATTAATTGTAAATTGTTAATAGAAGTTAGATAATAATTAGTTGATAGAAATTGTAATTAATAGAAGGCTTGAACACCGTCTATAAAAGAAGGCCTTAGTTTGTGCTTTAGTGTACAAGTATAAAGTGAAGAAGTGAAAAGTAAAAGAAAAATGAGATAAGGGGAGTTTGAGAACTAGATGAAATATAGAAAATAAGAGATGATTCTTCTCCATTATAAGTTTTCATCTTTATCATAGTAAAATTTCTGTAACAACTCTAAAAGTGGACATAGCTTTCATATTAAGAGTAAACCACTATAAATCTTTGATGTTTTTATGTAATATTTTTATTCTTTGTATATTTTATTACTTTTGATTTGCGAGATAAGGTTTTAATTCCCAACAACAAGGGCCCGTCAACTTCTCCAAAACCCCAAAGCATTCTCAATAGTAAAAAAAAAAAAACATATTAATTCATTAATCACCAAAACAAACATAGCAAGAAGAGTGCAAATGCAATCATAGTTTAGTGTTTGTAAACATTTTTCAATTCAAAAATGTTAAAATAGAGTAGTAGTATTTTTTTTTTTTTACACAAAAGTGACCTTGTTTTAAAATGCTTTTCTGAGTTTCTATTTTTAAAATATGGTCATATTATACCAAATTAGCCTAGGACATTAACTAGCTTGTTTTATCGGGGTCGAAGTTTAATTACTTTTTTGACCTAATGATGCAATTAAATAGGTCGTTAAAGTCTACATTTTTCTCGCTTAGCTTAGCTCCAATTGACAATTTGACACTTTGATGCACAAAATGATAATCCAGTTGACAATTTGACACGAGAAGATGACTCTTTCAAGGGATGATAAAAGAATTCGGATAGCTAAAAGGTTGTTGAAAGACGCAACAATGATGCAAAATTATCGGTTCTTATATCACAGGATTTGTGATTTGTTTACTCAGTTGTTGCTGAGTGATCTTGAATTTCTAAGACTTGAACAAATTGAGAAAATCAATCTGGCTTCAACTGCTTGACTGTCTTGGGTCACATGAATCCATTCTATATGCAGGGAACGACGCTCCAGTTCTGCGTTGCATTCTGGCTGTTAACTTCCAAATTGTGTGAAACAGTGAAAGTGAACGGAAGGAAAAGTGTTTGCAGGTTGGGAAGTGCTTCAGGATGTAGATATTGAGGGGAATGATCTTCTATCGAAGATCAGAGTTTTTAAGATCTCTTGATGGGAAGATCCATGGAGATTCTCTTCCAATTTTAAATAAGATATCACAAACTTTTATTCAGTGGAAGATAAGTAATGAGATTATTGATAAAAAAAAGTTTAAAATTGTAACCCTTGATCCTGTTAGTATTATTTTTTTTATTATGCCAGGAGTTGGAGAATTGCATATGAGAAGTTTTACGAGAGTGGGAAGTATCCAATGAAGAATGTGAGAAACTTCTATGCTTGATTGATACACGTGTTATTTTATTATTCCTTCTCCCAGTCGCGTAAATAAATGAACTTATTAATTTGCAGGCTGAGTTTAGCTACAAAATTATTCGAATTCCATTCAAACTCGATTTAATTATTGTCAAACTGAATTTAAACTTGAACAATTTTAGTTAATGAACAAGAACTCGAATTTGCACAACTAGAACAATTTTAGTTATCGAATAAAATGAGTTCAAATTAAATTTGAACTTGAACAGTTTTAATTATTGAATGAAAACTCAAACTTGAACAGCTTGAACAATTTAAACAATTTTAACTATCGAATGAGATAAGATCTAATACTTCTAAACTCAAATGGTTTGCGAGTTTATTCAAAATTTTTAAAATATTTTGATAACATACACTGATATTATATATAAATATTATTTTAATTATCTATTTAAAATTTTACCTTCACTATATTTATAAACAAAAATTTTAATTTTCTCTTAATTCAAGCTTGTGCATAAATTATTCAGCCTGAAGTCAAGCATAATAATTAAACTTATAAATTTTATTAGGGTTCAAGCATAATCAAACTTGACTAACTTGATTTACATTTTAAAGTCAAGCACAAATTAAAAGAAAAAAAATCAATTTAACTCAATTTAAATTTCGAATTTCAAGTCAAATTCAATGCAAATTTCAACTCAATTAGACTCGGATTAGACCCCTAACTCGGATTAGACCCCTAGACTTCTACCTTAATTAGCTGCTATAAGTAACGAAAACGCATCGGGATAAGCTATTATAGAAATAATGTATTAGTAGCAGTAGAGAGTGGTGGGGTGTGTCCCTCGTGGCAAACCATTAAGCTTTTACCATTCGGCTCCTTTTTACTTAAGCTTTGCATGCTAGAAAAGGGGAATGATTAGATTTTTTAAAAAATCCTTTCTTACTCCTTTTCCATCATCTCTACTAAACATAATTTAGTGTACCTATGTAGTACCCTCAACCATGAGATGTTATTCGAACCGCCAAAAGCAGGATTACTAGAAGATAAGTCTCTGGTAAGACACTGGCTTCTTATTCGTTATTCAGAGTTCATTGCCCTTGAATTTGTAACCAGAAGTTTAAAAACCATGAAATCTTGGGCATGACCTAGAGAACTTTGAATGGCACAAGAAAATTGCAAAATAATACCACTAATGATAATCCATCAGCAACATTTGGTTGACATCAATGAAAAAAATCCACTAAAAAGGAAAATAATAGCAGGATGTACTATGGTTATTATGCATTTTTTTTTTGGTATATACAAGGCTGCAGGAAAGAAAGAGATTGCAAGTGTTGAAATTTGAACTCCAAATTTATTAAATGCCATCTCCTCAGAATGGAGGCATAAACCAATTGAACTTAGCTTTGGATTTACAGTTATGCACTTTTAACAGTCATAACTTACTCTAGGACCTTAGGGTTTTCAATTGAATTATTACCACTGTTATACTACTCATAGTCATATGAAATTAAACTATTTCATACAACTTATCAGTTTTTTCTGTACTATTTGTATCTCATTCCTTATAGTAGGATTCATTTTTATCTCTTTTCACCATACTACTTTCAACTTATCCCTTCCCATAGCATTCATTTCTTATCCCATTCCTCCCGACCTCATACACTCAACAATCAAATTTTTTTCTCCACATAAACCCAAAACCTTCTCAAGGAGAAAAGGGGGAAAAAATGAAAATGATAAACAAGGATTTGAAAACAGTAACAAGGTGAAAAACTTGACCAATATGAAATTAATCGTTTGCAGTAAGGATAAGCATAGAGAAAAGCATGTGGTTGATCTTCCACAGCTTGTCCTTTTATCAGATTTCAATATGTTGCTGTATGTACCATGCAGTCCACCTTTATCAGCAAATTCTAATTAGGGCACTAACTAAGGTATAGATTTGAGATTAAAACTTGGCTTGGTAGAGTAAAAAAGTGGAAGGATGGAAGAGGGTGCGTGGGAAAGTGAAAAGCAAATGATTCTCATTAGTACTTCGTAAGAGAGAAAAGTGACACCAAAGAAAGTAGGAAAGATCGTCATTTTCTATCCTTATTCATTGAAACAAATCATTCCAAATTGAAAAATTAGTGGAGAGAAAATGAGAGCAATGTGATTTAGGTGTGTATATTTACAAGATTGTTCATCATTTTTTAGATTATATCTTTTTATCTTAACTTACAAAGAGTATAATGGCAAAATAATATAATTTTCATTTTCTTTTCTCTTATTTTTAAATCCTACCAAGCAAAATAATATTACTTTTTCCTTCCACTATTCCATCTTTCCTACCTGTCATACTATGAAAAGAAAAAAAATGTTCTTCATCTTTCCACTTTTATCTCTTTTCAATTTTCTATCCACTCTACCAAAAGCCTTAGTGATTAACTGTGAGAAAGATAATTTCTAACAAATTGAACGGAATTATTTCTTTAATAATTATCAAACCGCTATACAGATAAGACCTTTAGTTACTTGCACAACCAATCAAATTCTTCCAATCCCCTCTCACAAAGAGAAATGTTATGACAAGCTTGGCATATGCATCTAAGAACAGCTGGAAATAGATTATAAAGCAAAGTTGCTAACAAATCCAAACAATAACCAACTTGCCCTCATTAACAAGCCCATCTAAAAAAAGGTAGAAGTAGCATGATATTAGAACTAACAATTCATTATAAGGTATTTGTTTAATTCTTTCAATACAGTAAAAAATGCAAGGTCAGATAACTACCAATATGTACCAATCATAGCACTTTTTTGGTTTCACCAACCTTTGGATAACACAAATAAGTTCATCACTGACTGGTACCACGAGTTTGCATCCTCTTCCTTTCAAACTCCAGCTGAAAAATAAACTTAACATAAATAAATGATACACTAATCATATTACCAGCAAAAAGATACAGCAGATCCTTCTGAGTGTCTTACCACTTTCTTCACCCGTTCATTGGCTGCAGGAGTTCCTCCACTAACAGACTCAGCGAGATATGGACTGCTCACACGCACCTCATTCATTACAACAATAACAGTCTTGTCCCAGCGGACAGGAAGCCTGATCATATGCATTGGAGTTAATGTAAAATTTGTAAATTTGAACATAATTATCCACAGCAACACACTGATGAACTTCAAGGAAGCCCATATGGACAAAAATTAGCCCCTCAGAAATTTATTCCATAAGCAAAGGTCGAGAATGAATCTTAAATACTGCGATTTTGGGGGGATGAAAGGGGGGAAGCAGATATCTCCACTTCCCAGATCATTCTGATATGTCTCAGGAGAAAGCGCTGAACCCAGATCATTTGGAAACATATTTTGGAAAAAAAAAAAAAAGCAGATACTTAAAGAATCCTAGCTCATTTAGAATAAAAATTCTGATGGTTTTATAATTATCAAAAGTTGATAACTATCAAGGCTTTGGGTTAGGCAATTTCATCCATTATTATTACAACAAGGTCTCAAAAAATACTCATGCATCTTGAAACATCCTGATACTCTTCACCTACCCCAGGGTCCTTCCCCCTCTATTTCTCCCTTATGCCTTCCTCCCCAATCCCTCCTGAATTAGCTAATATGACTAAACATTTATAATAATTTTAGTACCATCTTAGTTATTCATCAACTAGGGACATCTTAATAACGTTCAACATATTACTAAAAGTACAAAGCCTTATTTAACTATTGTTGTTTCCTTCATTCATTTTGATGTCAAATACAAAAGCTACCTTCAGTTACAACATATGAACAGTGAAATAATTACATCATAACCTATAAGCATTTGTTAACTTCCTCGAGGTACTTAACAGAATACTTTTCCTAAGAATAACATTTATCATTTCTGCAAGTGAGTACCATTGCAGATTACCACATAGTTTACCATTGTTATGCTCTCATGAGGTTTATAAAATTGTATGATACAGTCCTAAAACAATATAAAGTCAATTTCTTATCTGCATACTTATGAAAAATAATTATAAATAACAATCCCTTAAAATTTCCCCAAAGCATGCGAATTTGCTCTTAAACTCAAAAACTAGACATAGATAATACTAGTACTGATTATTGAAATAAAAAGAAAAAAGGAAGAAGGAGATACGTTTTAGACAAAGCATCAAAAAGACTCTGTGCCTCACTGGTAACTCCAACTCCAAACCTTTCAGAATCGGCCTCGGCTTTCCTGAAAAACCAAGAAAAAAAAAACCCCCAATGAAATTCAATAAGACAAAAAACTAGATATGAGGTTTTTTTATTTTTGAGAAATTAACGATAAATTCAATTACCTAATAGCAGAATCTTCCCTTGCCTGAAGACTAGTAAGGTCTAAAAAACACTTTTTGACGTCAAGTGGATCTTCATCTTGACGCAATAAAGAGAACTCTTTAATATAATTAGCCTTTAGCAGCCGAATGTTCCTTCTGGGTCCTGATTTCGAACCCTCTTGAAATACAAGGATGTTCGATAGGCGGTCGAAACTGATGATTTGGCCTTCGAATTCGTCGCCCAAAGTTGTCTTGATTGAAAGGAAGCATCCCACCGCGAAATCCTCACCATCCATCCCTTGTTTAAACTGTGCCGAGCTGACTGCTTTCTCTGCTTCTCTGTATCTTCTTTTTATTGTTGAAGACCAAGATAATAATGGGAGATGGGCCCAAATTCTATTAGTTGGATTTGGGCCGTTTACAATTTATCAACCCATTTCTGACCATGGCAAAAAATGTAAATTTTGAATATTTTCATCTTTGAGAATAAGAATACATTAAATAATCATTTATTCTTTTAAATATGTGTTACAAAAATATTAATATTCATTATTTATCTTTAATTTCATTAATATATTTTAATATTTTACTTTTACAACAATATATAGTATAAATTGTTTTTAGTAAGGAATGGCAACATGCAAGTATAAAAGCACGTTTCGGTCACCTTTCGGTCTACCGGAAAGGTCGCACAATTGACCTTTCAAAATAGGAATGCGCTTGCGTCCTTGCAAATGCACGTTATCGGAGGCCAGAATTTAGGTGAATTTTTTTTTTTCCCGTGCACTGCTATATTATTTGTGCTTCTTTGTAGGATAAAAAATTATTTAAATTATTTAATTTTTAAAATATTTATATTTTTAATTGATATAATTAATTAAATTTTTCTAAAATTTATTTTCATAAAATGAAGGTAAAAGATGAAATAAATATTTAAATATTTTTTTAATGATAAATATATGAATGTGTCCATCAAAGATTTAGTTTTCAATCTTCAACTTTCAAAATTTCAACTAAAAAATTAATCATTAACATAATTTTCATGTATTATATTAGCTCTTGTACAATAAACATCTTACGTGTTAAATAAAAAATATTTCAAAGACAATATAATCTTAATTAACATATTAGCTTTATGCTATCATTTTTTTATATTATAAAATGATAGCGTAAATAAAATTTTTTTATTATATATTATTAACATAGGACTATAACCCAATATTAAAAAATCAAATTTGGAGTTGTTGATGAAATCCAATTGGGCTTGATTCGAAGCAAGTGGGTTGCCAGCTATGGGAGCAGATACGGGTTGAATCTGAATGTGGGTCAGGTTGCTCTAGCGGGACATCCGCTTTCTTCTCTTAAATAGAGCGACAACATTTTGGTTTTGGATAAAAATTCAAAATAGAGCAACCTTCTTTCAATTATTTACTCTGCCTTTTACTCTCTACGTCAAATTCCTCTCTCTTCTCTCTACAATTTTTTTTTTTTCTGCGTAGCAACCAAGGTTATTAATATCATATTTGGACAACATTTTTATTTTTTATAAAAATATGATATATATCGGTATCAATTATTTTAATATATTGTTTTAGATTTTTCAATTTAGTATAAATATATTTATAAACATATATAAATTTGTGCAATATAATACTATTAATAATTTACAAAATAAATATACAATATTTTCAAAAATCAAATAAATAAATTTATAAGTACAAAAAATAATATCATAAAGTTTTCATGATATTTTTAAATACTTAACCTGATCATATGATATTTAAATAAGTATTTTTCATATAAATATTAAGATAAAAAAATAGATGAAAAAATTAATTAAGATTTTATTATTATTAAACTTTATAAAAGGAGTATAATTATTTTTTTAAAAGAGATTGAAATACTTATAAACTTTGGTTTGAAAAAATAATAAATAAAATTATAAATTTTAGTTTGAAAACATAAAGTATAAAAGAAAAGAAATTACAGTAAAAAAAATTTTAAAAAAAAAACTCAACTTTCAAGTGTTATTTTGTCAATTAATTTTATTTTATTAGGATAAAAATAGTTAAACAACAAAAAAAAATTAAAAATTACAAAATATATTTCGCATTCACGTATTGGTTAAAACATGCTAATCTACCAAAATTCACTAAAAATCAGTCGAAACTAATGAAAACAGCTGATATTACAAGATATTAAATCTAATACAAAAAGTTATCCTTAAGTCTACTATATTCTGGTATAACTGAAACATATTGACCAATACAGTCGGTACCAAAATGAAATTAACCATCCACTAATCACCAAAATTGAAAAGAAAATTTTTTTCAAAATCCTTTCAGCTTTCTCATTCCCTTTTCCAAATTAGCTTTTTGAAAATGTTAATTATATTTTAATTTTAAATAATTAAAACTTAGGATTTCAAATTCTTTTTATTTTAACTAAAGGATAAAATGATACTTTTGTAACTTAGACGAGTGTAGGAAAAACTAACCCCTTAAGAATAGCTTTCATATATAGGTATAGAGGTATAGATTTTATGGAGTTCAACAAAATTATGATATTTGTTTATGTGGTTTAGTAAGCTAATAATCTCAATCTGCCATTTACTTCACCATTAAATATTTTTATAAACAATGGTTATTATTTTTTGTATCTTTTTTTTTCCTTGTTTTGCAACAAGGCCTTACTTTGGAAAAAAAAAAAAAAAGACCTTACTTTATCTGAAACCCATTAACATTATTTTTCTCTTGTTTATCATCTAATAACTAACAAACAACAAAAAGCCATGATAGATAACCGTTTAAAGGAATGTACTAGCAGCACAACTTGTTCTTTTTGAAAACTCTTAATGCTAAATAAGCATTTAGATGCTACAATGTATCTTGAATCTTTTTTTTTTCTTACCATCATTTAGGGCAAACTAACATAGTTTTATTTATAAGGTGAAACCTCTTATACTTTTACTGAACTCCTAATGTAGGATACGAAACAAACTCTCAACTCTTATAACAATACTCAACTTTGGTTTTAGTTTGGTAATCCTAAATAGTTAGACACCAAGTAAATAGCAAAGTGAGTAGACTATTAAAATAGTGTAATTGGATTTTGGGTTAAGTTTTGAGTAAGAAATTTTTGGTGACTTTTCTTATTCCAAAAGTCTCACAATTGTAAAGATTTATTTGTTAGTGGATTAAGTTTAAAGTAGACCATTTTAAGTTGAATTGAAACAAATATATTTATGTGTTCTTGTTTTTGTTTTAGGTTTGCTATTTTATGTGTAAGTGTTACGCGTATATGTTTATTTCTCAATAAATGATATCAGAGTGAAATTTGAGATGTGAAAGATAAGAGGTAGGCCTAAGAGATCGTGAAGACAGTGTAAGTATTTCAAAATGTCTAAAAGAAGGTATATCTAGTATGCTTATGTCCAAGTTTAAAATTCTCTTATTTGATGAAAAAAGTAATTTTATGTTATGATAAAGTACGATTCAAGAGCTGTTAGTGTAACAGTGGTTAAATTAGGCTTTAAAAGTAGTAAGCATGAAAGAATATCTAACAGTAATTGGAATAAATTTTAAAAAAAAAACTATTAGTACTATTAGATTGGCATTAATCCCAAAGATAAAGTACAATGTGTTTACTATAAGTACTTTAAAGAGGTTATGTGATAAGTTTGAGGTTATTTATGCATCAAAGTCATTGACTAATAAATTATATTTGAAGATGAATCTATATTCTTTGAATATGAAATAATGTATGAGTCTTCATAATCACTTGAATAAGTTTAATAGGTTAGTTTCTCAATTGCTGACTATTTTTGTTGATGAGTTAGAAAATGAAGGGAATACTTTAATTTTATTGTCATCTTTGCCTAAGTCTTATAGACCTTTAGTTTAGACTTTGTTAGTAGGTAAATCTACTTTAAAGTTGAATGATATGACTATCTAGTTGCATGAGAATCAAAAGTTTATGGGAACACAAAACTCATCACCTAGAGGAAATATACTAGCTGTAAAGGATTATGATTAAAGAAGATCTCAAAAAAAGGTTGATAGATAAAAAAAAGAGCCAAGTTAAAAGATAGATATTACGGTGATATAAAATGTTACTATTATGATGAAAAGGACATATCCAAATGCACTACAAGAAATTGAAAAGGGATATGACTACTTTTCAAAAGAGCGAATAATGAGAAAAAATCGGATGAAAGAAAGAGTGATGCTATTGCTATTATGTTCGATGATGATGAGGTCATTTTGATGGCTTGTGTGAATGAGACTCCGACTTTAAAAGGTGATAAAAGTTGGGTTTTGGATTTAACTACTACAGTTCATATTTGCAATGATAGGAGTTACTTTATAAAGTTGAAAAAAAAATAAGAAGTATGGAGATATTATGGTTGCCAACAATGAAAAGTGCAGATTTAAGACATTGAAAATATTCGCCTTAGATCTCAAAATGGCATTGTTAGGATGTTTCATTATGTAAGATTTGTATCAAATTATAGTTGCAATTTGATTACTTTATGTGATTTAGCTTCTCTTGGACATGTATACTACGTACAAAATAATTAGTGTAAAGTGTACAAGAATGATAGTGTGATTTTACAAGAGAATATGGTCAAAAATCATTTGTATATACTTAATGAAAGCTCAATTGTTAAGATTCCTGCAACAAAAGAAAAGAAAAAGGGTAAGTTATTAGTTTTGTAGATACTATTGAAGTGTTTTGAGATTTAAGTTAATGAAGGACTAGTGTTTGGAGATTTAAGTTAAGGGAGGATTTGTTAAGGTTTGCCTCGAATCTTTTAATTTTACATTGAAAGTTGAGTAAAGTTATAATAGTTGAGAGTTTATCAGTATCTCATATCGAAAGTTTAGAAAAAGTATAAAGAGTTTTACCTTTATAAATAAGATACATTGATTTTAGTTGATAATCCCAAATAGTTAGACATAAAAAAACAACTAAATGCATAGGCTATTAAAAATGTATAATTAGATTTTAGATTAAGTTTTGAGTAAAAAAATTTTTGTGACTTGTTTCATTCCAAAAGTTTAATAATTATAAAAATTTATTTATTAGTAAATTAAATTTGGAGTAAGTTATTTTAGATTGAACTGAAATAAATATATTTATATGTTTTTATTTTTTTAATTTATTATTTTATGTGTAGATATTGTATGTGTTTATTTCTCAACAACTAGATTCATTTATTTCCCAACAATTAGATCCAAGGAACCAATGATCAATTTTGATTTGTAACCAATTGCTTGAACATAGAAATTTGCAATTCTACAATTATGGGCATTATTATTCTAACCCTTTGAAATTAGTAAAGTTCATTTTGTTTCACATTGAACTTTATACACTAAGATAAACGTTAAGAAACACTTCCTTTTTAATGAAAAAAAAAAAAGATTCTGACCCGGAAATAGTTGGTGGGATCATTTATTACTGATATGCCTCTCAACGTATCCCTGTCTCATTTCAACTTCGTTTAGTACATCTAGAGAAAGACCAACAGAGTATATTGTTGCTTTCCAGGGAGTTTTCAATTTGGAATCAAGATGTCTCGTGTGAGTTGTAATGGTAGGGGCTGTTGCTATGTAAATAGTGGTCATGTGGGATGAGACTCTGACCAATGGAAGTGGGGCAACTTTGTGATTGGGGTTGTTGGAACCCACGGTAGGGTCGTCCCTTCATATATCATATTCTATTAGGAAAGCTTAGCTGGTCACCGCCCCTTCAGGGGCGTCATGTCATCCATGCACCAGGATCTAGACCCTCTAAATCCAATTCACTCTTGTTTTTCTTTGTATTATATTCCGTTTTTGCATCTCCTCTTTTGGCAAAACGATAAACAAAGCTTACTGAATCTGCACAATTGACGACAAACTGTTAATATTGCACGTGTTAAAAAATATGAATAATGGAATCCGTTAATTTAATTGATTTATATATATATCTATTGAAAATTAATATTTAATAATTTAAAATTTAATTTTCATACTTATAATATATATATGTATATCCTCCTATTGCCATTGCTTTTGTATAAAAAAAAATGTCATGTGAATGACTATAGTAGACTAATGAAGAAAATTTTGATGCCTTTGAGTTTTGCTGGTGAATTCCTATATTAGCAGCCAACATATCCCTAAATAATAGAAGCAGCTTTCCAGTCATTTGAAATGGAGCATTTGACAATTCAGAGACCCTTTGATGGATTATTAATCGGCTGCAATCCGATGGTTGAATATCGATCAACTTTAACAAGCAGCAAAAGCTCTTAATTTTGTGTCGGTGGCTTAAGCATACGCCTTTGTCTTTTTGCCTATTTATAATTAGCATGATAGAACAGGAGGAAAGAAAAGAAAAATGTGTTAGTTAGATCTATATGAATTTACTAAATCAGAAATATTTGTCCTCAATGTAAAGCTAAAGGAACATTATTTCCCCAAATTTAGATCTAAAAGATTTCAAAGCCAATCTTTGTCTGTCATGGTAATACTTTTTAACGATCATCGACGTTAAAATTGCTCATATTTTCCTCTCAAAGTCAAGGCAAGATTTTATTACATAATATTCAATGCTCATCAGCCAAAAATTTTGTGTCGGTGAGTTAAGCAAGAGCTTCGTTCATTCACCACAAATTTTAACAATTAACACCACAAAAATGAAAAAATAAAAAGGGAAATATCCCAAAATTAATTGATGTTTCAAGCCAGGACTTAAAGTCTCCTTCACCATCAAAAAACTTTTGTCAACCAGCCATCGATGCTTACCCTTATTATGACTTAATACATTAATCAGTACTGCAGCTTATAATGAATTCAAGTCTTTGATTAACTCTTCCTGAAAAAAAAAATTAAAATTCAAACATGGTTAACCATTTTCCCTTCCTTTGAACACCAATCTTACGTGTAACGTATTGGTTTATATACATCAGTACGACAGTACTCATGAGTCCAAACCAATCTACGAACTTGAGTGCTTGCTTGAACAACCGTTGTCCACTGTTTGCTAGAAGTCTTTTTTAATACAGAGATATTCAGGTGTCTTTTATTACAAGCATAAACATAATAATATATGAGGTTACCTAGAAGTCTTGTGTTATAAACTTCTTTATAATACAGAGATTCTTCTCATCATCACGTCGCAACCGTGTTTCATAATTAAACACGTATAAAAATTTCTGTGGTGACGTTGCCAAAGGGAACATATCAAGTTTTGTTTATGAAGACACCATATTAGAGAGAAGTCCTGAAGGATCAACTTCTGTTTGAAATCATTTTGTATAATCAATATGCAGTGCCTGCCAACCAATTCAATTAGAATTAAAACTCTTTAAGACTCAAAAGTTTGTTGTAAGTAATTGGTTTGATTGATGATATGAATTGGGTTTAGTAGCAGACATTTATTTATTACAATCCTTCTACCTTCTGAAAATGACATATTTACATTTATAAAGCAAATAATGTTACCTTTATAGAAGGGTGATTTTGGCTTTTGACACCCTTCATTATGACTGAGTAAGGTAATTATTAGTGACAGAAACAAAAGCAAAGGGTATATATATTTAATTAATGTCCACACGTAAAGAAAAAGGCAAACTTGCAGCGGTAAAATATAAAAAAGATTTTAAAAATTGAAAAATGTAGGTAGTAAGAGCACGGCGTAGAGTGTAGATACTCGAGACATGAGAGTGGCACATGTTTTAACAGGGATAAGACGACAACAACAAAAACAGTGATAAACAACAGTTTCGCGCTGGGTTAGTTGGCCAACTCACATAGAGAAATAAGATTCTTTCGATGCCACTTTGACTGAAACGCCCCGCAAACCTACAAGCTTCCTCCACTTTCTCGGCCACTAGTTCAAGAACACATTTTGTTACTTCCACAATGTTCTTCGGCTAGAATTCTGAACCAAAGCCAAAACAACCCTAGAAAATAGAGGAGAAAATGAGGAGAGCAACCGGTTGAGATAGCAAGTATTCTCTATCAAATATGGGTGTAATAAGTCCACTCAAAGGTCAATCTCACACTCATTCGCTCACCAAGAAGTTCTTGTCTTATGTTCTTTATGCTCTCCTCCCCATAGCTCTCTTTCGCTTGTACTGTCACCCTTTTCCTCTCCCTCAATCTACCACAGATCAGCTTCCTCACAACAATCGCCTCATCCTCACCACTTCTTCTTCTCCTCCTCTTTCTTTATCTTTCTCCAAAGGTACATTAAGTAAGAAAAGAAAAGTTGTCAGAATTTTTATCTTGTCCGAGTGATGGTCTTTTTATTGTGTTGAAATATGGGTGTTATTACTGAATAAGTTTTCTTTTTCTTTCTTTTTTTTTTTTTTCTGCTTATTTGCAGAAAAGGAAATAGCTTATGAAACTCCATGTGACTACACCAATGGCAGATGGGTACATGACAAGATGGGGCCTTTGTACAATGGCACAACCTGTGATACAATTAAGGACGGTCAGAATTGCATCTCTCATGGGAGACCTGACTTGGGTTACCTTTATTGGAGATGGCAACCAAGCCAATGCAAGCTCTCCAGGTTTGATCCCAACACTTTCTTGAACCTCTTTAGTAACAAGCATTTAGCTTTTGTTGGTGATTCCATGGCTAGGAACCAACTGGAATCACTTCTTTGCATGCTAGCCGCTGCCTCAAATGCTAACCTGGTTTATAAAGATGGGGAGGATAACAAGTTTCGTAGATGGCATTTTGCTTCTCATAACATTACTATATCAGTTTACTGGTCACCATTTCTGGTTAGAGGTGTTGAGAAATCAAATATTGGTCCAGATCATAACGAATTGTATGTGAATACTGTTGATGAGAGGTGGGGGGCTGATTTGGACCATATAGATATGATTGTACTCTCAATAGGGCATTGGTTTCTTCATCCTGCAGTTTATTATGAGGGTGGTTCGATATTAGGTTGCCATTACTGCCCTCGACTAAATCACACTGAGATAGGATTTTATGATGTGATGAGCAAGGCCATAAAGACTGCACTTAAGACAATAATTGAAAGGAAAGGGGCTAATGGTAATGGAGTTGATGTGTTTCTGACCACATTTTCACCTTCACATTTTGAAGGTGAATGGGATAAGGCTGGTGCTTGTCCCAAGACAAAACCTTACAAGGAGGGAGAGAAGATGCTTGAAGGAATGGATGCAGATATGAGAGCAATTGGGGTTGAAGAAATGGAGGCTGCAAAGATATATGCTAAGCAATTTGGAGGGTTGAGGCTAGAGATATTGGATGTGTCCAAATTATCATTAATGAGGCCGGATGGTCATCCAGGGCCTTACATGTATCCATTTCCATTTGCTAACGGAGCTCAACAGCACGTACAGAACGATTGTGTACATTGGTGTCTGCCAGGTCCTATAGATACTTGGAATCAGATATTGTTAGAAGTTATCAGGAAACGGAGTATGCAATCAAGGAGAGAAGAGTGAGGCAATACAAAACTAAGTGCTATGTTTTGATTTATTTTGCTATCTTGCTCGATTTGGTCGGCGTATGTTTCTTTCTGAAAGCAAACAGATAAATGAAGAAATTTTGTTTGGGATCTCTTTCAGCTTTGTTAGCAAGGAAATGAAAAGAATGTGGTTAATGAAAGTGAGATTGATTATTGCTCTGTGGGGTGACAAAGATAGCAACTCTTTTGGAACATCTGTTGTTTTGTTTTTTAATAAAATGTGTACAAATGGTATCAATGTGAAATGTGTAGAGGAATTTTAAAGATCTTTGGCATTTTTTATTTGTTTCTATGGAAACAAGGTGGTTATCTAGGCTATTTCCCCAGGAATTTGTTCCTACAGTTTTAACTATTCTGGAATTTGTCTGTGGTAGTATGTATTAGCCTTGAATCATAATATTTTACTATATGAATTTTTCTAATATCAGTACTTACTACCCACCCAAAACCCTCAAGATTTTCTCCTAGTTGCCCCCTTCTTTTGCATCTTGAGCTTAGCCAAAAGCATGAAAATGGGTCTTTCAAATCAAAATTAAAGAAGTAATGCAGCTTTTCTTTTTGGTAGATTAGCATAAGAATCGGTAGCTCAAGGTATCCGAAGAAACTTTACCCAGCTTGTGTTGGAAGAGGGTGGGACGAGGTGCTATAAGAAGTTAAAGTTGGTGAAATTATTTCAATATTTCACCCAAAAAAAAAAAAAAAAAAACAAAAACAATGAAGTTTGGTGGAGGTGAAACGAAAAGTTTGAATCCGACGTAATTAAGTTGTTTTATACAGTTTCTTTTATAAATGTGATATAAGCAGAATTAAAATTAAAATTTTAATATTTATAATTATTTTTTAATACTCGAATAGCATTTTTTTAAAAATTGCTACTAATTATATATATTTTTTGTATTGCATTTTTTTATAAAAGAATTATTACTAATTATATTATTTAATAATAAAATAATAAAATTTTAATTTTAATAATTAAGAATTAAAAAGAAAGAGAGAGAGAGATTAATCAACTGTAGGAATCAGGATACAATTAGGAGTTGTGCCCAATCCCATATTGTGATGGATATATATCATGTCATTATGAACATTGTGGTTCTCCAAAACCAATCTAATTCTAATAATTAACTATTGCCGGTAGCCATGTACCCAAAATATTTCAAATACAATTGATTCATTGAGAGTTCGAAAGAAAAAAAGAATTAACTAATGTTACCATTTTTTAATTAAAAAAGAATTTTAAATTAATTTTATTTTTGCTGCAATTGTTTAAAATGAAAATTTCCAAAATATTTTTTTGTTACATAAGATATTGCAACCTAGAGATAAAGATAAAAATTACATGTTTTAAAATTTGAACTTTAAATATGTTGAATATCATTTTTTAAAAATAATTATATGAACAAACTGAGTTAATCTTCATATTTACATTACATATAATATTAAAAAAACCTTGAATCCATGCCATAGTGCATAATTTTTAGAGTTTCATGCTTGTGCTTCACTACAGGAGTAAAAAAAATATGTTTATCAATTTAAATATTGAATAATAAATAAAAGAAAAAGAGTTGAACTTAATGGTGATGAGATATCAAACTTATTCATTATGTCATTCTCTTCATGATATCTTAAATAGGATTGATAATAATTTTACTACACTTATTCAGTGACATATCTTTCTAACAAATACGTCAACTAATCATAAAATACAAATTAAAAATAAAATTAGATTAAAAATAAATATGTTGGTGTCAAGCTTCAAGTTGAGGGTCAAAATCTTAAAATCATAAGAAGAAAAAAAGAGCGATTAGGGAAAAGGCATGAGGCATTCCCTGTATTTGCATTCCGACATTTAAGTCAAGGGCTAGGACTAGAAAAGTTGGAAAGAAAGGAAAATAGAAATGTTAGAAAAAGTGAGATTAGATTAATAGTACCTAGATGGTTTTATTTATAGGAGAAAGATGAGGGGATTTATGAGGTAGAATAGTGATGTAGCTAAGCTGACATTTTATTGTAAATGTCAGGTCGGTCCAAAAGTCAAAATTGCTCCTAGTCGTCTACTGATAGTCTCTGATCAAAAAAATGACCAATTTACCCTTTGAACCACCCATAACATTTTATCCTCCCACCGAACAGCTTGAGTATCAAATTGATTGGCGCTAGATCAAACCTTTCTGATGCACATATTCGCTAGTTTGACCTTAAGCTTGTAAGCATGGGTTTTTGAAAAGTAATGTTTTGGACCTGACCTTATTTTGCCAAGGTTAAATGTCATTGAGGTTGATGTGAGAGTTAGGTAAGAGAGGTCTGTGACTGATTATATGCTATTGAGTGTAACTTTGGTTACTCTAGAATGTGTCGACTTGACGTGTGAGCGTAGTGCATAGCTTCATCTTGAGTGTGGGTTTCGAGTTATATGCATAGCCAGTCTTTTTAGGGTTGCCAAGGTGAGTGACTTTATGTCAAAGAGGCTTGAGGTTAGGCTAAGCAGACCTATGAGTAATTATTAACATGACTCACATGTTTGATGTGAGACTCATGGTTTTTCTTGAAGTTTTATCCTCATGCCTAGTGATTGTACTAAAATTTTAGCTTTTTCATACTTATTTTTAGTGCAATTTAATTCATATTTTAGCTTGTTCTTTAGGATTTTTAGTAAAAGTGCTCTTGAATGCACATTTATCTCATGTGTAGATATAGATAGAGAAAATGAGGAATTTCAGACAATTTGGACACATTTAGAGGGATTTATGGTGGTAAATGCTAGCAAATGTCACAACTAGTGTAATTGTGCTTCATTGCCTATTAAAGGAGTTTTTCTTACTTTTTTCTTCTATAATATCTTGAGCTCAAATGAATTTATGGAACATATTTCAAGTCCCAATTCTTGTAATTTTAATTTAGAATTATCTTCCTTATCTCAATTATGCATTAGTATCTTTTTAGGATTTGAATACATCCTTAAAAGTTAATGTGCACATTAGTAAGTTAGGAGTTAATTTTTATGTGGTAAATTTCTAGAATTTTTTCAAGCATTATAATGTATAAATTTTTCCTTTTATGACTTGAATTTTGGTAGAAAAATTAAAGAACAAATGGATGCATTTAATGCCAAAAGGAGAGAATAAGGATGTAAGCATACACATTGGAAGTTAGACATGTAACCAATGCACTTTGGTGCCATCTTTTGAAACTTAAAAGAGTTTTTAAGGAGCGCATGGGTTGGCACTTTGGAATGATCTTATTGGCTATAAATAAGACTTTTGGCATGGCAAAAGTGCATGAAGAGAACTTGCAAACTAGTGAAAAGTTTTAAAGCCAAACAATTATGCACTAAGTGCAGAAGTAAAGAGGAAAAAAGTCTTTGGAAAGCTCAACTCATTGTAGATATTTTGTAAATATTTTTTAGGGCTTCAACCTACCAATAAATAGGAGTGGAGCCAGCCATTTTAGGGAGACTTTAGTTTAGGATTTTATAATTTTTGTACCTTTTTTTACTATATTTTACTTTCTTAATAATCAAACAGCCCTTGATCTTTATGTTTTTCTATTTATTTTAATTATACTTTTATATTTCTTTAAGTATTTTTCAATGTTCTTTACAATTTTGGTAATGAAATTTGTAATTTTGGTTGATTTCTAGCTCAAATCTTCAAGTTTTATGGTTGATTTCAAATTTGTTTATGCATTTTTGCACTTGATCTAGTAGTAATATGTTAATCAGAACTCAATCATTTGTACTTTTTTTTGTCTAATTTTTTTCACAGTTTTGTAACTCATTAGGATTCAACATAGTAAAAAATTAATTTCAAATTCGTTCCCAATCAGTGTAGTTAATTCTTGCATTTGAAGGTTGAAATCTTGGAGGTAGTGAATATCAGGTGTGCAATTTAAGTTGGAACTTGGTTCTTCTCTCCTTTAGGAGATTTGGTTTGCTCTTTTAAACCTTTGATCTCTTAGATTTACTTGTTACCTTGCTTATTTTTATTTTGTTACAATTTATTTCATGTTTTTGGTGGCTATTTAGATTAATTTTGTTGATCATGCTTTGTTTTCTACTTATTTGCACACTGTTTGGAATCTTAGTTTGTTGAGCTATTTTTTTCTTATTTTGCTACAAATTTTTTGTTAGATTTTGTAGGATTCAACATAGTGAAAAATTATTATCAAATTCATTCTCAATCAATATAGTTAATTCTCAAAATTTAAGGTTGAAATTTTGGAGGCAGTGAAAATCAGATGTGCAATTCAAGTTAAACCTTGGTTCTTCTCTCCTCTAGGCAATTTGTTTGCTCCTTTAAACCTTCGATCTCTCAGATTTACTTGTTATCTTACTTGTTTTTATTTTGTTACAATTTATTTTATGTCTTTGATGGTCATTTAGATTAATTTTGTTAATCATGCTTTGTTTTCTACTTATTTGCACACTATTTAGAATCTTAGTTTGTTGAGCTATTTTTTTTCTTATTTTGCTACAAATTTTTTGTTAGATTTTGTAGTAAACTCGTTGATTTAGCTTACCTTAGCTCAGTTCAAGTTCACTCTCTTTAGAAAATTCTAGATTTAAATTTTTCTCCATTGAATCAGTAGTTAATAAATTGAAATCAGTTTCTGTTTTACACTTTTACTTGTTGATTCATGTAATTCCTTTCAATTTTTATTCTTCTATTTAGTTTCTCATGTTGTTCCTTCAATGTACCGTTAGTTTTTAGTTCATATTCATTTGATTTTACAAAAATTAAATCCAATTTTTTAGTTTGAAATTCTAGTTTCCAAATTTTGCTATATTTTTTATTTTCATGTTCTAGCTTAGATTTTGCAAATTTTTTTTATTGCTTGCATTTCAAATTTTTTTTACTTTAAATCATGTTTAGTTCATTGCATTTCAATTTACCTACTATTTTTGCACTTTATTTTACTTAGTTTACATTTTGCAATTTTACACCATACCATACTTGTGTTAAATGCTTTGGTTGATTTTATTTTTTTAGTTAGTTTAATGCCATGTTTTCTTTATTTGATTGAGCCAACTTTATAAGGATATATGGATAATAGGTATTTAGCTTAAGAATTTCTTTACCTAATCTCTGTGGGATGATATCTTGATTGAAAAGTTACTATTATTACTTGTACAGCCTGTGCACTTGTAGAAAACAACAAATTAAGAATCCAAACAGTGTGCAAATAAATAAAAAATAGACCATGATCAACAAAATTAATCCAAACAGCTATAAAAAACATGAAATAAATTGCAACAAAATGAAAATAAGCAAGATAACAAGTGTTGGATTATGGGGTCCAGCGGTCTCCCTTAGGGACTTGGTATGTTGATTCATCTGGATGAGGTATCTCATAGTAGATCAGATTTCGATGTATGGTAACCCAACCTGTCGAGGCCTAATGGGTAATGTATCCCATGAAAGCTTTGCAAAGCCCCTTATGTCCACCCGTTGCTTAATATGGGGCTCTGCACTACCAAAAAAGAATAAGAAAATAAAGTTGCGCCTTCACTATCAACTATAGCTTTTGGTGTAGTGGTAAGCACTTGATCCTCTCTCTTGGTTGTCCACACCAAGGCTCCAATCCATTATGTGTTGAAGATTACAAACAAGCTTTTCAAAACTTTACAAACTCTACATTACACACTCTTAAGGGTTATCCTCCCCTTAAGCTTACAAGCACACAATACAAATTTTTTGAAGTTTTATGTAAACTCTAAGAACCTCTCAAAGGTTGGGTGTTTGCTAATTTGAAGTACACAATGGTATAGACAAGAAAATGATGAATGAACAACAAAAATAATTTGGATACATTAAATGTAAAGATATAGACTTTGAAGCTCTAAAAACTCTTGATTATTTGAGAAAATGAAAATATTATTTGTTGGCTCTTGCTCTCTTGATTCATCAATCTTCTTGGAGTGTTGGAGTGCCCCATTTATAGAGAAATTAAAGAACTAGCCATTGGAAGTGTTTGGGAAATGAAAGTAGCCATTGAATCCTTGATAAAATAGTCGTTGGAGTGATTTTGGCCTTCAGAGGATCGATCCCCTCCCTTAGGGGATCGATTGGTTCATGTTTTGAACCAATTTCCCTTTGAAAATAGTCGAACTGATCGATCCCTTTTGTAGAGGATCAATCCATTTTCTGGATTTTCGATCCTGTCCATGTTGGGTGATAGTTTTTCATTTTGTACTCTACTTACTAATTTGATCATACGTTGAGTTATATAAATCCAAATCACAAACCATTTGAAGATTTAGAAACTAGACTTAAAGGGCTTTCTATCCATATAAAGTTCATCACCTAATTTACTGTGTATGAATTATAATGAATTTTTAAAGTTACACCTTATGCAGTTTTTCTGACAACTGCAGAGTGTCTAGTAAAAATTTAAAATCTTTTCTTAGAAAATTTGGATTTTAATTTTGTTTGATCCATTAGAAAGTAGACTCAAAGAGCTTTCCAACCATATAGAATTCAAATATTAAAACTTTGTGAATTAATACAAAAAATAAAATAAGTTCAATGTTGGAAAGTTTTGTTCTTGTAAAACAACTTTCTTAAGTTAATTTATTTCTCAAAAGCAATATTATCAAATTGTATTAAGTCCAAAATAAATAAATTCACTTTAAAAATAATAATTGGACTTTCATTTAAGATCAAATAAATAATCTTTAAAGGTAGATTTGGTTTGAGAAATATGAAAACAAAGAAATGTTTGTTTAAGCTTTGAAAATCATATTATTTATTTAGTACCAAAATATAAAACTTAATAACATATACTAAATAAATCTTTTTCAAAATCTTGATAAATTTTATTTAGCTTTAATGTTTTGTCATTTCAAAATAAAGATCAATTCAAGGCTAACAACAAGTAAATCTAAGAGATCAAAGTTTCAAATAAGCCAACAAATCGCTAAAAGAAAAGAAAAATCAAGCTCTAACTTGAATTGCACACCTGATCTTCATTGCCTCTAGGATTTCAACCTCAACTTGCAAGAATTAATTGTATTGAATGAGAAAGAATTTAATGCTGATATTTTACTATATTGAAACCTAATGAGTTATAAAATCGTGAAAAAAAATTGGACCAAAAAACAAATACAAAATGATTGAAATTTGATTAAAACTTTGCAACTAGGTCAAGTGTGAAAATACGAAACAAATTTGAAATCAATGAGAAAATTAAGAATCCAACTAAGCAAAAAACTTAGTTTGTTAGATATTTAGTTTATTGTAGTAGGTCACTTAGCTCAGGGTTGACTTGGTAATTGTTCGTTCGATCGGTTCATCCTAGGTTTTGTAATGGGTTTAGTCGATTTAAATAAGTAAGATGATTGATTTGCAGCACAGTTTTTACAATTCGCATTTAATGAAGAGAGAGGTGTTATAGTGGCAAAAATCTAGAGTTGGAAAGGTAAAAGGTCATATTTGATAACCATTTGAATTATAGTGTAATCTGGGCTAATCATCTTATCTAAATGTTGGCTATATAAAAGACCTTTTTGGGCTTCCATTTTCCACCTTATTGCCATTTTGCTCTCAAACCGACTTGCTTTAATCAACCTAAAAGTTTTTACTTTCTTTCATCCATCCTTATTTTGTTCATTTTACTTTGTTATGTTTTTTTTTTCTTTTATTTTATAATGTCTTCTAGTGCAAGCTCTGGAGGTTTAAGGGGTTATAGGGTAGTTTCTAATGGAGGTTGATTGAATAGTAGAGATGACGATGATAGGATCCCTTCAGTTATTATAAGAATGGACTACTCAAGGCTGAGTTTGAGTTTAATCTCATGACTAAAAAAATAATAAAAGAGAATAAAAAAAATGCCCGGGTTTGGGGAGAGTAAGTCTTTCAGAGCATGGATGAACTTGTAAATACCGTTGACTTTGAGCTTGAAAACCCCTTTTTTCTATATTTCAGCCAATCCGACTTCTTTAGTTGACCTTCTTTCTTCTATTATTCTTCCTTCTGAGGTTTAGCTTTTTAAGCCTTCTATTCTTCTTGCTGCTCTATTTATTCCTTTTGAGTCAACTTCAATCGACGTCCTTCATTACTTTTTTTGTTTGAGAAGTTTTTTTGTCCCTCTTTTTCCTCTAATGTTATGGTGCTCTTCATCACTATTCTAGTTCAAAATCATACTCTTGTTTAGGAGTCAAAGTCTACGGATAATAAGACTCCAATGATGAGAAAGTTTCTAAAAGAGAGTAGAAAAAAGAGACCAACCAGGTTAATGAGGGAGATGAGAACGGGGAAAATTATTCAAATTCAAAGTACCTAGCTCAGGTCCCTTTCTTCGCTCCTTGCTCTTTAGGTCTAAACCCTAATGATGTTATATAAAGCTTAAAGGGTAAGGCTAATTTTGAAGACTACTTTAACATGTGTTCTACTCACCACTTTTGATTTTTGGAGGTCAACTTTGACCTTCTAAAGAAGAAGTATAGTGTATTGATGTCGACCAACTAGGATCGGGTCATTTTCTCCCTAAAAAGTCACCAACTTTGGGTATACTGGGATCCATAATAGTCAATCTAAGGTTCCCTTTATATGTTTTTATTGTTGAACCATTTTTTTTTTTTTATAATTTGACTATCACTCGCTCACCCCATATTTTTTTCGGTATATAATAGTTTTTGTTATTATTTGTAAAAATTTAAGTATTTTCTTACTTTTCCTATATTCAAGAAGCTCTTCTCAATTAAGAAACATCTATACGGTAAGAGGTGATTTTATATAACAACTCATTCATCTAATAAGATATTCACGGATTGCTTGAGCTCAATAAAGTATTGAAAGCTATTTTTCCTCTACATTTAAAAAGAAAACAATAATAAAAATATTGAGCATGAAGTGTAGGAGATTTTGAATAAGTTTGGGGTTTTTAATAATGAGCCTATTCCTCTCTCCATAAGTGACTTTGACGATCATAACAAGATTGTAGAGTTCACTAAAAAAGGAGAGTTGATCATAAACATGTATGAGCTAACCTCACCTGAAGTAATGAACGAGTCTAGATATTGGGGTACGTGTAAGGTAACCTCTTAGGGTATTTAGTTTTGTTATTTTTTTTAACAATTAGCTCATCTTATAGAAATGTTTATTCAACTGTCCATGGTCTTTGACTTCTATAAATACCTTTATAAACCCAAGTTGAGAAAGGGCCAACAGTAGCCCATCTAGTTTAGGGTTTTTTCCTAGAGGGAATTAAAATAATCGATCCCTTTATCTCTCAGAAGCCAAGCTTCTTAGCTTAGGTTCTTGTTGATGAAAAAGGTAAGTAAAAGGTGATGGCATGTTAGGAAGTCCAAGCCCTTCCCTTTAAGAAGTAAAGGACTAAGCTTCTTTCTTTCTAGTAGATCTCAGGGTCTAAATCCTAAGGCTGAGCTCGTAGCACTTTTCCACTAGCTTAGAGTATAGCCCTGATGAAAATCCTCAAGAAAACACTAACATCATGAAGAAATACATGAAGGTTGTAGTCTCTTCAAAGAGTAAATTATCTTTTAGTTTAGTTTTATTTTATTTTATTAATTCTAATATTTTTCAAAGTCTAAACTTGATTTTTTGTAGTTTATGACAAATTTCAAGCTCATCTCTTTTGGTGTGTTAACAAAGGCCTCAACCATGCTTACTTGGCACTAGACTATTTTCTAAAGATCAAGCTAGATCTAAAGAAATATGGTCAAGAGAATTATAAAAATAACAATGTGATTGCTAATCTTTAAGCTAGCCTTTCTACTTAACATAAAAAGAAAAGAGGAGTAAAAGAAGAAAGCTAAGGACTTGGTTGCCAAGTTAGAGGGGATATAAGTGTAAAAGGCCTTAGTTGAGTCAGTCAAGGAATAAGCTGTGCTTAAACTCAACGAGGCTCAGGCTACGATTGCAAGGTTAAGGTCCCAATTGAAAGCTGAACAGAGGGCTAAATAGGAGTGCAAAGAAGAAATCATTCAAGAGTTCATGGCCTCTTAATGGTATTTTAACTTTCAAATCGAATTCTTAAAGGAAAACATCCTTGGTGCCTTCCAACTCTGCAAGGATGAAATGCAGTTTAAATATGATAGCATGAACCTTGACCTCTTCAACATCAAATTGGATAACCTTAAAACCAGATCTCTAATCCAATCTGTAAGAGAAGAGAAAAAAAATGATAAAGATGAAAACACAACCATGAACATCGAGCTTAACACTACTTTAGGCCCTAATGCTGATGAAGGATTTGCTATCACTACTGTTGAGAAGGAAGGGAATGAAGAATTTGTCTTTTATTTTTTTATTTCTTTTTGTTGAAATTTTTTATAAAGTATGAATTCAAATTTTTGTAATGACTTGGATCAATTCACTCTATACACTTCAATCAAATTTTTGTACTCACAATCATTCGATGAAGATTTTATCAATGAATGAATGAAGTATACCTTTTGTTATAAGTCTTAGGTTTGCATTTTCCTTTTGCATTTGTTTTATACTTACCTTCATAAAGCTCATATTATAAGTTCAAACAAACTAAAATAATTTGGTAAATCTTAAATTGTTACAATGTTTTAGCTTTAGATAAGATGATGGGTTCAAACATTAGATCAATTTGGTTAATCAAATAATCACTAAGTTTCAACTCAGATTAGTCAAGTTTAATCAAATTTAATCAATTAACTTAAAAACCCATTAAATTAACTTGAGGATCTGAATTGACATAAGTCCTAGCTCGGTTTACTTTAACTATCAACCTATTTATCTAGATCAACTTGGTTATCTCACGATTAGATTGGACAATTCTTTAGATTGATCATTGATATAGCTTATTGCTTTTATTTCAAGAATGAGCTCGGCCATTGCTTGTGCTCAAGACTTTTGTAATAAATGTAATTAAAATACAAACTTTATTCAATCAATATCTTCAAAATTACAAAGTGTGAGCTTGGCTTTATTTGAGATACTAGTATAGACTTTAAGATTATCTGCATTCTATATTCTCAGGATGGGATTACCATTCATACCTATAACCAGTAGGTCGCATCATGGATAACCTTTTTGACAATGTAAAGGTAGAGGCCCTCTCAGTTCAGGGCTAACTTGCCACCTTGGTCATCTATTAATGAAGATTCAAATTTTTTGAGCACCATATCACCTTTTTTTATATTTTTACATTTAACTTTCCTATTATAAAAATTGGCTACCTTTTATCAATAAACTGCTATTTTGGTCAATGATACATTTTTTTTATTTTTTTGCTAAATTAAGATTGTTTCTAAGGGCCTCTTTATTCCCTTTTTCAAACTTGAGCTCAATTTGAAGGCTCGAGAAATCGATTTTCATAGGTGCTACGGCCTTTGTTCCAAATGCTAGATTAAATGAGGTTTCTCTTATGGGGACCTTTGTGTTATCCTCAAGGCAAATAGGACTACAAGGGGTTTTTCAGCCCATTTTACCTTTAGCTTAATCTGGTTGTTGGACTCAAAGTAGGCGATTAACATGAACCTGAAGTCGATATGAAGATTAGAGCATCATTTTTTGAACCTTAGATTTTCAAACTGCTTGCCATTGTCTATTATTATGGACTAAGGTAGGTCAAATCTACAAACTATATTTTTCCAGACAAATTTTTTAATGTGAGCTTCTATTGTTGTAGTTAGAGCTTCGATCTCAAGTCATTTTGTAAAATAATAAACCACCACCAACACAAATCCTTTTTCTCTTGTAGCCTGAGTGAATGGGTTAAAGTATATCAATCCCCCATTGTATGAAGGGCCAATGACTGATGATGGAGGTTAAGTTACTTTGGTTAATGAAAAATGTTGTACATGGGTAAATCTCTGGCATTTATCACATTTTTTTACTAGGTTAGTTGCATCTTTTTTTATTGTTAGCCAATAATAGCTATGTCTGAACACCTTATAGACAAGTGGGTAAGGTCCAAAGTAGTTACCATAAATTACTCATGTATTTATCTAAAAACATAGTTTACTTTTTCATCATCTTTTTTTCTTAAGTAAGGCAGACTCAAAGATTTCTTATATAATTTTTCATTAATCATGGTGTATCAAAGAGCTTTCCTCATTAGAGTTTTAGCTCGAATGTTATCTTTTAGTAGTTCTCCTTGTTAGGTACATTTTGATCAGATTCATCCATGACTCTCTCTTTTTAACTTATTCGACCACCTTTTCATCGATAGTCTTTTGTGTGAGTTTTTTTGCAAAGACATAAGCTGAGCTCTCTATCGTCATTCCTAAAGCTAACTTGGATAATGAATCAGCCAGTGTTTTTTGATCTCGATATCTTTTTAACCTCAATCTTAGAGAAAATAGCTAGAAGAATCAGTGCCTTATATAAGTACTTTTTTATTCTTTCTTTTTTGGCTCCAAACTCTCCATTTATTTAGTCGACCACAACTGGTAGTCATTACATATGATGATGTTCTTAAGCTCAGTTACCAGTTTTAGGCCAGCGATCAAGGCTTCATATTTAGCCTCGTTGAAAGCTTTGAACCAAAATCTTATGGTGTACTATAATTGCAGGTCTTATTGACTTATTAGAATTATATTGGCTTTACTTTTGTGGCTAGTAGCTAACCCATTAATGAAAAGTTTGCACGTTTTTTCTTTTCTAATATTGTTACCCTCTTTAGGTCATTCATCGATCTTGATCAAGATGTATTTCATAACAAAATCTGTTGGTACTTAGATTTTAAAGCCAATTTTGGTAGCATGTGCATGTTGTACTTATTGAGTTCTACTATCCATTTGATTAGCCTATCTGATTGTTTTAGTTTTTACAAAATTTATTAAAGTGGCTAGTCGGTTAAGACATGAATTATGTGAGCTTGGAAACATGATTTGAGTTTTTTGGCCAATGTAACTATTACGTAGGTCAATTTTTCTATCTTGGTTAGTTTATCTCTAACTTTGTCAACATATTGCTTAAAAAATACACCAGCCTCTGTCTTTCTTCTTTCTCTCTTATGAGTACTGAACTAATAGCTAGGTTAATTGTAGCCAAATATAAATATTGTATCTCATTAAGGTCTTAACTTAGAAAGAATATGAGGGGAGGAAAAGACACTCTTTGGGCTATTCAAATGTTTTTTAATATTGGGGGTGTTCATCTGAAATCTGAGATGTTCTTGAAGATTTTGAAAAATGGCAAACAATGTTTTGCCAACTTAGACATGAATCTTTTTAGGATAGCTATTCTCTCCGTTAATCTTTGCACCTCTTTCACTGAGTTTGAATTTTTCATAACTAATATGGCCTAAAAGTTTTTTGGGTTTGCCTCTATACCTCTTCTGTTAATCATATAACCAAAGAAGCCCAACGTAACTCTAAAGGTGCACTTACTTTGGTTAAGTCTCATATTGTATTTCCTTAAGGTGTTGAAGGTCTCTTCTAGGTCCTTTAAGTGCTCAGCTGGACTCTTGCTCTTCACTATCATGTTATCTACATAAACCTTTATGTTTTTTCAATTTGATTTTTGAAGACCTTATTAACCAACTTTGGTAGATCGCTCTTACATTCTTCAAGCCAAAAGGCATAACCTTGTAATATTACATACATTTTTTTATTATAAAGGCCATTTTTTTCTCATCTTTCTTTAACATTTTTATTTGATTATACCTTAAATAGGTGCCATGAAAGTAAGCCATACTTGGTACTGACATCAACCAGTAGATCTATGCTAGGGATAGAGAAGTTATCTTTTGGACAAGCTCTATTGAGGTCAGTAAAATTGACACACATTCTTTATTTTTCACTGTGTTTTTTATCATGACTACATTGGCTATCCAATCGGGGTAATATACTTTCCTGATGAAACTTGTTTGTAGTAGTTTACTTACCTCTTCCTTAATAGCCTTTTGCCTCTTTAAGGTGCAAGTACTCTTCTTTTGTTGAACTAATTTCATGTTTAAGTCAATGTGTAACCAATATACCATTACCTCGGGATCAATCCCTTGTATATTTGATAGGGTCCATGCAAATAGGTCGGTGTTGTTTCTTAGTAACTAAATTAGTTGTTCTTTATGGTCAAGCTTGACCTTAATTTGCATACATATTTTCGGGTTATTCTTTCAAAATAGTATAGAGATGAGGTCTTCTATCAGTTTAAGTCATTTTTCATCAATTTTAGGTCTTTGATCAATTATTTCTTTTTGTTTAATTAGGTTAGGACTATTTCTTGTGAGAATGGCAGATCTTGATGTGGTAATTAGTTCATTGTTAGTAAGGTGGTACATAATAGAAATGTAAAGCTAAACAAAATATATGTTTTCATTTCATTTTTTCTTTGGTTGGCTTAATGGCTCAATTCCATTGACATGTATATCTACTGACTTAAGAGCTTGGCCTCTATAGGTTTAATTCAAAAATTGTAAAGATTTATGACTTTGTACAAGTATGAAGCTTAAAAACTCGAAGCGACTTAAAAGCATGCTTTTTTCAAGTCAATTTTTGTTGTTGCTACTGCTTACCTTTACTTTCTTCTTATTTCTTTTTTTTTTTTTTTGACTTTAGCTTATGTGGCTTTCTTTTTCTTTCCTAATTCCTCGACCCTGGTTAAGTTGTCATTTGTTTCTTAGTCTTTCCCTTTATTGTTGTGATATAACATTGTCGTGCTATGGACTGGTCTCCCCTAACTTCTTAAACCCTATAAGATGGTGGAAACTTTACCTTTAGGTAATGAGCCGAGCCTATGATCAGTATAACAAACTGACTTGGTCTGTCTAGTATCATATTGTAAATTGATAGAACATCTACAACTATGAATTCTATGATTGAGGTAACCATCCTCGATTTTATGCCTAATGAGATTGCTAACTTGATGGTCCTTTTGACTGGTACCTATTTATTCCCAAATCTAATCAGTGTAGTGGTGATTGGTTGTAGTTTGTCATCTTTAATTCCTATTTTTTTCATGGTAACGTAGTATAGGACATTGGTCGAACTCCTATTGTCAAATAGAATCTTTTTGACCACATAGATATACACCATTGCTGTAATTACTATGGCGTCATCATAAAGATGCTGGATTTCTTTTTAATCTTTCATGTCAAAGCAAATCGATTTGTCTTTCTAGTCTTTTTCCCTTTTGGCCAAGGAGCGAATTACCATAACTAGTCCCTGATCAATTTTCCTTTTGGTCGAGTAAAGTTTCCCCTTGTAATTGCATTAGATATGCTTGCAATAAGTTGGTTATCTATAGCTCAACCCTGATTTTTTCTTATTCGTTCCTTTGATTCTGACCACCCCTATTGCCTTTTTCTCAGCACTTTGGGTTCCTTCCTATCTTTTCTCTTTGATCCCTTCTTTATACTCTATCCTATGATGACCATGTCTTGCTCGGTATATAAATTTGCCTAGCCAACCTCTTTTAATTAGACTTTCTATTTCATTTTTTATGTCAATATAGTTTTCTATATTATGGTTGATGTCTCTGTAAAAGGCATATTTCTTGGTTGGTTCTCTTCTTATGTTTTGCCTTAGTGGTTTTGGCCATCTGAGCTCCAAGTCTCTTTCAATTTATATCAAAATCCTTTCTCGATAGGTATTTAATGTAGTGCAGTTCTTTTTTCTACTCAGGCTCTTGGTGCTATGTCATCTCCTTTTTTAGGATCGTAGAATTACTTACTTTTTCTCCTACTAAGGAAGATGGATGAGCCTTTTTCACCTTGGTTTTTTCCATAATAGCTTAGGCATTTATATATTTTTGAGCCACTAATAGGACTTCAGCTAGTATTTTTGGTGGCTTTGGAGACAAAGTAAGTTTTAGGTGATACTTTCTGTCATTGAGTCCACTAGTTAGGGAGGTTACAACAGCCATTTGCTCTAGGTTTTTCACTTGTAGAGCTTTAATAGTAAAATAGCTTAATGTAATCTTTTAAAGAGTCATTTTGCCTTGATGAATTTACATTAGCTTAATGTAATTTTCTTAGTTCTTTTGTTGCTGACAAAACAAGAGAGGAAAGAATAGCAGTAGCTCTTTAAATGTGGTGATTAACTTCGGTTTAAGGCTACAATACTAGGGTCGAGCTACCCTTTGAGGGTTATGGCTAACCCTTTGCATATCAAGGCTTCATTTGCACCTTGCATCATCATATTAGTTCTGTATAGTTCTAAATGATCAAAGGGATCAAAAGTACCATCGTAGGTCTTCAAGGTCAGCATTTTGAATCCTTTGAGGGCATGGTCCTGTAAATCTCTTTGATAAAATGTGAGGTTTCCAAGAACTTCAACTCATTTTCAAAAGCAACAACTTTCCCTTTTAGTTATTTTTCCATGGCTTGCATTCTAGCCTTCAAGTTTCTAATTAGTTAATGCTATAGGTTAGTCTATTTGGATTTTTGGGTGGTGAATTAGGTAGAGTTACGGTTGGGGTAATGATTATGTGGCTAGAATGGCATGTTCTTATTCATTTGAGGTTGAAGAGGCTTCAACTTCTTCATAACTTGGTCTTCTTTCTACTGGTTGTCTACCTAGGGTGACCAGGTCGAGTACTTTTGAGGCTTGATGTAGTGTTATGCTTTAGAGCATCCATTTTAAAGCTTGAATTTGTTCGGTCAAGGCTTGGAATTGTTCCATGGTTAGCCCTGTTTGTGTTGATATAGGTTGGTTTGTATGCTAGCTATTGTGGGTTTCGATCCCAACTAGGATCACTATCTCTCCTTCCTCATTGGCTCTTTTTTTGGTTGGCATGGTGTTTAGGTCAGCTGAAGACTAATGCTTTTACCTAGTGCACTAAATGTTAGTGCTGAGTTTTAAGCTGAGGGTTAAAACCTTGAAATTACAAGAAAAGGAAAAGAAAGCTAGGGTAAAGGTAGGGAGTGTTTCTTACATTTGCACTTTAATGTTCAAGTCCGAAGGTGGGACTAAAAGGGTCAGAAGAAGAGGAAAATAGGAATGTAAGGAAAAGTGAGATTAGATTGATAGCACCTTGATGGCTTTATTTATGGGAGGAATGGGAGGGGTTTGTGTGATAGAATAGTGATGTAGCTGAGTTAATGTGACATTATACATGTCAAGTTGACCTGGCATGTCAAAAATGCCCCTGACTAACTTCCGACAGTCTGTAACCCTTTGAACCAAAAAATACCCCTAACAATATATATGAAAGTTGAACTTAAATAAATGGAAATGCTTGGAACTTTAGTCACGCTATGTTGAAGTGATCAATGATAAAACAAAAGCAAAAAAATAACTATCAATTCTGAATATGGATGAAAGTAAATCTTTAAGTCACTTTCATGAGGAGTAATTCCTATAGGATAAAGCACAATAAATGAAGTGTAACATGAAGGTAGTAAAAGATTTAAAATTTAACAGAATGCTAGTCTATATGTAGTTTTATTTAGGAAGGAAAATATTTGACCTCAAGTAGGTGAGCCAAGACGGACAACTGTCAAAGATATTCAAAGCATAAGGCGCATACTTGATTAACTATAGATAAGATGTTAGATTGTTAGCATTATGTGTAATTTACTTTAAATTCTAAAACAATAATAAAATAAAATTAGGAACAGATGTGAATGTAAGATGCAGAATGCAAAACCATGCTGCAACAATTCAGGACATATTATGTGTAAAATGTGTATTCTGTCTTGTTATAAAATAACAAATTGTCAGAAGTGAGAACACTACTTACTTGATCACTAACACTAATAATCATAGAAGGGATGTTATTAGCTTGCATTAACACGATGCCTTCCACATGGTAACTTGTTTAATCAAAGAACAAGTTTATGTCCAAAGAATATCACCATCACCATAAGTCTCAATTAGGGAATTCTTTATGAAACACAAAGGAAAATTTGTCTTACTTTATTTTTTTTGTGATTAAGCAAAAGAATTTAAAACTTCCGATTGAATCTTCCAATCTCATCGAGCAAAAAATAAAGAAGGAAAATGTATTAAAGAGACGAGATTGTCTTCTTATTTAATTTTATTAGATTACATAATTGTCAAGAGAGTGCCTCTAGGAAATATTTCATACCTTGAAGTAATAATCACTCGTTTCCAGACAGCCACCGATTATACAAATCCATTCTTATCATAAAGGAATTAAAGCTTGGGCAGCCTCCTCCACCATATGCCTTCAAGTTGACAAAGGGAAAGAAAATCATTTGAAGTTTTATAACAAAATATTCATATCATAAATACAACAAAGAAGAACTTGTGATTGCATTAATGATGATGCCCACCTTTGCACCTTCAAATGTACAAGTTGACGTATCTGCGCTCCTTAGACACATATTAAGATTTTTTTCTTTGCATGTATATAACAGCTCTATAGGTCTGACATCAACAATTCATATACTGCATGATTAGAAACGAGATCACGATGCGGCATTGAGAATTTTGTTTGTTTAGAAGCGATTCTTCATCCTTGAAGCCTTCATCAACAATGCATATACTATGGCACTATTTAGACTAAGCTGTTTCCCAATTTCGTCACTTAAATCAGGGTTGCCATCTGCTTGAATCCCCTAAGATCAGAGTAAAAGGCAAATTTTACTCAAGGGAAATTACAAAAATGAAAAGAGAAAATGAGAAGGGGATAAAGGTATGGCCAAGGGAGATTTAGAGGGAGAGACACATGCAACATGTTTAACGTGGCACCATATATATCAAACAAATAAAACAGACTCTATGCGATTCGTAGGATCATATATGTAACTCAGAAAGTGATCAACGGGATGGTAAATCTCGAAAGTAAACCACTTATTACAAACAAAGGATAACTATTTCAGGAATGATTCATCTGAAACATTTCGATATGTCATTACCAGGCACTCGCATAAAATCCTCTGCCTGAGCAAACTTTAAATGTCTTATCTAGAAACTTGTTTGCAGCTATCTAACGAGAGGAAATATATAGATTTCCCTTGGAAACCAAATCAACAGAACTGATATCAAGTAATTGCAATAGAAACGAAAGACTTCAACATTAAATTAAAATTTGAAGAGGATACAAAATGCTTATCTGAGAAAGCAGAGAAAAAAGGAAAGAACATCACAATTATCCAAACACCTTTCAAATGCCATGGTAATACAAAATGTTTTAGCAACCTGTTTCCACACTGCCTGGCACTTTTTTGCTATTAACTGAACAGTGTGAGATCACCAAGCAAATCCACTTCTAGCACTTGCAGCCGAACATGTTTGTCACTCTAATCCACAATGCCTATTCCTTAATTTTAGCAACTGTTTTTCTTAAAACTCTGATACTTCCACAACTCTGTTTATATAAAACAAATGAAAACACTTTGCTAAATTATCTATGTACCAAATTGATATTAAGAGTATTGACTAACTTCAAAATACTTATTTAGTAAATAATTACAATTCACTATATATAGTAAATCAACTAAATTGGCCGAAGCCACTCCAATTCCGCCATCATGCACAAAATTGATCCTCGAGAACTACATTTACTGAAGGAGGTGAGTTTTTTCATACTGATCTGGACCAAGTCTTCGGCTCCTTCCACTTAGCTTTGAAGGAGGTGAAGTTTCTTCATGTTGATCTGGATCTGTCCTCGATCAGCATCAACAATTTGAGATCCTAGCAGGTCGCGGCACCTACTGAAGCTGTGCAGGATGAGTAGGACATGGAAATTGAAGCCGATGTGAACGCTGTCTTTAAGGCTTAGACTGAGGCCTCGTAGGGAGGGGAGCTCGATGTAGAAGCTCAGGCTAATGAGGCTTAGACACCAGCCCTCGAGGAACAAGCTGAAAAACAGCCTGAGGAGGGGGCTTAGAGTAGTTTTTCTTTTTCTTTTTATCATTTTTTTATAACTTTTTGTTTAAATCTTGTATATAATACCTTTTTCAATGAATAGAAATATTTTTTGCACAACTCTTAGCTCGAAATCTTTCCACTTTTTTCTGTAACTTTTCTTATCCAAATATAAAATGCAAATAATTTTTCAAATCTTAGCTTGGTATCTTATATGTATGACAAGAATAAATAAAGAGTTGGATTGACTTTAAACTTTAAATCGATAATTTTTTAAAGCGTTAGCTCGAAAGTAAGTCTTAATTCAGACTTTGACCCAGAACATTAATCAATTTCTTAATTAGTCAAGTTTGAGATCGGTTTTATGAATTCAGCCTATCTTGCTAAAAGACTTTAGACATTAATGTAAAAGCTTGTACTTTAGTCGACCTCAATTCTAGCTTGGTCTTCCAATAATAGCTCGACACCTTTATTGTAGAGGCTTGGATTTTAATTTAAAGTATAAGGTCTGCTCTTATCCAGCCTGGACCTCAGATCTTTAAATTATCCTCATGGCATTATCATTTCGGATCTTATATACAAAATATTTGAATTTTAAGCTTTTATTTAGTTCAAAAATTTTGTAGTACAAATGATCTCAAGAGTCACAAGTGCAAGCTTGGCTCTAAGGCCTCTATTGATAATAAATTTTCAGGTTATTTGCGTTTCATGTCATTAGAATGGGGTTTGCATTCAAGTCTTGCAGCCTATATGTCCTATTTTGGACAACTTCTTTAACTATGTATGGGCTCTCCCAATTCGAAACCAATTTTTCACCTTAGTCATCAATTCCTGGTGCTTTCACCTTTTTGAGAATCAGATAGCCCTTTTTTATGTTCTTTCATCGGACTCTCTTATTGTAGAAATTGGAGACCCCTGTTGATATTATCCTTGTCAGAGCTATATCTCTTTGCTCTTTGATCAAATCCAAATTGGCACTAAAGGCCTTCTAGTTCCCTTCTTCAGACCCGAGCTTGACTTGGAGAGTAAGGAGGTCAATCTCCATAAGTGCCATAGCCTTTATTCCAAAAGCCAAGTTGAAAAAGGTTTCCCTTGTAAGGACTTTAGTTATCATCTTGAGGGCCCACAATACCTTAAGGAACTTGTCGGTTTATTTGCCTTTAGCTTTATCTAACCTCTTTTTTAAGGCCTAAAGTATGGTTTTATTAGCTGCTTAGGCTTGACTGTTATATTGAGAATATGCAATTGAAGTAAACCTCAAATCGATGTTGAGGTAGGAACATCACTCCTTAAAACTTCAAGTTTTCAAACTGTCTCCTATTATTTATTATTATGGCTTGAGGTAGGCCAAATCGGTAAATTATGTTCTTCTAGACAAACTTCTTAACCTGAGACTTAGTCGTGGTAGTTAATGTTTCTGCTTCAAGCCACTTAATAAAATAGTCAATAGCTACCAGTAAAAATCTCCTCTACCTTGTGGCCAGGGTAAAAAAACCAAGGATATCCATCCCTTATTGCATGAATAACCATAGGTTGATGATAGGGGTAAGCTATATCAATGAGAGGTACTATATATGTGCAGACATCTTGTACTTATCACAATTTTTGACTAGTTCAGTCATATCTTTTCTAATGATCAGCTAGTAGTATCCCTATTTGAGCATCTTATAAGTCAATGGCTAGGGTTTGAAGTGATTGTTGTAAATTCCCTCATGGATTTTCTTAAGCACATAGTTTACTTCTTTTTCGTCTACGCACTTCAGGTAAGACAAATTGAAAGATTTTATGTACAACTTTTCATTGATGACAATGTATCGAGGAGCTATCTTGATCATAGCTTTAGCTTGTACTTTATCTTCAAGTAGTTCACCAATAATTAGATAAGTCTGATTGAAGTCATCCATGATTCTTTTATCTTGATCTAGCCTACTTATTTCTAATTAATACTGTTCTCTATAAGTTTTTCCACCAATACATGTGTTGAGCTATCTATAATTATCCCAAATGCTAATTTGGATAGTAAGTCAGCTAGAGTGTTTTCTAATCTCAATATCTTTCTCACTTTGGCCTTCAAAAATACATTTAGATGTGTCAGTGCCTTGTCGAGGTAATCTTTATTCTTTCTTATTATGCCCCAAAGTTTTCATTTACCTGGTCGACAACTAGTAATAAGTCACTATACATAAAAGGTTTTTCACATTCAGATCGATAGCTAATCTCATGCTAATGATTAATGTTTCATATTCAGCTTTATTATTTAAGGCTTTAAACCCGAACTTCAGGGCATACTGAAATTGCATATTTTCTAGGTTGATCAAAATTAAGTTGGCCTCGCTTCTCTAGTTCGTAGTCAACCTATCACCAAAAAGTTTTCATGTCTCTTTTTTCCCCTATTCATCAGCCTTTTAGGTTGTTCCTTGATTTCAGCCGAGGTGTATTCAACAACAAAATTAGCTAGCACCTACGATTTGAGAGCTAAACTTGGCAAGATGTCCAAATGATATTCACTAAGTTTAATTGTTCACTTGATCAATATTCTTGATAGCTCAGGTTTTTGTAAAATCTATTTAAGTGGTTGGTCGATCAGCTTAAGCAATTTCTTTCCTCTCCCCCATGCTATCCAAATCGAGGCCCTAAAATGTGTTCATCTAAAATCTAGGATGTTCCTAAAAATTTTAAAGAATGATAGGCACCGATCTATTGACCTCAACATAAATCTACTTAGGGTAACAATTCTTCCATTTAACCTTTATACTTATTTTACTAAGGTTGGTGCCTTCATGTCAAGAATAGCTTAAACTCTTTTAGGATTTGCTTTTATCCCTCTTTAATTTATCCTGTAGTTGAAGAACTTGCTTGACATGACACTAAAGGTACACTTGCTTGAATTGAGCCTCAAGTTGTATTTCTTGAGGGTATTAGTTTCTTCTAGATCTTTCAAGTGTTTGATGAAGCTCTTGTTTTTACAATCATGTCGTCATCCACTTCGACATTTTGGTCAATCTGATCCTTGAAGATTTTATTGACATGCCTTCGATAAGTCACCTATGCATTCTTTAGGCCAAAGAACATCACTTTGTAACAATACATGCCTTTTTCTATTACAAAGGTTGTTTTTTTCTCATCTTCTTTCAATATTTTAATTTGATTATAACCTGAATAGGTATCCATAAAGCTAAGTTGATTATGCTTGGCATTGTTACCTACCAACCAATCTATGTTGAAGAGAGGAAAGCTGTCATTTGGACAAGCTTTGTTAAGATCGAAGAAATTTATGCATATATTTCATTTTACCATGATGATGTTGGTAATCTATTTAAGGTAATAGGCCTTTCTGATAAAGCCTATTTTAAACAACTTGCCAAGCTCTTCCTTTATTGTTTTTTTCCTTTCTAAAGTGAAAGTCCTATTCTGTTGTCAAATTGATTTCATGTTTAGATTAGTATGAAGCTTACGGACCATCACCGTAAGATCTATCGCTGGTATGTTAGATGGGATCCATGCAAATGGGTTGGCATTTACATACTTTTAACTTTTCGTATGAAAATATTTGAAATTTTCTATTTAGTTGCAAACCTAATCAGATAATCAGACAAATATGTTAACGAAATGCACATGTGAAAGTAACTATAATCAGATGGTATTATATGACATGCAACATTGTTGAGTTGGAATTTTGCTTGAAAGTCTATATTAATAAACTAAAAGGAAAAAATAAAATGTGTTTTTTATTTATAAAGTTAGAAAAAAAGATGCATGAATTCTTAAATTTTGAGACCGATTGATTCCACTAAAAAATTAGGAATCAATATAACATTGGTTTTACTAAAAATTTTTAGGGATAAATTGTTTTAACTAAACAAAAATTAAAAATCAACATAATATTCAATAAGATAATTTGGGGTAATAGTGAAAAATAGAGATAATAATAGAGAGAAAAATATTGTTATTTATCCATTAGTGTTTTAATACTAAAATTATTTTTTAAATTTTTTAATTGGAATTGTACCTATAAAAATAATGTTTTTAGCAATAAAAATATGAATAATTAATTATTTAGACCGATAGAAAATAAGTTGATAAATAATTAGTTGATTATGTTTGCCTAAAAAGGGAAATGTATTTGATATAAGGATTATATTTATATAGACTCTATACATTGTCATTAAATTATAAATTATCATGTCATTAATAAGCAAATTATAAAAAATTAAAAATCTTATAACGTAAATAATAAAAATTGAGCTTAATTTATTTTTAAGGATTTTTAACTTTCAAATTTTTTTTATTAATTATATAACAACATGTTATTTAATGACTATATATATACTATCAGTACATTAAATATATACCTAAATTTTTAAAAAAAGGTAATATTTGGTTCTTAAGATAATGCAAAAAAATTTAATATTTGATAAAATTTAATGGGGAAAATTGCTAAAGATTTAATTAAATAATTAAAATTTATGAATATTTATTATTAACAATTTAAAAATTTTTTAATTTATTCACTAATGAAATAAGATAATATAATTTATTAATAATGTATAAATTTGATATATCCATTACACATCAAATATAAACCTATTATGAATTTTCAATAAAAAAACTCTTCGGAGACATTTGGTTTTGGAAAATCTACACATTTTCTCCCAAAATCTTACTATTGATATTTGATTCCAATATTTGTTTTAGGATAATTTGATTTCGAAGAAAACTTACATATTTTTAATAGTACTCAAAGTCTTGGAATAAAAAACTTACCTCTCCTTGTGGTATTTTAGAATTTCGAGAGAAAAGTAGCGTTATTTTTAAATTTGACTCGATTAAAAAAATTATGAAATAGCCATTATTATTTTGAAAAGCATATTTGGAAATGAATGTAATTCAGTTGTAGGTTTCTACTGTTAAAAAATTTAGTTTATATATAGTATTTAGCATTAAAAATATCTTCAATAATTCCTCATAAAAAAATTAAATGAGGTTATTTAAGACATTTTTTTTCAAAAACACTTTGAATAAGCTCCAAAAATTTTTATGAGAGGATTATTAAAAGCGTTTTTGGCTAGAAACAAGGAATATTCAAGGTATTTTTTAACCTCCATTTAAATTTTTGTAAGATATTATTCAAGATATTTTTAGCTGAATAGTTCCCTCCAATTTTTTATTAGGGATTATTTAATGTGTTTTTGTCTAGAAAACGTTTTGGATAATCCATTACAAAAATTGAATGGGGTTATTCAAGGTATTTTTGCTTAAAATACTTTCAATAATTCTCTTCAATTTTTGTAAGAAGATTATTCAAGACGTTTTTAGTCAAAAACGCTTTGAATAATCTCTTTTAATTTTTTATTAGAGATTATTCAAGGCATTTTTGTTTAAAAAATACCTTAAATAATCTCTTACAAAAAATTGAATGAGATTATTCAAGGTATTTCTGGTTAAAAGTACCTTCAATAATTTCTTTTAATTTTTATGAGAACATTATTGAAGATATTTTTGATCAAAAATATTTTTAAGAATCTTTTCATAAAAATTGAAAAAGGATTATTTAAAGCGTCTTTGACCATAAATATCTTGAATAATCTCATTTAATTTTTTGTAAAAATTATTTAAGATGTTTCTAACAAAAAAATACTTTGAATAATCTTTTTTGATTAAAAATTGAATTATTTAAGTTATCATTATATATATCAAGTAAATTATAATAATTATTCAAAATTTAATATATGTGGATTCCTTTCAACCAAACGAATAAATCTAAACATAGATATCCTAAAAATTAAAAAAAAAAATCTTAGACATCATATTTTTGAAAATCATATATTTTTTTAAATTTATAATTTTACGAATCCTTAAATATCCTTTTTCAGTATTATTAGCGAAGATATACGACACCCTTTGTGAGAAAATAACACGTGGATTCCAACAACATAGTTGGATTTTTTTTTTTTTTGCTCATTTGTCCTCAGATTGTGGCTTATCTGAATGTCGATCACTCTGCGCCTGTACCAGCGACACAATCTCACAAAGAAAACAAGAAATTCAGTTAAAATGTTTAACTTGGTAAATTATACGATGATGTGTTCCAAATTTATCTCATCATCAACTGATTCTGATACCAAACAAGTCAACAAAAAACAGAAACCCAAAAACGGAAAAATGAAAACTATCCTATTTCTATGTCAGCAGCAACACTTTCACTATCTATTTACTTAGATCCTCAACACCAGCAGCACTTCCATACGCACCTTAATCCCACCAGAGGCCTTCCCTTTCTTTCATCTAGAAACCCTCTTCTTTCTCTCCACAAACTCGACCGTTACAATTTCAAATGTTCTCTCCCTTCTTCGTCCACCAACTCTGTCACTCCAGCTCAGTACTACTCCTTTCTTGATGACCCTTTAGGGTAAGCCGTTTTTTAACCAATTAGGGTAAGCCGGTTTTTAACCAATGACCAGCTTGAAAAGCTCAAAGCTTTGGAGTCTTTTGGTTATTTTCAAGAGTTGGAATCTGGGTCGTTGTGGATACAGGTATTGAGGACTGAGGAGATGGATTTGACTGCTGGGTTGTTGGCTAAGTCATTTGCTGATTCAATGTTGATGCCTTTCGGTTGGGTTATGAGGTTCTTGGTGAAACAGTATTTGGTTGACAGGACATGCTGTGACTCTTTTTGGGTTTTATAGAGGGATGGCTGGGACAGTCGAAGTTTCCTTTGACAAAAGGGGTGCTAATGCTTCTCCTCCTACACCTACAACTACACCTCCCAAGAATTCGCCACATATTTGTAACATGACTTTCACAAAGCAGCTTAGAAGGTATATAATTATTTGTTTTTGTTGTACTTTTGTTTCTTCTTTTGCTCCTTATTTAATGGATATCAGTGGTAGGGAATAATGACATGTTGAATTGTATTCTTACACGCTTTTGTGTGGTCGAGATTATTTATAGATTAATGACTAAATGAAAGACGATGTAAGATTTGTAACGTTAAAGGCATCTGATGACTAACTACTCGATGCAGTGCACTCGCTCGCTTTCTGGTGAGGGAAGAATTAATTCATCGGCCTAAGAGACAGGCTAAGTTGTTTTTGGATTGTAACGCCCCAGCCCAAATGATAATTAAGTTAAATTATTATTAAATTTTATTAAATTAATTAAAAGATTAATTAATAAAAAAAATTAAAGTATTATATGAAAAAAATTTAGTTATCCTGAAACATAAAAAAAATGAAAGTTTTTTTTCTTATCTTTTTTAATATTAAAGAGCAAGAAAAATCAAATTGAAGATTCAGAATCAGATGTTACAATTAAGTTAATCCTCTAAAGATGAGTATATGTCATCTCTTTATTTAAAAAAAAATCATGTTGATTGCTATTATAATGAGGTTAAAGTTTTGATAGAAAAAATCAAAAAATTATGAAATCTTTCATTAATCTTCATGATCTATTTGGGTAAATTATTGAGCTTTATTTATTTTATGTTTTTAAGATTTATTGATAATTATTGAATGGAGTTTAAAGGTTGAAAATGGAGATTTTAGTTTTTAATGATTAAGGGAGAAATTTTATTTTTGAATGAGATGTTATGATCTGTAATAATAAATTAAAATAGAATTTTATATTAATAGATAGATTATTTTTGTGATTATTATATGTTGCTGGAAAGAATGTTGAATCTACTTTCTAATAAAACAAACGGAAGTCGAATATGAGTTTTCTATGAAGAGTTATCTAATTTTTACTTAAAGATATGCAGGCTGTAAAGCAATAACATCAGGGTTGAATTACGAAATTGTCTTAATTTATATACAAGAATTTACAGATTAAGCCATATATGTTTAGAAAGCTTATTGAGTCTACTTTGCAATGAAACAAGTAGAATTAAATTTGGAGTTTTCTACGAATAAATACATGATTTTTATTAGAAGGCATACAGGCTGTCTGGCAACAACATATAATGTGGATTGCAAAAATGGTTATAATTAATTCACAAGGAATCACAAGATAAAACATATATGGTTAGAAAGCTTATCAAATCTAGTTTCTAACACATTAAAAAGATTTTAATTCTGAGTTGGATATCTTAAGATATAGTCATTTAGTAAAAATAGCGCAGGCTGTCAAAATTAGTTACTTGAGTTAATTCTTGTTTAACTTAATTGTTCTGGTATAAATGGTCTCAAATGGGTTGATTAATTACTGTTATGTTAAAATTATCTTGAATAGACCATTAATTATTTAGGGAGAAAAACTAGGTGGTGGAAATCGGAATGAGGTAAGTAGAATTTCACACACTTTACTTGTTTTCGAATCTATGTATATATGTATGTTTCTAAATGAATGATTTTTTATTTTTTTATTTTCAATATATGAAAATAGGATCAAGCATATTATTATTTTGTGTTTTTACTATATAAATGATGGATCATACTTATTAATGAAATGAGAAAATAATTTATGTTTAAAGAATGATTTTATGATGCATACGTTTTTACATCCCTAAGAAGTGGGATCATCGACACCAGAACTAGTTCTACGACCCTAGCTAACGGGTAACAGTAGTTAGCAAAGACATAATCATACGACCTTGGCTAACGGGTTATAATAGTTAGCAATGATCATGAGGATGAAATTATTGATATGGCTAATGTCATGAGTTATAGCAGTAACCGTAGCTAACGATAAACGAATGATAATGATGATAATGAATTATAATGATTTTTAATGATTGATCCAAGATTTGGTTTGATTACGATATTTGAATGATAGCATATTTTGTAATAATTTATGAAGTAACATGTTTTGACATCGATTTATGAATTTATGAAATATTTGACAAAATGATGATCTTTGAAATGTTTTGACATTATGATTTGATGAATATTTTAAATGCTCTATATGATATATATGAAAATTATGCTTAATTCAGTAAGGTGTGTGAGCTTATACTTACTGAGTTGTGGTTTGCTCATTTCTTTTTACTTTTTCTTTACAAATGAGTAAGTGATAAGTTGCTTAGTTTGGTGAAAAGCTAAAAGATCAAATGAAAAAGATTACTTAATTGTCAGAGACAATGTTGGCTAATGAGATCTTATAAAATGATTTTGTATTTTTTAATGGTTTGTATTTAGATATATAGAGATGCATCATTAGTTAAATTAAATATATAGATTTTACTTGACAGACTATATCAGTTTATTGAAGAATTTTAAAATGATTGAAAAAGAAGAAAAACTCCAAAGTAATATGGCCGTGTTGTATCTTTGTAATTTGCTTCACACCATGTGTTCATAACCATAACAACCTTGAATAACAATATCAACAAATCATTTTGTCAACAAAAAAAAATCACATAGTACTTTAATTTTTTTTTCTTCTCCACCGACAATATAAAATTTTCTATCAATTAACCGTTATAAAACATATGAAATCGATGTAATAGATCATATCCATAAATTTACCATGTAAATTCAAACATAAATCTTTGGTTACCCAAGTTGTCTTTAATTTTGAATATTATTCTGTCTGATTTAATAGACCAATTATCATATAACAATTGATTCTTCATAATCCCCACAAACATCATAATGTCTCAAATGTTTTTTTGCCAAATATATTGCTATCATCTCCAAGTCAAAGTCAAAACCTATGAATCATAATCCATAACTAAAATTTTCTTATAGAATTTAAACAATAAAAACTCCAAATACTTGAATTTGTGTCGAAAATATAGTTATAAACAATAACCAAATGCATCACATTATTTCAGAAGTTCTTTCAAACTTCTCTAAAATCAAATACATGCTTAGCATCACCAAGTACATAAAATCATCACTTGTAAGATTTCAATCAATCTTTTGCCCTTGTAAGATTTCAAACAATCATTCTTAGCCAAAATATATATTTTTTTGTAAATTGATTACTTCTTCAAAATCAACTTCCTTACTAAATCATCTAGATAACCATAATTTTAATTCCTTGCTAAGTGCATAGCCTTATACCACAATAGGCAATGTTCTCCATAAATGTAAAATTCGAAGGAATTCAATAATATACTTCAATTAAAAACTCTAACCACAAATTATTCACTATAGCCATAAAAAAAATCAATACACCCCAAATAGGAATTTAATGATCAAACTTCAAATTAACTACACAAACATCTAACTCGCATAATCAAACCTTAAATACTTTCTCAATAAAAATGTAAAATCAAACAAAGTGAATATCCTTCTTTACTAATATAAAACTATTTACTATAATTATCACATTTTTGACTAAATCCATTAAGACAAATTCTCAAACATTATAACCCATAAATAATTACTTTAAAATTTTGAACATATCATTTCATTCCAACTTCAATATTCTATACTTTTAATTCCAACAATGTGCACTCATATTCCAATCTTAATCCATGATCAATGATTCACTTAACACTTATCAAATAATTTCAAAACCTCATTAAGTTGAAGGTCTTTTTCTCTAACCGATAAGATCTTCAATGATCAAATTATTCTCTTAAATAATCTTTTAACTCATAAAATATGTCTCATTATAAGTCGTATTGAAAATCTCTTCAACTTATAAAATCGCATTATATCAAAGTAATTACACTTTCTTTTAACTATAAGATCCAAAAGTAATATGTAAATATCAACCAAAATAATTACACCAATAATTCATTGAATCATTGATTCTTCAAAATTCATTGAAACTTTAACTACTCCAAAATTCATCGAATCATTTACTTATACTCATCACTGTAATTTATGGATCAAAGTTATGTCCTTGGAAAATCATCACATTATCTAAAGGTCATCATCTAAATTTTGAAAAATCTTCACATAGTATTTTGATCATAATCATGCTTGTCTAATAACTCTTTTAATATAAGGATCATACACTGCATTCTTAGAAAATCATCTTTAATCTAATTATCATAATCTAACTTCTTATAAATCTTCAAAGATCATTATCGTAGTTCTTAAAAAATCTTTAAAATCATAATATAAGCTCTTTAACATCTCTCATAAAGTTTAAAGATCATAATTTGAACTCTTAGAAAATCTCCAAGAAACATAACTTAGGCTTTTAAAGAAAATCACATTATAATCTAACTCTAAAAAATCTCAAAAAATCGTAACCTGGATCTTATATGACTTTATGTCATGCCTCGAGACCAAGACGCAACCGGCCATATTACAGTGAAGTAAAACCCCAAAGTAATACGAAGCCTTCTTTCTTAATCATTTTAAAATTCTTCAATAATCCGTGACATTGGTCGTATTGACAATTTCATCCTCATGATCATTGCTACCTGTTAGCCAGGGTCGTATGATCATGTCTTTGCTAACTACTATTACCCGTTAGCCAGGATCGTAAAACTAGTTCTGGTATCGATGATCCCACTTCGCAGGGATGTAAAATCGTAGCCATCATAAAATCATTCTTTAAACATAAATCATTTTCTCATTTCATTCATAAGCATGATCCATCATGTATATAGAAAAAACACAAAATAATAATATGCTTGATCCTATTTTCATATATTGAAAATAAAGAAATAATATAATCATTCATTTAGAAACATACATATATACATAGATTCGAAAATAAGCAAAATGTGTGAGATTCTACTTACCTTTTTTTCGATTCTACCACCTAGTTTTTCTTCCCAAATAATTAATGATCTATTCAAGATAATTTCAACATTACAGTAATTAATCAACCCATTTGAGATCACTTATACCGAAATAATTAAGTTAAACAAGAATTAACTCGAGTAACTAATTCTAGCAGCCTACGCTATTTTCACTAAAATGACTATATCTCAAGATATCCAACTCGAAATTAAAATCTTTTTAATGCGTTAGAAACTAAACTTGATAAACTTTCTAACCATATATGGCCCATCTCGAGATTCCTTGTGGATTAATTATAATCATTTTTACAATCCAAGTCATATACTGTTGCCAGATAGCCTTGTATACCTTCTAATAAAAATTATGTATTTATTCATAGGAAACTCCAAATTTAATTTCGCTTGTTTCATTGGAAAGTAGACTCAATAAGCTTTCCAAAAATATATGGCTTAATCTGTAAATTCTTGTATAAAAATTAAGAAATTTTCATAATTCAACCCTGATGTTGCTGCCTTACAGCCTGCATATCCTTAAGTAAAAATTAGATAACTCTTCATAGAAAACTTGGATTAGACTTTCGTTTGTTTCATTAAAAAGTAGATTCAACATTCTTTCCAACAGTATATAATAATCACAGCAATAATCTATCCATTAATACAAAATTCTATTTTAATTTGTTATTGTAGATCATAACATCTCATCCAAAAATAAATTTTTTTTCTTAATTTTTAAAAACTCAAATCCCCACTTTCAGCCTTTAAACTCCATTCAATAATCATAAATAAATCTTAAGAACATAAAATAAATAAAGCCCAATAATTTACCCAAAAAGATCATGAAGATTAATGAAAGATTTCATAATTTTCTTAGTTTTTCTATTAAAACTTTAACTCCATATAATAGCAATCAACATTATATTTTTTTCTTAAATAAAGAGAGGACATATACTCACCTTTAAGAGACTAACTTGATTGTAGCCTCTGATTCTAAATCTCCAATTTGATTTTTCTTGCTCTTTAACCCTAAGGAAGATGAGGAAGAAGAACTCATATTTCCTTTTTGTTTCATGATGGCTAGGTTTTCTTTTATATAATACTTCAGCCCTTTTTTCTTTTACTAATTAATTTTTTAATTAACTTAACGGGCTTTAGTAATAGTCTGGCCCAATTATCATTTAGGCTGAGGTATTACATGGGTTCAATGTTTTTTCATTCCAAGTTGAGTTTTTCATTTGAATGGTAGTGCTACACACTTAGAAGAGGTCAAAATTATTATTAGGCTAATCACTAAGTGAAAAAGAATTTGTAATGTTTAAGCATCTTATGAGTTATGATTAAGAAGTTGTTCTTGTACTTAGTATGCTCTCATTCTAGGTTGAGTTCTTCCTTTGTTAGTTTTTTTTTTCTCTCGAGTGATATTTCATTGATGGAAATTGGAAAATCTTTGGAAAATGGCCTTTTCCCTGGCTATGTGTCATGAGCCAATCCTGTATAAGGCCATGATCAGGCATAAGATGTTATGAGCCACCCATGTATAGGGCCATGACTAGGTAAAGGTGCCAAGGGGATGGGTAGATCTCACATGTTAGGAAAAAGTATACTCAATTCAAACATTGTAATGGTTTTGGTAGCATAGCTATAAAATCTCTTAAGCTCTTAAGATGGGGTGAGCAATCGGTGTATTGTTGGGCTGCTTCACTAGTTAAGGTATGTGCTAGACCACTCATCTAGGGTTGCCCCTTTGGCCCCGACAATGGTGGGAATACTCGATGTACTATTCTCGATATTAATAAAATATTTTTTATATACGGGAATGTTGGGGGTCGCCTTGGTGTGCTCTCATTTTACTCCAAATATAGCGTTGTGTATTCTTGAGATTAACTTGTGACTTGTTAGTTGCCTATTCAAATATCGAACTATCCTTGGCTGACTTGTGTGAAAACGTCCATCCAAGTGACGCATGATCTGTTGCTTCATTGAGAGAAAGCTTAGCCCATGACACTGTGCTAAATAGACATCTTCTCTGCACTGGTTGTTCACTTTAAAAATGATAGCTATTTATAAGTAATTAAATTCTTGGTGTCTGCTTTTGAATCATTTAGGAGGGGCATTGGTTGGCATCTTCTCAAGGCAAGTGAGGAACTAATATCTCAAATGACTTCTTCAAAAGAGGTGTACTTGCGTTGCAAAATGATTGATGAGGCTCCGTTCAACATGTAGATAAAAGCAGGATACAATGTTATTCAGACAGATAGCATCTTTATCTTCTTGACATTTCAGAGACGTAAGCACTTGATGTGCAACAAAACTTCCTGTTTTTAACAGTTTCCAAGAATCAGATATGTCAGACTCTGGTGAGGAACTTCCCTATAAATGGATTAGTTAAAATCATACTGTACTTGTAATCTTTTGAGCTACATACAGTTCAAGTTACGCATACAACCCATATGTTTAACATGTTCTGCTGAAACTCACTCTCCCTCTTCTCTTCTTGTTATCACTGTTGTACGCTTGTTAATTTTTGCTGCTTGTTTGTGAAGGTGACTTCATTCTTTTATCTTGTCTGCTGCATTGTCTCTTTCATGAACTGTGGTTCTCCAGGTCCCTAATCTAGTTCAAGAAGCTTGCTAGGATCAACCATATGGATTGGTTTCCTACTAGGAATTTGGTGGCTGCTCACAATATCTCCTTGCTTTTAAATTATCATGTGCATGGTAGAGCACACTTTAAAGGTAATTGCATCTGGCCTCTCCTTCACTTTTGTCACTTTTTGTCAAATTATGGCCTTAAACAAACTTCTAATTCACTGTCTTTCTTTCTTCTACTCTGTTTACATAGGATTTATATATTGCATATTTTTTAACTTGAGCTAATGAATAGGCAAGGTAGAAAACGAAACATCCTTTTTTGGGCTTTGGTTTTTGTTGGTGCAAATGAAATTAAAGAACACAATTTGTTCACATTTTCTATTTTGCTGCAGAATGCTTATTATTTCACTGTGTTTATACAATATAAAATGCATAAAATTAGTTAATGATGCTAGACTAAAACGAAACATATTAGGAAATATTATCACTTCAACTTTCTCAGTTCCAAATAGTTCTTTACCATGAAATTACTCTCAACATGACCCTACTCAAATATCTTTTGTTTTGGCTTATAGATAACTCAAATACTTTATCTTGTTCGTGCCTCTTATCAAATTGCCATGGTAATAGTGTTTGCTAATAATTCAGAACATCCTTATTGTTGGTATGATACAGTTTTCACTGCTGGTAAAAAATCACATTTCTCAGACCATCCTAAAAGCCATGCCTAGGCTTTTTGCATTTGTACAGAAAATCAGTTGGAGTTCTTTTACACATTCTGGCCTTGAGGGTCGCTCTCTGCCCTCAACACGGACACAGCATGATGTTAGGTTTGCAAACATCATTGTAGATTCAATAGTGTATGAGCTTCGAGACCAGAACTAAACATTGCAAATATCAACTTTTACACGGAACTCACGTTCTCCTTAAGTTTCTTTGAATGGAGAAAGCTACATTTTCTTGATTGCAACAACCTTCAGAATACGGAAAGAGAAAATTTTTATGTTCCTATCACTCTTTGGTTGGTTACTGCAGTGCCTATAATATAAGTGTTTTAAGTAATGAATTAAATGGAAATTCTTTACCGTATTCGAACTATTGCTATAAATGATGTGACTGACTTATTGGAGTAGCATAATTCATTCATGGAACAAGCATTCTATACCAAAACAACACTAAAAATCATAAATACCGCTCCTGATTGAAGAGTGCCCTTGTAGACTCGGCCAAATCCTCATTTCCTGAGCAGATTCTCGTCACTGAAAGAGCATGTTGCCTTCTCATCTCCTTGAGTGTAAAAACTGATGATCCATTGCATCTTTTTGTAGACCAGGATGCTTGATCCTCAATTTGCCAGTACTCTTCTGGTTTATAAATCCCTGCAAAAGTAGGTAGGTAATATGTTGGAATTTAAAAATCCACTGTCAAAAGATGAACTGGTTATCACATGAAGGAGAAACATACAAGGGTCAGTATGATCCTGGGACTTGCTCTCCGACGCTTGTTCCATGCTGAGACTAACCCAAAAGGCATTGTGTCTCTTCCTTGGATGGATCTATCTGAGTTTGATGACTGAATTGACAGATTATATTACATTGAACAGACAGTTGGACAAAGAATCTAGTTGCATGACCCCTCTGGAATTTATGAGAAAAGATGGAGAGAACGGGGAAAAAAAAAACGATACATTCTTTCATGCCTGCATGCAAGATATATAGCATTGTATGATAAAATCATTCTTACAACCGCTCTCAAATTTTGATAAAATCCCATTTAGACGACAAATAGATGTTGCGCTTTATTTGCTTCTTTTCCCTCTTTTATCCAGGGGAAAAGTGAGGAATGAGCTGCTGCTAGATAATAAATTATTCTCTTCTTTTGCCATATCCTAAGGCAAATATTTCTTTGGTTTTCACCCGAGTATTTGACTGTTGTGTGTGGCCGCAGTTTGTTAGAAATAAACTTGTTCCAACCTATTTTTGTCTTTTGTGTTCTTTCTTCAAAATGGTTAATTTCAGAATAAATTATGGAAAGGGGAGAACTTCAAACAATGGATTGTTCTAGGTTCAAATTTTGACTTCAGGCTGGTTGTAAATAGTTAGCAGTTTAGGAAGCCTGAAAATAATCAGTCAGATTGGTAATTACAGACATCTTTTCGAAGATGCAGCCATCAAGTCTTGATTTTTCTGTTTTAAAAAAAAAAAAAATTAAGAACCAATCCTGGCAAACGAAACAAAATTTCAACGTTTAAGTTTAACAGGGACGATAGATATAACTATGTCATTAATTACATTCTTAATATATATATATATATATATATTTATAAATAGTGTTAGGGGTATTTTAGGTCTAGAAGATAAATTGATTTTTTTTTTCATTAGAGATTGTCAGTAAATAACAATGGGCATTTTTTATATTTGGGTTGACCTGACACATGCAATATCACATCAGCTTGGCCTCATCACTATCCTACCCAATTGACTTCTCACCTTCTGCATATAAATAGAGCCATTCAGATACTAACTAATCCAATATAATTGTCTATTTTACTTTCCTACTTGCTTTTTTTTTTTTTTACCTCTTTTGTCTAACCACTGACTTGAGTTTTGAAATGTAAACGCAAGGAACATTTCTTACCTTTGCTCTTAACCGCTCTTTTTCTCTTGTGATTTCAGGGTTTTTATCTTCAATTTGGAGCTCGGTACTAATATTTGGTGTGCTAGCTAAGGGGATATTTCTTAACCAAGCTAAACACCATAACACCTAAAAAGAGAGCCAATGAGAAAGGAGAACCAATCATCCTAGCTGGGATCAAAACCCACAATAGCCAACCTACAGACCAACATTCATAGGTGTAAGTAAGACCAACCATGGAGCAATTTCAAGCGTTGACTGAACAAATCCAAATCTTGAAGCAATTGGTCCAAAGCATAACACCACCCCAAACCTAAAAAATACCTGACTTGGTCACCCTTGGTAGACAACCAATAAAAAGACAAATGAGTTATAAAGAAGTTAAGGTCTTTTCAGCCTTCAAGGAAGAGGAACATTCCACCCTAGTCGTTTATCACCATTATCCCATCCACAAATCTACCGAAGCCACTACCCAAAATTTTAAACAGACTAACCAAGAACCCCAATTGAACAAAGACCTAGAGGTTAGAATGCAGGCCATGGAAAAAGAATTGAAAAGGAAAGCTATCGTTTTAGGAGACGAGCTGAAGTTATTGAAAACCTCGCCCTTCATCGAGGAGATTGACAAGACTATGCCCCTAAAGGGATTCAAAATGCTAACCTTGGAGACCTACGATAGTATCTCTAATCCTTTTGATTATTTGAAACTTTATAAAACTAACATGATGATGTAAGGTGTAGATAAAGCTTTGATGTGTAAAGGATTGGCCACAACCCTTAAAGAGGTAGCTCAGTCCTTGAAATTGCAACCTTAAACTAAGGTTGATCACCATATTTAAAGAGCTCAACCACTCTTTCCTTTCATGTTTCATCAACAATAGAAAAACTAAGAAAACTACATTGAGCCAAATATCAATCCATCGAGGCAGAAATGAGTATTTAAGAGACTATATCACACATTTTAATGCAAAATCTCTGTAGGTAAAAGATCTAAAGCAAACAATAGTTGTAGCCACCTTGACTAGTGGATTTAGTAATAGAGAGTACCACTTGAAGGTTATCTTATCTCTAGAGCCACCAAAGATGCTAGTTGACATCTTACTTGTAGTTGAAAAATACATAAATGCTAAAGCTATTATGAAAAACAACTAAGGTAAAAGAGGCTCATCACCCCTCATCAGTGGCCAAAGTGAGAAAGGCTCATCTTTTTTCTTCGATCAAAGAAAAGGCAAGGAATTCTATGATCCTCCCTTAAGAAGGTAGAGAAAAGAACTACATTGCACTGAATACTTCTCGAAAGAGGTTTTTGATTCAAATAATAAAATACTCAGAACTCAAATGGCTAAAGCCACTAAGGCAAAACACAAGGAAGGACCAAACCAAAAGATGAGACTTTCACTGAGACATCGACTATAACATAGAGGGCTATGTTGACTTGAAGAATGAGACAAAAAGTCTGATAAAAAAAGGTCAGTTGGATAGATTTATGTATCAAACAAAATAGGGTCAAGACATAATAGAGTACAAAAGAGGTGATCAAAAAGAAGGGACATGATGAAACTTAGAACATCAAGAAGAAGGTAACATGGGTGGTCAGAATCAGATAAATGAGTAAAAGGAAAATAAAGGCCAAGTTGTAGATAATTGACCTATTGCAGGCATAATTAATGAAATTACTAGAGGAAACTCTACCTTGGCTAAAAAAAAAATTGATCAAGGACTGGTTACGGCAATTGCTCTTCGACCCAAAAAGAAAAAGATTGGAAAGATGAACCGATCTCCTTTAGCATGAAAGACTTAGAATGAATCCAACACCTTCATGATGACGCTATAGTAATTACAATAGGGGTGTATAATTATGTGGTCAGAAGGATTTTATTTGATAGTGAGAGTTCGATCAATGTTTTGTATTACACTATTATGAAGAAAATGGGAATTAAATAGGACAAACTACAACCAATTACTACTACACTAATTGGATTTAAGAATGAATAGGTGCCAATCAAAGGGACTATCAAATTGCCAATCTCATTAGGTACAAAATCAAAAACAATCACCTCGGTTAGAAAATCGATGTTGTAGATGTTACATCAGCTTACAATATGATAATGGGTTGACTAAGTTAGTCTGTTATACGACTTATAGGCTTCGTTTTTCACTTAAAAGTAAAGTTCACAACATTTCACAAGGTTGGAGAAGTTAGGGTAGCTATATCATGATAATGAAGATAAAACTGGGAAATAGATTGACGATTCGACTAGAACCAAGGAATTAGGAAAGGAAAAATGGTTAAAGTCAAAAAAAAAAAATGAGAAACAAGAAGAAAGCAAGGGTAAGCAGTAGCAGTAATAGAAATTGACCTAAAAGAAGCGCACTTTTAAACCACTTTAAGCTCTTAAGTTCTATACTTGGACAAGCCACAAAATTTTACAATTTTTGAATTGAATTACAAAGGCCGAGCTCTTAAGCCAGCATATATAAATGTCAATAGGATCGAGCTATTAAGCATGCTAAAGAAAAATTGGAAATGAAAACATATTTTGTTTAACTTTACATTTTTATTACGCACCATCTTACTAACAATGAACTAATTACCATGTTGGGATCTATCCTTCTTGTAGAAACAGTCCCAACCTAATTGAGCAAAAAAAACATGATTGATCAAAGATCTAAGATTGATGAAAATCGACCTAAACCAGCGGAAGACCTTTTATACCATTCAAAAAGAATAACTCATAAAGATATATGCAAATTGGGGTTAAGCTTGACTATAAAGAACAATTAATTCAAGTTTTGAGGAACAATGCCAATTTGTTTGCCTAAACACCATCTAACATGCTGGGGATCAATCCTAAGGTAATGGTCCATAAGTTGCATACTAACTCAAACATGAAACCAGTTTGAAAAACAAATAGGAATTTTACCTCAAAAAGGCAAATGGCCATTGAGAAAGAGGTCAGCAAACTTTTGCAAGCAAGCTTTATTAGAAGAGTATATTATCTTCATTGGATAACTAATATAGTTATGGTAAAAAAGCACAATGAAAAATAAAAAATATGCATAAACTTTATTGACCTCAATAAAGCCTATTCAAAAGACAACTTCTCTCTCCTTAACATTGATCAACTGGTTAATAACAACATCGAGTACGGCTTGCTTAGCTTCACAGATGCCTATTCAAGTTATAATCAAATCAAAATGCTAAAGGAAAATAAGGAAAAAAGGCTTTTATAAAAAGAAAAAGTTTACACTGTTATAAGGTCATGCCCGTTAGCCTAAAGAATGAAAGAAACAACCTACCAGAAGTTGATTAATAAGGTCTTCAAAAATCAAATTGACAGAAATATGAAGGTATATGTAAATGACATAATAGTGAAGAGAAGAGCCTGACCAAACATATAAAAGTTCTAGAAGAGACTTTTAATACCTTGAAAAAATATAACATAAGACTTAACCCAAGCAAATACACTTTTGGAGTAACGTTAAGTAAGTTCCTTGGCTATATGATCAATAAGAGAGGCACAGAGGTAAATCCAGAAAAAGTTCAGGCCATCTTTGACATGAAAGTACTAACCTTAGTTAAAGAAGTGCAATGATTAACTAGAAGAATAGTTGCTTTAAGTAAATTCATGTCCAGGTTGGCAGAATATTACGTATCATTTTTCAAAATCTTAAAAAATATCTTAGACTTAAAATGGACTCCCTAGTGTTAGAAAGCATTCAAAGAGCTTAGAAAGTTTTTTTCCCCTTCTATTATGTTTAAGTCGAGACTTGATGAGGTATTATACTTATATCTAATTGTGATCGACTAGGCTATTAGCTTGATATTGGTCAGGGAGAAAAGAGGAAAACAGAAGTCGATATACTTTATGAGTAAAGTATTAACAAGGTCAAAGATAAACTATAACAGGATGAAAATTTTGGCGTATACAAGAGTCATGTCGATCAGAAAACTTAGGCCATACCTTTAAGCTCATATAATTCATGTTTTAACTAACTAACCACTTAGATAAATTTTACAAAAGCTAAAACGTCAGGAAGGCTAATTAAATAGGCAGTAAAACTCAGTGAATATGACCTATACATACTTCCTTAGTTAGCCTTAAAATCCTAGGTGCTTGTAGATTTCATTGTAAAATGCACCTCGATGAGGACTAACAAACAACTTGAAAAGGCTAAGAAGAATAGGGGAGAAGAAATGTAAAAACTTTTTGTTGATGGGGTAGCCACTACCCATAAAAGTGGAACTAGTCTAATTCTGGTCAACCTAGAAGAGCTATAATTCTAGTATGCCCTATGCTTTGTGTTTAAAGCTTCCAATAATGAGGTTGAATATAAAGCTCTAATTACTAGCCTAAGAATTGTGATCGAGCTTAATGTTAAGAATATCATTACATACAGTGACTCTAAACTAGTGGTTGGTCAAATAAATGAAAATTTTGAAACTAAAGAGAAAGGAATAAAAAAGTACTTAGATAAAGCACTAACCTCTCAGCCACCTTCTCAAAAGCTAAGGTTAGGATAATATTAAGATAAAAAAATACACTAGCTGATTCATTTTCTAAGTTAGCTTAAGAATAACAATGGAAAGCTCAATTCATGTCTTATTATAAGAGCTAGCACAGAAAAGTATAGAGAAAAAATTTGTAGGGCAAATTGAAAAGAGAGTTATGGATGACCCCGATCAAAATGTACTTAATAATGAGAGAACTATCTGAAGATAAGGTCTAAGTTAAAGCTCTGATGAGACAAGCTCCTCGGTACACCATGATTAATGAAAATTATATAAGAGATCGTTTAGTCTGCCCTACTTGAAATGTGTAGATCATCAAGAGACAAACTACGTACCTAAGAAAATACATAAAAGAATCTATGGCAACCATCTCAGACCTCGATCACTTGCATATAAGGTACTTAGACAGGGTTACTACTGGCCAACTATCAGAAAAGATGCAACTGACCTAGTGAAAAAATGTGATAAATGCTAAAGATTCACCTATATACAACATTTGCTATCAACCGAGCTAGTCCCTATTATCAGTCATTAGCTTTTCATGCAATGGGGAATGGACATCTTCAGACCTTTTACCTTGGCCATAGGGTAGAAAAAATTTGTTATAGAAGTAGTAGATTACTTCACTAAATGGCTCGAAGCCATGCCTTAGCTACAACAATAGAAGCTCAAGTTGAAAAGCTTTTTTGAAAGAACATAATTTGTAAGTTTGGTCTACTTCAATCATAATGACAGACAATGGTAAACAATTTGACAGTCCAAGGTTCAATGAGTAGTGTGCCAACCTTCAAATTGATCTGAGGTTCACCTCAGTCACCCACCCTCAATCTAATGGTCAGGTCGAGGTGACAAGCAAAACTATATTGAAAACACTAAAAAAGAAGCTAGATGAAACGAAGGGCAGATAACATGACGAGCTCTCTGGAGTATTTAGGCTTTAAGGATGACTACAAAGGTCCCTATAAGAGATACTCCTTTTAATCTGGCATTTAAAACAAAGACCATGGTACCTATAGAGATCGATCTTCCAAGCTTTCATGTTGAGTTTAAATCTGAATAGCAGTCTACCAATAAAAGTAACCAACTTCTACAATAAACGGATTCGACGTAAAAATATAAAAAAATGTGACCTAATACTTAGAAAGATGGAAACCTTAGAAGTTGACGATGGAGGTGGAAAGTTGGCCCTAAACTGGGAAGGTCTTTACGTTGTCAATGAGGTTATCCATGGTAGAACCTTCAGATTGCAAGATATGAATGGTAATTCCATTTCAAAGACATGGAATGTGGATAACTATAAAGTGTATTACCAGTAAAAGATACTGAGTCGAGATCATACTTGTAATTTTGAAAGATACTTGTTGAATAAAAATTTTAACTATAAACCATATCTACCATCCACTGAGCTAATGAATTTCTCAACCTTAGACTTGGATAATTAAATCTAGGCTAAATTTTTATCTAATCTTAAAGAACATATGGTCGAATTGAGTTAACATTTGACTAATTAAATCCCATTTCTTAAATGGGATGCTCAAGTTAATTCAACATGTTCTCAAGTCAATTTATTGAAATTTATAGGCCGATCCCATGGTCTACCTAAGCTGAAACTTTATCTGAATCAAACAGTAAAGTAAAAAGTACAAGTAGAGCTAAAACTTGAACAAAAAATACTTGTATTCATTTCATGACATAATTTTCATTGAGTGATATTTTATTGGTATGATTTGACAGAAGTTTCATAGAGTGATCCAACTAGAGGTCCTAACAAAAATTCGACCTTAGACTTAATAAAAAATAAACAAATATCTTTTACAAAAAACAAAAAAATAGAAAGCTCTTCATCATCTTCAGTCATGCCCTTTTTCTTAATAGCAGTAATAATAGCAGACACTTTCTCAACCTCGGGCCCAAAGATGGCATTAAGTTTGGCATCTATGGTTGTATCATCATCTTCATCATCATTTTCTTCTTTTCCTTTGGACTGGAGATCTAGTTTTGAGATTGTCTAGCCTGATGTTAGAGAGGTTAAGGTTTATGCTTGTGTACTTAAACTACACCTTGTCTTTGTAGATCTTGAAGGTGTCGAGAACGTTATCCCTACAAAATTTGACTTAAAGGTCAAAATACCTTTGGGAAGCCATGAACACCTAGATGATCTTTTTCTTGCCCTCTTTTTTGGCCTTCTCTTTTGGCCTTTTCCCTGGCTTTCTACTCAACCTCCAGTTGAGACCTCAGCTTGGCAATCTCAGCTTGAGCTTCGTTAAGTTTGAGCTTGGCATATTCCTTTACTAACTCAGTTCAGGCCTTCTAGACCTGAATCTTCTCTAGCTTGGTTGCCAAGTCTTCAAAATTCTTTCTCTATTTTTTTATAAGAGAAAAAATCTAGATAAAAAATTAGTGATCATATTATTATTATATAAGTTTTCTAAACATACTTTTTTAGGTCCTTTTCAGTTTTCAAAAAATATGCTAGGGTTAAGTAGGCATGATGCAAGCCTTCACTAGCTATGTTGGTGGAGATAGTTGATGGCTTATATAAACTAGAAAAAGAAAAAACCAAGCTTACACTTGAAAAATATTAGAATCCATTAAACAATATAAAAATTGAACTAAAAAATAACTTACTCCTTTGAAGGACTGCCACCTTCATGAACTTTCTGGCCACGTCAACACTATAAAATAAATTCTCATTGGCATCATACTTTAGGCTAGTAGAGAAGCAATTCAAGGTAGGCTTCTAGATTTGGACCTCAAGATTTACCAAAGAATGAGGGGCCTTAGTCTTTTATGTTTTTAGGGGAAAGGCCTAGACCTTTTGACTTATTGTCACCTTTTGTTTGCTGTTGGAGTTGGTAAGAACCTGAGCTAAGGAGCTTGGTGGTTGAGAGGTTGGGGGTTCAAATTATTTTAATCACTCCCCAAAAAAGAACGAAAGCTGAATAAGCTATTTTTGGCCCTTCTTTTGCTATAGGGTGGTGAAGAAACTTGTGGAACTCGAAGCCCTTAAAAGGTTGGACATTGTTAGACATCTCTGTAAGATGAGTTAAATGTTAAAAAAAATTCATAAAACTAAATGCTCTATGAGGTTACCTTAAACCTACCTTAGTATCTAGTCTCACTCACCACTTCTAAGAAGTTAACTCATATGAGTCAATGACCAATTCTCCCTTCTTGGTGAAATCCAAGATCTTACCTCAAGTTGTAAAGTCATTCATCATTAATTAAATGGGTTCATCGTCAAAATTCCTAGGCTCATTCAAAATTTCCCACACCTTAGGCTCATTATTCTTATTCTTTTTATGAATATAGAGATAGAGCAACTTTTAATTTTTTTTGAGCTTAGTAGTCTGCGAATATGTTTTTGGTTGGATGAGCTATGATGTAAAACCACCTCTAAATAGTGTGGGTGCTTTTTAACTGAGGAAAAACACCTTGAATAAATGGAGAAAAGAAAAAAATACATAGGTTTTTACAAAAATAACAAAACTACTATTTATCGTAAATAATTGTAAGTGAGCTCAGTGATAGTTAAATTAGAGAAAAAAAATTTCAACAACAAAAAAATGTAGAGAAAACATTAGACTAGCCACTATAGAGTCTCAGTATACCTAGAGCTGGTGACCTTCTGCAAAAGTAATGACCCAATCCTTGGTGGTCAGCATAGATACACTGTACCCCTTCTTTGGGAATCCAAAATTGACGCATAAAGATCAAATATAATAAGTAGAGCAAATGTTAGGGCAGTCTTCAAGATTAGCTTTACCTTTTAAACTCTTTATCATATCTTTAGGGTTTAAACTTAAAAAGCAAAGAGTGAAAAAAAAAAGACTTAAGCTAGGTTCTCTAAATTTGATGACTCATCCTCATCTTTACCTTTTTTCTTTACCTGATTGGCCTCCCCTTCTTACTTTTTCTTGGAACCTTACTTTTTTTCGGAACCATACTCATCATTGGAGCATTCATTTTTAGGAGACTCAAACTTTTGAGCAAGAAAAGAATGTTGAGTAAAAATAATGATGAAAAGCACCACGATGTAAAAAAAAAAAGAACGGTAGGGATACTACTTTGACAAAGAAGAGAAATAAGGGTTGTCGATCAAAGCTAGCTCAATAGAAAGAATAGAGAAAAAAAATAGAAGGTTAGACCTTAAAATGAGGAATACCAAAAAAAGAAAGAAGGTTAGCTAGAGGAGCTAGTCTAACTTGAGATATGGGAACTTGAGGGTTTTTAAGATTAAAATCAATGATAGCTATGAGGTTTTTTATGCTTTTATAAACCTACTTTCCCTTAGCGCAAGCACTATCCTCTACCATCTTATACTTTTTTTCAGTCATTGCATTCAGCCATAATGCTACCTTTAAGTTATTCCTTCTTACGATGATTAGAGGACCCTATTATCTTTGTCTTCATGATCTAGTTGACCTTTCTTGGGAATTACTTTATAATTCTCTAAACCTATAGAGCTCACACTAGAAGACATTATAAAAGAAAGAAAAAACAATGTACTAAAGTAAGGTGAATGAAAAAAGGTCGATGAAAGAAAATGAGAGCTTTTAGGTCAACAAAAATAAGTCAATTTGAAAGCCAAAAAACAACAAGGTGAAAAATGAAGCCCTAAAAGGCCTTTTGTATAGTCAACGTTCAAATCAAATTAACGACCTAGATTATACCATATGTCTAAACGATTATCAATAATGATCTTTCGTCTTTCTAGTCTAGATTTTTACCATCCAAATAGTTTTATCCTTATTAAATATAATTTTAAAATAGTAAAGGATAGATCATTTCACCTATTTAAACCTATTAGATCAGTTCTGAAATCTAGATCAGCCTACTAAATAGACTAGTCGCTAGTTCAACCATCTGCTACATCTATTAACCAAACTCTAACACTAAGAAAAACATAAGTATTATGTCAGGTGTAGAAGCCACGTTAGTAATAATTCACAAGCTTACTCAACTCAACCTCAGGCCACTTAAACATAAGGTCACTCGTATCAGTAACACAAAACAGACTAGTTAAGCATACAACCTGAAACTCACACTTGAGACTAAGCTCGTGACTTTGACCACATGACAAGTCTGCACAATCCAAAGCGACTAGGACTTCACTTAACCTGCAATCGATCATAAACGTTTTCCACCCAATCTTTACATAAGCTTAAAAACATTCAACCTAAAAAACGTAAGGTTGGACCCAAGATATAAGTTTTCAAAATCCATGCAAAAAAAAACTCGAGGTCAAACTAGCAAACATATACACCAAAAAGGCTCATTCAGGCACTTATCAATCTGATACTCAGACTACTTGATAAGAAGATAAAATGTTAGGGATATTTTTTAGTCTAAAAGATAAATTGGTCTTTTCCCTCATTAGAGATTGTCAACAGATAGCCAAGGCATTTTTAACTATTGCACCGACCTAACATGTTAGGTTGACCTAATACATGCAATGCCATGTCAGCTGGACCACATCACTATCCTACCACCTAAACCCCTCATCTTCCACTTATAAATAGAGCCATACAGGTACTATCTAATCCAATCTAATTTTCTATTTTACTTTCCTACTTTCTTCTTTTTTTGACTTTATTTGTCTGATCTCTGACTTGAGTGTTAGAGCACAAATGCAAAGAACACTTCATACCTTTGCTTTTAACCACTCTCTTTTTCTTATGATTTTAGGGTCTTTATCCTCAGCTCAAAGCTCGACACGAACATATAGATATAAAGACTTTAAATAAGGGTAATTGTGTTTGGCTGTAGTTTAATTTCATCATCTATTGAAAAATGACATTTCTTAGCATTGAATTTTGTAAAGGTTAATTTGTTATGAACTAGACATCGGCATATAATGACGATGTAGCATAACCACTCACTGCAACTCAATTAGCATTTGATAGATTACCTTAATATTATAACACAAAGCCTAACTAAGATATTATTAAAGGTCTTAAATGGGATGGGCAGTCTATGGTACAATAAGATTCAGCATTGTATGAGTCATGCTTGCCATAGCCCATTTTAATTAGTCAGGTTGGATTAAATATGATACATATATGTATGTCGTATCAGGTTAAAAGATTATAGTCTCATGAGTCAGCATCACACGATCCGTTAAGGGCCAGTGCCAACAAATGGCACATCGGCTAGCATGGCACTACACATAAGCCCAATTATGCTATTTTTGCCTATAACTGTTATAAGTTGGCTTATAGCCTTTGAGTGTATTTATGTTATTTTTTACATTACAATATTATATTTACTTTTGTTATTTTGTTGGTAATTTATAAAATAAAATTATATTAAATAAATTTACTTATTAAATATTTAAATTATTGATAGATAAATTATATTTGACTAGTGATTAGAAAAATAAAATGATAAAAATAAATTAAGTCTTCAAGTTAAATACAAATTCAATTAACAAAATAAATTATTAGAGAATGAAAGGTATAAAATAAATGTACAAGATAAACACATTATATAAGTAATTATCATATGATGAGAATGAAAAATAGAATAATAATCTTGTATTTTATAATATTTTTTATTTGTATGTATGCATATTTTTTTGAAATATTAGGATTTTAATTTTAATATTTTTATTTAGTTTATTCTATTTCCTCTCTTTTTGGATGTAGGCATTTTATCAAACTACATAAATTATGTGTCTTTTTTATTTTACTTTACTTTTATTTATCTCTTGCATGTTATTTTTAAAAATAATAGGTGAATTTTTTAAAAGATAATTAAAATTTTAAAAAATTATTAATGGGTTGTGTTTGGCTCATTTTAGCATGAAAAATAATATTGTGCCAAGCATGGCATGACTTATAATAGTTACGGGCCATGTGCCATAAAGGGCCATACCCTTAGCCTTTATGGGTCATACAGCATGGCATGTTAAAATATAGTGCTAGGCTGATACAATCCATTAACACATAGAGTAATATTTAAATAGGTTACACCGACTCAACACGATTCATTTGATAGTTCTAGATATTATATATTTAGGAGGCAACATCACACTCAAGTGGTAACCATATGACTTTAGTAATGCATAATGAGAATTAGTTGAAATTTTGCTTTAACTTTCTCTCATTTTCCCCTTTTAGCACATGAAATAAATTAGATTTAGCTTTGCTTTACTCTTGATTTTAGCTAAATAACTATCACTTACTAAATGTGCCTTTAAGAATTAAGATACCATATGCTATAAGAGGTTTAAGATTCCAATAACTCTCCTACCTTAAAAAGAGGTTGGAGAGATTTGTGGATTTTTTTTTAACAAATAAGATTACAACTTGAAAATAGGTATCATAATGTATAGATCTGTAGACCAATAGACATTGACTTAAGAGTTACCATCAATATTTTTTGTTTAGGTACAATTGGCCACCTAACTAAATCTATCCCATTTTAAAAAAAATCTTAAGGTTGACTTAAGTATCTTTAAAAGATAGATTCAATGTCTATAAAATTAGAACTAAGTTTGAGAGTACGATTACGTATGATGAAGGTTATAGCACCCTCACAACTCCCATCAAAAGGATGGCACTAGCTTGATTTTGTGTTACCTGCTGAGCCTTTAAAAAACTTACCAAATAATTAATTATTGAAAATTATTCTTAATTAACTCCAATACTTTTGGTAGAAAATAAAAAAAATCCCCTCACCTCAAGATTATCTAAGAAAATTACTATTTTTCTTAAAGTGGCTTCGTCGTTGGATTATTTAAAAAAAAAAAAATTGAAGGAAAAATTAATACTTCAACTTTTCCTAAGATTTCTTTTCTTGTTTTATTTTTTAAAAAATAATTAATGCCTTTATTTAAGAAAAAATTGATACTTTCAACTTTTTCCCTAAAATATATATATATATTTTTTAAATTGGAAAGATTTTTATTCAAGGAAAATTGATACTTCTAACTTTTTCTTAAGACATTTCTTTTGATACTTTCAATTTTTCTTCAAAAATACTTTTTGAAATTTTCATTTTTAAGGAAAAACTTTTCCTTAAATCCATTTTTTCAAATATTTATTTTTAATGAAAATTGATACTTTTAACTTTTCCTAAAAAAATATTTTTTGAAATTTTTATCTTAAAAACAAATTGATACTTTCAACGTTTTCTCAAAAAATATATCTTATTTTTAAAATTTAATTATTGTTATTTTTTATAAAAAAATTAGAAATTAAAAGAATATTTATTCATAAATTAAATAAATAAATAATATCAATTTAACCAATAAATAAATAAATAAGCAAAAAAATAAATAAATGAATAAAAAACTTAGCTTGGCTACAAAAGGAATAAACCGGTTGGTCATGGCTCAATCTCAGTGGCTCGATCGGCTCATGACAAGAAAAGGTTTTCGGGTCAATGGAATGAATCAGGTCGGGCCAAATGGAAACATGTAAATCTTAGGGGAGGTTAAAGCTCAAAACGGTGTTCTTTTCCTTTATTTCACTCTTGAGGCAATTCTCAATCACTAGTTTCTACAAAAAAAACACTAAAAGATGGGATTTAAGCTGTGAATCCACCAAAAATTCATAGGTTTCTAGGCTGGTCATTGGGAACTGAGTTTTCTTATCGAGAAATTCAAGTTTCGTAGTGAAATTCCATTAGATTTTGTAATTTTTAGAATTTCCCAAAAACAAAAAAACGCAAAAAAAAATCCCAAAAAAATGCTTAATCACCATTCTGCTTCCTGAGATCCTTCTGGCAATGCCAAATCCCACTTTCACAATTCCAAAAAAACTCCAAGTTATTTTTTCTGCCAAAAAAAGTTTTTAGGAATTTTTTGTTGCTCCTTTGATCTTACTATTTATCCTCCCTTTTGGTTGTAAGATAAATGGTTTATATAGGGATTAAGCACAAGATCAACTGAAGATTCAAAAATTAAAATCCCTCTCCTTTATAAAAAAAAAAAAACCCTATCCTATTCAGCTGTTTATCTTAGTTTTTTAAAAAAATAAAGCAATCCTTTTTATCATAGTTTTAGAATTCAAACATCTTTATCTTAATGTTTATTAGGACTAAAACTCTTTATTTATTTATTTTTTATTCCTTTTATTTTTCATTATCTTTATCTAAAAGACATCAAATCAAAATCTAAAGCCTGAAAAAATAGATGTCTTTAGTTGCCTTTCTTTGCATCCTTTCTGTGAAATAGAAATTATGTAAAGACGTAGACATCCATCATGATCGAACTCAAGAATAATAATAATAATAATAATAATAATAATAATAATAATAATAATAATAATAATTTGGTGTGGATTGAACCGAGTTTGAATATGGATTGACCTGGACTAATCCAAAGTCTAAAGATAGAACAACTTGGATTAAAACAAAGTCTAAAATAAACAACATGGACTAAGTTGAAAAGGATTTGGCATAAGCTAAAATTCGAAAACAAAATGACCTAGATTGAACCGAAGTCTGAAATGAATAACTTGAACTAAGTTGAAGAAGGATTTGACGCAAGCCGAAATCCCAAAACAAAATGACCTAGATTGAACTAAAATTTGAAAGTATACAATCTGGACTAAACCGAAATGGATTTAGCGTAAGCCCAAATCCGAAAATAAAATGACCTGGATTGAACCAAAGTCTGAGAGTAAATAATTTGGACTAAGTTGAAATGGATTTGGCGTAAGCTAAAATACGAAAACAAAATAACCTTGATTGAACCAAAGTCTAAGATGAATTATCTAGTCTAAGCTAAATTACAACAATATAGGTTATATAAAAAATTGAAAAAAATGCCCCTTCATTCTTGAAAGTTTCAATCAAGATTTTGAAACATCTTCTTACAAAAGCAAATTTCTTGAATTGTATGCATGAAATGCTATGAAATGCCAATTTGCATACATGAGATGCTATGAAATGCCAAGTTTTTCTGATTATGGTGAGAAGGTTCTCAAGCCTTTTTCTATTCTTATTTACTCACCAGTTATGGATCCTTTAATTTCTGAGCAAAATTGACCAAAGAATCAAATCAACTTTGTCTTTTAGTTTCAACAAAATTGATATCTTGATTATCAACATTCCATCAGGTTTTCATTACTTTATTTTACGTGCCTATGCCACTCTTAGCTTTCTAAAGTAATCAAAAAAATTTCACATTATTATTTGTTCATTCATTATTATTTCAATATAATGACAAATGTAAAGTAATTACACATTTTTTCTACCCAAGGTAAGGGAATGAATGCAAGACATAGGTGGAAAAAATAGGAATAATTTAGGAAAGGTAAGTATTGATATCAAGAAAGAAGTATATTTTATTGAGTCAACAAATAATTGTTGAAATGGGTTACAAAGATGGGCTTAAATGGGCTATAGATACCCAATCCAATATCAAATAATCATGAACCGAAGCAATCAAAATTTTTTTTAAAAAACCATCCAACTGAAGTCTTTAATCTTTTTTAGTTCATTAAATCACATTTGCCACTTGTGCTACAAAAGTGATGTTTTGATTTTCTAAGCTACCTTTTCAAGTTTTCAACTTAGATATCTCTCCTTGACTTAAATTGCCTTTTGTGAGTTTTCAATTTAAGCCTTTTTTTTTATTTTCTTTGTTTTTTATCCTTTTTCAGCTCAAACCACCCTTTGCAGGTTTTCAATTTATGCCCTTCTTTTTCATTTTCTTTACTTTTTTTGTTTATTTTTTGTTAAGAGAAAACTTTCTTCACAGCATCTGAATTAATTGAATTTGACAAATCTTCTCCATCATTTTTGTCAAGATCAAAGCCTCTCCTGAGAAAATTTTTTTAACAACATATAGACTTTTCAATTTGGGTCCATTTTCCTCTATTGTCATGCTAATTTGGAGAATCCTCTTCAAAACCAACTCTTTTTCATGAAAACATCAAGGTTGGATTTTCTTATCATGTGCCCATCTCATTATTTTTTGGTGTAGTTGACTATGACATAGCGTTATTAGTCTTTTCTCCTCAATGAAATTTAGTTGCTCATAATGCTATCGAATATATTTAGCTTCTTCCAAACTAACTTACCTTAGAACTCTCAAAGATGAAATTTTTACTTCCATTGGCAACACAGCTTCTATCCCATAAACTAAGAAAAATAGGTTGCCTCAATAGAGGTATGTACTGATATTTGATAACGCATACAGAGCAAAAGGTAACTACTTATGCCAGTCTTTATAAGTCTTAGTCATCTTCTTAAGAATCCTTTTAACATTTTTATTTGCTACTTTTAGTACCTCATTCATTTTTGAACAATAAGGTCCCAAATTATGATACTTGATCTTAAACTAGGCACATATCTTTTTCATTATCTTACTATTAAGATTCTTGGTGTTATCTAAAATAATCCTCTTTGGGAGCACATATCTGTATATCTTAATGAACTTACATACCACCAATTGGGTCACATTGGTATACGATGCAACTTTAATCCATTTTGTGAAATAATCAATCATTATGAAAATGAACCTATGTCCATTTAAAGCCTTCGGTGTGATAGGTTTGATGACATTCATGCCTCATATGAAAATGGCCATGGAAGTGCTATAACATGTAAAGCATTTGAAAGGGCATGTATTTTATCTATATAGATTTAGCATTTATGGCATTTCCTAGCATAATCTATGTAGTCACTTTTCATTTTTGGCCAATAATACCATGCCCTTATAATTTATCTTGCCATCATATGGTCATTTGCATGAGCTTCACAAACCCCATCATTAATTTCTTCAAGAACCTTTCGTGCCTTTGTTGTACTCACACATCTTAAGAGAATTAGATCTCAATTCCTTTTATACAAAATATTCCCGTAAGGAAAAATCCAATGGTTAGTCTTCTAATGATCCTATTGTTATTTTCTGTTGCATGCTCTGGGTGTTGTTGACTCTTTAGATAATGCAAAATGTCATGTTACCAGGGCTTTCTATCAACCTTTTTTTCAACATTTGAGCAATGCATCAAGAATTCTTTCACATCAAGCTTAATGGGTTAAACCTCAATATCTATCTCTACCTTGATCATAATTGCCAATATGGCTAGGGCATCAGTAATTTGATTCTCTTCTATAGACAGATGTTCAAATTAAACCTTTTCAAACTATTTAACCAAGTTAGCGATACACTTATGGTATTTAATCAACTTTGCATCCCTTGTTTCCCATTCTCCTTTCAATTGGTAAATAACCAAGGCTGAGTCTTTATAAACTTCTAATATTTTGATTTTTTCTTTCAATTATAGCTTGTAAACCCATAACACAGGCTTCTTATTCAACCACATTATTAGTGCAATTGAAGTTTAGTCTTGCTGTAATAGGGACATAATTTCTTTATGGGGATATCAGGATTGTTATAATTTCATGTCCTAAAGCATTTACAACTCCATCAAAGTACATCCACCAAGGCTTCTCAGTAGGCTTTTCTTCATCAACTTGGCAAACAATCATTAGGCCCTTATATGGAAAATCAAGCTTTATTGGCTCATAATCATTAGTAGCCTATTCCATTAGAAATTCAACTATGGAACTCCTTTTAATTGATTTTCTAGGTCACATAAATGATGTCATATTTGGAAAGCATTATCTGCCATTGATCAATTTGTTCAAATAAAGGGATTTCTAAAAAACGTATTTGAAAGGATCCAACTTTGCAATTAGTCACGTGATATGCAATAGCATATATTGCTTAAGCCAACAGGTTGTCCAAGCAAAGGTACAATGTATTTTTTCCAACAAGGAATACTTTGACTCATATTTAGTGAATTTCTTACTTAAATAGTAAATAACTCACTCCTTCTTACTTATTTCATCTATTCCCTAACAAATATCCTATCGAGCTTTCATTCACTATTAAATATAAAATCAACTATTTTTCTAGAATAGGTGGCACTAGCATAAATAGATTTGGTAGATACTCTTTGACCTTGTCTAAAGCTTTCTAACATTCATCATCCCATTTGCCAAAGCTATGCTTACAAAAAAGGTTTGAAGATGGGATCACATTTAAAAGTGACTTAAGAAATGAATTGAGGGATGTAATTCAATCTCCCTAAGAAACTTCATACCTCTTTTGGTGTGCATAGAAGTGATAGATTTTGGATAGCCCGTATCTTATCAAGATCTACCTTTATTCCCCTTTCACTTACTACAAAATCTAATAGCTTCCTAGATTTTGCCTCAAATGTGCACTTAGATGGATTCAATGTAAGTTTAAATTTTCTCAACCTTTAGAACAATTTCCTAAGGTTGGCAACATGATCTTCTTTTTCCCTAGATTTTGCAATCCTATCATTCATATACACTTTTTATTTTCTTATGCATCATGTCATGAAAGAAAGTTACCATAGCTCTTTAGTAAGTTACCCCAGTATTTTTCAAACCAAAAAGCATCACCTTGAAACAAAATGTTCTCACATAGTTACAAATGTGGTTTTCTCCATGTCATCCCTAGCCATCCTAATTTCATTATACCTTAAAAATCCATCCACAAAAGAAAATATGGAATGTTTGGCTGTATTGTCTACTAAAGTATCGATATAAGGCAAAGAAAAGTTATCCTTTGGGCTTGCCCTATTTAAATGATGGTAATCAACACACATCTGAACATTTCCATTTTTTTTTTAGGATTGGGACTATATTTGCTACCCACTTTTAATACTTAGCCACTTTAAAAAACCTGTATCAAACTATTTTTTCACTTTTTCTTTAATCTTCAATAACATTTCAAGCTTCATTCGTCATAGCATCTATTGCATCGACTTACACTCTAGTTTCAAAGGCAATTTATGCTTTACTATTTTAGTACTCAGTCTTGGCATGTCTTGGTAAAATCACGTAAAGGTATCCACATATTCACAAAGCAATTTTTTTAATCTCAGCTTATCATTTAGAGGTAATGACATGCCCATTTTAACTTTTTTTTTTTACTATTATCATCTTTTAGATTCACTAATTTTGTACTTTTTTGATAAAGTTCAATTGGTTTTTTCTCTTATTCCATAAATTTTACCAGATTAAAAGGCAAAGTGTCATTATCTAAGTTTTCTTAATGATCAAGTTCATCAATATAAATTGGATTTTCAAAGTCAAATCCTAGGTTACTATCATGATTATCTTAATATTTATTATTTGGGTACCTGAGAGTAAGCAAAAAATGAAAAATATTGGCAAGATGTATAGAATGAGAATAAGAGAATGGAAACAAGAAATGGAAATGCATCACATTGATCTTTTACTGAAATAAAAATTAATGGCCTATACATAAAAATATCCTAATACTTTTAGGCAAAAGCATAGGAGTTTTATTCACTACATTACTTTTGAAAAAATTCAAGGACAATAGACAGCTCTATGATCTCTCAATTCTTCAATTCTAAACCTAAAGGAATTAGATACGTCAACAATTCTTTATCTTGACTGTCAATCACCTTTCTTTCTATCTTGGATGGTATCTAGCTTAACATTCTGATTACCATTTTTAGGATAAATACATCCTTTTTTATTGAAAAGTGCCATAACGATAGGGGATAATCATTTTTTTATTCCAGCTTCTGTCCTTTGAATTTACCTATCATTTTCCCCTTATGGTCTTCCATCATCTTTTTCTTATCCATTTTCATAAGCTTGTACCTTAAACCAAACTTTTCTTTGTATTTGATCACAACTGGTATTGTCTAAATTGCTTACTACTTTTTTTCTAGTCCCTTCTCGGGACACCAATTTTTCCTAATCGTCTATTTGACAACCATCTTGGTAGGGCTAACAATGGTGGTGCATATAATTTAGATCTTTCACCAACATAAATTGCATTAACAAGCTCAAAAGATCTATAAAAACATTCTAAGGCTTTATCTGTAGCTTCTATATATAGGGTGTTTGTTGGTTAAGTCACAAACAGATCTTCTTCTTCTCACACACACACTAGCTTTCCATCAACAATGAATTTTACTTTTTGATTAATAAAGATGGGATAGCACTCACCATATGGATCCATGGTTTACCCAATAAACAACTATACGATAATGAGATATCTATCTCTTGAAACTTAACATTAACATCACATGGCCAATTTGTAATTGTATTTTAATGTCACATTCAACTTCATGCCTAACTCTATCAAAAGCTTTAACAACCATATGGCCAGTTCTCATATAAGACATCACTTGGCAATCTGACCAAAGTGGACATACATACTAAATTAATTACAGAGCCATTATCAATAAAAACTTTACCATCTTATGGTTTGTACATCTAATAGTAACATGAAAAGCTTTAGTGCTTCTCTTCTGTTCAAAAGGATCTCATTATCATTAAAAGTACTATAGTTTAAGGCTATCAGATTCCCTATAAGATTATCTATGTATTTCAAAGATACGTTATAGATACGTATACCTGATTTAACAATTTTAATAAAACATTATGGTGAGGCTTCAAATTTAGTAATAGTGATAAATGTGAAACCCTAATTGGCATTTTCTTTAGCTGCTTCACTACACTATACTCACTATGTTTAATTAACCTCGGGAACTTATAGGTTTCTTTTTCAAAAATAGGTTTTTGGTATTCTTGACTTGGGGCTGCCCTAGAATTTTTCTTACTCCTTTATTCTTCTCTAACTTTTGCTTTTTCTTTTCTAGCCTTTTCAACATTTTTGGAAACTAACATTTTCTGCTTCTGGTCATGCCACTCACTCCAGCTATGTTTGCAAAGTCAGGATTGTTCAAAGTCTTCTCACCATTTAATCTTGGCATTACAACATATAGTTGTATTTCCATTGTACCGCTTTATTACTTTGGTATAAGAAAAGACTAGGGACTTTGATGGTTATAACTGGTTTAGAGGTGGGTTGGTTTTTCACTAGCTTTAACTTCTTAAAATATATTGTTACTAGTTTTGGGATGAATCTTGAAGCCTAGTTTGTAGTGGATATTTTCATATTTCTTGAGCTCTCTTCATCTTCATAGAACTTAACTTAGAATGAGTCCATCAACTTTTGCAATACTTGGTGAAATTGGTTACAATTTTCAATCGAATGCCCTATAGTTCACTTATGGTATTTACACATTTGCATTAGATCATGTTCTCCATAATAAGTACATGGATTTATGGGATACAGCATCTCTGCCTTTAATAAGGCATCAAACACCTTAGCTAGAAGAGTTTTAATCTCATCTACTCAACTCTTAATTTGGTTAGCTTTATTTTTATGTATGACATTGATTGTTGCTCCAGTGTGGATTGGTAAAAGATTACCATTAACATTAGATGCCCCTTCTTCTTCAAAGCTTATCATTTATTTTTTAATCAAGCTTTGTACTTTATGTTTCAAAGAAATATAATTTTTAGTAAAATGATCTATAATTCCATAATGGTAATCATAATGGGCATTTGGGTTATACCATTTGGAGGAAAGTGGTTTCACAGGGTTTGCAGGGATAAGGGTTACTAAATATTTTTCCATGAGTTGTGGGAGTAAGTTTGCATAAAGCATACGAATTGGGTCAAATGTGACTTTTTTCTTATTACTTTGCAGTCTTCTTAAATTATTTGGCTATGTATTTGGTTTAACAACAAATCTTCTTAAGGTATAGTGGATGAGTTGTATATATGAGTAAGTGCTTGTGGTTAAAAAATTGGTCAATAATCCTACTGGTATAATGGTTAATATAGGTAATAGGTAGAAGTTACTTATGCTAGGTACATGGGTTGGTTATAAAAAGGAGTATAACCTCTAAATTGTTAGCCTTCATAGCTCACAGCATGAGTTTTTCCTTTTTTTTCTTAGGTGGGCCACTCTTTCTTACACCAGTCATCTCTCTTTCACCTAATTTACCATTTTTAATGGCATTCTCAATCATCTCATCTAAGACAACTATGTCGGTAAAGTTTTTTGTGGCATTCCCTATTAGTCTTTTATAATAGAGACACTTAAAAGTATTGACAAAAAGTACTATTACCTTTTTCTCTGTGAGGGGTGGTTAGACGTAAGCAGCGACATCCCTCCATCTTTGGGCATATTGATTGAAACTTTCTATGACCTTCTTTTTTATACTTTATAAGGAAAGACAATCAAGAGCATTGTCTATTATGTGCCTATATTAGGTGATAAATGCCTTTACCATATCATTCTAGGAATAGATACGGGTTAGGTCCAACTGCACATACCATCTAACCATTGAACTTGTAACGCTATCTTGAAACACATGCATCAGCAGTTTTTCATCATGAGCATGGGCATTCATTTTATAGCAATACATGTTAACATGAGTTACCGAGCATTTAGTCCCATCATATTTTCAAATTTAGGAACCTCGGCAAGATAACCACATCTAGGACTAAGCATAGTCCAACTGCATTCATAAAGCCAAAATAATTTATTCTTTTAATAGCTCAAACTCTCTCTTTTAAGATATTCATCTTTTGCTGTTAGCTTAACTCCTCTATCACCTTAGATGTTTTTTGTTTTCAACTTTTCCTTTTCCTTGAGGTCATCCAAATCAAGGACTTTAATTGGGTCAAACAACTTTGGCCCAAAAGTGGGGTTAGTGTAGCTATGATATGGCCCTTCAAGATAGGTGTAAGTAAATGCCCTAGAAAATGGCATATGTGAGGCTTATGCATCTTGAGAAGATTGACCTTAACTTGGATTAAACCCAAAAAGGTATTTAAGATCCATGATATTTTATCTTTCATTTGAATTAGAGGTATTTTCTATTGTCTTACCCTTATCCAATTTCTTTAGCCTCTCTATCATCTTTGCTAACTTTTCTTTCAATTTTTCTTGAGCTTTCTCGATCTTATCTATAAGGCTTATTTGTTTCTGTTCCATTTACCTCATTCGTGATCAGGTATTATAAGGGTGATAAGTAGGTTGGCCCTAAGTTATCGATGGTTAAGCTATCCTTGAACCTTTAATACCATATCTCAAAATTTGCAAACTTATATGATTATGTCATGAAAACCTAATATGATTATTTTGTTAAATGTAATGAATGAAAATGCATGCATGTAAAAAATATTTGCCTTAAGACAGTGTTCAACCAAAAAGATTTCATTTATTACAAGAACTCTATTTACATGAAATTTATCATCCTAGAATTATAACCGTAGAACCACTTAATCTGTTCATATTGATCCTTTGCTTCCTCAATGAAATTTAGCAAACGTTGCCCATGTTTCCCTAATGGGATCACCACTTGCCTCAGTGTTTCTATCCACCATTTCTCTTGCCTTACATGCCTATTTGCAAATCTAGGTTGTCAAGTGCACAACATACCTCTGTCTTCCAAAGTTTTCCCTTTTACCACACCATACTTGGTACGATAATTCTATATGCTCTTTGACCAATGTAGCAATGTAGTCTTCTTATTTATTTAATCTTTACCTCAATTACTTATGTAACATTTCAGCATGTTATTTTTTATGTGTACTTGGGTGCTTTCTTCTTCCAACTTAACATATTCTTGCTCCAATAGCTTATTCTCATTAGTTAGCTTAACAATTATTATCTCTTTGGCTTTTACCTTTACACATAACCTCTTATGTTCTTAATGTAGCTCCACTAGGTCTTTAACAGCTGTGTTGCATTTTTTGGCAACCTTGCAAACCTTGACTTCTTGGTTTTCAGCTCTATCCTTCCATTGAACCTTCTCTTCTTGAAGCTTCTAGATCTCTTGCTTTAACTTATCTCTTTTAACCTCGAACTTTTTTTTTGCAAGCTGTAATTCTAATGGTATTTCTTCAAGTTTTTCACCCATTAGTTGTTGACAATCTTTATGAGTGAATATAACTTCCTTTCATCATCTTACTCTCCAAACCAAGTACCCATGAGTAATTTTATCAGTGAAAGATCCAGGACTCACCTTTTGGGGATTTTTTCATGCTTTAATCACATCACTCATCTTTTGGAATGCCTTCAGTTCATTGTAAGAAAAATTTGACTGAAAAAGTTTATGTGTAACAAAAACGAACTACTCTACCCCAAACTATTTTCTCACTAGAAGTAGTGCATAACTTATTGCTTCTTATAGACCTAGAAGTGGAACCACAGTCTCGTCTCTGCACTGATATAACATAGGTTCCCGATTCATCCATGGACTAACCATTTTACCTCAGTACTTGTTAGATTTTGTAAGAAAGTGACCTACTTTTTTTTAGACTTCTAGTATAGCCACTTACTTTTACATAATTTTTTAATTGGAGCTCGATTATGGAAATAAAGTTTTGAGAATACACGTTTTTTACACTTAAAATGACTTCATCTATAGATAAAATATCGATATACAGCTTATGAAATGCCCTTCGTTCGGGTGATAATAACTCAACGGTCTAATAGTTTCTCCCAATATTACCACTGACGAGTTACAACCATTTGACACACTTTCGAAGAAGTTAACCAATGTTATCTCAATGTAACCCAAAACATTTGGAAAAATCACCATTCCGTATATGCCTAAGGCAAACAAATCTAACCCTTGCTCCTCATTGGAGTGTTGCACTAAGAAATCATGAAAAAACTTCCAACGTAAGCAAATCTACCATTGTTTTCTCTTTGTATATGAATCTATAGTCTCCTTGGTTATACCTATAAAACTCATCAGATTTTTATGAAATCCTAACTTGTGTTTCTTGACATATATCTTGTCAGGAGCCTTGAGGTGTAAGCCTAACAAAGTCGAATACTCTTTAATGGTTGGTGTCATATCAACTTCATTAAAGATGAAACACTTGTATGAAAGATCCCAAAATTGAACTGCAGCTCTGACTAATTGATTCTAAACATTCACCGTAAGAAATTGAGCTATGTGTCCATGTCTCTGGCAAAAATCCTCTTGTCTTGATGGGCTCATCTTCTTCCATACATAAACTAAGTCTTTTAGATTATTCTATTTGAGGAGGATAGATATCTCTTTAGGCAAGGTAGAAACATGATCGACTATTAGACAATCCCTCTCCTTTTGTTAGATTTTTTCTGACTAAACCTTTACCTTATTTCGTGACTCGCAAGGAGCTAACATAAATAAAAAGCAGACTAGTCATTTTATGGACTCTATGAAAAACTCTTTGTTGAAGACTGTCTTTTCAGGTAAATATTTCTTATGCAACTTTATGATATGAGTATCAATCATGCAAAATGAATAAAAGAAAAGATTAGTTAGCATATTGAATAAGGAAAAATAAAATAAATAAATGAATTAGAATATCATACACAATAAAAAGAGTGAATCCTAAGCTTTCGATCAATTCTAAGAGGAAGGAGATGGCTCTATCTATAGGTTAGGCCCTTCTAAGGTTCATTATATGTGGTTCAAAGTTAAAAATCTAAACGTTCCTAAATTGCTCCTTACATCATTGTCCATCACAGACTAGTAAAACAATCCAATGCTTATCCATTTCAGGTTACACATAAAAGAAGTTCAATTTCAGTGGGGGTATTTCGCTAGTCACTGCGGAGGCATTAAAATCTCATGAAAGAGTTAGTACTTGACTCTTTCTTAAGGGATAAAGCTCGGGTATAGAACTCATGTTATACACATACATATGAATGACATAGTAAGCATAATAAATAAATAAAATCAAGTTTTATTAGGCTTTTAGATAACACAAATTTATTCGCTAGCCTGACTTTCAGTTTGTCCCCAATAGAGTCGCTAAACTATCATAACATATAGATCCGTAGACCTATAGCCAGATATTGACTTGAGAGTAGCCAACAATCTTTTTGTTTAGGTATGGTTAGCCACCTTACTGAATCTATTCCATTTTAAAAAGAAATTTTAAAGTTAACTTAGGTATCTTTAAAAGGTAGATTCAATGTTTACGAAACTATAACTAGGTCTGAAAGTACGATTATGTGTGAATAAGGTTATAGCACCTTCACGATGCCTATCAAATGATGGTATCGACTTGATTTCATGTTATCCATTGAGCCTTTAAAAAACTTATCAAATAATTAATTATTGAAAATTGTTCTCAATTAACTCCAATAATTTTGACAAAAAATTAAGAAAATCTCCTCACCTTAAGAGTATACAAAAAAATTACTATTTATCTTACAACGGCTCCATCATCAAATTATTTAACAAAAAAATTCAAGGAAAAATTAATACTTCAACTTTTCCTAAGATTTCTTTTCTTATTTTTATTTAAAAAAATTAATGTCTTTATTTAAGGAAAAATTGATACTTTCAATTTTTTATCCAAATACGTTTTTTGTGAAATTAGGATGATTTTTATTTAAGAAAAATTGATACTTTGAACTTTTCCTTAATACGTTTCTTTTGAAATATATTTTTTTGAAAAAAATTTTTATTTTTAAAGAAAATTGATACTTTCAACTTTTTCTCAAAAATATTTTTTGAAATTGTCATTTTTAAGAAAAATTGATACTTCAACTTTTCTTTAAATCCATTTTTTGAAATATTAAATTTTATGAAAAATTAATGCTTTTAACTTTTCCTAAAAAAATAGTTTTTTGAAAATTTTACTTTCAAGAAAATTGATACTTTCAACTTATCCTAAAAATATATATTTTTTCAATTTCAATTATTGTTATTTTTAAAAAATTGGAAATTAAAAGATATTTATTCACAAAATAAATAAATAAATAATGTTAATTTAACAAGTAAATAAATAAATAAGCAAAAAAAATAAATAAATGAATAAAAACCTAGGCTCGGCTCTACAGAAGGAATAAACTGGCTGGGTCATAACTCAAGCTTAGCAGCTCGGTCGATTCACAACAAAAACGGGTTTCTAGGTTAATGGAATGAATCAAGTCGGGGCAAATGGAAACATGCAGATCTTGAAGGAGGTTAAAGCTCAAAATGGCATCATTTTCTCACTTGTATAAAAGGCCAAATTTTCTTTTTTCCTCAGATTTTCCCTAGTCTTTCTCTCTTTCCTCTATTTCTTTCTTTAAGCGATTCTCGGCATAGGTTTCTGCAAAAAGGGTACCAAAATTTAGGATTCAAGCCGTAAATCCATTAAAAAATTCACCAATTTTTAGGCTAGTTGCCAAGGATTGGGTTTTCAAGTTTCTAGAATTTTCTAGAGAGAAAAAAATGCAAAAAAAACCCCAAAAATACCTAATCACCTTTTTACTTCCTGAGATCTTTCTAGCAAAGCCAAATCCCACTTTCACAATTCCAAAAAAAAAAAAAACTCTAAGTTATTTTTTTCTGCAAAAAATTTTTTTTGAGAATTTTTTGTTGCTCTTGTGCTCTTTTTGTTCTTATAGTCTATCCTTCCCTTTGGTTGTGTAATCAATGGTTTATATACAGATTAAGCATAAGATCAACTAAAGATTCAAAAATTAAGATCCCCTATTTTTTAAAAAAAAAAAAAACCCTATCCTATTCATCTATTTATCCTGGTTTTAAAAAAAATAAAAAGAAATCCTTTTTATCATAGTTTTAGAATTCAAACCTCTTTATCTTAGAATTTTATTAGGACTAAAACTCTGTTTTTATTTATTTTTTATTCTTTTTATTTTTCATTATCTTTATTTGAAACACATCAAATCTAAAGCTTGAAAAAAAAGTGTCTACAATAGGGAAAAAAGTATATGTGTTGAGATCTGAACTTCGAATCTATTAGATGCCATCCATGATTGCATGAACCAATTTAAAAATAGGTGGAAGAGATTTGTGGATTTGCAATAGTTTAAGAATGCATCATGATATTAACTGACATTGCTACATATCTAAATTTCATACAAATAAATCGTAAATATTGTTAGAAAATATTTTCAAAATAATAAAAATATGATTAAGTAAACTTAATCAAAGAGAAAATCATATTAAGTTATAATATAAGCTTAAAGTAAAGTTTTTATGGTCAATAGACATGATAAACTTGAAAGAGTCATATTAAAAAATTGCATATATAAGCAGTCAATTGCCATGCTAGTAGAAGTACAATACCTTATATTTTAAGGAAGAGCAGTCAACTGCCAATGACATAAAGATGATTGCTCTACTAAATAAAAGCTAAAACAAAGTTTTTGTGTAAATAGCAATTGATTGCTACCTAAAACAATCAATTGCTAAGTTGGGAAAATGTGGAATCGGTTCCTAACCCTAATGAAACTGATTGCCAATGATATAGAGTCTTTTGAAAATTGACAAAAAGCATAGCAGTCGACTACTATCAAAGAGGAATCAACTGCTCTATAAGAAGTTGAATGTAGAAATCTTTTTGTTTGAAAGGAGTTGATTGTTATGCCGATTGCTTACACATAGGATGCATTTGGACATTTGAAAGGAATTGACTACCCTACTTCTAAAAATATTTTGAAAATTAAAAAAAAAAAAAAACAAATAGGCAATCTACTGTCTTTTTAGGGTAATTGACTGCTATGTATGGAAAATTGCAATTTCTATACATGTAAAAAAGTATTTCTCTTTGAATGACAAGTTTGATTATTTAATATGTAATTTTTCAAAAAGACATATTTATAATAAAAAAAAGTAATCTTTGCTTAAAATAATATAATAAAAAAGTCACAACCTTAGATTAAATCTTTATAAATAAAGATTAATGTTAGATCATTTGATCATTTAGTTCGATTCAAAATTACTTTCATCTTTCTTCTATTCTTTTCTCAATCAAAGGCAAATAGCTTTAGCATTGTTTGCTACAAAAAACTTTACAAATACAAGCTATTTTCAATCCTACTAAAATGTGTTTAGTAATTTGTTATACTAATACAAAATAGAAACAAATAAGGCTTTATTATATTTTAAAGGCATTTCTGTTCATCCATTTTGCATGCTATAATTAGTAGGGGTAAAATAAGCCTAATATTACACCTTAAAGCCATCTTGTTAGATTTTAAGGTTCAAATTTACTCAACTCCAACAATTCTACAAGAAAGCTACAAAAAGTTCCTAAGTCACAATCATTCTCCTCAAGTTATATCTTTTAGTCTTGTACTACATTATTATTACTAACAACTATATGCATTATTTTATTCTTTTAAATTTTACTTTTTTATATTTAATTCTCATATTATTAAAACTTTATTATGTGTAAGAAATTTGTGTCGTTATTATGTATTATCTCTTTTTTAGTTAATATAAGTTATATCCTATTGGAGAAAAAAGAGTTAAGTAAGTTTGTACATTTACATATGGAACTTAAGATAACGGCATTATGATAGTTTATAGATCCATACAATTGGTAAGTTTGCTCCTGCGGATCCCTCAATATTCACCAGTCCTACATGTGTGCTCTTTTTTTCTCTATATGTTCCTAGAATTGATCATCTATGTGTTATTTGCCTTGTAGGTGTCTCTTATGATGTATCCCGTGAACAACTGTAATAAATTTGGGTTAACTGCAAATTTTTTATTCAAATTATAATAAAATTCAGTAAATGAAATTTAAAAATTAATAATTAGACATTTGAATTTTACTTTTCGTTAGTTGGATTATACCTTTGACTAATGTTGTTACTCAATTGTGCATCATGATAAAAAAATTAAAATAAAAAGCCATGCAAAAATGCACCATGTGATCGAAACATACATGCCACATCATTCTTGTTTTTTCTAAAATTTTTATTTTTAAAATTAATAAAATATAAAAATTAGAAAAGAGAAAATAAAAAAAATAGGAAAGGGGAAATAAAGAAGAAAGAGAAAAGAAAAAAAAAAAAAAACAAAAAGATGAGAATGAGAAATTGAGTGGAAAATAAAAGGGCGGAAGAGGATGGCTGCGGCAAGTCGACGACAAACAAGTCCTCTCCGTCCCATTGCTCCCTGTTATCTGTTCATCATTCTCTCTTCTTGAATTTTTTTTTTTCGGTTTTTGGTTTTTTAATTTATAATTTTAAAATAAAAATTTTGAGAAAAAATATTTTTGATTTTTGATTTTTAATTAAAAATAAAATTAAAAATAGATTTTTATCATTGGTCATTGGTCATTTGTCATTTGTCATTTTTTATTTTTTAATTTTAAAAATAAATTTAAAAAATTAAAAAATTAAAATGACTTGGCATTGTGGACCAGGTGATGCATTCTTATAATACAGTTTGATAATCTAAGTGTTAATAAAAATTTTTCATCATTATTTTCTTAAACTTAAATATTAATAGAAGTACAGGCTTTTGTATCAAATAAAAAAAAAAAAGCAAAAATTTCAAACATATTCTAAATATATCCAAGATTAAAATAAAACTGACAAAGAATAAATGTCGACATTACCGGAAAGCTTGGCTAGTAACCAGCTTTTGAGTACAGCCAGGACCCTGGACCTGGCTGGAAAATGAAGGTGACAAAAGAATCAATGTCGACATTGCTGGAAAGCTTGGCTAGTAACCAGCTTTTGAGTACAGCCAGGCCCTGGACCCTCCTCCGTACGCATAATACCAACTAGTTTCTACTTTAGCGACTTACTAATTAACTCTCAACGGTCTTCTCATGCACTTCAATGGCCTGATTAGCATAATAGTACTGAATCATGTGACATATGTTCCAACAACATTTGGTTATAATTAATACGAATTTATCATCATTACATTTGTCCACAATCGAATAAGGCCTGAATGATATTTTCAAAATTCTATCCAAGATCTATTCAATCTATCCATGTAATTTTGTTTTTGTATACGAGAGTGTTAAAATATTAAAAAATGTTTTTAAATATATTTTAAATTAAAAAAAATAAAAAATATTTTATAAATAAAACAATATTTTGAATAGGCATGAACTTAAAAAACTCTGTTCAAGGTTCAATGCCCAAATAGGATTAATAATTGTAAGATGATATTATATTTTGATCATACGACAAAATTACATTTTCATGATCTCTTATCATGAAGAAAAATATATTTTTATTTATTTATGTATTAATTTTTGAAAACTCAATAAATTATCTCTTAAACTTCCATAATTTTATCAAAAATTATAATATTTTTAGATATCCATCAACATAGCTAATGTACATATATATATATATATATATTTGATGATATGAACATTAAAACTCTATAAGAGTGACAGAAATGAAGCAAATTAATGTGTTGATCATAAGTCTAATGGCAGGCAGGCCTCACCTACCACGCCGACATGACTATAAATGAATGGCATAATAATTTGGGATTTCAATCTTATTTATATCTAATAAAAATTTTATTATTTTTTTGAATGATGATTGAAATAAGAATGATATCACATTATAGATATAGAAATAAATCTAATTTTAAATTTTTATTAGATACAAATATAAAGATAAATAATATAGTACTTATTTTATAATCATATTATATATATTTATATATAATTAATAAATAAAATTTTTATTAAATATTATAAATTAATTACAATTAATCTATTTTTATTAAAAAATATATTTTAATATATATTTATAAAAAATTATCTAAACGTATAAATTAAAAACTTTTTCAAAATAAAATTTAATTTTAAAAAAAATTATGAGTATTGAAATTATTTATACCAACTAAATATTCATAAAAATAAAAATATGAATAAATTTAAAACATTCATTAAACATGGATATAAATCAAAATATAATATAAAAAAACAAAAAATAAAAATAAAAAATACTCTACATTTCCGTACTCATCCATTAACATCCATTACAAACAGTAATACGATCTCAGTTGGCACTACTGTCCAGTAGTTATTGCTTCACCGACTACTTTGAAATTGCATCAATGAACGCCATGAATAATGGGGCCCGATCGTCTCCCTTGCTAGGAGCCTTGCGTGTGGCTGAATCCAATTGGGCAGTTGAACTGGTACCAGAGAAATTCAATGCCCTCAGATCCTCATTCAGAGACCAATTATCGCTTCTACTGCTATATATTCAGGCCTATGCTGAGAAGTAAGTCCAGAAACCTTCTCTTCTAACTAAGAATTTTGGTTTCCTTTTAGGATATAGTATAAGTAGCATACAGCAATGGCTTGCAAAGGGCAGCTTCATGTGGATATTGAGCTCAAGTCTCCTGCAGAAAAGGTGTGGGGAACCATTAGGGACTCTACCAAAATTTTTCCTGAAGCCTTGTCCCATGATTACAGGAGCATTGAAGTGCTGGAAGGCGATGGCAAGGCCCCTGGATCTATCCGCCTCATTAATTACGCTGAAGGTAAAATAGTTATTGACATTTTATACTCCTCACTCTTGGACAAGAGAACTAGCTTAATTGTTAATCCAATAATCAGAGCCAGAAATGATATTTATTGTAGTATATGATTGTATTCTTCTCTAATTTGATAGAAATAATAGTTTTTGAAAATGCAAGTTATATAGTCAAGGATTTAGCACCTCCATATTAACAAATTTACCAAAAGTTGATTAATTTCCCATGCATGACTGTGTAAAATTACATTATATAAACTTCTTTGGACATCGAACTTGACCCAAAAAAATATAACTGAGTTTTGCATCTATAAAGAGTTTAAAGTCCACCTTTTTTGAATCCATACATGTAACCAGTATTAAGAGTGATATCTAACAAATTCAAATTTTAAATTTTTATATTTTCATATCACGATCTCTTTTGTTAAAAAAATCCGCCTTTTATTGCACCCAATGCAATAATAAGTGGCATTGATGCAAATGTACCCAAGGTTGTAGCTAAATTAAGGAGTGCAAATGAATATTACATACTAGTATAAGTGAAATTGAATATTTCGTCGTTGTTTTTTTCGTTTTAGGGTCTCCAATCGTTAAGGTATCAAAGGAGAAAATTGAATCAGTGGATGAAGCTGGGAAGATATATGTTTACAGCGTCATTGATGGAGATCTCCTGAAATACTACAAGACTTTCATCGCTAAGATCATTGTCATTCCCGAGGGCGAGTCAAGCTTGGTTAAATGGTCCTGTGAATTTGAGAAGGCGAGTGAAGAGATCCCTGATCCAAGCGTCATTAAGGAATTTGCAACGAAGAACTTTGTGGAGATCGATGACTATCTTCACACCAAGGCATAGACGCCAGACCAGGCCACCTATACCCCTTTTAATGGCGGTGTCTTATTATTAGTAAATAATAAGCAGGCGGATTCCTACTTGAGAATAGTTGTCCAAGTTTGCCTCCATGACTAGTGACCTCTTGCTATAGCAAGAAGAGACAAGGAAGAGCTTTGATCAGTTTGTTGCCTCGTATTTCAAGATTAATGTACTTAGTTTTCTTAATTGTCCCTATCTTGTCTGTTATCCGAGGAGTTTCGTTGCTACTGTATGATATAATAAATAATTTTTAATTTGAATGATTAAAATTTAATTCTGCCAATTTTAATTTTGAAAAAACAAACTACTAAGCCAGCCGAACAAAGGGGTTAAACCGTGTTCTCTGACCATTTCAAAAAGTCATAAACCCTTATAATTATTTATAAAAATCGATGTAGCATTAACATGGCATGAAATACATCATTTAAGTAAATAAATTTAAAACTATCTCTATTAAAAAATAAAGATTTTAAATTAACCATCTATTAGAAAAAACTCTTCAACTTTAGTTAATTTAAAATGGTAAAATGGATGAGTTATTGTGGAAACTGAAAGTATCTTAATGCTTAAATATAAAAGAGAGATTAGATAGCTGAATAATGGCGATGTGACCAAAAGAGGAGCATTTCTTAACAAATGGCAATGAATCATTGAATCCTTTCATTTGTGGCTTTGCTAAGCATCATGGTTCCTCGATTACTTAGAAAACATTGACGGATGAATGGATTGTTGGGAATTCATCCTGTAATTAATAGTTAAATCCATATATTAAGTAATGAAATAGTAATTATTATATAAAAGTATAAAATATGGCTAGATTAATCAAACCTTATAAATTTCTCTTAACAATTTAATGGTTATGACAAATTGTTAGATGAAAATCATAATATATAAATATAAAATTAATTAATTAGAGAATTAATACTAAACTAAAAGTATCTAATTCAAATTAAATAAAAATTACAATACTTGTATTTATTGTCAACATATTAAAAAAAATAAATATATCACATTCAATGTAGCTTGTAAAAAATTAAATTGGATAAAATTAAATTAGATTTAATTAAAAGAAAATAAAAACTTCATAGACTATATTAAATAAATTAAAAATTCGGGAAAATAGTAAAATGTCCATGACTTATTTAAAATAAAATAAATTTAGGTCGACGGATCCTCTATTTGTAGAAGGCTTATCGCCTCTCACTACATAATTCATTCATCTCATCTGTAGCCTATTCTTTATATGAATATCCGATGGGCAAACCGTTATTGGAACTTGAGTTAAGCCTAGTGGGATCAATATATGGTTAATTAACTTAATTTGATGATGTAGAATAGACAGAACAATCAATACTTGATGGTGATTTTTTTTTTTTTTTTTCAATTTTCTCTGATTACAAGATGTGCTCTGCGTTTATATGCAAGAAAGGATTTCATAGTTTTTGAACTTCTAGATACAACCTTAAGAATTATGAATGGGAACTGAACACCAGCCGGCCATAAAGCAACCAAAAGTCTCACCGCTCTCCTACTACTTCTATAACTGATTTCACCACACCATGATATGCAGTAGATATGACCTGATCATTTTTGCAGTTTTTTATTCACAAAGAAACCATATTTGACTGAGTCATTTAAAACTTGATGACTCTGTCCTCAAACCACGACCAAGCAGGGGAAAAAAGAGAAACAAAAAAAAAAAAAAAAAGAAAAAGAGAGAGAAACCCAGCAGGAAGATTTACAATTTACAGTGAGGGGCCTTCATATCATTATATACAGGTAATTGAAGGGCCTTCTAGCAAATCACAGCACCTTCTGATTTGAGTGATCAGATCACTTGCTGCTACTGAAGCTTTCACTTAAAACAAAAAAAAAAAAAGTACCATTCCGCTTGCTTTCAATAATTGTTGTGGTGCTCTAGACTTGGGCATCTTCATTCTCCTGCAACAGAGGGATCTTCTGGTCTGAAGTATCATCCATTCTTTCAACATTACGCTCTTCTCGCAGTTCCTCTTCTCTTATTTGCCCCCACATCACAGCATAGTACCCCGTTCCAGTTATAAATGTTCCTACTACACTGCAAAACGTTTTGTATCAATAAGATGAAAACTTTTGTACCTACAGGCTTTTGCATATTTGCAGGAAATTAGAGAATTATGAAGCTGTTAACTTTTTAAGTGAATCCATTATTTATCAGAGTTCAAGTTTATGAAATTAGCTTAATGTCACTTCGGGTTATAGTAGCTGAGAAATGTGGGAACCAAAAAAAAAAAAAAAACAGAGAAAATGATATAATTACCTTCCATAATGAAGACTGTGAAGAAGCAGACACCATAGAATGTTGCAAAATCTATCCCAAATGGCTTGAACATGGACACATAAAAAGGGCCTTCCTTCGCGTACATGCTAAATGAACGTTGCTACGGGTAATACTCCCAAAGACTCCCTATAAACGTTATTATTAATTGAATCTATTAGTCTTTATTAATTAATAGTTTGGTTTGAATTGGCAGAATTTCAGGATTTTGTTCATACTGTCGCAATAATAAGTAGGAGCTCCAGGTCGAGTTTCAATTTGCAAGCATTTAGGTCTCTCTCCATAATCAAAGAGAAGACCAGACATTGGTTAGTCCCAGCTAAGCTGTAAAAAGATGCCACTTTCATCACTTGAGGATATTGTTCAACGGTTCCAAGCTGACCAAAAAGGAATTAAAAAAAAAAAAAAGTTCTAGTGCTTGTGTGGTAAAAGAAAAGGAATGAAATTTTTTTTGTGAACTGAAATTTTGTTTCTGAATAATATTCCATATTGAAATCGATAGGGAAGCAGCCGCAAGCAGAATCCCACCAAGAATCCAACGGTCTGGCGCCGAGAAGAAAACAAAACTTTTTTGTACAACTTGAAGTTGGGTGGGCATAGAAAAAAGAGCATTTTCGTATAAACGGGCCTTTATATAGTTCTACTACAACTGCTCCTATGATTGAAATCAAGGTGCCAATCACCTTGGCTTGGCTGCTGGAGCTTCTGCAATCGAGCCTTGTCGTCCTGCGATTAATGAAATTTCAGCCAACTTTTTGAACAGCTGAAGATAAAAATATGAAGATGGCTGGCAGAAAATTAAGAACCTGAGAATGATGGAAAGCAAGAAGGAAATAAATGGAATTAGGAGACCCGTTGCACATACAACGATTGGTGAACTATAGCTTAGGCCAACGAATGCAAGGTTCTGAGATATTGCTATCCTACAAATCATCAACACCAAAAACAAGAGTCAATTTTCACTTTAAAGTTAGAACAAAAAAGAGATATAGATGGAAGAGATAGAACAGACCCTATTAAACCCAGGAAAAATATACGCACGAAAAGTGGGTAGGTGAAGAGCGACTGTTCTGTTCTGCAGTGAGAAAGAAACAAAGATAAAGAACTGGAATGGAAACAACGTGTCAAGAAATGAGGAGCAAATGAAGATATAGAAAGGGAAGGATAGAGGGTGTTGAGGAACACCACAGCTCTGATACCATTTGTTGGGCTAAAAGCCTCCAATCCAATCACACACAGCGGAAGTAAAATCAAATAATAAATCAAACACATAAGAGACAACAATTTAACGTAGTTCGGTCCAACTGACCTATATCTACGGATGAGAAAAAAGATCCACTAGTTGTAGAGAATTACAAACTTACATCAAATCATCAACCTCACTCAACAATCAATACTCATAAGACACTCTCAATCTCCTCTAGTCCTATGAAGTATTCTCTATCCAAACAAACACAAACCCAAACCCTTGTGCACCCTTTCAACATAACCAAATACATACCCATATGCTCTCATATATCATACTTATGTGGACCATCTCAGTCTCCTCTAGTTCACTCACAAACAAACATACACACCCATAAGACGTAGAGCCCCAATACTCTTATGAGGTGTCTATCCCACAAAACCCTACAACTTTCTTACATCTTTTTCTCATACCTAACCCTGTAGAGACTTCACCTATTTATAACCATACAAACTTGCCCATTAAGAATCCCTCTCCTCTTAGAATTCTTTTCCTGTAAGTTAAACTTGCCCATTAAGAATCCCTCTCCTCTTAGAATTCTTCTCCTATAAGTTAAACTTGCCTATTAAGAATCCCTTTCCTTTTAGAATTCTTCTCTTGCAAGTCAAACTTATCTATTAAGAATCCCCTTTCTCTTGGAATTCTTCTTTTGCAAGTCTTCTTGTCCATCAAGCAATATCTGACAAATCTCAAACAAATCTCTTATAGGATTTGAGTCAATATTCCCAACAATCTCTACCTTGACTCAAATTCCATCAATCATCTGTCTTCATGCTAGACATGTTTGGCTCTACCTGCAATGAAAGTCTTACAATCATCTTCTCTTCTCTTGTGTCTTCACGTTTCATACAAACCAATCCTCAATCTTCAAAACTTGAACTGGAACTCTTTTCTTGAATCGAGCTCCTCTGGACTTGCTTCCCATGTCTCAAATCATGGGCTTTCCATATCTCGAACTATCAACTCTTCCCATGTCTCGAACCATCGGCTCTGATACCACTTGTTGGGGAACACCACAGCTCTGATACCATTTGTTGGGCTAAAAGCCTCTAATCCAATCACACACAGCGGAAGTAAAATCAAACAATAAATCAAACACATAAGAGACAACAATTTAACGTAGTTCGGTCCAACTGACCTACATCTACGGATGAGAAAAAAGATCCACTAGTTGTAGAGAATTACAAACTTACATCAAATCATCAACCTCACTCAACAATCAATACTCATAAGATACTCTCAATCTCCTCTAGTCCTATGAAGTATTCTCTACCCAAACAAACACAAACCCAAACCCTTGTGCACCTTTTCAACATAACCAAACACATACACATATGCTCTCATATATCATACTTATGTGGACCATCTCAGTCTCCTCTAGTTCACTCACAAACAAACATACACACACATAAGACGTAGAGCCCCAATACTCCTATAAAGTGTCTATCCCACAAAATCCTACAACTCTCTTACATCTTTTTTTCATACCTAACCCTGTAGAGATTTCATCTATTTATAACCATACAAACTTGCCTATTAAGAATCCCTCTCCTCTTAAAATTCTTCTCCTGTAAGTCAAACTTGCCTATTAAGAATCCCTTTCCTTTTAGAATTCTTTTCTTGCAAGTCAAACTTACCTATTAAGAATCTCCTTTCTCTTGAAATTCTTCTTTTGCAAGTCTTCTTGTCCATCAAGCAATATCTAACAAATCTCAAACAAATCTCTAACAAATCTCAAATAAATCTCTTATGAGATTTGAGTCAATATTCCCAACAGAGGAGAGACACCTTTCCCGGTGAAAAAGAAAGGAAAAAGGGAGTAGCAGGAGAGAACCAATAGCATTGGTGTACACTACAAATACCCATGGCCGTTTTCGCCAATATCGTCAATGCTATGGTGCAACCCTCCATTAACACCATCACCTTAGACGGCACTACTTCACCCATTCCCTCTTTTGGATGATATATCAAAACAAACAGCAACAAGAGGTAGAGAGTTCACCAAGTAATGAAAAAACCTGTCACGAAGCAGGCTTGTTAAGTTGTGCTCCCTCTCTTTGTTTGGCCGCCTGCTTGCGTGTGTGGGGTATTTATAAAGAACGAAAGAGGCTTTCTTTTGTGAGAAGAAGACAGTGAGAGTAGCCCTTCAAATATGGGTGAAGCTACATGGGAATGAAAAAGCGACTTGGTTGCCTGACTCCTGATCCAAGCATCGGGGGAGATGCTGACGTGAGATTCATACGTTAATGTACAACTAAAACTTTGGTTTCGGTTATTTTTTTAATAATTAAAATTTTATTATTTATCCAAAGATATATATATTTTTATTGTGTTTTAGTTGTGGGTAGCACTAAAGGTGATTTTTAAGTCGTTTGAGGAATGATTTATACCATTAGTTAGAAAGTATGATTAAGGGGTGGTGATTTGACGATCAAGTCAATCAAGTGCTTTAAAAGGAAAAAAGTGAATTACAGAGATTGCTAAGAAAGCTTAAAGGCGAGAGGTTTAAAAGTGCCCCATGTATAACACCTGTAAAACTTTAAATTTTTAAAAAAAGTAATATTTGACAATTATTTGGAAATGAAAAAAAAGAAATTTACCTTATTTAATATTTTGAAATTACATAATATTCTTAAATATTTAATAAAAATCAAAATTCGACTTTCTAATGTTATTAAAATAATAATAATAAGTATATTAAATATGGCTATGTATTTATTAAGCCAATATAAACCTTCTAATATTTTACTCACACGATTCTTTCGATACTAATAATATATATATATATATATATATATAAAAAACAAATGCTCTACCCATGCATAGCATGGGCTTAAAACTAGTTAAATATTAATGCTCCAAACCATAATTAATAAAACAAAATTCTTAATACGCTGGTTTCGTTTCAATTAAATAACTTGGCTACATGTTTTCATTTATTTATGTATTTTTTTTACATTGATTAAGGGGTAGAGATTTGGATGTTTTCATTTAATTTGGCTTCAATACTTTATTACACCAATGTTTTTTGAGCAAAGGTTTAATAGTTAACAATGGGTCATAATCTAAAATGTTTTTGATTTCATGGGGGTTGGCGTTGTGGTATTAAAAGATTTGGAAGGGATGGTTAGGGCCCCTGTTATTTTTATGATAAAGATAGAATGTTAAACTTTTAATTATAATTATCAAAACTCAAATCCTGATTACTTCAAGTATTAAAAAAATAGTATTATATATTTGAATGTATCGCACCCTCATCATTATTTTATATGTGCAGAGAGGCTAGCTAATCCATTTCCAGTCCGCCATACATCACAAACACTGAAAATTTCTTCGTCTCCCTAATCAACCGAGTGCTGTAATTGCAATTTATTACCTAGTTATTGGAAGAAGAGAGAAATAGTAACAAATGGGTGGTTTTAAGATGCAGTGCACTTCCCCTAATGTGTTTATGCAAGATTAGTATTTTCTGCACAACCCTGGTAAGTCCTAATTACGACTGAACTTCTACGCAATGCTCACATCCATATTCGTGCCTCCCATATCCATCACCCAGTATTACACCAAAAGAAATGTTTATCCAGTCACATTGTTTCTATTAGACTTTTTCCTCCCTTCAGGTGCAGGCTAAACAATTATAATACTAACTAATACGTCAAAAATGACATATGGGCAAATTCTCAAGGATTTGCACAACTCATACTAGGAGAGAAAAGCTAAAAAAGAAAAGGAAATCATACAGACTATCAACTCGTCGACAGATAAATTATTATTCAAAATATGAAAGAATAAAAAGTGTGCTTCAATGGTTTGAAAGGATAAAAGCAATGTACTAAAGTTGTCTTCTCATACTCTGGAGGTGCCCGATATTATTTGAAATAACCTTATATATTGTCTCCTGACCTATAAATTAAGAGGAAAAAGAGAAAAGCACTGTGTAATAGAATGCAGCAGGGGACAACAGATAGCTATGGCTAATTCAAACCAACCATCAATACCAACTTGATGTAATGTATGCCGGTAATACTACATATATGTGAGTGACAAAAAAAGAAATTATAATTAAATATGGATATTTTCATAACCTTGAGATAAATTTTAAATAATGACACAAGTCAATTACTATAACGATCAATGCTACCAGCTTAATTAATTCTACTCTAATCCAAACTGTATGAGAATGGCTTGTCAACTCTTTTTAAACCTTCAAAGCAATCCTATATTTACACCAGTTGTACTGCAATGAAGTCTGGATATGCCCTGCACTATAACTATGAGATTAAGAACTACTGTGAAAGGTAAATGTGCATATCCAAAAAGATGCCAAAAAAAAATATATATCCTATGTCCTTATTACCAAACTGATTGACTTGATATTATAGAACAAAGAATAAATCCCTTTATTTGCTTATTTTATTGAATGATCTCTTCAAACTGAAGATTCCTACTATTCAATTCCTATAGCATGAACAAAGGCAGCTTGAGATATAGGCCAACCAAATCTGGTGAGCTAGCTTGTAAAACAAACATGGTCTTTCTTAGGTCAATGGTTTCCTGTTTTATTTATGCTGTGGTTTGGGGGTGTTATCTAGAAAAGAATCCAAGCCTATAGTGAGTAGTGAGCCAAATCCCCAAAATTAGCTGAAGATTACACAATGGCACTGTTACATTTAAAATGAGATACCTGTTTTGTTGACTGTTCAAAAACTCCTATGTTTCTCCAGTATTATTTGACAAGAGAGCAACATTTTGACTGCTTGATTCCAATGTCATCGCCAGAGTATGCTCATCTACCTTTGCTTCTTTCGCTTTTCCCCACATCACCGAGTAAAACCCAGCAACAATGACAATTGCTCCAACTAAACTGCCACATGTTTGAAATAAAATTGGTAATTTATGTCTTACTTTCTTTTATTAATAATGAGAGGGTGGACACAAGAAAGAACAACATGATAAATGAGAAATAAGCTTGAAATCCCATCTACATCCCATAGCTGAAAAGAGCTCTAAACAAAACCAAGATGTAAAGCAGCAGCAGCAACAACAGCAATCATAGTAATAACAATACAGACAGCAAAACTACTGCAATAACAAGTATAGCGAATGATGAATACATTACCTTCCAAGATAGAATGCATCCCCTAAGAAGATAACACCCATGACAACTGAAATGACAATTCCCAAAGGCTTGAACATGGCAACAAAAACAGGCCCTGTCCTATGCAGGCACCAGGTAGAAACCCCAAGTTGGAAGGCAGAACCAAACACAGCCTACATTTTCCCATGATAAAGCTCTTGATTAACTAGGTGAAAATTAGGCTAACTGTGCAGTACCCAACTGCTAAATTATATAGTATAGAATATTTTTAGACTCTAACCACTTACTGAGTATAAAACAGCAACCAATCTCACATAAGGTTTAAAGCTCCATGCACTCAGATCTCTTTCCATAACCAAACAGACTATTCCTGACTGAAGGGTCACAAAGAAGCAATAGTAGAAGACAACAATAAGCTCAGCTGGGAATTTCTTAAGGACTGATGCCTGAAAGATAAGGAATACAAATCATTTCCTTTCTCTTAAAGTAAGAAATCACAATGAAACTTGCTTCAACTTTACACACACATACAAAGAAGATAATTCAACCTGTACAATAATCCAGGCAGAAGCAAACACGCAATCAGCAGCAAGGAGAAATCCTCCAATGACCCAATTAGACTGCTGCATGAGAAGTTGATGAGGTGAGCTTGAATGTGAGGGTGCCATCAAAAGTGAGGGGCCTTTATAGAAAGTCACAATGAATGCCCCAACAATTGACACTATTGTTCCCAGTGATTTAACTTGGCTACTGCTACTTCTCAAATGCAGTTTTTCCATCCTGAAATCACCAAATGCAACAATTTAAATCTATCTACAACAACATATGTTTTACCCGTCTGCTACTGTTACACAACTGCACTTCACTACAATATTTTGCACATGACAAGTATGTAAATAGCCAATTCAGTTCATTCACTGCTCATGTATTGACATATAATTTGAGATAATAGAACAGGGGAAAGATTGGACAGGAACAAGAAGCTTAGCTGGATAACATCGATTTTAAAAGAAAGCAAACCATTCTTTTAAAGTATCTTTCATTTTCTTTCGTTTTTTTTTTTTTTTTTTGGAAAGGTGGGGATGACAACATGAAAAACCAACAAGAACCACAATCAACCTAAAATTTCTTCCAGATATCTACACCACATTTATCACCCGGATTCAATTTACACCAATAAGAATGCAATAACAATACCTAACACCAAGTCTAAGTTGACCTTGACAATTGTTGGCTAAAAGGAATACCGTATTAGTCCTTGGCTATCCAACAGGGTTTCAAAATGAGAATAAAAAGCAAGGAAAACTGTTATAAGAAGGATCTCAGTTGTAAGCAGCTTATAAAGTGATGAATATCACTATTTGTGGCAAGGAGATTAAACACATTTGTAACTTAAATAAATTCCCATGTATGCCCTTTTGTACTAATAAGAGGCGCAGGCAACTTCCTAGGGACTGCAGTCTGCTTCCTCTAACCAACCATATTTCTTAACCACACAAGCAATCCCAAGAGGAATTACGAGGTATATAAACAAACAAAAAATGAAGGCTGCAGATAAATTACTTCAAACTATGGCTCCAACCATTGGCCCTGCTACATTGATTCCTTATATTCCTTTATCCACCTATACTTTTTTATCCTAAATCTAAATGAATTAAATGGCATTAGTTCCATGAAAAATCAACTTCCCTCAACACAAAGAGGGAAACAAGAGACAGGAAATGGACAACAGAAAGATGATAATAATCTAGAGTTATCAGATTAAGCAGTTACAAACAAAACAGTAGGACAGGAGAAAATAACCTGAAAGCAACGGCAAGTATGAAGGTGAGACCTGGGATGAGGTTAAGCATGGCAGTCGCAAGAGTAGGCGAGCTATAATATATCCCAGCATACCCAAAAATCTGGGCAAAGCAACTGCATACAAGTAAAATATCAATGAAATCCTCAAACCCTAGACATTTAATACAATCCAATACTCGTGCATGCACCAAGGAGATTAAAAAGAAACAAGAATTCATTCAACTAAATAAAACAAAAAGAAGAAGCACATCATGATTTTCATTTATCTTACATACCCAAGAAGGCCAAGCAAGAAAAACCAACAGAGAATAGAGGAAGAGAGTGGAGGACGCCCTGATCTGCCTAGCAAATAGAAATCAAACGAAATGGTGTTATGGGTATTACAGAGCGAGAGAGAAAGACGGAAGGGAAGGGAAGGGAAGGATACCTGTGGAAGAGAAAAGAAGAAGGGAGGAGAATGAGAGAGGCAAGAGCATTAGAATAAAAGACAAAGATGATGTTGGACATCCCATGGGACATGGCTGCTTTGCCCATTATCATTAGTCCAACTTGAGCACACTCTGCCATTACCATGCCCACCATAGGCAAAGCAATCTCCTTTCCCATTCTCCGATTCTCTTTCTCTTTGTTCAGAACGAAATTCAGTTGGTGCTGCACTTCTGTCTTCCGGGACTTTGGTCGTTTTGACGTAACTGGACTTTTGGAGTCAAGTTATTATGCTAGAAGGCAAGCGACGTGTCCAATTCGCTGCTGACATAGCTCCTTTCGTCATTGCCTCTCATTTTTATTTGTTTTTCATTGCCAGTCCATTTGCCTTTGATTAAGAGTGTAATAGATAGAATCAATATAGTATTAAGTTCGAGTTTAAATTTAATTTAAAATTGAGATTTAAAATTTATATTGAATTCGATCAAATTTTATATTTTTAACTTGAACTCGACTCGAAATAAAAATCGAATTACTTGAGCTCACTCGATTAAACAATTTCGATTTGAAATTAAAGTTCGAAACTTGAATTAAACTTGATTAAATTTTATTTTTTTAGCTCGAGCTTGACTCAAAATAAAAATCGAATTACTTAAGCTCACTGGATCAACCTCGATTAACATGTAAAAATAATTTCGATTTTTATATTTGATAAAAGCTCGATTATTTGTGCTCGAGCTAAAATTTGAGTTCGAAATATTTTATTAATTAAAATAATAAAAATATAATTAAATATAAAAATTCGATTAGACTCGTCAGCTACTTGAACTTAATATAAGAATGTTCAAACTTCACTTAATCGATAAGTCAAGCTATTCGAGTTTAAACTCGACTCGATAATAATCTAGTCAAATTTAAATTTTATTCGAATCGAATTCGAATAATTTGTGAATATTAATGTATTATTTACACTCTTACTAATAACAAAAGCATTCGGGTGATAGTGGTTGAAGGAAGGAGATTATTTTTAATAGTCTTATATCTGCATTTTTAACCACACATTAGACACCTATAATATTGGACGTGTAAATTTTTTTTTTGGCCACTCAATCAAAAAATAGTTTATTTCATTTGTAATCCTTTACATCGTGTACAAACTTATATTTATTTTCACACAATCCCTTCATAGTCAAACAAAACTAAATCCTAAGTATTTTTTGAGTAATCCTAAAAACAACAACTCTAAATACTTAGTGTTACCTCTCCTTCAGTTTAACAGAGTGCACGGCAAACCATCCTTACTTGGAATGCTCACCAAGGAAAATGGGGTTTGGTTAACCCAATTTGACAAGCTTATTTTCCTCTTGAATTGGTGTGCAATCTAATTTGTTGCTGCTTTTGCAATCCCGTTGATCCAATTAACTTTGAATCCTTCAAACTTCCCTTTCATTCTTTCAATATCTTTCACAATTGGATCCTGTCTCAACAAGTATTTTCCTAAACCTCATATTGCTAGCCTGCATCACTCCCTTTTTCACAACCAATGCTTCAACCTCTACCATATCATATACTACTATTTCCTTCCCTCTTCTACCCACCAATTCTTCTTCACAGTTTTTTATAACCACTCTTATCCCAACATTTTTACTTTTTTCACTGTAAGCTCCATCACAATTTATCTTTCATTCTTTTCTTGGTTTCTGCCACTTTCTTTCTCCATCTTATTTATTGTTTGTAGTATCGTCTCTTTCTCCATTATGTTCGACCTTTACCCAACTACTTTTTTTTTCTTTATCACTTCTATTGGCTCTGGCTTTTTGTTTTGGACGATAGTGTTACACCTCTCTTTACAAATTAACCAACAAGTATGAGCAATTATCATCTCCAGTCTTTTTCTTTCCTCTTACCCCATCTGTTTGTTTTCAAAGAACCTCTTCAACCAAGAATTAATTGTTTTTACTTTTTCCCTATCCACCCTATATCCTATATCAACTCTAAACCACACAACCAATGTCCATTCATACAGAATCAAAAAGTGTTCAATGGTTTCAGGTTCTATATTGTAAATTTGATAAATATGACTATTTTTTACCTTTCTTCTCCATAGATTTTGAGTTGTTGCAGCTGAATTGGTGTAGGCTTTCCACATAAAGTTTTGTATCCTAGGTGGAAAGGCAATTTCTAGATTGTCTTCCAAATCAAATCCTTTATGGTATGAGAAGATGAAGATTTGCATTCTTTTTTTTTCACTCTCTCCTCTTTTAGTACATGGTATCCAGCTTTTACTAAGTATTCCCCATTTGCATTACTCAACCATATAATTATGTCATTTCCTCTTTCCTGGCATACAAGGATTGTTTCAATGGCTTTTACCTCATCTGTAGTTATTTTTCCTTTAATGGCATCTAGTCTCCATCCTCTTTTTTCTCTATCACTAATCTCTGATACTCTTATGGGCAATCTCATTCTTTGTATTTGTTCTTCATCAGGTTGCTTTAACATAATTCTAGGTATCCACTTATCCCTCTAAATATTCACATCCTTTTTTCCCATCACTTGCCATGTTATGCGTTCCTTCAAAACCTCTTTTTCCTCTAACAAATTCACCAATATCCAAGACGCTTTCACTTTTGTTTTGCCTTCATCAATGAGCATTTTGGAAAGTATATTCCCTTTATTATTCTTACCCATAATGCATCAAAATCAACCATTATTCTCCAACAGTGCTTAGCCAATCGAGCTTTATTCATTATACTCAAATCTTTGAATCCCATTCTTCTTTTTCCTTTTCTTATTGTCTTATTTGGCCAATTTATCCAATGAATCCTGTTCTTGTCTTACTACTGCCCCACCAAAAATTTGCTATAGCTGCATTTACTTCTTCACTTACTTTTTTTGGTAATTTAAAGCAATGTATTGTATAGATTGGAATGGCACTTGCTACAACATTTATTAACACTTATCTTCTTCCTTGAGATAAAAGCTTTTCTTCCATGCTTTCATCTTTCCCACTATTTTATCCTTGATAAATCTCATTGCTTATATTTTTGTCTTTCCCCAACATAAAGGAATCCCTAAATACGCCCTTAGATTTTCAACCTTTTGTATCTTCAACCCATCCACCATCTTTTGTTTAATCTATTATGGTATATTCGAGTTAAAGATTGCTAGGATTTGCCTTGAATCTCATAATCTCACATAAAAAATTAGTGAGTTTTTTTTAGTTTATCTTGTATCCCACATTAAAAGTTTAGTAAAGGTATAAGGGGTTTCACCCTTATAAATAAGATGTTTTAGTTTTGGTTTGGTAATCCCAAATAGTTAGTACCAAAAGAATAGCTAGGAGAGTAGGCTATTAAAATAGTGTAATTGAGTTTTGGGTTAAGTTTTGAGTAAGAAATTTTTAGAGACTTTTCTCATTTTAAAAGTCTCACAATTGTAAAGATTTATTTTATTTGATAGTGAATTAGGTTTGAAGTAGGCCATTTTGAGTTGGGCCGAAACAAATATATTTGTGTGTTCTTATTCTTGATTTGAGTTTGCTATTTTGCATGTGAGTTATGCGTGTGCGTGTTGATTTTTTCAACAAGTGGTATCAGAGCTATGTTGATTTTCTAATAAGTGGTATCAAAGTTGTGGTGATCTCTAACAAGTGGTATCAGAGTGAAGTTCGAGGGTTAAGGTTCGTGAGCCCAAGAGATCTGAAGTAATGTTTAAAGATGTCTGAAGAATGTATGTCTAATATACCTATGCTTAAGTTTGAGATTCCATTATTTGATGAAAAGAGTAATTTTATATTACGATAAAGTACGATGCAAGATCTGTCAGTACAATAAGGGTTGGATCAGGCATTAGAAAATAGTAAGCTTGAAGAAATATCTAACGATAATTAGAATAAAATTCAGAAGAAAGTTGTAAGTACTATTAGATTAATGCTAGCTCCAAAAATAAAGTACAGTGTGTTGACTGAGAGTACTTCGAAGAGTTTACGGGATAAGCTTAAGGGTATTTATGCTTTGAAGTCATTAATTAACAGATTATGTTTGAAAATGAATCTGTATTATCTAAAGATAAAAGAAGGTACGAGTCTTTATAATCACCTGAATGAGTTTAATAGATTGGTTTCTCAATTGTTGGTAATTTCTGTTGATGAGTTAAAAGATGAAGAGAAGGCTTTAATTTTTCTGTCATCTTTGCCCAAATCTTATAGGCCTTTAATTCAAACTTTGTTAGTGGGTATGTCTACTTTGAAGTTAGATGATGTGATTACCTTGTTGTATGAGAATGAAAGGTTTATGAAAGCACATAACTCATCATCTAGAGGGAGTACACTAGCTGTAGAGGATTTTGATCGAAGAATGACTCAAAAGAGAATTGATGGATCAAGAGGGAGATCTAAGTCAAGAGATAGAGATTATAGTGATATAAAATATTATTATTGTAGCAAAAAAAGACATATCCAAGTACGTTACAGAAAGCTAAGAAGGGATATAACTACTTTTAAAAGAGCGAATGATGAAAAAAAATTAGATGAAGGAAAGAATGATATTGCTGCTGTTGTGTTTGATGATGATGATATTGTTTTGACGACTTGTGTAAATGGGACTCAGATTTTGAAAGGTGATAAAGGTTGAGCTTTAGATTCTGTTGCTACAATTCATATTTGCAATAATAGAAATTGCTTTGTGAAGTTGGATGAGAATGAAAAGTATGGGAAAATTATGGTTCTTAATAATGAAAAGGTGTAGATTCAAGGCATTGAGAGTGTTTGCCTTAGATCTCATAATGGTGTTATTAGAACGCTTCGTCATGTAAGGTATGTACCGAGTTGTAGCTACAATTTAATTACTTTAGGTGAGTTAACTTCTCGAAGGTACACATACTATGTGTCGTAACGGTTTTGTGTCCGCCCGACGAATTTGAAAACAAAATAAAAATAACGGAGTCGCCACCAATCTTTTTTGGTTACGTGCAATTGGCCACCTATTAAAACATATCATTTTAATGAAATCTTAAAATTAATTAAAATTTATTAAAAAGATAATTTTACGGTCTGCGAAACAGTCTGGGTTCGAGAGTCGGTTACGCGTGGAGAAGGATTAGCACACCCATAACGCCCGTTAAAAATGATACCAATTAACAACGTGTTATCCTTTGATTTTGATAAAACAGTCTTATTTTCAGTATTCGAAAAATAATTTCTTTGATTTTTTATTTATTAAAAAAAAATTATTCTCGAGAAAAATAAATCAAAACCTTTTTATTGAAATAATTCTTAAAATGTTTCAGTACGTTGGTAACATTAAAAGAACTCTTTCTCACCTAGAGATTTCTTAAAACATCTCTACTTAGAATACTTTTAGAATCTCATCTTTGGAGGCTCGAATTTATTTTTCGTAAGAAAATGTCATGTTTAAAAAAAATTTTATTCTCGAGAAAAATAAATTAAAACTTTTTTATTGAAATAATTATTAAAATGTTCTAGTACGTTGGTAACATTAAAAGAACTCTTTCTCACCTAGAGATTTCTTAAAGCATCTCTACTCGGAATACTTTTAGAATCTCATCTTTGAGGTTTAAATTTACTTTTCGTAAGAAATTATATCATGCATGCCATGCAAAATATTTTCATGTTTATGCACACATTTTATTCTCATTCAAAAATTTTATTAATTATTTTATTAATTTTTTTTTCATTGAAATTATGAAGAAAAAAAAATTTAATCATATTGAAGATTTTCTATAAACATTCCAATACGCTGGTAATATTTTATAAAAAATCTTCTCACCTAGAGATTTCTTAAAGCATCTCTACTCGGAATACTTTTAGAATCCCATCATTGGATTAAATTTCTTTTCTTCCTATTTTTATTC